>CM074754.1:5632307-6232307 GCA_037367245.1 Phrynocephalus guinanensis
CCCCTTTTAAAGATCTGGTTTTTTAAAATATATATACGTGTGGAGAGGGAAAGGAAATAACCCCTCCTTTTTTAAAAAGATCTGGGTTTTAAATATATATAATATAATATTACTGGGGAGGGGGGAATAAAAAACCCCTTTTAAAAAAGATCTGGTTTTTTTATAATATTTATATATATACTGTGGAGAGGAGAGGAAATAACCCCCCTTTTTAAAATAAATAAATAAATAAATAAATCCTCCTCTTCCTCACCTGGGCACGCAGCTGGGCGAGCTCCGGTCCACCTCCCAGGTGGCGTAGAGGTTCATCTGGACCGGGCGGCCTCCGGAGGAGGAGGAGGTGGTGGTGGTGGTGGTGGTGGTCGTAGTGGTGGTGGTGCCCGAGGAGGTCGACCCGGCGGACGGGGCCGCCTGAGGCGCCGCCGCCGCCCGCCACTCCCGGGTCCGAGGGAGGAAGAGGCGGCGGCGGCGGCGAGCGGCTGAGGGGCAGCCGTGGTGGTCGTCGCCATGAGGGGCTGTTGGTGGTGGTGGTGGGGGTGATGGGGCCCCACCGCCGGCGACGGTTTCTCCCCCGCTTGAGAAGCCGGCGAGGCGGGAGAAGCAGAAGAAGAGGCGCCCGAGGAGGAGGAGGAGGAGGAGGAGGAGAAGGGAAGCCGGCGGCGGGAGGAGGGAAGCGGCGGCCGAGCCACCACCGCCGCCCACCGGGGGCCCCTCGCTCCGCCATGGCTGAGGGGAAACGACGACGACGACGACGACGACGACAAGAGGGAAAAAGCAACCCCTCCGTCGCCCGTCTTCTTCTTCTTCTCCTCCTCACAGACGCTGCCGCCTCAGCGCCGCGCCTTCTGGAGATCCCTCAGCCCCGCGCGCGCGCGCAGCCGCCGCCGCCGCCGCGCGCGCGCTCCTGAGAGGAAAGGGAGGCGCGCTCGCGCTCGCTGTTCACCGTGGGTTCCGCGCGCGCGCGCGCGCGCGCGAGGCAGCGGCAGCAACGGTTAACTCGGGGCGGGGCGGGGCGAGGAAAGGCGCCCTCGACGGTTGGACGCCCCGGAGGCGGCCTCGGGCGCTGATTGGCTGGAGGGCCGCGCGCCTCGAGCGAGCGCGAGAAGAGGGAGGGCGGCGCGCGCTTCACCTCCCGCTCCCCCTCCTCTTTCGTGGCGCCCCCCTCCCTCTCTCCCCCCCCCCAAAAAAGGCGCGCTCTTCTTCTTGCCTCTTTTCTCGCCTCAGAGCCCGAGCCTGAGGGGCAAAAGCGGACAAGCTCTTTTTTGTTTTTTCTCCCCAATTAAAAAAAAAAAAAGAGTTCCTTGTACAAAGATGCAACAAAATAAATAAATAATAAATTAAAAAAAACAAGGCAGCGTGTCTTTGTGTCTGTGCTTCGGGTGCCCGCAGGGGGTCCACTTCAGACGCCACAGCGTGCACATGTAAACACACTTGTGACACAGTGACATACAAACATTTTATTTTATTTATTTATTTACAATATTTTTTTTAGCCGTCCCACTGCCAAAAAGTCTCTGGGTGGCATACAAGTATTAAAAACTAAAAACAATAAAATTATTCCAACTATAAAATACAGTGGTACCTTGTATAAAGGAAACAATTCCTTCCAATTGAAATTATGTTAAGCAAATTTTCCTTTATACAAATTCCCATAGGAATGCATTGAAAACGGAGTCATCCCTCATTGCCACCATTTTTATGTTGTACAGGTTTGCCCCCTAGGCGAAACTGTTAAGCAAATTTCCCCTACCTCTGGAATTTTTATGTTGTACAGATTTTGTTATAGAAACTGTTTGTTATACGAGGGTCCACTGTAAAATACTATATTTTAAAGGCTGAAGGACTGCTCGCTTCTCATTATCAACACGTGTATAAACAAGCAACACATCCGCACCCCCATCAGGTGTTTTGGGGATCCCTTTTACCGTTATGAAAGTGGCTGGCAGAGGTATTCAGCTTTAAATACCTGTTTCTGAGTCACGCTCAGAAGCAAATATGTAAATATGCATGTGCATGATGACTTATAACACGTGTCCATATACTATGCCCACATGCTATTTGTGTGCGTACGTATAAAGACATATACAGTTTGAATACACCATGTTTTCTATCTATAAGACCCCCCCATTTTTCCAATCCAAAATTAGTTTTCAAAACTGCAATTCTCTCCTCCGCTAACTTCCATAACGACCCTCAATTTTTAGTCTAACAATTTAAGACAAAAATATAGCCTTTGTACATGGAAAAATATTGTGTTGTGTTGTGTCATTACAGTTGTGACCGACTCTTCATGACTCTATGTCCATGGAGTTTTCTTGGCAGGAGTACTGGAATGGTTTGCCAGTTCCTACTCCAGGCATAAATGTTCAGGTAGAGATATCCTTATACTGTAATTCTATATGCATGTGTATACTGTATGCGGGTTTGAAATACGTATGTGCCCGTATAACACGGGAGGTGAGGAAGCCTTGTCAAGGTTTGTTTGTTTGTTTGTGTTTGTTTGAATCCTGGTTGATAATTCTACATAAATACACTCAGGGCAAACAGCACCCGTTTTCTTCCTTTTCACTGAAATCAAGCGAAAAATAGACAAGGAACACAAATATTTAATTAAAAAACACCCACCAAATTTAAAAAAAAAGAGGAAAAAGTGAAGTCTAACAGCTGACCCAGTTTTTTGGCAATCTCTTAGACAAAACTTGGAGGAGGGTGGTGGCTCAGCGGACTAAGGCTCTGAAAACTATTGGCTGCAAAGTCGGCAGCTCGGCAGTTCGAATCCCGGGTGCCACGCAACGGAGTGAGCTCCCGCTGATCCCCCCAGCTCCTGCCAACCTAGCAGTTCGAAAGCATGTCAATGCAAGTGGATAAACAGGTATTGCCATAAAAAGCGGGAAGGTAAAACTGTGTTTCCTTGCAGCCATGCCGGCCACGTGGCCACGGACTTGCACAACATTGGCTCTTTGGCTTGAATACGGAGATGAGCACCGCCCCTAGAGTCGGACACGACTAGCATGCATGTGCGGGGGGAACCTTTATCTTTACCTTTACCTAGACAAAGCTTAAGAATGACACTGGCGTCTGGAGCAGAAAGCGATTTATTGAACGTGTCCAAGTATTACTAGTAGCATTTTAAATAATTATTCTGTCAAGTGAGCTGAAGTACAAGCATCACACGGCGTTCCGTTCCTTCGGAGCAGATTACTCGTCATTTTCATAGTCAGCTGGGTTTTTCCTTAGGGCACGCTCCCCTTCTTCCTTTACCCAGGCGCAAACGAGATAGGCGACGACAAACGCTTAAGAGATGAAAAACACAACAACAACAAAACTAGTTGCATTGCTATATTCAAAAAGCAAGCAAAAGGCTGACTTCAATTTAAATTGGACCCAATATCAATCACTCTTCGGAAAAACTCAAAATTATTCATGGAATTTCCCTTCTGTTACTAAACCGAAAAGACCTCCAGGCAAGGACTTAAATGCCATCTACGCTGGAAGCGTTTCCCTCACCATCACGACAGGCGACTCCAAAGCCTCAACACTTGCCCCCCCCCGGGGTTACAATAATTAGTGTGCTAACGTGTGAAGGGTTATGAGTCCTTGGAAATGAATGACAGAGATGCTGGTTATCCTGCCTCCTCATCCACCCTGCAGGCAACGAGCCTTTCTAATTACGGCAAGATTAGAATCCAGAGCCGGAAGGAGGTGGCTCAGGTGCAGCTGGCTCACCTGCCCAAACACACCAGCCCAGCAATGCTGCAAAAAAAATATTAACAACCACTATTGCTTCTATTTGCTCGTGTATCCAAATGAACCGAAATCCCTTTCAATTACTGCATTTTAGAAGACTCAAATATGAGGCATGCTTCACGTTTTCTCAAACTTTCATTTGCACCTTTAAACCACACTGAAATTGGCATGATGAACAACCGATGGTAAACATCATAAACACTAAGCATTTCTTTATACCGTCCTTCATACTCCAGGGCATTTTACAATGCCTATAGGGTTGTATAGACGGAGTATCCACCTCCATTCATTAAAAGAGATTTCCCTTTCCTCATCTCTCTTGCCCCATCTAGCGCTGGAAGAGAGAAGCATGTGTCCTGTAATTCTAAACAACGATATCTAATCCCGACCTCAGATCCAGTCTCCTCCTTCCAAGTTGATGGAAAGTAGAGAAGAATCTGCTTCCTCTTCCACCTCTTGGATGTCATTCCAGGGAGTCTTGTAGCCAACTGAAACCTCCTTCCTTCCTCTCTCTCTCTCTCTCTCTCTCTCTCTCTCTCTCTCTCTCCCAGAGTTTTGCAATGTTAAAAAATGGCCTCTAATCTCTGAATTTAAGCCGCTAGTCCTCAAGAGTAACAGCAAGGCAAGGCTCGACCGGATGCTTTTGACTTACGAGGCACCACACGGAAGACCTGCTCCGAAAACCGCCGCCACATGTTAAGCACTCCTTTCGATAAGTAGTTCGGGAAAGCTCTTTGCTCAAACGGAGACAAACTGTAGGTGACAACGTGTCTGATCCGTGCCAGGTTCCCAAACTTCACCCCCATGTTGGCCGATTACTCTGGAAAAACAAAATGGTCCTGGTGGGGGGAAAAGGACGATCAGCAAACTCCCCCACCCCACCCCCCTACACCAACCCTCAAGGAAGGCTCATCATCCCTGAGTGTATGCTTCTAAAGAGGCCTGCCTGCAATTTCCTTGGAATCACAAATACTTGGCCCACAGATGTAGTTCAAATATCCATGGGGTTACAGTACAGCCTTAAATGGTAAGCCATAACAGCTCATTTCTGTCTTCAACCTCTTTTTTCCAGTTTTAGGTTCGAGGAACATGTATTTTGAAATTAAATGCGCAAACTATTTATTCCCTCTGGCTGTTTGGGCTGTCCTTTGCCTTCCAAAGCAGGACGAATAAAAAGTCAACGTGTTTTCTTTCCAAAAACAATTTTAAGAATTCTGTCAGGTGCAAAAGAATTTTTGTTTTCTCATTCAGCAGAGCTTTTCTTCCCAAACATGTAGTAAAACACTATTTTTTAACCGCTCCCCCACTCTGTTTTATTTAGTAATCTCCTGGCTATTTTTACTTTCACTTTCGCTTTACTTTAGTTTATTGTGGTTGATTTATGCATCTTTTGCCCAGCCCGCCACCCACAACCATACCAAGCAGCAGGTCAAGCCAGGAACCAGGGAGAAAAGCAGGGGCCCATCTTCACACTTGCTGGGGATGATAGCGCTTGTAGTCCCAGGAGGGACCAAGCTGGGATCCCCGAGTCGAATGGGCCCCGCGGCTCCTGTTCCTTCCCAAACAGCGGAAAAGGAGTGGTGAAGGGGCTCTCCGCCCCAGTTCCCACCAGTAAAAACGCCCAGTAAAGCCATCCTCCCCTCTCTTGCTGGTACCCACCGGTTCACCGTCCTCCAGGAAGGTCACGGCGGCCCACTCTGGCTCCCAAAAGAAGGAACGAACGTCTTCCGGGGCCGCGGTCTGACGTCACTTCCGGCGCAGACCTGTACCTTCGGAGAGTCCCTCGCTCGCCTTTCTGGAGCATGCGCAGCTCCAAGGCTCGAGCGCGGCGGGTCTATGCGCTGCGCCAGGGCTGTTGAGCATGCGCAGTAACTCGTCCTGAGGAGGGGGCGAAAAAAAGGATGGGGAGGAAACCTTCGGCCCTGCAGACTTTTTGGACCTCAATTCCCACAGGCCTGTCTCATTGGCAGCATGGGCTTGGAATTCTGGGAGTTGCAGTTCAAACCCTCTGGAGGGCTCATACCCCCCCCATATACCCACTGCGCATGTGCAGATCCTGCCCTCGGTTGGAGCCCTCCGTCGGTGACTCTCGAGTTCCCGCTGGGTGACGTCATGACTCAAAGGGGAACTGAGGGCGGGAAGTGCCCGTAGTAAGAATGGCGGCTCGGGAACCCTGAGATAAAAGAGAGCATGCGCATAAGGTGACCGCTGTCGACCGGCGCTAGGCAAGATGGCGGCGTTCAGGTCCTTATGGAGGTTGAGGGCGCTTTCAGGGTCATCCTGGATCCAGGGCATCGCGCTGGGTGCAGCGCCCACCAGGTAACGCCCCCCCCAACCCAAGATGAGAATATATCATTATTTTTCTCTCCTCTCCCCGTTCTGTTCGGGGTGTGGTGCCTTCTTCCCCAATAATTCCTGCCACAATGTCAAGGTCCTAGTCCTCTTGGTACCCATATGGTCACTAACACCCGCCCTTAAAAGAGAGGATACTTTGAAATGTATAGATTTTACAATGCTTACATTTGAATCTATGTGTTCTAAGTTTTTTTTTAATTGCATGATGCCTTGAGTCTCCAGACTCAAGGGGAGAAAGGGGGGAGGAAAATAAAAATAAAATATAAATAACTAAAGCAGCAGCAGCAGCAGCAACCAAATAAAAGGCTGACCTGAAATCTGCTCCTGCCCTTTCTCTACCCAGCCTGTATTCCATTCCTTCCCCTACCCACACACACACCACCCTTTACTTTGACATGATAGGTATTTCCAAAGAGGGCAATGACTAGACAGGGGGTGGCGAACTTTTGGCACTCCAGATGTTTCAGACCACAACTCCACCGTCCTTTGTCACTGGCAATCCGGGCTCGGAATTCTGGGAGCTGTGGTCCAAAACATCTGGAGTGCCGAAGGTTTGCCACCACTGGACTGGAAGAAGGATGACAGCATTGCATGACATCCAATAAAATAAATTCTAGCGTTTTAAAAAGTGCATTATAGAGCTTGTGGTAACCTGCAAGGAGATACGGGTTTCTTTGATACTTTTGATCCATTTTCCATACTGGCAGTTATCGCTATAAGTTGTCATTTCAGACTGTGTGTGTGTGTCTCTTCAAACACTAGCGAAGGAACCTTCATTCTTCCAGATCTTTTGGACTTTGGGATCCATGATGCTGTTGCCCACCTGGTCAGTGGCAGAGGGTGCATTTTCCACTATGTGGAATGAGTGATGAAATAATCTTTTTTTTTTCTAAAAAAAAAAGTTGCTTATAAAGGCAGCTCTGTTTCTCTGCAGATGTACCAAAGGCAGGTGCTGTGTGGTGTGAATATTTGCTGTGAAATGTTTAGTTGTTCATTTTATTTATTGCCCAACTCCCCCCCTCCCAAGAAAGGGACCCAAGCCAGGCCAAGGTGTACCTTATTCTCTGTTCGGACGCAGCGCTCTCTTACTTTGTTTCAGGATCAGAATCTCCAGAATTCTCTGACTTTCCCCCTTTCCTTATTTCAGAGGAAAGCAGTGGCAACCGGATGTGGAGTTTATTCAGCAATACTCCGGCGCCGTCATGTACCCTTCGAAAGAGTCGGAAAAATGGGTCCCGCCGCCGTGGAATGGTGAGCTTTTCTCTTGAAATGACCCAGTGCTGCTTTACATAAGCCGTTGGGTTTGTGCCCCCTTTGCTTTTCCCCGTCTGGCCTGCCTCACCCATTCGTTCTCTTCCGGCTCCGCAGACGTCGACCCGCCAAAGGAGAAGAGAGTCTCCAACCTCACCTTGAACTTTGGGCCTCAGCATCCGGCCGCCCACGGCGTCTTGCGCTTGGTGATGGAGCTGAGCGGGGAGAGCGTGAGGAAGTGCGACCCTCACATCGGCCTGCTTCACCGGGGTACCGAGAAGCTGATTGAGTACAAGACCTACCTCCAGGTGAAGCCCAGCTGGGTGGTGGTGGTTCTATTAAATATGCACACACACACACACACACACACACACACACACACACACACACACACACACACACACACACACACACACACACACACGGAGAAAGAGAGAGAGAGAGAGGTATCCTGATTTCCGAAGCTGAACACTTCGTAAATGGGAAACTGTGTAAAAAAGCAAAGCAAAGTGTTCTGCTTATATACCGCCCCATAGCACTTCAAGTAGTCTCTGGGCGGTTTACAGTTTTAATTGCACTATGCAGGCTACACATTGCCTCCCCCCCCCCCCCAGCAAGCTAGGTACTCATTTTACCAACCTCGGAAGGATGGAAGGCTGAGTCAACCATGAGTCTACTCCCTGGGATTGAACCGGAACTGCACAGGGATGCAATGCCTCCTGGGAAATGAACTCCTTTGGAAAATGCATGAACCGAGGTTTTCTGGGGTGGGTGTAAATAGGGGCATTGGGCATTATTTTAAACAGACTTCTTTTGGTGAAATGAAAATAACTTTAACCGAGGTATTTGTAAACCAAGGTACCCCCCCCCTCTGTGTGTGTGTGTGTGTGTGTGTGTGTGTGTGTGTGTGTGTGTGTGTGTGTGTGTGTGTGTGTGTTGAGAGAAAGACTTAGTTCTTCTTGTGCTACTTGGTGCATCAGGCAAAGAGCGCTTTCCAGTGGTTCTGGTCTGCAGCTTCCATTTCTGAATTTTCCTGTGTGACGTTCGCCACATTTAAATCTTTGCAGAAAGTTTCTCGCCGGGTCTTCGGTGGCCTTCCTTGTTTTCCTTTTCCCGTGGAGGTGGTGCCCAGTGCATTGCAGCTTGAGGGAATCCGGTTTGTACAGAGAATCAAAGCATGGGCCAAGCGAGGCACTTCAGACATCCAGTCACTATTTCATCCCATTTCCGGCTGCTGCTGTGTTGGAATACATCCTCGTTTGTAACATGGTCCTTGTCAGAGATGCCTAGTGTCCTGGGCAAACATCTCTGGTGGAATAAGTTCAGCTTCTGGTGTGTGTGTGTGTGTGTGTGTGTGTGTGTGTGTGTGTGTATTCCCTGTTATCCTCCTGTCTGTTGCTTATTAGAGAGTTTAAAAAGTATTATATGCTTGAAGTTGGTAACACAGTTCTCTTTAAACTTTCCCAGAGGGGACGTCTCCGTCCCTCTTCAACCCCCTTGTTTTTCCCCTCAGGCGCTGCCTTATTTCGACCGGCTGGATTACGTCTCCATGATGTGCAACGAACAGGCCTACTCCTTGGCGGTTGAGAAGCTGCTGAACATTCAGCCGCCCTTGAGAGCTCAGTGGATCCGAGGTGGGCGGGCAGCTTTTGGGTGGGCCCCCAAAGCGGCGGTTGTAACTCCCAAGCATGGCTCACTGAGCTCTCAAAGGGAGGCCGGGTGGATTCGATTTAAATCCCAATTCAAATCTTTAAAATCAGACCCTCCGCCTCTCCCTCCTTCCCAGTCCTCTTTGCCGAAATCACGCGCCTCCTGAACCACATCATGGCCGTCACGACCCATGCCCTGGACGTTGGGGCCATGACACCCTTCTGCTGGATGTTTGAGGAGAGGGAGAAGGTACGTGAACATCTGCCAGGCAAGAAAATGTTTGGATGCAGTGCAAAAAACAAAAAAAACAAAAAAAGTTTTGGGAGCTCCATTAGGGGATTCTCTGGCTTTTACCTATCTTCAAAATGTGATTTATGTACTGTATTTTTTTCGCTCTGCAAGACGCACTTCCACCACCACCACCCTTAACTGTAAGGAGAAATTTCTCTGCATCTTATAGGGTGAATACTCCCCCGCCGGGAGCCTCCAGAGCAGCTGCTATGGAGGCCTCCTGACCTGGTGCAGGTCCCAGCCCCAATGGAGGCTTCCCAACCCAGCTGTTTAAAAAAATAACCTTGCATAATTGATTTTTATTTTATCCATAGAAGAGGAGAATAGTCAGCCCTACTGAAGACCATCGAGATGAGAAACAGGCTCGAGCAGTGGTGGCGAAACCTTCAGCACTCCAGATGTTTCGGACCACAACTCCCAAAATTCCAAGCGCCTGCTGCCATTGACAAAGGGCTGTGGGAGTGGTCATCTAAAACATCTGGATTGCCGAAGGTTTGCCACCACTGGGCTAGAATAGCCACCCACCCTGATGATCATAGAGCTGATCTTCCAGAGAGGCTGATTCACATTCGGCCTGTCTTGAAGAGTGGCTCTATGGAAAAAAAAATAATAAAAAGAAGTCCAGTTGCCAGGACTCCCCTTCCGGATGAACTCGCCTGGATGAGTTTTCCAGACATTTTCCAGAGTCAGCCCCGTGGTAGAGCGCCGTTCCAGCCTCACGGGACATTTCCATCTGAGTTTGACGCACGCCGTCATCTTTTGCCTGGAGCATTTTGAAACGGAGAGCCAGCGCCCTGCGCGGCCATCCCCCCTCCTCCTTGTCACAATGATGCCCCAGTGCGGGACCGACGGCGTCGTATGCTCTGAGATCTATGAAAGAGCAATTTGTGTGTTTCAAACTCTTCTTGCCACCCCTTGCATCCACACTGGGAAGCCGTCGTTTCCCCCTCCTGGTTCCAAACCGGAATCGGACCAAATTCGGGGGGGGGGGGGGGGGGACGACGACATAGGAGGCAAACAAAGGGTATGAACCTCACTTGAATGCCGAGCCTCTTGATCCGTCATTCAGAGGCACCCTATGGGTACGTGCGAGAAGCGGGGCTTTCTCTGTTGCCCTCCCCCCCCTCTTGTTTCCAGATCCCACTGAAAGAACCCTTTTCCCTACAGATGTTTGAATTCTACGAACGGGTCTCTGGGGCTCGGATGCACGCTGCTTATGTCCGCCCTGGAGGGGTCCACCAGGTAAGACGGTGCTTTTGGGGGGGCCGGACCGGTAGTTTAGCAAAGAGGGGGAAGGGAGGAATCCTGCCGCCTGTGGATGATGGGACGTCATGTCAGGATGCCGGGACGGGAGTTCCCCACCCCAGCCCACCCGCGGAAGAAGAAGAAGAAGAAGAAGTAGAAGAAGAAGAAGAAGAAGAAGAAGAAGAAGAAGAAGAAGAAGAGGGTTCAAGGGTTCGACTCCCCTCTCAGGCTCCCTTAACAGGAGCTGGACCAGATGATGTACTGAATCCCTTCTTGTTCTGTAGATCTAAGAGAGCTCAGGGGTTACGGGATCTGACTCCAGAGGTAGAGGGGGGGGAGTTCCACTCCCTTCCGTCCCTCCCTGATAGGAGCTGGGCCGGATGATCTAGTGGTGGTCAGCCTTCGACCCTCCAGATGTTTTGGACCACCACTCCCACAATCCTTTGTCATTGGCAGTACGGGCATGGAATTCTGGGAGTTGCTGTCCAGAACATCTGGAGGGCCGGAGGTTCACCACCACCGACACATAAGATCCCTCCTAGGCCTGTACAGTAGGACCCCCATATCCACTGATTCATTATCCACTGATTCAGTTATCCACGGTTGGCAGAGGAAAAAATAACTAAATAATTCAGCAGCCACAAAGCAAGCTACGGTCATAAAACAGCAGCCGTAAAGCAAGCTATTGTTGCAAAACAGCAGCTGTAAAGCAAGTTACTATCATGAAACTGCAGTTTTGGGGGACAGATTTTGGCGTTCTCTCTTATCCACGGTTTTCATTATCCACGGGAAGGCTTGCAACCAATCCCCAGCGGATACTGGGGTCCTACTGTAGTTCTAAGATGATGGGGCTGCTCACTGGTTTAGGTATCTGTCCACGGAGTTAGAGGTAGAGAGTTCGAAACCCACCTAACCCCACGTGCTTGCTCAATAGGATAAACCAGGATCTCCTTTCAGCTGTGCAGTTGTAAGATTAGGGGATGACTCCATGGTTTAGGTATCTGCAGAGTCCGAGGCTGGGAGTGCATTCCCCCCCCGGGGGTGGATTGGATAACCTCTGAGATCCCCTCCTAGCTCTGCAGTTCTAAGAAGACGAGGGGGACCTACTGACTCGTCCCTTCTCTCCCTTTGCACCCAGGATATGCCTTTGGGGCTGATGGATGACATCTACGAGTTCGCGAAGAACTTCTCCGCACGGATCGACGAGGTGGAAGAGGTGAGGTCTCTCTCGTCCGGCCCCGCCAGGGGTGTTTCCTTGGGTCTTGCCCGGGCATCTCTGGCCTCTCGGCCCGTCTGTTCCTCTCTTGCGCCAGTATCACGGCCCGGCGTCTAAGCATTCACCCAGTGGGTCTCCACCGGTGGGGTCCCCAGATGTTCCTGGAACTGCAACTCCCAGAAGTCTTCATCACGAGCTGAGCTGGTCCGGATTTCTGGGAGTTGCGGTCCAGGAACATCTGGGGACTCCACCGGTGGAGAACCAACCGATCTGGCGGGGGGGGGGGGCAAAAGGTCAGGTTTGGCTTCCCCACACCGCGCGAAGCTCAGGACGTGGTGTCATCTCTTCCCGCTCCAGCTGCTCACCAACAACCGCATCTGGAAGCAACGCACCGTGGATATCGGCATCGTGAGCTCAGAGGACGCCCTCAACTATGGCTTTAGGTAGCAAAGCTCTCCGTGGGTACCTCCACGGGTCCATCTGTTCCATTCTATTTCCATTGCCATGCCGTTGCAACCCACCGAGCGTCTCTTCTTGTGGGCGGTGAGAAAGATTGCCAGAACCCTCCCGAGAACGTCTCGGGTCTGGCGAAGGCTGCTGCACCACAGGGGATGTAAATAATAATGGGATTTTGGAGGGCCCAAACTGGGAGCTGCCGTTTCCTTCCCCCGCCTCTCACGTCTGCTTTCCTTTTTCCTTTTCAGTGGGGTGATGCTTCGGGGGTCAGGGATCCAGTGGGATCTGCGCAAGACCCAGCCGTATGACGTCTACAGCCAGGTGGAATTTGACGTCCCCATCGGCTCGAACGGCGACTGCTACGACAGGTATGGAGGCGGGGAAGTTGCCGCTTGGTAGGTTGGAGGGGGGGTGTCAGTCAAGGGCACCGGAGGCTGCGATTGGCTGAGGGTGCCTGGAGAGGGAAGTTCTCGATGGCATCCTGCGGCAGCGGCCTGCCAAAGGGGGCTTGTGGCCTCTTCCAAGCAGGGCAAGGGGTCAACACAACACGAAGAACTACAAAGACATAGTGGAACTGGAAAAGGTGCAGAAGAGAGCGACTAAAAGGATGACTGGGCTGGGGGACCTCCCTCATGAGGAAAGGCTAAAACATTTGGGGCTCTTTAGTCTGGCAAAAAGGTGCCTGGCGGGGGGGATACGATGGAGACGTACAAAATAATGCAGGGCATGAGTCAAGTGCATAGAGGGACGCTCTTTTCCCTCTCACGAAATACCACAACTAGGGGACATGCACTCAAACTGAGGGCTGGCAGAGTGAGAACAGACCAAAGAAAATATTTTCTCACCCAGCGTGTTGTTAGTCTGTGGAACTCCCTGCCACAGGAGGTGGTGATGGCATCTGGCCTGGATGCCTCTTCCAAAGGGGATTGGACAGATTCCTGGAGGAAAAGTCCTATCGCCTGGATGCCTCTTCCAAAGGGGATTGGACAGATTCCTGGAGGAAAAGTCCTATCACAGGTTGCAAGCCATGATGGAGATGCATCATCTCCAGACTTAAAACCAGGGTACTTCAAGGGCCAGACGCAGGGGAGTGGGATCAGGAGACAGAGATCTAGTCTCATGCGCTCCCAGAGGCATCTGGTGGAGCCACTGGGAGATACAGGAAGCTGGACTAGATGGGCCTTTGGCCTGATCCAGCAGGGCTCTTCTTATGTTCTTAAATATTAAAGGGCCGCTGCATTAGGAAGGTTGAGAACCGCTGTTCTAAGGCAATGACCCCAGAACCACCTGCCCTTCTCCTCTCAGGTACCTGTGCCGCATGGAGGAGATGCGCCAGTCTCTCCGAATCATCCTGCAGGCCCTCAACAAGATGCCCGAGGGAGAGATCAAGGTGGACGACGCCAAGATCTCGCCTCCCAAAAGATCGGAGATGAAGGTACTGTATAAGGTTCCCTTCGGGGGGGGTGCCCTCTCGTGGTCAAGCACAGGAACTGTTCGCTGCCTCCCGCCAGGGGAGCCAAGGCCTGGATTCTCCAGCGTGCCTTTGTGTGTCTCTCATTCTTCGCCAGAGTTCTATGGAGGCCCTGATCCACCACTTCAAGCTGTACACGGAAGGCTACCAGGTGCCCCCAGGAGCTACTTACACGGCCATCGAAGCACCTAAGGTATTGTTCTCCCGTCTGGCCACGCGGAAGCTGCTTTTCTTTAACTCCCCCATCGGTTGGAGAAAGCAGTTTAGATCGCGATTTGTGTCTTTATTAAAAAAAAACAAAAATTGGTGTTTGAGCTTTAAATCATCCGCCGACCCTGTTCATAGAATCATAGAATCATAGAGTTGGAAGAGACCTCAAGGGCCATCTAGTTCAACCCCCTGCCATGCAGGAATCCCCATCACAATATTTCCGACAGATGGCCATCCGGCCTCTGCTTAAAAACCTCCAAAGAAGGAAACTCCACCACCCTCCTTTGTGGCAGCATATTCCACTGACGAACGGCTCTAACCGTCATGAAGTTATTCCTGATGTTCAAATGGAATCTCTTTTCCTGTCGTTTGAGACCATTGCCCCGAGTCCTAGTCTCTGAAGCCATGGGAAACAAACCTGTTCCCTCTTCAATATGACATCCTTTCAAATATTTAAACATAGCTATCATGTCCCCGCTCAGCCTTCTTTTAGAGAGGCTAAACATTCCCAGTGCCCTAAGCCGTTCCTCATAAGACATTTCCTCCAGACCCTCAACCATCCTGGTCGCCCTCCTCTGCACCCGCTCGAGGTTGTCAACATCCTTTTTAAAAATTCTTATTATTATTTAAATGGGTTGTTGGATTATTCAGATTCAAATCAGGTCTTAAATTGGTTTGATTTACGTCAAACCCACCCCGTTCAGATCTGTGGTCGAGGGAGGTGTTGATGAAAGGAACTCGGGCCTTTTGACGTCTCACACCCACGAGCGTTTGGGAGCAGCACGAAGGCCGTCCAGAGGATTCGTAACTTGCTAGCTGCCTTTAGCTGCCTTTTCAACATAGCGGCTGCGTCTCTTCCTGCCTCTCTGAATCTCTGCCCTAGAAAGTCAGTTATGGGATCCTTTAGGGCAGCAGGCGGCGAACCTTCGGACCTCCAGATATTTTGGGCCACAACTCCCACAGGCCTTTGTCGTTGGCAGTCTAGGCTCGGAATTCTGGGAGTTGCGGCCCAAAAACCTCTGGAGTGCCGAAGGTTTGCCGCCCGCTGCTTTCTGGTGACGGGTGCCCTTTTGAAAATTCACAGACCCAGCCGGGCTTCGAAGGCAGCCCTACGAAATCTCTCCCTGGTATTCTGTCCATGCATTAAGCTGCTGTTCCCCTCGGTTGAGATGTGCAAACTCTAGACTTTACTCTTGTCTTCTTCTGCTCCAGGGGGAGTTTGGTGTTTACCTGGTGTCGGATGGCAGCAGCCGGCCGTACCGGTGTAAGATTAAGGCTCCCGGTTTTGCCCATCTGGTAAGTTAAAAACAACAAACAGACAAACAAACCCAGCTGCTCTGAGATTGGGGAGGGCATGCCAGGCAGAAACACAGACCCGTGGAGAGTTCTTTTCTGGACTACGAATCCCATAATCCCCCCCACACACACACCTGCCGGCATGGTGAGTGAGAGTGCGGGCTGGTGGAATTTCCAGGATGTGTAATCTAGAAAAAGTAACTTTTCTGAACACATTGCAAACCGAACTTGTGGTTTCTTGTCAATGACAGCTCAGAGAAGCACCGGGAAGTTAGACCATCTCAGCCTTAACCCCTGGGCGGGTCAGCCACTTGCAGCCCTTGGGCTCCAACCTGGCCAGATCCTTGGTCCCCTCCCAAGCTCTGCCCCCTTCTTGAAGGACAAACACCCTTAAAGGGGCGGCCGCCTCGGTTGCAAAGCTGGCTTTCTGCCCTCTCTCCGTGCTCCCGTCAGGCATCTCCTGTCCTTGACCGGCCGGTAAGCGCTGGGGAGCATGGGATGGCCAGTTTCAGAAGTGTGGCTGAACCCAAGTAGGAGCCTGCAAGACCATCAAGTCGCAAAGACACACACACACACAGAGTGGACTTTTCTAAAATGTTGATTTTGTTTTCTGTCTGCCATGAGAAAAGCTGTCGTCCCTATTTAAGCAAACCCAGCAAAAACAAGGATGACAATTCCCAGATCAAGGTCGTCCAGAAAGCAGCTTTTTTAAAGCTCTGTGAGGCACCCCCTGGGTCTCCAGAGCCACACACACACACACACACACACACACACACACACAGAGCCAAATGTGGCAGGAACATGAAGGAGGGTACGGGAAAGAGGGGGGGGGGAGGTGTGGTAGAGTGAAAATGGCCATGACATCCGTTTCCCCCACACACACACTGAGAAAAAAATCTGGTCACAAGAAGAGGAACCCCACGGAGGGAGGGAGGGAGGGAGGGAGTCTCCGTGCCACCAAGCCTTCCGTGGCGCTTCTGCTTTGCCGCCGGGGGACCCGCCTTTGAGTAGAACAGACAGTGAGTCATCGAAACCGTTTTGAAAGACGCTGGGAAATTTCTTCCTCCTTCCATCCCTGCCCACCCTCCCAAACGTTTCCGGTGCTTTTGCTTCCAAACGCTGGGGTTGGTTTGGAATCTGACTCCAGGAAGCCTCCGGGGGGGACTCCTCTTGTTTTGCAGAAGGCGGCGGGGGGGGGGGGTTGTTCGGGAAGATTCGGGATTCGCCAGACAACGCCGCTTTTCGGAGAGTTCCGAATCGATCCGGGTTTCATTGTTCCGAATTTCATCAGTGCTAACTCTTCAAAGTCTTGGTGACCCCGACAGGATTGGGAAACCAAAAGCTAGGTTTCTGTTTTTTTCAGAAGTGGAAGTGAAGCCTACTTCTCAGGCGTCCCGGAGTGATTTATCAAGAAAAGAAATCGGCAGGTCTTTTTTCAGGGATACATGGCTAAGAAATCACCCCTACCTGTCCCGCTTCTCAGGATCCTAAGGGAAAGCATCTCACCTTTTTCAGTCTATAGATCCAGCCGGTTGTGAAGTTAAGATTTTGGGACCCTGTTTCCTCCTGGTCAAGTTCTAAACTGAGATGGGCACGAAGCGGTTCGTCTCACTTTGCTACTGTCTGCCCTGCCCCCTGCTCCTCCGGCTCAATCAGCCACTCGCCAGGCCCCGCCGTTGTGATTTTTTCACTTTCAAGTCCCAACCATAACCCGGGCTTCTCTGCCCTGTCTTTGTGGAGCATCTCCCACTCAAAGAGTCAAGACAGAAACATCTGTGCTTCTACTTGTGACAGGGAGATTAGCCGAGGAGGTGGGGAAAGCAAGCGAGCTGGGCCTGGTGAGTGGCTGGGGATCGGCCACTGACTGCCTTTACAAACTGGGACGAACCGCTTCGTGCCCATCTCTGGTCCTAAATCGAAGCCATCCCACCAAGCCCGTCTTGATCTGGTGCTGGCCAGCGTGTTGACACTTGTCTTCTACACAAAATAAAAGCTAACCTACCTGCCTTGTAGCCTCTTTTTAAAATGTGTGATTTTTTTTCCTTACTCACCCTGGCTTCTTCCTGACCCACTTCTCCAGGCTGGCTTGGATAAGATGTCTCAAGGACACATGCTGGCCGATGTGGTGGCCATCATAGGTAAGTCTAGCTTTTGATTCTCTTCTTTCTGCTCTCTTCTGAGGGCATCAGATTGTGAGTGTCTAAGCCCTCAGACCTGCTGTGAGAAAGACCCCCATATTTGCTGGGGATTGGTTCTAAATCAATCGTGGATACTGGAAACCATGGATAATAGAGATACAGATAGATGGATGGATGCATGGATGGATGCATGGATAGATAGATAGCCTGCTAAGAGGAAAAAGCAGAAACAACTATTTTCCCTTGCAATACCAGAACTGGCCACTAGAGGATGTTGGAGACGATGCCATGAACTCATAGCACGGTCTCTGGCTCCCCCTAGTAACCAGTTCTGGTAATACATGTGAAAAGTTTTTTTTTCCTGGCTTTTTTCTTTTAATACTTTTAAGATTTTCAGACCCTGAATAAATGAAACGGTAGATATAGGTCCTGAGGATAAGGTGGTAAGGTGGTCCTACTTTTTATCAATTCTCAGCCAATAGCATGCAGACCATCAATGTCATGCAGTCGATGGGGTGGGGGGGAAACGACACGGGGATTTCACAACAGCTGCTGGCGAAATTATGGGTTCCTGGGGTGGTGTAGCGGACGGAGTGACGGGCTGGGGATCCAGAAGGCATGGGTTAATGTCTCCTGCTCATCACCACTTAGCTGTACTGGCCAGGGTTTCTGGGAGTTTTAGCCCAGGATCATTGTGTGGGGGGGGGGAGACCAAGGTTGGGAAGCACAGATCGAGAGCCTCTTGAGGTGTGAGTGTGCCCCCGCACTCTACACCGTGGCTTGCTTTGCTCCTTCCAGCCTCCGAACAGAATGCTTGAGAGTTCTGGGAACTGGGCGTCCATCCCATCCGTTAGAGGAGCCCTTGCAGACTCTCAGCATCTCGATTAAATAAATGGCTCGGGGGTTAAGAGATCTTAACACAGTGGGGGTTTCAATCCCCGCTGTGCCTCCTGGATAGTCCGGGCTTGTTCCCTTCTAGTTGTGCAGTTCAAAGAATGCGGAACAGCTCAGCCGTTTAAGGTCCCGAGGTGGGGAGTTCCAGAGGTTAGGTGTTCAATTCCCCTCTGCGTCTCCTTGACAGGGAGCTTCTACAGCAGCGAACTTTCGGCACGCCCGGCGTTTTGGACCACAACTCCCACAGTCCTTTGTCCCTGGCGATCCCCGCTTGGAATTCTGGGAATCGTGGTCCAGAACATCGGGAGGGCCGAAGGTGCGCCACTGCAGATCTGTAATCCTGCGCTTCTCAGCATAACAGCTTCATATGAACGAAACCAAGCAGAATAAACCTTTGCAAGTTTCACGTCTCCGCTTCTTTCTTCCTCAGGCACTCAGGACATTGTTTTTGGAGAAGTGGATAGATAAAGCGCTGGTGCCACGCCGGCCCACTCTCGACGCCGCCCAAAGGATGCCCGCCCGCCATCTCTATTTTATTTCACGCCTGCCTGTACAGTCTTGTGTAGCCTTCCGGGCTTGCTTAATATTAAAAGAGAAAGAAAAGGCCTCTCGGACGGAAGCAACCTGCGTACATCTTTGTGTGTTTGTGGGCGCGTCGTGGGAGGGTTTTGTCACCAAGGCAAGCATCTTCTGCCTCTGGTTAACGTGACTTGCTTGTGCACTCGCGCTCTCCCTCCCTTTGTCTCTCAGCCCTGGGCCTCTTTTTTAAAATTGCTTTTGGCCCTCTTTCGCTGCATCCGTCTTTCGGGACAGCTGCACAGGCTTTCTGTGCGTGCACGCAGTACATACCGATTCCCCCCCCCCAAATCCTTTCACGGGCTGCCTCCTCATCCACACCGTGAAGGTCCCCCAAAGGATGGACAATTGGTACTGAAACAAAGCGCCATTTCATCTCCTCAGATGCAGAAGGTTTCGGTCTATAACTCGAAAGCTGGCCAGCTGTAGCTTTTTAAACAATAAATAAATAAATATAATAATAAACTTTATTTCTATGCCGCCTTTCGCCCCGAACAGACTCCTTTGGTTGCTTCACAGACGGACAGTGGCTGAACAGATTGCATGTGGTCTGGGTGGAGAAAACCTCTAGAATCGGTCCCCAAGTTCCCTAAAAGAGAACAAAGACAGCCATGTCCAAACTTCGGCCCTCCAGACGTTTTGGATCACAACTCCCACAGTCCTTTGCCATTGGAAACACAGGCTTGGAATTCTGGGAGTGGTGGTCCAAAACATCCGGAGGGCCGCCGTTTGGACATGCCTGAGCTAAGGAAACCTTTAGCTCAAACCTTAGCTCAAATGGGCAACAGACCTGCCCCGTCGCAATGCAGCTTCCGAGATTCCCATTTAAACAAACCTTTTGTTCCATCACCATGAGGACTAGGGTCTTGCGTCCATTTTAAAATAAAGAGGGCGCCGTTCAACAGCAGAGAGCACACCTTCTGCTCAGAAAAGGTTCTGAAATCTTTCTTAGCCGCATCCAGCCAAGGATCAGCCCCGTTCCGTCAAGCCTAGATGAGGAAGGATTGGTCATGAGGACCTGCTCATTAGAAATGTGCCTTTCTGTCACTCTGTTAGCGCCCCAAAACTAGTCAGCCTATACGCAGAAACAGAAAAGGAGCCAGGAATTTTCTTAAGTATCGGTAGGACCTTCTATTTGTGGGCGATTGGCTCCAGGGTCTTTCCGTGGATGCCAAGAATCGTGGATAATAGCAAACTCTCGACACAGCATGGTAAAGGGGGTGGGGTGGGGGTTAAAATCTAGAAAATGTTTTTCCTATATAGGTTTTTCTGATCGGCGACAGCTCTCCGAAGCGTGCCTCTCTGTAGGAAGTAAAGTGGTTTCTGTGGGTCCTTGAGCCGTGCCGTTCAGGGTTTTCGTCCACAGGCCAGCAGAAGGAGAAGCGAAAGGGAATTGTAACAGGTGGATGTCTCCCTTTCGGGGGCAATGGCCCTGGTTCCTCCTGGCACCCAGGCGTGGCTGGAAGCCATGGGCCACCGAGGGGGGGGGGAGAGGGAAGGTGATGATTAAGTGGGCAGCCTTCACAAGCAAGGAACAGATCTCATGTCAAGAAAAGCTTTTTGGCACATTCAGCAAGTGTGTGAAAGAGAGAGAGAGAGATTGCAAAGCAGCAACACCGGAAGGCGTATCCATCCCACGAGAAAGGCAGAAGTGTTATCCCCGTCCCGTGGGTTGATTTTCTTCCTGGTTGCTTTTTTAATTCCCGATTTTTGAAATCTCCATCTGGGAGCTGTGTTGGTTACGTGGACAGGGCGTTTGAAAATGGAAACGGGTTTAAATCAATGCCTGCTTGGCGTGTCCCCCCTGCTTTTTCAGTTTGGGGGTGTCCCCCCCCCCTTTGCTTGTTTGATAGCTCCACGGTTTTTAGGAATCCTAACCCAACATTGACGTCACGGTACCTCACCATCAATCGATCAAATGGGGTTACGGCACAGAGGGATGAGCTAAATTTGCAACCACGAACAGACAGCCAAATGTTGGGGCACCTGGTCCCTTCCATTTCTGGTCTTGCACCAATCACAGTGACTTGCCTGTGGAATAACCCTCTGGAAAATGTCCTTTTTTTGGGGGGGTGCTCCTGCATGTCCCTCAGAACCATTACACACACACACACACACACACACACACACACACACACACACACACACACACACACACACACACACACACACACCAAAAATTAAATTAACTAGTAAGATTCACTCAGTTTCCCCACCGAGCCCTCCAAGAGCCAGCCTGGGTATCCTTGGGGAAGTTTTATTTATTTATTTATTTTAATATTTATATACCGTCCGTCTTCCCGAAGGAACTCCGGGCGGTTTACAGCCAGGATACAAACAAAGCAAACAGTAAAATAAACAGCAGTAGTAAACGTTAAAGTAAGACATCATCATAAAACATCAATGTAAAACCACAAAGAGGGGGAAAATATAGCATTAATAATAATTACATAGAAGTTACATAGAACCACTCCTGAGTATCCTCTACCCGGAAAACCATGGGAAAATGGTGGCATTGAATCTTGAGTCGCCCGTGACGAGTCCTATTTGACCGGGGATGGACGGACTGGCACTGATTGACCTCTTTATTTGGGGTCCTGTTAAGCCAGGGATGGGACGCTTCCACAGACCAGGTTGGGAGCCTAGGTCCACAGGAGATGGGGTGCCCCCCGAAAAAAACCTCTGCCAACCCCTCTGTCGTCCCCGGAGAGCCCTCGCCGGGTGGCCGACGAAAGGGGAACTTGGTGGCCCCCGGACGCAGGAAAGGATGTGTAGTGTTGGTTTCGTTGTGGGTTGTGGGCCGTCCCGAGAAGAGCGAGCGAGGCAGAAACTGGAACCTTAAGACACCCTGGACACTGCTTTGACGGGGGGAAGACACGGACAAGTTGATTTTTCTCTCCTCTCTTGGCTGTTCCGTTTTGCCTCGCTCGCCAGAAGCTGGCCTTTCGGACACCTCCAGGATGAAGTGGGTTTTCTGGGCCACCTGCCTTCTCCTCGTCATTCAGGGAGCAGGTAAAAAGGGGATGGGAGGGAGGGAATGCCCGGCCATGGATCTGAAAACATTCAATTTAGGAACAGTTGCACTGCAAGGTTGAAAACACCCCCCCCCGCGCGCGCACCCCACACGCTCGGAATTTAGCTTAGACAGTGGTACCTTGGGTCCCTTCGGGGAGGAAGGCAGCATAAAAAATAAAATTTTATTATTAAATTATCACGCAGCTAACGACGCTGGGTTTTGTATTACGAATCACGAGTCGAACGCTTCCCAAGCGTTTTGGACTACGTGATGTATCGACAAATTATGCGAGCAATTTTGAACCAAGGTCATGGGGTCAGCTTCACAGCCAGATGGGGGAAAGCATAATATTTCAGGAGGGTGACCAGCAATTCCTGTTTTAGCTATGCTTTTACCTAATGTCTTTAATACAGTATAAGGTTTACTTCTTGTAAACCTTATATTAAAGTCTCCTACAAGGTTTTTCTTTGTTTTGGTTGAAAAGAAAAGCTTAAAACCTGGCTGTATAGACACGCTTCCCCTGATAACTGCTGTCTCACCCACCCCTCTGGTTCTATCTTTGAATCCACCTCTGTTTCTTTTTGTAGGTATTTGATTTATTATTTTTGCCTTGTTATCAAATGTAATTATGCTTGATTGGTTAGTTTTTATGTCCGTCTATACGTTGCATGTTGTTTAATTTTATTATTCATTGCCTTGTCCCTGTCTTGATGTTTATGAACCACCCCGAGTGACCGTTGGCCAGACGGTGCAATATACAAATAAAATCAATCAATCAATCAATAATAAATATATATATATTTGAACCTGGGAATTGCAGTGAGAACTTCAGCGTGAGACGTGGTTGTTCGGGGAAGGTCATTTAAGTTCTGAGGTTTCCTGCCATGGCTTAAAAATGCAAAGCTTTAAAATGGGCGTTTTGTCGGTTTTTCTTAGAAACAGATGCAATTTAATTGCACATAAGTTACTTACTATCTGTTTTTTCCCCTCCAAGTGGCCGGTACTGCCGGGTTTGGTAGACAGTTTTGTTGTCAAAATGACAACAAAAATTGGAGGGGTTGTAAATTAGAAGAGTGAACAGCACAACACTCAACTTATATCCTTGGGATCATTAAAAAAACCCCTTTGTGACTATTTTTCCCACCTTCAAAGGTGCTGGGGTGGTGTTTTGTAAACACTTTCTTGAAATAGAGTACAGCGGACCCTCGTATAACAAATGGTTGGTATAACATAAAATCTGCACAGCATAAAAAATTCCAGAGAGAGGGGAAATTTGCTTAACAGAATTGCCTATGGGGCGAATCCGTACAACATAAAATGGTCGCGATGAGGGATTACTCCGTTTTCGATGCATTCCTATGGGGAATTTGTATAAAGGAAAATTTGCTTGGCATAATTTCATTTGCAACGAATTAAATCCTTTATACAAGGTGCCACTGTATTTACAAACGCTATCCATTTAATTCCCCCCCCCCCCAGAGGCACTGAGGGAACCTCAGCTCTGCTACGTCCTGGATGGAGTTCTTTTTTTCTACGGTATAATTGTTACATTCCTGTACTGCAGACTGAAGGTAAGCAGTGCTGGGTTGATAAAATGGTCAAATTAAAAACAAATGCATGCATTTTTGTAAGCAGGGCGGGCAAGAAACCTGTCACTTCCAGATAAACAAGCAGCGTGTGGAAAATAAGGCGGGTTGGAAAGGGTTGTTGTATGTAAGAATAGAACAGAGAGATATTAATTATTGGAATGGGGGAATCCGACCCCTGTCTTCCCCTCAAAAATAAATCAGTTCTCAGTCAAGCCGTGTTGTTGCATTGAAAGTGGCGATTCGAACCTCAGAAATGACTTGTTTGCGGGATTTATCCCTTTCCCCCTCCCCTTTTCTCAGATCCAGAATCGAAAGAAATTGAAAGCAGTCCCGGTGGCCGAATATGAGGTACGTCCTGACTTTGCCGCTAGAATCTTTGAAAGGAAACCAGTGTGTGTTTGCTTCCCTACCTGGTTGCTTCCACCACCAAACATTGCAAGCTGGCAATGCCCCATTCCGCCCCCCCCCACACACACACAACCATTACTTGAGATCCTGGGTTGAATAATGGAGTGGGGTGTTTCCCTCAGCTTGCTGGGGGAGAATGGGAACGGTAGTCCTGGAGATCACGCGGTTAGAGGTAGAAATCTCCCTGCCACCCAAGCCTTGTGATCGGAGGTGGTCCCTTTGCTGTGCCCAATGGTAGGGCCGGCCCCGTGTGTGTGTGTGTGTGTGTGTGTGTGTGTGTGTGTGTGTGTGTGTGTGTGTGTGAGAGAGAGAGAGAGAGAGAGAGAGAGAGAGAGAGAGAGAGAGAGAGAGAGAGAGAGAGAAAGTCAAGTGTCCTAGATAAGAGTGGTCCAGGACTGTGAAGTCTTGAAGGACCGGGGATGGCACTTTTAATCTCATATTTATACAATGACAATAAATTCCATTCCAATTCCAATTTCCAATTCCATGATTTGAGGTTGGTTGTCCTTTGGAGATAAGAATATAAGAAGAGCCCTGCTGGATCAGGCCAAAAACGCATGTAGTCCAGCTTCCTGTATCTCATAGTGGCCCCACCAGATGCCTCTGGGAGCGCATGAGACTAGATTTCTGTCTCCTGGTACCACTCCCCTGCATCTGGTCCTGGAGGAACCCAGGTTTTAAAGCCTGGAGATGACACACATCTCCATCCTGGTTTGTCACCTGGGATGGACTTTTCCTCCAGGAATCTGTCCAACCCCCCCTTTGGAAGGCATCCAGGCCAGATGCCTCACCGCCTCCTGTGGCAGGGAGTTCCTGAGAAGAGATCTCTGGAGGATGAAGAAAACCACCCATCCTCTTGTCTCATCTAAGCTAGAGATTGGGGAAAACACCGAAATTCCGTGTATCAGCCCTTTCTGGCAAGTTGGTTTCGTAACTCCAAATAGATGACTTGTAGACATAACGGGGAAAGGGAAGGAAGAGCAGAAGCATGCATTTGAACGCATTAGTTTTGTTTTCCTCCACTAAGATTTCATTTGCTCTTTTATCTTCCTGTTTTCACAGAAAGTGGAAGGAATCTATACGGTAGGCAATCTTATTTATTTTCTCCCCACCCCCCCCTCCCCTTGCAGGTAAGATTGACCTCTCAAAGTGCCTCTGGCCTTCTTTATTTGCAAACTTTCCAAGTGACCTGGCTTTGCTACTTAAATCGTTCAGGCATCTGAACAGAAATTACCCCTGTCATTTGTTGATTGGAAACAGTGTGACCCAGCCTGCCTTTCTGCTTAGAAAGGGCCCATGGGAATAATACAACTGGGAGAGAAAACATGAATGAAACCAGAAAGCAAAGTGACCCCCCCCCCGTGTGATCAGAAGCACACATTCCTTGCTCTCTGATCTGGGATGGAGAAAAAGCCCCCCGTTGTCAGAAAGCAATTGCAGGGAACATTTCAGGTATCCCCCTGGCATCTATATGAGCCAAGATTACAGTCAGAAATCAGAAATCTTCCTTCCCGGGGGCCCAAAACTACAACTGCATTGATTAAAGTCCATTTAATCAATGCTGACATCCAACAGCCTTACAGAAACCCCATTCCTGCCCGCCTCGGTGACGGAGCCATGAGACATGCAAATGAAGCTCGTGCTTCCTTCCTGACAACCAATCACCGATCGACAGGTGGCCATTTTTGCATTTTTTTGTGAAAGGCGCCGGGACCACCATCCCGGCACAATTTCGGCACTTCCTTCAGTTGTGGGTTGTTGTTTTTTGTGCGTGAGTTGTTTTTGTGTGGGTGTGGGAATTGAATAGCAGCCGCCTGTCCATTGTTATTTAAACCCAACATTAAAATAAACCTGGCATTGAAATCAAATTTGCATTGGATTTCTCCTTGTCCTAACAATTGGCCGTGTTTGCTTCTCTCCTTGCAGGGTCTTAATAAGCCCGAGCCTGAAACGTACACGACCCTTGAACTCCGAAAACAGAAGCAGGAGGAACAGGCCCCCGAATAAAGCCCGCTGGCGACCTTCGCTCCTTCTCCGGAGCCGAGTCGAAATTACACAACTGTCCTTAGAGGCCTGTTAAGACGGCAACATTTTCATCTTTCCCCATCTCTGGGGCATGGGGAAAGGACTCTGTTCTCTTTGCAAACCCACCGAATATGTTCGGACAGCGCGACTGTCAATTTGGCTTGTCGTATTAAGCTTCCCTTGCGTTCTCTTTTCTATCAATGGCTTCCAGGGAGGGAATAATAGCTGCGGTTGGAGGGGAAAGGAGATGCAAGCTTGTATGAACCGCTCTTTTAATCAGAGTGCCGAAAAGTTCCTTTTTTCGGGCATTTCCTCCTGAAATGATTCCAGGAGGACCCCTGTATCCACCCCCTGCATTAGTGGTAAATAATAAACTGATATCCCGTTTCTATCCTTTATTCTGGCATAATTTTTCTAGAATGCTGAGCCCGGTGTCAAACAGTAACTCAGGGGACAGTTATGTACAAAAGGAACAGTGCGCCTCTGAGCAAGTGCAGAGTCCAGGGTCCTCGGAACAGGTTCAGGACCATGGATAGCTCCCAGGAAAATGTATTACCAAAAATGAAAAGTTAGAATGCTAGAATCTGGCAACCGAGTTAAGCCTCCAGAAAGCAAACGGCATAACTCAGGCTGGCACCGCACAGAATACTGTCCCGGCTGGAGGTAGAGGTCTGTATTCTGCACCCTGGCACCTACGTTGGGCCCTTGGTTCACACAGAAATGTGTGGGCAAACTGCCTGCAGGACACAGGAGCCCCACAGATGCCTCCTGTCTCCAACTCACCGATGCTGCGGTGGGCAAAAGTTGTCCACAAACAGCACTGTAAAGCAGCCCAATAAAGTTTGCTCATGCCATGCATGTAATGCTGATGAACAACAGTGACGAGAGGGTCGATGCAAACTCTTTGTCTCTTTAATGTTACCTTTTTTTAATGCTCTAAGACAGGCATGTCCAAACTTTGGCACTCCAGATGTTTTGGACCACAACTCATACAGCCCTTTGCCATTGGAAATACAGGCTTGGAATTCTGAGAGTTGTGGTCCAAAACATCAGGAAGGCCAAAGTTTGGACATGCCTGTTCTAAGATGCCTCTTCAAATCCTCTGTTCTTAACTTGAATCTGTCTTAAATGTTCTGGACTGTGTCTTGTCCCTCATTATTGTAAGCCACCTTGGGTCCTTTTCCAAGGAGAAAGGTGGGGTAAAAACATTCAAAATGAAATAATAAAATACAAGGGGGATCGGGAAGGAAAATAGAAACAAGGTCTTCCAAAGGTGGAAGCTCTCAGTGTGCTGCAGCCTTCTCCTTAGTAGCCCAAAAAAGGCCTCCTGAGAAGCAAGGCGGTGGTGTTCACCTGCTTAAGGTCCGTCAACACAGATGTGCAGATGTGACAGGATTCTCCAGATGAATAAGCAAAGCCACAAATGGGTGCCACAGTCTGGGGATCGGAGCCTGTCCGACGACAACCGCCGTGGGTGGAAACAGAAAGGTTTTCTTTGCTGTTGAATCTCCTTTGTCAGAAATCGAGATGAGATTGCTGCAAACCATGATGATTCCCGGTGGTGCACAAAGAGCATTCTTCATGACGTTCCGCTAGAAACAGAATCTAGCAATGAATTCGCTGTGTGTCGTTTTTTACACAGTACACCGGACCGTGGCTGTTCATACAGAGATTGTGTGTGCTTGTGTGTATACATGTTGGGTTGATTTGAGAGTGATGGGGTGGTGTGTTAAAATTAAGGCTGTTCTCCACTGACAGGAAAATAAAAATTGAGTCCCCCCCCCCCCCCGCATTCCTAGTGCAGCACCCCATGGAAAGGGGTGTTGCATGCAGATCCCTTGCCTCCCAGAGTGAAAAACCTCTGTGATAAAACAGTGGCTTTCTTTAGCATAAATTTATCTGATACTATTTGGGCACGCCTGCATTTCCTGCTTGTCCAACCCGATAAGAAATATGGGCAAGAAAACGGCGTGTCGGGAGTCAGAGAAAAATAAGGCTCACGGGATGACTGAGAAGTGAGTCACTTCCCTTGGTTTCACAGTTCAGCTTTATTTTTATCATGGTGTCCTTACAATTCTCAAAGGAAGGAAGTGAAGTGGTATTCAGCCCACAGGAACCCAGGTCCTATAGTGTACTTGTTTACATGCAGATAATCCTCGCTGAATCACTGATAAGCAGCAAGAGGCAACAAAAAAAAAACCAGTTCTGCAGATAATCCCAATTAGATCCATGTTAAAGGATCTAACACGATGGGATGAAGGGATTAAATGGTTGGTGGAAAAACCAACCATTTTCACCATCTAGTCTGGATCCAACATCAACCATATATATATGATGTCTCTAAACAGCCATCTAACCCACCAGCAGTTAAGCCCTTAACGATCGCCTCAGCCACACAGCAGATCACAAAAGAACAAACGAACCTACAATCAGCAACAGAGCAAGCAAACCACACACCCCCAGCAGTATTTATAGAAGGACTTCAACTGAGATCACGCTTTGCTTCAAGAAGAAAGAAGCCAGAACACCAGCCTGAAGATGACGAGTGAGACCTCGTCGAAACGTCGCCAAAACAACCAGATTTCTACACGGGAAGAAACCCGAATCCACCCTAACATGCATACCTATACCCGTGAAAATCTACGAAAACATATATATATATATATATATATATATATATATATATATATATATATATATATATATATATTCTCCTTTAGATTGTTTGTTTTCCGCCGTGGCTATGAAAGACCCAGCCTGATGAAGATCCTGGTAGGATTCGGAAGCTTGTTCATTTTTGGAGATTTTCGCCTTCCATTAAGGAAAGCCTATAACACATCTCTCTGGATTTTTAAATTTATTTCTCCTTAATTGGGTCTATGGCTGTAAATAAAGATTGATTGGTTGGGTGGGTGGATGGTTGATTGATTGATTCCCGGGCTCTGGAACCAACTATCTCCTGAGATATGATTGACCCCCTCTATTCCAGCCTTTAAGAAACATCTGAAGACGTGGCTATTTAGAAATGCTTTCCCTGGATATTAGTTTCCTCTTCTTTGGTTTGTTCTGTCTTAGCCTATCTTAGTCCTCTGTTTGTTTTAACTGGATTTGGTTATGTTGGTTACGTTTATTACACTTTATTTTGTTGCACCGTTATTCACTGAATCCTGTTGACGTTGTGTTTTGTACTTGTATAAACCTGGTAAACGGTGGAGGGGCCTTTGTTGCAAGATGGGTGGTATGTAAATAAATAAATAAATGCATTAAATCCAACAAATCCAATAGATAGATAGATAGATAGATAGATAGACTAATTGATTGACTCATTGATTGGTTGATGGATGGATGGATTGACTCATTGATTAATTGATGGATTGATGGATTGCTCAATGATTGATGGATGGATGGAGAGTTCTCCTTCTGCTTTTCCTTTTCCTTTCATGCCAGCTGGCGCGTCCCCGTTAAAAGTGAACGGAACTCCCTTTCTTCGCTGGAGAGAGAGAGAGAGAGAGAGAGAAGAAATCAGGGCGACGGAACCCGGAAGTTCTCCCTAATAGTGCCGTGCTGCAATTTTACTAAATCTGTGGTTTTCTCCTCCCGGGGATCGGAAATTGTTCTTTTCTTGACTGGCCGTCGCCAAGGCAACGACCGGAAGTGGCGTTGCGGCCGCTCGGCGGCGCTCGAAGGAGCGGAAGTGACGTCCCAGGAAGAGGTTGAGGTGGAGGAGGAGGAGGTGGGGGAAGTTTCTCGGCGAAGGCGGCCTTGCTGGCGGCGGCGGCGGCGTCCAGACCGGAGCCATGTCCTCGGGCGGCGGAGGCGGCGGCGGCGCGGGGTTGCCACGGGAGCCCGGCGCCTCCGGAGGGTGAGGAGAGGCCCAGGCCCGGCCCTGTTACGGAGGGAGGGAGGGAGGGAGGGAGGGAGCGGCCGGCTAGGCCTCACGAGCCTCGGAGGCCTCTCAGGACGGCCTTCCAAGGTGGTGGTGGTGGTGGTGGTGGGGAGGGACGAGACTACAACTCCCCTCATCCGCCCCCCCGCCGAGGAGGAGGAGGAGCGGGGACTACAACTCCCATCAGCCACCCCCGAACCCCCACCCCCCACCACTGGGGTGGACACTCCCCTCCCCCATAGAGGTGGTCTAAGGTGTGTGTGTGTGGGGGGGGGACTACAACTCTCACCATCCACCCACCCTCAAACTACCACGGGGGTGGACACTCTCCCCGCCCCCATTAGAGGTGGTGGAGAAGGCTGGGCTCGGGGGCCTGCTAAGGTGGAGGGGGGACTACAGCTCCCATCATGCACGCCCACCCCGAACTACTACCACGCCTCCCCATAGTGGTGGTGGAGAAGGCTGGGCTCAGGGGCCTGCTAAGGTGGAGCAGGGACTACAGCTCCCATCATCCACCCCCTGCACCATGGGCACTCCCCCCATAATGGTAGTGGAGAAGGCAGGACTCAGGGGCCTTCGAAGGTGGGGGGGATTACAACTTCCATCATCCCCCACCCCGAACCATCACCACCATGGGGGTGGACACCCCCCCCCATAGAGGTGGTGGAGTACGCCAAGCTCAGGGGCCTTCTCAGGTGGTGGTGGGGCTCCAACTCCCATCATCCAACCCCTCAAGGGGCAGCTCTTTAAAAGGACTTTTTCCCCCCCTTTACATTTTCCGCAGGCGTCGCAGCAAATGGGACCAGCCTGGCCCTTCTCCCGCTGTCTACCACCTCCTTCCCACCGCCGCCGCCCCGGTGCCTGGCCGCCCCCTCCAGAATAGCAGCGATGGCGTCTCTGGGGCCTCGGGATCCGAGGGCTCGGCCGCCCCCCTGGGAGCTCTCGATGCTGCCGCAGCCGTGGCCGCCAAAATCAACGCCATGCTGATGGCCAAAGGGAAGCTGAAGCCGACGCCCAATACGGCAGATAAGGTGCGTGCCAGGCGGGCCCACTAGGAGAGCTGCCGAGCGGCAAAACGAAACCAAAACCGTAGCTTGCCGAGGCCAGACTATCAGGGGCTACGAAAACAAAGAGCAGGAAAGTGTCTGGAGCTCATTAGTGGATCCGAACCAGAAGTAGGAAAATAAACCATAAGAAAAACACAGGTGTCAGATGGAGGTGGATTGAGCTTCGGCTTGGCTCATCCTGGAATCAACACCTTTAGCCTTGAGGACGGTAGAATGATTCCTTGGCTTTTAAGAACCTAAGAAGAGCCCTGGTGGATCAGGCCAAAGGCCCATCTAGTCCAGCTTCCTATATCTCACAGTGGCCCCACCAAATGCCTCTGGGAGCGCATGAGACTAGATCTCTGTCTCCTGATAGCACTCCCCTGCACCTGGCCCTTGAAGGACCCTGGTTTTAAGCCTGGAGATAACACATCTCCCTCATGGTTTGTCACCTGTGATGGGCTTTTCCTCCAGGAATCTGCCCAATCCCCTTTTGAAGGCATCCAGGCCAGATGCCATCACCACCTCCTGGGGCAGGTAGTTCCACACGCGCTGGGTGAAAAAAATATTTTCATTTGTCTGTTCTTATTCTCCCAGCCCTCAATTTGAGTGGAAGTCCCCTAGTTCTGGTATTTTGTGAGAGGGAAAAGAGTGTCCCTCTATCCACTTTATCATGTTGTATCTTCCAAAATACACAACACGGGCCTTGAAAGAAAGAGACTCTCATTTTCTGCTTTGTGGGTCTGGTGCCCAGTTCTTTGTGAGGGAATCGGGCTGGAATCGGTTCATAGCTCTTGGCTGTTGCTTTTCCTTCTAACCCGTCCCACAGCTGCAAGCCCCTGGCAAAGGCCCAGCGACCAGCAAGAGCAAAGATGACCTGGTGGTGGCCGAAGTGGAAATCAACGATGTACCCCTGACTTGCCGAAACCTTTTGACTCGGGGGCAAACGCAGGATGAGGTCAGGGGCGCTTACCATGCCTAAAAGCTTTGGAATCTTGCATTTTGCTTTCCCCATTTGTTTTCCCCCCTCGTATTGTGTTATCTGTAGCTGTCATCATTTATCCATAGTTTTCAGCATCCGTGGAGGGGGTCGGCGGCACTTGGAACCAATCCCCCATGGATATAGGGACCTTTCTGTCTATTAATTGCTGGAGACGGACAGGAGGGTGTTCCTATTAGATTCATGCCCTTGAACTGGGGTTTCCTGAAAGTTGCTGATGGTGGTGGGGAAGGATGGTGGGTTTAACCTCTGGTCTTCTCTTGGAGGTTTTTGTTTTCTTTTGTTTATGTTGCTCAATAGAGCCGTTCCCTGTCTGCAGATCAGCAAACTGAGCGGTGCCGCCGTCTCAACCCGAGGGAGGTACATGACTGTGGAAGAAAAAGCCAAGATCGGGCCTGGGTGAGTATCTCCGTCGCTCCCCAGAACGGCGACGAAAGGCATTGCTGTTAGGAACGCACCTGGAGGGCGCAGGATTGAGGTGGCAGTTTTGCTTCGATATCTGCTCAGTTATACCGGGGGTCTGTTTTAACATTTATGGACCTCCTTGCATTTTCAATTGTTTATTCGTTTTTGGATATTATTCCTTTGGTTTGAAAATTGCCCCGCATAGGTATTTGCTAGGCAGGGGGTACCAAAGCTTCATAAGTGAATGAATAACCTTTGTTGTTGTTGTTGTTGTTGTTGTTGTTGTTGTTGTGTTTTAAACAGAGATCGGCCATTGTATTTGCATGTCCAAGGGCAGACCCGAGAACTGGTTGACAGTAAGTGAACTCTGGTGCCGCCCCCCCTGGCTGGTCAGCGTCCCACTTTCTGCTTGAAACTGTTAGGCCCAGTTTGTACTAAGTCCCATGGCTGGGTGTGCTCTGTGAAATGGGAAACGTTTTCCCACTAACTGGTTTTGGCTGAAAGCCTTTGAATGGAGGGCGGAAGACTGCTGGGGTTTTGTCGGTGGGATGGATTAGAGGACCTCTGAGATTCCCCTTCCGTCTCTAAAATTCCGGTCCCGTTTGTAGGCTCCCCAATAACGACAGAGCAGTAATTTCCCCAAGATTCCCTTGCCTTGTTCTCAGCCGCTAAAGACTGAGACCCCTTGAGTGGAGAACTGGAGGAAAAAGCGGCCTTACTGCCAGACGCTGACCCCCCCCCAACGATTTCCCTCCTCCTCCACAGGAGCGGTGAACCGGATCAAAGAAATCATTACCAACGGGGTCGTCAAAGCTGCCACCGGGTCCAGCCCGACGTTCAACGGCGCGACGGTCACCGTCTACCACCAGCCAGCGCCCATCGCTCAGTTGCCTCCCGCTGTGAGCCAGAAGCCCCCGTTCCAGTCAGGCGGGGTACATATTAATTGTGCGAATCTCTCTCTCTCTCTCTCTCTCTCTCTCTCTCTCTCTCTCTCTCTCTCTCTCTCTCTCTCTCTCTCTCTCTGTGTGTGTGTGTGTGTGTGTGTGTGTGTGTGTGTGTGTGTGTGTGAAATGATAACCACTACCGTAACCCCCAGGGTGGAGGCAATTAAAGCGAATCCACCGGGGGGGAACCCTACATTCCCCCCCCAAAACCATCGGTTCCACCATATGACATAAACAACAAAAACAAGGTGGATCATGTTATTTCCCGGCCGTGTGTTCGTTTGTGATTGTTCGGGCCGCCCTAGAGGAGCAAGAAGGCAGAGCTTGTTGAGCCGGGCTCTTGCCGATACACTCCTCTTAGAGAAAACGGGATAGGGAGAGGCGTTCTGGCTTCGAGAAGACGACAGACCTCACTGGACTATCCCACAAGTCTTTGTTCCAGCGTCGCCCCAACCTGCGCCGTTCTGGGACACGTTGACTTAGAATCGATCCTAGATCTGAGAGAGTCTGACTCGAGGTCAGAAACGAGAGCGGTCTTACCTCCATGCCTTTCCCGAGAGGCACTCTTTGCCTGGGTTCCCTGTTTATGGGGATTTGTTCATTATTTATTCACTTTGAATATCTCCCTCCCCCCCCCCCCCCGCTGCCGCCTTTCTCCTTAGAAAAGGACCCTTTCTCCTTTGGACAAGATCCAACGCAAGGTGGGATGGATGTAGAAGCGGGAATGGATAGATTCCCTACCCTACACCCGCCCCTCCTCTTGGCCCTCGATGTAGCCCAATGCAAAGCCTCAAACCGCCTCCTTTGCCCCCATGCAAATGTAAACACACACACACACACACACACACACACACACACACACACACACACACACACACACACCAACCAACCAACCAACCAACCAGCCAACCACACGGTACATGCGTGGGTGCGGACGCAAAGTCTCGCAATCACCTGTGCGGGCTTACCTGTAGGATCCAACACCTAGCCTCCAATTGCCGCTTATGTCTCAGAATGTCGCGGGCGCTCTCACTTCGGGAGCAAACGGTGACACGCAACCGAGCCTTCTCTGTGGCTGGCCCTGTGCTCTGGAACCATCTCCTGAGTGAGTTGCGCCTTGCACAGTCCCTGCTAGCCTTTAATTAAGCCTTAAAGACCTGGCTTTTTTTGCCAGGCATTTTGCAACAGTTAATTTTTTTTTATTTCATTTATTTATTTTTTGGTCGTCCCGCCCTCTTGCCAGTAAATTTTCACTGTAGTTTACTACGAGGTCTATATTATGATTTTCTTCTCAGTTTTATTATTATTGATTTTCTTCCTTTTTTATTATCTAGTTTTTTATTATTATTTTTACTGGTATTGCTGTAAACCGCCAGGAGTTCCTCTGGGAAGATGGGCGGTATATAAATATTAAAATAAATAAATAAATTACCCGTCCGCCTGCAGATGCACTACGTCCAGGACAAGCTGTTTGTCGGCCTGGAGCACGCCGTGCCGACCTTCAACGTCAAGGAGAAGGTGGAAGGTCCCGGCTGCTCCTACCTGCAGCACATCCAGATCGAGACGGGTGCCAAGGTGTTTCTCCGGGGCAAGGGCTCCGGCTGCATCGAACCTGCCTCTGGCCGTGAAGCCTTTGAGCCGATGTACATTTATATCAGGTAAGGCGGGGGTGCTGTTTTGGTTGGGAGCGGGTGGTGCGCCCATGGGTGAGAACTGCTTGTGTGGTTGCCGGTGAAGCAGAGTGGTCGCGTTACACAGGTCGCGTGCTTTAAACTAGATTCCAAACCTTTCTGTTCTGTTCTTTAAAGGGTTGATTTGTTTATAACACAAGGTTTATGTTGCAATGCCTTGTACGTGACAAGGTATATGAACAAGGCTTCCTTTTGGAAGGCTTCCTTTTGTTGTGGAAATGCTAGGCCTCCTGATGGCAGTCCGCTTCTGAAATTAGGGAGGCAGGCTTCTGGGATTCCCATGTTCACTCTCTGGGTCTGTGTTCCTACAGCCATCCCAAACCTGAAGGCCTTGCAGCTGCCAAAAAGTTGTGTGAGAATTTGCTACAAACAGTATGTAACTCTTTTTCGTATTTGCACAAATCACATGAAACTTAATCTCATTCCTTCCTTCCCTCCTTCTGTCCAGTATCGCTCCTCCCTCCCTTCCTCCCTTCCTTCCTTCTATCCATCCATCCTTCCTTCCTTCCTTCCTCCCTTCTATCCATCCATCCTTTTCTTTCTTTCTTTCTTTCTTTCTTTCTTTCTTTCTTTCTTTCTTTCTTTCTTTCTTTCTTTCTTTCTTTCTTTCTTTCTTTCTTTCTTTCTTTCTTTCTTTCTTTCTTTCTTTCTTTCTTTCTTTCTTTCTTTCTTTCTTTCTTTCTTTCTCTGTCCCCCCCTCCCTTCCTTATATCAGCTCCTTCCTTCCTTCCATCATCAGCTCCTTCCTTCCTTCCCCTCCCTACTTATGAATGCATGATTTGCCTTTGTCTTAAAGAAGTTAATAAATATGAAAGTAGGAAAGAGGGTGTTCAAAATGACCTTTTGGGGGGAGGAACGGGGGTTTGCTGAACTCGAGGGCTTAGGAATCAAACGGCGTCGCTTTATCTCAGTGGGCCCTGTTTCTAGTCTCCACTGAGAGCCGTTGGTGTGCCAGGGCCCCTCTGCATCACCCCTGAAGCATCTCCTGCTGCTTGATCTCTCCCAAGGTTCATGCGGAATACTCGCGGTTTGTGAATCAGATCACCACGGCGGTCCCCATCACAGGTGTGTATCAGCTGCGCGCACCCGGGCGTGTTTGTTGGGTTTCCGGGGGAGAAGCAAGTCGGAAAGGCAGGGACGAAGGGCCTTGTAAGTTTTGAGAAGTTTCGAAGGAGGGTGTGGCAGTTGGTTGCAAAAGAATTTCTCCCTTCGTACAGAGGAGGAATAAAACAATATCAGGACTCTGCGGATCTTGGGTGCTGAATCAAAGAAGACAGAGAGCAGAATGGGAAATGGACAGTGGTGTTGGTTAGCTTAAGTTTGTAAGTGAGGTATGAACTATGAATAAGAAACCAAGGAAAGGACCGAGATTGTTGGAGAGAGAATGACCGTGTTGTGCCTAGAATCATCGAAGAACGGCGCTGGAAGGGCCCTGAAGTCCAACCTCCCTGCTTAAGGCAGGAATCTAAGTCAAAACAGATCTGACAAACAATTTCCAGTTTTCTCTCGAATGCCACCACAGTGCTGCAGTGCTCGCACCACCCCCTGAGGCCACTGGTTCCATTGTCACACTGCTCTAACCGTCAGGAGGTTTTTCCCGAAATTCAGCCTCTAATCTGGCTTCGTTATGATGCATCCTGAGCTGTGGGAAGATGGAGGTCGGATCCTGCCCCTCCTCCGTAGGACAGACTTTCAAAGACTTGGCAAGGTCTCCCCTGTCTCCCCCTCCGTCTTTTCTTCAGGCTAAATGCACCTATAGCATGTGTGTGTGTGTGTGTGTGTGTGTGTGTGTGTGTGTGTGTGTGTGTGTGTGTGTGTGTGTGTGTGTGTGTGTGTGTGTGTGTGTGTGTGTTGTATCATTACAGTTGTAACCGACCCTGACCCCATGTCCATGGAGTTTTCTTGGCAGGAATACTGGAGTGGCCAGTTCCTACTCCAGGCGCCTTCAGCACCTGGTATTCCCTGGTGGTCTCCCATCCAAGTACTAACCAGGGCTGACCCTGCTTAGCTTCCGAAATCAGGCGAGATCAGATGTGTAGGAACGTAGAATAGCCTATAAATAAGAGTACTGTGGTTGTGATATCATGTATAGTGTTGTGTTTACGTTCTCTTTAGTGGAATGTCAATCATACGATGGGGGGGCAGACCCAATATGTATTCAGAGGTTGGTGACGCGTGAATCCTTTCCTGTTCTCCCCCCCCCCTTTCCAGGCTTCACGCAACCCGCGGCCCTCGCAACAGTCCCCCCGCAACCTCCCTATTACCCCCCCAACGGCTTCCAGGCGGGCTACCCCGTGGTCCCGCCCCCTCAGCAGCCCGTGCAGCCGCCTTACGGGGTGCCGGGGATTGTGCCGCCGGCGGTCCCCTTGGCGCCGGGGGTGATGGCCCTGCCGACGGGCGTCCCACCGGTGCCCACCCAGTATCCCATCACGCAAGTGCAGCCTCCCGCCAGCACGGGCCAGGTAAGCAAAAGGGAGGGGGGTATCGTTTGCAGGAAACCCTTCTCCCGCCTGCGTGCTTCCATGGGCTTTGCTTAGGAGGGTGGGTTGGGGGGGCACCAATTTTTCTACTCAGGGTGCCTTTAAGGAGGGGTGAAGAAAGGGCCGGGTCCTCCGGGATGTGGGACATCATCCTCGCAAGAGACGGGTTGGCTAGAGCAGGTGGAAACAGGCAACTGCAGTGCGGGGCTGGGCTATGTCAACTCCAACCTTAAAGAAAAGGAGTACAGTAGGACTGTAAGAGATGGGTTCCAAGCCTCCCCCTCTTCTCGCGGATGCTGGAAACAGCGGATAACTGAAGCACCTGCTTCCAGCAGGAATCCTCTGAAACCAGGAACTGCCCCCTCCCTTCCCTGCAAATGGGGTTTCTCCCATTTCACCAGAAACTTCTCCCCTCCCGAGAGGTCAAGCCACACTTGCCTTCCGGTGACAGCTCAGTCTCTGGTTCCATCTAGTTGCCAGTCCTCGTAATACACCTTGGGAACGTGCATTTCTGGGATTTGTTTTAATTTAATTTTTAGTACGGATCAGGTAGCTGCTAATTCAGCATCGGCGATGAAGCCAGAACAGCGCTGCTCCGTGCCACGAAGGGGCACCCTTGCTAGAGCTGTGTTCCTGGCGGGTGTGCATTTCCCTGGACTATGCCAAGCTTGGGTCTCGGGGTTGAGAAGGCAGGGGGTTGATGGGCCTTGTTGTTCTCCCTCTCTGGGCCGGTCTGCCCTCAGCTTAGCCCAGGTACTGGAGATTTGAGGGCTCTTCTGCAAAACCGCTGTGCATCTCTTTAATACTGTGGTAGGGCTGTGGAAACATTAGAAAAGTCAACACAGCTCCAAATCTCTTGGAATTGCAAGTACAGTGGGCCCTTGTATCACAAACAGCTTGTATAACATAAAATTTGTACAACATAAAATATTCCAGAGAGAGGGGAAATTTGCTTAACAGAGTCACCTATGGGGAAAATCCGCACCATATAAAAATGGGATGACTCCGTTTTCAATGCATTCCTATGGGAAATTTGTATAAAGGAAAATTTGCTTAACATAATTTTGTTTGGAATGAATTAATTCCTTTCTCCAAGGTACCACTGTATATACCGTATATACTCAAGTATAAGTCAACCCGAGTATAAGCCGGGGCCCCTAATTTAAACCCAAAAAACTGGGAAAATTTATTGAGTCAAGTATAAGCCTAGGGTGGGAAATGCAGCAGGGCCTGGCAACTACTCCTTTGTGAGCTGGGGGAGTGGTGTGTGATGTTTAAAATGACTTTTAGCCACCGAGGCAAGGGCTTGAGTTGGTGGCTAAAAGTCATTTTAAACATTGTTTTAAAATGACTTTTTAAAAAGTCATTTTAAACATGGGGGGGTACGGAGACGTGGCACACAATGTTTAAAATGACTTTTAGCCACCGACCCAAACTTGCCTCAGTGACTAAAAGTATTGACCCGAATAGAAGCCGAGGACCCCTTTTTCCAGCCCAAAATTAAGGCTGAAAAACTAGGCTTATATTCGAGTATATACAGTATATATATTTTTAAATTCCTGATTTTAATTGGTCTTGAAAGCTTCCGGAGTGCTTTTTACCTCTTCTCTGCCTCTCCTCTCCCCTGTCCTTTCCAGATGCCACTGAGTGCACCCTTCCTCCCGGCTGCCCCCATCAAGACCACCTTGCCGGTCGCCACGCAGCCCCCGGTGCAGCCGCAGCCCCCTCCACCCCAGCCGGGCCAGAAGCGCCGTTTCACCGAGGAACTTCCCGACGAGCGGGAATCCGGGCTGCTCGGATACCAGGTGGAGTGAGAAATACTGTCACCCTTAACGCTCTTCCTCTGTTTCTCGTACGGACGGTTCCCTGCCGAGTTGCTCCTTTCAGAGGCCATAGCCGCTAGGACCCCCATGCAAAGGTTACCTGGCACTGCCTTAGTGTTGGGCTGGGGCGGGGGTGGGATTTGCTCTAGGCCAGTAGGTGTGATATTGATTCGATAAAGCCCCGCTTGATTCTTTATCCCTGCCGGCTTTGCAGTTCTATGGTCGTAAGAAGAGCCCTGCCGGATCAGGCCAAAGGCCCATCTAGTCCAGCTTCCTGTATCTCACAGTAGCCCCACCAAATGCGTCCGGGAGCGCATGAGACTCGATCTCTGTCTCCTGATATATCACTCCCCTGCATCTGGCCCTTGAAGGACCCTGGTTTTAAGCCTGGAGATGACACACCTCTCCATCATGGTTTGTCACCTGGGATGGACTTTTCCTCCAGGAGCAGAGCAAAAGTTGTCCGTCCTTAAGACATCGCAAGGTTCTTGGTCGGTCGTCTTTGCTGTAAGAGCCTTGTGGAAATTTCCCCAGGGAGTGGAAGAATCCACTCTTTGTGCGTAGTAACTGGAGAAAACCACCACTAATTCTTCCTTCAAATGGCCTTGAATTTCACAATCGTGACCCTCAAATATTTGGGCTTTGTTCTCACCTCGCTCAGATGCCAGTGGAAACCTAGAAGCCAGGATACAATTCCTAAGGTCCTTGGCGCTTCACTCAGAGACTCCCCCCCCCAAGTAGTTTTACCCGTTTAAAAGAACAACATTCCTCTTAAACGCGTCAATTGCTTTCCCAAACTTTCCCCTCTTTGTCTTATGATAATTTAAAATAGTCTATTTTCCCCCTGGGATGGAACCTCGGCTCAGTGTATAAAGGAATTCCAGGCTGTTCCCATTTTTTAAAAAGCAATTTATGCTCTGCCCTCCCTCTGTGAGGGGTCTGGGCTGTACTCCTGCCTTGGCAAGCAGGAAAATTAGGAAATATACCAAAAGAAAAATAGCAGTTTTACTGCAAGAGAAATAATGAATCAGAATGAAGCTGAGCTCGTTACGGACTTAGTTGGTCAATGATGTTCCCTAAAGCCCTTCAGAAGAAGAATAAAAGTTTTAGCTTGATTTTCCCCTGCAATTCTTTTGGAACTTTTAGCTTTGTGACGCTAATTGCTGGCAGGACGGGGGGGCCTGTTTTCGTGTTTTAAGGCTGGGTAATGCTGACCTTCTAAAAAATGAAAAGTCACCAAAATCGATTCAGCTTTGAAAAGACACAGGGAAGGAGTGAAGTTTTTCCAGCGGTGCTGGTTTTCTTTGCTCTCCCCGTTGCTTGCCTTGCTGTTTTAAAGCAGCATGCCGAGAACCGGTTGGAAAAGTCACATCATTTGTAAAAAAAAAAAAAGAAAAGCAATAAAGCAAAACAAATATAACTGCAGCAGTCATTCCCCCAAACCCATTGGACAATCATCAGTCAAAGCGTGACATCTCAGTTCGGCCTTGTATTTTTCAAACTGGGGTATCCATTAGATGAGAGGAATTAGTAGTACTCTTTCAGACAGGGCATAAAAACATAAGAAAATAAGAGCCCTGCTGGATCAGGCCAAAGGCCCATCGAGTCCAGCTTCCTGGATCTCACAGTGGCCCCACCAGATGCCTCTGGGAGCGCACGAGACTAGATCTCTGTCTTCTGATCCCACTCCCCTGCAACTGGCCCTTGAAGTATCCTGTTTTTTAAGCCTGGAGATGACACACATCTCCATCATGGTTTGTGTAACCTGGGATGGACTTTTCCTCCAGGAATCGGTCCAATCCCCTTTGGAAGGCATCCAGGCCGGAGGCCATCGCCACCTCCTGTGGCAGGGAGTTCCACGGATCCTAAGAGGGACAATCACACACATTCTGCCCCCCCCCCAAAAAGCTGATCTTCTGAGTTAAGAACCGTGATCGGATTCGGACACACCGTTGTCAATTCTTTTGACTTTGCTTTTCTGGCCTCTCCAGATTGCCACCTTCTAACTCCAACATAATATGCCCAGCAGGACCCTACAGCGTTTTAGTTTTGGGGGCAGGGTTACCGATAGGGTCTCCATCCAGAACATGCTACATTCGTCTTCTCTGCTGCTGTCTCAGCCGCCGCCGCCGCCCCCAACCGGCCCAGAAAAGGCGAATGTCGTGCTTGCGAGGTGCCGTAGCGGGCCTGTGAAAATTAAAATAGGTGGGCTCTCCTGCAGATTTGTCATTAAGGAGCTAAGAGCAGGCGTCCTCGTTTTAGGTTTGCTAATGACGCTGTGTTTTTCTGCTCATAGCATGGACCCATTCATATGACTAATTTAGGTGCAGGCTTCTCCGGTCAGAGCGAGGCGGACAGAGCGGGTTCGAAGCCGGCAGGTTCCTCAGGAAAAAGAGAGAGAGAGGGACAGGTAAGTAGCCGGTCGGACCTGGCGGCTTGCGGTGATAATATTTGATATACTGGGGGATAGATGGGAGGTTATGGGAGGGGGGGATTAGAAATTGGAACAGAGGGGATTTATCTGGCTTATCCATAATTCTGGGGCTAGCCAGCAGTAACAGCAGATGCTCCAGCTAATGGCAACATATATTTATTTGACACACACACACACACACACACACACACACACACACACACACACACACACACACACACGAGTATATGTAGTGTAAAAGGGCCTTTCCTTGTAAAAGGGCCCGAGGCGGCTTGCTAAACTGAAGGACAATAGATCTAGTTGGAGACAACGAACAGACAACGGTTGTTTGCAACGTTAAAGGCAATATTTAAATTTAAGAACAACGCACTCTCTTGCGCCCAAGCCAGTTTTTCAGGAGGCCTCCAACAAAGAAGCACCCCACGTGGATGTTAAGATTCACGCTAGCTGGGTAGAAGTGGGGATTCTGGTAGCGAATTTTTTTTATAAAAAAAAAAAAAGGTTCCCCTCGCGATACAAGGAAGGAGTTCAGAAATTAAACTCGATTTGGTACTACTATCCCCATTTTTCAGTATCCGTGCGGGGAAATATTTGGAGCTGGTCTCCTGCAGATCCAGGGCAGATCCTACTGGATTGGGACATTCGTTTGGGACAGAAGGTGCCACTACAATGCCCTGGGAGTCGTGATTATTAACCTTCTCTCCCTCCTTTGTTTTTGACTCTCACTAGGCAGCTGATGCCTCCACCAGCACTACCGGCATCCGGACTGAAGGCGGAACCTGACGACCGAAACGGCTCCCTCGGGGGCGGCAACGGTGAGCGCGCGCAGCCGGGAGCGCAAGGCATGGTGGTGTCTGCTTCCCACCGGGGCTGGCTCGGCTGGGTTGCGACCAGAGCATCTGGGCGTGTTGATTCCCCCCCCCCTTCCTCCCTTGTTATCCCGGAAGGCACTGCCCCAGCCTTCCCTCTTAAAAGGTGTATCAGACGCTTGCACGCATTTTTTCCACGGCCCATCCTCGTCCCTTCCTGTTGTATCAGAAGGGAAGCTAGTTCGGTCAGGAGAGAGACGTGGGGGGAACCCCTCCTGGCCCTCCGTGGCTCCACCTTGAGGCTGATGGCCTTGTCACGTTGGCCACGCTGAAACGGCGGCATTGAAACGGCGGCACAAATCCATTGCGTGGAACGAGCCAGGACGCTGCTGGGGCCAGAAGAAAGAGACAGAGCTGCCAGGGATGAGACTTTTGGATTTTAAAAAAAAAATGAGTCCCAGAGGCATAATTCAGCAGGAGATCCCCCTTCCTGGCTGGCTGGCTGGCCCTTGACGTGTCTGGGAGGCCTTTGGTTCTTGAAATCCCCTCCTTAGGACCCACAGCTCTGACAGTAGGGGTTAGAGGTGGTTGAGAGAAGGACACCCAAGTTGACTGACACCCGTTCCCTATATCTTATGATTTAAGTTTGTGCAATATTCGGATACCACAAGGGCCAGAGAGGTCCGCTGAATAGTCACTTGGCGACGTATGCGGGGCCCTCTGGTTCTCAGAGGTATTTAATGGTTCTCCCGGTGAATCCTGCGCAGAAAGGAACAAGACCGCCTCTCTGGTTGACAAACAGACGAGCCAGCTTTCAGGGCCCGACTCCATCCTCCCCCTCCCTTGCTGTCACCATGACCAGTTTCTTTCTGTTCCTCTTTCCCTACTCCGGTGCCAACATCCCTTTCCGGGAATTGCACGTCCCAGAAAAGTAGGCGGCGGGGTTGGTTTTGTTGCCTTTTGTAGAGGAAACATAAAGCAAAGGGAGTTCTGCTTGTCTACCGCCCCATAGCACTTCAAGCACTCTCTGGGCAGTCTTAATGATTTTATTATGCAGGCTACAAATTTCCCCCCACCACCCCAGCAAGCTGGGTCCTCATTTTACCAACCTTGGAAGGATGGAAGGCTGAGTGAACCTTGAGCTAGTTACCTGGGATTGAACCCTTCAGGTCGTGAGCACAGTTTTAGCTGCAGGACAGACATTTTCACTGCTGTGCCGCAAGGCTCCCAAGGCCTTTGCAGGGTGATTCCTAGGCGCGCTGAGTGAAGTTCCACTTCCCGCCAGCCGCTGAAGCGGGAGGGGTTTCATTCTGGCAGAACCGAACCTGCCGTCGGAGGCTCCCTAGACGTCCAGAGGGAGCCCTCGTCTTATTTGCTAGGCGCCCTCTAATGGAAGCGAAACCAAGAATCCCCTCTGTAGTTGCGGACTCTCTCCCGCCCGCCCACCCACCCCCTTTAACGTGTGTTCTATTAACGGTTGAGCATCAGCGTGCCTTCGCTTTGCTGACTTTAATTTCCCTTTTTTTCTTCTGTGTCTTTCTTTTTCTCTCTCTCTCTCTCTCTCTGTTCTCTTACATGGTTCTGACGGATCACCTTGTGCCGTGGCGGACGCTGCGTGGCATGACCTTTCCCCCCGCCGGGGTGACCGTTCGCTCCGCGACCTCGAAATGGTGTCTTGACTAACGATATTTTTACAATGCCTCTCGATTTGGAAATTCCTGTTGTTGTTTTTTCTTTTTTGGGGTGGGATTTCTCTCTCTCTCTCTCTCTCTCTCTCTCTCTCTCTTGTTTTGTCTTTTTTGTCTCTCCATCCTCTAGAACATCCTGCCAAGAAGCTGAAAACCGGCGAAAAGGGGTTCGGCCTGGTAGCTTACGCCGGCGATTCCTCAGACGAAGAAGAGGATCACGGCCCCCACAAGAACGCCGCCACCTTTTCGCCGACGTGGAGTTTGGGCTACCAGTACCCCTCCCCGCAGCAACGGGGCAAGCAACAGATGCCTTTCTGGATGGCCCCATAGCACCCCCACCCCACCCACCTCGCCCCACGGCAGCCGGCACCCTCGATCGCCTTCTCAAGCAATAACGCATGCGTACGACCCAAGCGAGGCTGGCAACAAAAGCGCGCCGCAGACCCTCGACATCTTTGCACGAGCTTTTGAGATGCAGTCGCACCCCGTCCTTTGGTGGCCGGGCTCCGTCCTCTTCCTCCCTTCCTTCTTCCCCTCCCTCCCCTCTTTTGGTTGCTGTGTTGTTTTTAAACTCGCTTCTTTTCTTCCCGGAGTGTGGGTGTGTGCTTGGACTTGGGAAACGGCAACCCCCCCAAAAAACAACAACAACAACAACAACCGGCTTGTCATCAGAAGACGCTTGAGGAGAACGGGGCCTGGATCACGACTTGGCAGGGAGGGCCTTTGCTTCTTCCTCCTTTGCCTCTCTGTTTCGCCTTTTTTTGGCTTAGGACAGTGGTGGCCAAACTTCGCCCCCCCCCCCCCGATGTTTTGGACCACAACTCCCACAATCCTTTGTCATTGAGATACAGGCTTGGAATTCTGGGAGTTGTGGTCCAAAACATCTGGAGGGCCGAAGATTGGCCACAGCACTGGCTTGGGAGAAGGAGGCGGCCACCATCCAAAGCCTCCCGGCTTCAACCTGCGGGTCTTTTCTGCTCAAGTGTCTCCGTTTATAACTGGATTTTAATTTTCCGGGCGCGTCTCGGGCTCCTGACAAAGGTGAGGCGAGAGAGAGAGAGAGAGAGAGAGAGGAAATAACCTTTAAAAGCAAAACAAGCCCTCGGCCTCCTTCCTTGCCCATGTGTCGTCCTTTCAGTTGCAATGTTGGCGGCTGCACCTTTCGCCGCCGTTTTCCCTTCCGGTTTCTTTTAGCTGGCAGGTAAGATTTTTTTTTTTAACTTGATTTCCCTCCCTCGTCTGCTTCAGTTTTCGCCGAGTTCATTGATGTCCGCCCGAGGACAGTACGTGGCATTATTGATGGAGAGGGTTTAGGAGTCGGTTGTGGTCTTCTTAAGTTTTTTTTTTAATCCTGGCCTGCTTAGATCTCCAACTAGCCGGCCCGGCGTCCGTTTTTGCAGCGGTAGTAGCATTGTTGCAATCTTGGTTCTGTTCCGACACCCAGATCTGGCCGGGGCGTGCTTCGTGGCTCTGCGTGGAGGGATTGAGCCTCGTCCGGCAGCCAGGGACAACGCTGTTGTGTCCAAAGAGGCAAAACTCTTTGCGAATGTCTTATTTTGTCTCAGAACTGCGTCGGGCTCTCCTTTCGGGGCTCTCTTAGCCGAACATTTCCTCCGCAGTCGGTACTGCAAGAGCGAAGAAGGCACCGACAGACTGATGCTATTATTTGGGGGGCTGTTTGTTTGCAAGAAAATGTAAAGATCTCCGAAGTATTGGAACAAGTGTTAAATTTCAGTCCCCACCCCCCACAGAGGAAAAAATAAATCCCCTCGCTTTGCTTTCTCCAAAAGAGGAAATGACAACCAAGCCCCGAAACACTTTATTCTCCAGTTTTCTACATGTTGTAAATAAATTGAACCATAATTTCACGACCAATTTCCAAACGACGTGCTTCCTTATCGCCTCGTTTTGGTTTGGGGCGTCCTTGTCTGCTACTATTAAGTGCCTCGCGAACGAGCTTGTGTTTGCCCTCCTCCTTAATGCGGGCCTCCGGTTCTCGGGGGCTCGCCGTCCTGGCCCAGTGGGGATGATGGGAGCTGTAGTTTTGCGGTGTGACGGGCTGTCCATTTCTCCGCCCGAGTGACCTGCCTTGCCTTAGCTTGCCAGGTCTTTTGAGAGGCGGGATGTGGTTTGCCAACTGCCAAACATTCCCTTTTCTGACACGTTTGGGCTGTTGGTCCTCCGTTGGAGGTGTGGATCTTGTCCACGAAAAGCTTGCAACGATGCGTTATTTTTTTTAATTAGTGGCCCAGAAAAGGAGCTAGTCAGCAGAAGGCGGTGCAGGCTAGAATAGCGTTCTTGTGTACGATTTATGAGCATGGCGGGGGCTTCAAAGCCCGTCTCTTCAGGGTTAAAAACCCTGACCTGGTCGCTTATTATAATTACAGGAGGGCCCCAGTATCCGCTCGGGATTCGTTCCAGGCCTTCCCGTGGATAAAGAAAACCGTGGATAAGAGAGAACACCTGCCCACCCATGCCCAAACTGCTGTTTCCTGACAGTAGCTTGCTTTATGACTGCTGTTTTTAGACAGTGGCTTGCTTTATGGTCGCTGTTTGTGACAGTAGCTTGCTTTGTGGCTGCTGAATTATTTAATTTTTTCCCCCTGCCAACTATGGATAACTGAATCAGAGGATAGTGAATCAGTGGATACGGGGATCCTACTGTATTTCTGATCACCATGCAAAGGGCGCGAGAGCCAGACGGTGAAGAAAGCTGACAGGGGAAAAGAAAAGTCGTGCTGGAGGACAGCTTTGCACATCCCCTGGATGGCCAGAAAGCCGAACCCGTGGATACTAGATCCAATCAATCCCAGATTCTTTCTGGAGGCCAAGATGTGGGAAATGGAGGCTGTCCTACTTTGGGCACCCCATGAGAAATCAGGATTCTCTTGGGGGGTGGGGAGAATTGGGTGGAGAAAAGGTGGAAGACTCAGGAAAAGAGCCTTATGGCAGGCATGTCCAAACTTCGGCCCTCCAAATGTTTTGGACCGCCACTCCCATAGTCCTTTGTCGTGGGTAATCTAAGCTCAGAATTCTGGGACTTGTGGTCCAAAACATCAGGAGGGGCGAAGTTTGGACATGCCTTATGGTTTATATATGGGGCCTCCCCCCCCCCAATCCCCTTTGAGGCTGATTATTCCACTGGGAGCCGGAAGTGTCTCCGCCGTCCACGTCCCCCCCTCCTCAGCATTGTGCACCTGATCCCCTTTGGACCGGCCCCTCCACGCTTAGGAGCTCTGGCAACCTTTCCGCTTCGGAGCCGGAAGTGTCCTCCCGTCCACCTTTTCTCCTCCCCCCCCCCGGCACCTGATCCCCTTTGGGGCACCAGCTCCTCCTCCCCTAAGGAGGAGGGGCGACGCCAACAGCAGCAGCAGAAGCCGCACGGTGGGCGGGGTCCAGGCTGGGAGAAAATGGCGCGGGAGGGGCGTGGCTAAGGGGAGCTCCTCCCCCTCCAGGCCATGGAGGGCGCTCCAGCGGCGCCGGCGCCATTTTGTCGGCGGGGCGGGCGGGCGGGAGGCTCTGTGCGCATGCGCGCTGGGCGCAGCTAACAGAGGGGCGGTGGGTCGGGGTTACGGCTAGGGTTGGGGGGCTGTTGGTCGCCATGGAGCCCGTCGGGGCCAAAGGGCCCCCCCAGCCGCCTCTTCCCCCTGCTGTTGCTGCTGCTGCTGCTGCGGGGCAGCCCCGGGAGTACAAGCTGGTGATGCTGGGCGCCGGCGGCGTCGGGAAGAGCGGTAGGTAGATATATATATATATATAAAAATACGGGGGTGGGGGAGGAAGGCTAGGGAGGATGATGAAGATGATGGCGACGACGCTGGTTATCACTGCTGTCCAAAAATGGGGCGCCGCAGCTGCGTCTTTTGGCGGCCGCGTTCCCCTGCGGAACTCCCTGCCACTGGATTTTTGGGGGTGGGGAGGGGGACGAAGCCGCGCATGCGCCCTGGAGCTCCTTTGGAGGCGGGAAGGGGGGTGCATGGCATGGCATGGAGGAGCCCCCTTTCCCACCCAAACGGGGGTCCCTAGCATTGTGTGTGTGTGTTTATTTATTTATTATACTGGTTAAAATCACTTTACTAGAAAACACCATTATTTAGTCAGTTGGCCTAGCGTGCCAAGCATGCCGCAGGCGCATTCCCTCTTTGGACAAGCAATTGAGAGCTGTTGCCTTATTTATTTATTTATTTATGTATTTATTTATTTATTTATTTATTTACCTCCCATCTTCCAAAGGAACTCCGGCCTGGTTAACGACACAATCAAACAGCGAAAATAAAATTAAACAAAAAAAAAAAGAATAATAAAATAAAATGCAATATAAAATAAACAAAAAAATAATAGGAAAAGATATAGGGCAGGGTGGGTGGAGGGTCACCCCAAATGGCCTTGGCTTGCAACCCCCCAGCAGCCGGGGGGGGGGCTAGCTGGGCTTTGTAGTCCAATACCACCTGGACACACACCACACACACACACAAAGTTTGGGATGCACAGCTCCTTAAAAAAAAAAAAAAACGAGCCCTCAAAACCTCATTACAGGGTCTCCCTCGATGGGGGCTGGCGCCGAATTCAGTGTGGGTCAAAAAAAACAAAACCCTGCCTGTTTGCACCCGGACGTGGCTCCCCTCTTTTCAGTTCCTTTTGTGCTAACATTAAATGTCTTCTCTTCTCTTGTAGCCATGACCATGCAGTTCATTAGTCACCGCTTCCCTGACGATCATGACCCCACCATTGGTGAGTGATCTTCCTGCTTGCCCTCTCTCTCTGTACCAAGGATGTGTTTGCTGGCTTTGCAGATCTGAGAAACAGTGAAGGTCTGTGGATGCAATGATTTAGAAAAAAAATAAAAATATGGAGTTTTCTTCCACCTCTGCCGGGTTTAACCTAAGAGGACTGAAGATACACCTGCATTCACACACTATTTAGGTCTTAGTGGACAAAGAGCTCTATTGGTCTCGAAAGCTTGCACGCCTTGTGCATTTGCAACGGATCCGGAGACGGGTACGGCCGTGAAACCTCGCCAAGTCGCCTTGGGCCGGCCGGGGTCTTTAGATGCGACCAGCCCCTTGGGGCCCCTCAAATCCAGACAGTAGTAAACACACCCTAGGTTGGACCCAAAATAAGACCGGTGCCGAAGCAGTGGGAGGCATTTGTGTTCTGTGGGGTCAAAATGGGGGGGGGGGCTGTAAGCTTTTTAATCAATGGGAGCGTTGTGAACTGCAGATTGAGGGTCTGAATCATAGAATTGGAAGAGACCTCAAGGGCCATCCAGTCCAACCCCCTGCCCTGCAGGAACCCTCAGCACAGTATTTCCGAAAGGTGGCCGTAAAAACCTCCACAGAAGGAGACTCCACCACCCTCCTTTGTGGCAGCATATTATTCCACTGCCAGACAGCTCTACCCACCATGAAGTCCTTCCTCGTGTTCAAATGGAATCTCGGTTTTTCCTGTCATTTGAAACCATTGCCCCGCCTCCTAGTCTCTGAAGCCATGGGAAACAAACCTGTCCCCCCCCCCTCTCTCTCTTTAGAGGATGCTTACAAAATGCGGATAAGGATTGACAACGAACCAGCCAATCTGGACATTTTGGACACAGCAGGCCAGGTACTGAGTGACCACCAGGGATGTTGCCAGATCTTTTGGGGGGGGGTCCCAAATCTGGGTTCTTATTAAAAACAAGCTCCCCCCCCCACCTCCCAGGAAAAAAGGGAGGGTTGGGTCGACTCTTGAGACTAACGGGAAGGGGGGGAAGCAACCATCCTGTGTTAAATCACCACTGCCAGTAAAGTCCAACTTGATGGCCATTGCATAGCTGTGGGCAAGATCTGAACCAGGAGCTCCCTGGTTGACCGCTGGGTCTGTCCGTTTCCACCCGAATCGTGAAAGCTGTGCTGGAATAAATGCATCTGCTTTGTGTGCGAAATTTGGGATAATTCCAAGCCGATGTTAGCGCGAACCACCTGCTGCAGTTTTTATTTCTGGCGAGGGCCGGAAGCTGTTCTCAATCGCCACGACTCAAGTCTTCCAGAAACCGGAAGCCCCTCTCCCCTCTTTTATCGTTGTTTTTCACCCAACCAGGCGGAATTTACCGCGATGCGAGACCAGTACATGAGGGCCGGGGAAGGATTTATCCTCTGCTACTCCATCGCCGACCGGCGCAGTTTCCTCGAAGTGCGCGAGTTCAAGCAGCTGATTTACCGCGTCCGGCGCACCGACGAGACGCCGGTCGTCCTCGTGGGCAATAAGTCCGACCTGGAATCCCTGCGCCAGGTAAGGGGGGGTGACTTAACGCAGGCATGTCCAAATGTCAACCCTCCAGATGTTTTGGACCACAACTCCCACAGTCCTTTGCCATTGGCCGTCTAAGCTTAGAATTCTGGGAGTTGTGGTCCGAAACATCAGGTGGGCTGAAGTTTGGACATGCCTGCCTTAACGGAACAAACAGATAAAGACACGCTCTCTGCTTTTCTGCTTGATTCGCGCGCGCGTGTGTGTGTGTCTGTGTGTGTCTGTGTGGGTGGATGATAGGAGCCGGTTTTGGCTCACTGAAGCACACGTAAAGTTTTTAAGAGAAGGTGTTTGCTCTCCGGCACATCCAGAGGGAGCTTTTAAGTCAGCTGTTTTCCCCCTCCTGCCTCCTTAATTGTGACTTTTGAATGGAAATGTTGGAAGCTGGGGGGGGGGGGGGGGAGAGAGAAGTCCCCTATCGAAGCCACATAGATCTCATTCACCAGGACATTTGGGCTTAAATTTTTCCTTTTCTGACGTGCGCTAGGGATCTGGCACTGGAAATCGGCAGGCTTTTTCCGAGGTTAGATTGAAGCTTCTGCCTTTAGCAGTATCAGAATGGCGGCGAGCATCTCCTATGAGGATTGACCATGTGCCTGTGGAGATGAAGTCGTGTGTCCTCGGAGCCGGGGGACGTTTGAATGCCGGGGAGATCCCAGCAGATTTTCTCTTGTCCTGTTATGAGGAAGTGCCCAGGAAGGCTGCCAGGAGGGCATCTGGTGTATTTCCTGGCAGGTATAAAGCCAGTCACAGGGTCTGCAGCTACATCGTTCTGCTCTGTGTTCCAATCTCATTTAGGAAGGCCTTATTCATCTAACTCCTTTTCCCAAACACGGGCCTCCTGTTTTAATAACAAGTTGCCACGTCGTTCTTACTGCTGCATTGTCTCCAGTCGGGTCTGAGACCTTAGAACAGGCATGTCCAAAGTTCGGCCCTCCTGATGTTTTGGACCACAACTCCCAGAATTCTAAGCTTAGATTGCCAATGACAAAAGACTGTGGGAGTTGCGGTCCAAAACACCTGGAGGGCCAAAGTTTGGCCATACCTGCCTTAGAACGAAAGGCAAATGGAACCTCCTTAGAAAGAGGCTCTTGGGGGGGGGGTGGCGATGGGCGTTCTGTGCCTCGCGGGATTGGCAAGGAGACCGAGGCATTAGGGACAGAGATAAAGAACTAAAACTATTCCTTGCAGGGCGGAGGGGGGGAAGCGTGTGCGGAAGGAGGTCCCGATGAGGAAAGAAACTGAAAAACAGCCCCGCAGAGCAGATGTGGAGCTTCTGATATAAACCACATGTGCAAAAAACATTTAAAAAAAACAATATGAGAGGTTTCAGGTCGCAGGATGCTGGGTAGGGCCCGTAACACCACTTTGACACTTAAAATGGGGGAAGAAACGTATAAGGTTCCCCTCCAGGTCTTAACCGCCGAGGGACTGAGGTTTTACAAAGTCGCAGGGTCGTAGAAGAAGCTCAGGGGTGAAGAAAAGAGTGCTTACATGGGAGGGTGCAGTGACCCAGCTGAGACCAATAAGACTACAAACAGCTAAGTTGCGTGCTGGAAACATCTGGTTCACGGCTTGGCCGCAGTGCCGTCGAGGGCGTCCTCCGAGCAAAATTCCCGCCCCAAATAACAGACTCGCCGTTGGCGGGAAGAAAAACGCTCCAGTCCTTTTCCCTTTTTAATGTTTGAAAGGGTTTGGAGGAGACGTTTCATCGTGAAACAAGAGACGCCCGCTAGAGACCCAGCTCGGGCAAAGGCAGCCAGAGACGGAGGTGGAAGAGCGGGCAAGGCGAAAGGCGGGAAAGAAGCCCGGCCCGGGGCGTTTGGAAGCGGCCGGACAAGTCGGAGGTAAGTCCCAGCGCATCTTCCGCTCACGATGTCCTTTGTCGTTGCAAGGTCTCCAAGGGGGAAGGGGCCGACCTGGCCCGGGAGTTCGCCTGCCCTTTCTTCGAGACCTCGGCCGCCTTCCGCTACTACATCGACGACGTCTTCCACGCCCTGGTGCGCGAGATCCGGAGGAAAGAGAAGGAGGCCGCCATGGCCTCGGAGAAGAAGTCCCGGCCTCGGTTGAGTGTGTGGAAGCGGCTGACGGCCCCTTTCCGGAAGAAAAAGAGGAATTCGGTGACATGAATCAACGCCGGGGCCTCCCCTCCCAACGCTCGCCGTTGCTCCTTTCCGCTTGCCGCCTCGATCGAAACTCTGTCCTCCATTTTAAACTCTGGAAGGCGGTTCCTCTGCAAAAGGATCTCAGCAGGGAGGACAGCGGCACTGCGGCACGTCCTTCCGATGTTTCTCGTTTCCCGGAGAAGGCAATGCAAAAAGTCGTCGATTTGCCCGCAAACTCGCACGAGGCAAATCGGCTCCAAATACGCAGCCGACGACCCCTCTGCGGCCCAGCCTTTCGGAGGTTTGCGTTCCTCTTGGGCCAGCATGGTGGGGGTGGGGTGGGGGTTAGGAATTTCAGGAGTAAAAATGCACAACAGCCCGCAGCCACGACCACGCCGATAAACGGTGCGCCTCTGCCGGGCTAGTTCGAAAAAGCTTTTTAAAAGCTATTCACGCTGAGCTGCAACTAGGTAGGTGTTGCAGCTTGTCTCTTGCCGACGCTCCTTTTTAAACAAAAAAAATGACAAGGCAGTGGCTGCTGAGGGTTTAGGTGCCTGCCGTTAGTGCCGTTTTCCTGGTGCGTGCATGGTGGAACCGGGGGGAGCAGCCAGCATAATCTGTAAAGAGGTCGTAGGGAGTCGTCGGTACCTGGAAGTCTGGAGAATGTGCAGGGAAGGTGAGGTCTCAATGGCCCTTGCTGCCGTCGGCGGGAGGATCCGGTTCAGGTCCTGAATGACGGAGCTCAGCCTGGCCAGGAGAGGTTGCGTTGTTGAAGGACGGAGTACGTGTACTGGGTTTGGCAGGTTCAGTTCCTGGCTGCGCCAGCGTAGCGCGACCAGGATTTGAACCCTAGGCGTTGCTGCTCGGGTGAAGGTGGTGCCACGTCCAACAGATAGATAGTCTGATTTCCCCCGTAAGGCAGCTCCTACAAAGGCTCAGACTTAAGACCCCAAAGCACACCCGGGAATGCTTCCTGGATCAGCCCGCACCCTGCATGCACCGGCGGGCAGCGTTGAACGCAAAATCACGCACCGTGGCTCTTTTAGTGCCTCTTCCACCAAGAGAATTGGACCCTGAAGGCCTTGAGGTATTACTTGATGTGGTACCAATACCACCTCGAGATCCGGGCAGCTTCCGTGGGTTTCCCTCATGCAGAGGGATCATCTGGCCACGGAACCCTGGTCCGCGAGTTCCATTCCACCACGGTGATTGTTTCCAGCTCTGCAGTTCTACGATGCGGATGATACCCAGTTTCCGTACATGAATCTAGTCGAAAATTGTCCCCCCCACCACCAAGGCCCATCTCTAAAATGATGCATGCTATCCTGGTGGCCCTCAGAAGACATTTCCCCTCAAAGTCGCTTCTTTGATAACCAAGGGTGTTCTCGTCTTCAAAGAAAAAGCAAAAAAACAACAACAACGGGGCGACTCCACCGTTTTTTGCCATGCACCCGTTCCTGGATCCGCCCCTCTCGTTTGTGGGTCTCGATAAGTCTTTTTGCAAAGTTGCGCATTACGGGGGGGGGGGGGAAACACTTTACCTAGAAGGTTTGGACTGGGGTGTGTGGGATTAATAACGAAATGTCTCCGCACATTTTTTGGGGAGGGAGTACACACACACACACACACACACACAACACACACACACACACACACACACGGTTGTTGGGCCTAGAGATATTCCAGGTTTCAGCCGCAAGACCCCGCAGCGTTGTCTCTCTTAAGACGTTAACGCCTTCTGAAAGTTGGAACCCAAACACGTCCAGAAAGCAGGGAGGGAACCCCAGACCTGCCCCGTCGTCTGTTCGCTGTTCAGCTTGATCAGTGATTGGGCCAATAATTTAAAATAGTTTTTTTTTAAAAAACACTCCATTAGAAATTGAAAATTAGCGATAGAATCATGGCCATTTTTTAAAATTGCCCCCACCTTAATACGTCTTGTAGTTCTTGGTGTACCAAACCGTATCCTGTCATTGTGGTTTTATTTATTTATTTATTTATTTTTAAAAAAACAGGATATTGTAGCTCTGTTAACAAACTGGGCCGAGCCATTGAGTGGGGAATAAAAAAATATATGCCATCCTTCGTAACACGGAAGGAAGATTTTGAATATAGCAATACAGAATACGGCATGTTTCTAACAGTGGAATTAACACAATGCGCACACTGCTGGAAGTCTCATACCAGGGAGGAAAACCCTGTTATTTTAACACATTTCTTATAGTGTTGGATCAAATACTGCTGGAACTGGAGAGAGAGAGAGAGAGAGAGAGAGAAATAAAGGGGACCAGTTCAGAGCTAATCACATAAGCCTTTGCTTTTGGAAAGTTGGAAGAGGAACAAGTCCTGTCCTTCCAACCTGCTTAATTTTTCACGAGTTCTCGTATTCAAGTTAAAACGGCGTGAAATACGAAATGGTGACGTTGGACTCAGAATATGTTCCACCTTCCAGTGCCTTAAAGTCCGGTTTTATCGGGACTCGCCGTGATGCGGTGCTAATCATCAGGTTCTGTTTCCCTAAGCACGGTCCTGTCAAAATAACGCGTACTTTCCCCCTCGCACACAATTTATGATGTAAATATTTCACACATAGCTTTTTACCTCCCTTCACCCCCCCAAAAAATGCTAATTATATATGACACAATAAAGAATTTGTTTTTTTAAAAAATCCTTGTCTTTCCTTTGAAAATAAATGAATACAATAGGATCCCTGTATCAGCAGGATTGGTGTCCATGGTTGGAAAATATTTTAGAAACCCTAACCCATTATCCACTGATTTAGTTATGCACGGTTGGCAGAAGAAGAAATTAAATGATTCAGCAGCCGTAAAGCAAGATACTGTCACAAACAGCAGACATAAAGCAAGCTACTGTCACAAAACAAGTTTGGGGGAATTTGTTGGCGTTCTCTCTTATCCACAGTTTTCATTATCCACGGGAAGGTATGGAACCAATTCCCAAACCCTCTCAAGAAATGGGATTTTTTTTTAATTCAGTTTGCAAACCTCTTTACGTTTCCCTCTAGAGGGGAGTAACGGAGGTTCGTCCGGTCGCTTCTGCCCACAAAGCTGGAGATAAAAACCTCTGTTCCTTGTCTGGGCAGATGTAAATAATAATAATAATAATAATAATAATAATAATAATAAATACAGTGGTGCCCCAATTTAAGAGCAGCTTGACTTAAGAGCAGAAAACTGTTGCTGTTTTAAATGCCGCCTTACAAATTTTAGACATAGTCTGCTCGAGTTACATTTTTCCCCATTTTTAACTTTTTTTTTTTTTCAATTTTCTAGATAGGTACCCCGACTTAAGGGTAGTTCGGCTTAAGAGCATGCATTTGAAATGGATTAAATTTGAAAGTTGAGGTACCACTGTAATTTTTTATTATTATTATTATTATTATTATTATTATTATTATTATTATTATTATCAACAACAACAACAATAATAATAATAATAATAATAATAATTCAAAATGCATTATGGTACTATCTTTTTTTATAAAAGCAACGATCTAATAGCTACTAACTAGGGCTCTACAACATAGAGGCAGAATAATAATTAAGACAAGATCCGTGCAAAATATGTGTGTGGCGTTCTATCCCCAGGGAGATTCCAGTGTCTCCTCCTCACGGCAGATGAGTGGAAGGCGGAGGGAAATAAGCTAATGCTTTTCCTATTGACTGCGAATGCCACGTGCTTCCCTGCGCATGCACAACGACACGGCCCCATCTTAACGGCACGACAGACTCCTTTTCAGGGGGGAGTAACGGAGACCTTTGATGAAACCGTAGGACATTTCAGCCAAAGAGATGCCACCGGGTCCAGACCACGTGGCAGGATTAATCATTGCAAATAACAACAGCAAAACAACAAGAATAATTTGTGCCTTTTCCCCTCACACGACAACACCAGCCTGGGATCCCCATCAGGAAATAACGCTGTATTTATGCTCCCAAGGCAACGCATAAATCAGGCCCTGCAACCAGCGGCTAAATTTAAAGTGACTCCATATTTATTCGAACGCTCAGTGTGCGTTAAAAACAACTCTCGACATTACAGATAAGCAATTACATATCGGTTAGGTTAGCGGTTACAGCGTTAGGCGTCGGTTGTACATGTTTCCGAGTTAAACTAGTGTTTGTTTTTCCCTTTACATTTTTTTATTTTCGTTTTGACACAAAAGTTGTAACTTCTCCGAGCTTTTATTTTTGTTCTTTTTCTTAAAAAAGAATTACAATAGACACCAGTTTTTGGTGGGTGGGTGGGTGGGGGGGGAAATCAGAGGTTTGGATTGAAAGGAAAACAAACTAAAAAAAAAACCTCGATCCACATTTGGGGTTTTTTACGGTGAGGCAAGCAATCACAAACTATCAGATTTACACTTTTTTATATACTTATAAATAAAGCAAACTTGTTTTTTTACGGGAGGGAAAAAGATATTAATATCTATATTTCTCTCCCCCTTAAAAAAATAAGTTAGCTGACCTTAATTCACCCATTATTCCGAGGCTTTCCAGCGGTTGCAGGACTACATATCCCATCACCCCGACAGGGTCTTTCTCTTGGCAACCAGCCTATTTAAAAAAAAAAACCCTGAGCACAATTTCCTGGACAACAAGTTCATTTTCCTTTACCAGCAGGAGGGGTGTGTGTGGAGGGGAGAGAAAGTGAAATGGCCGACCATCTTAGAACCGAAAATTAAAAACGGGGCAAATTTCGTAATTCGCCAAGTTTGGATCATTCCCCGGGCACGATCGTAGAGCGCTTTACGCCACGGGCATGCGCCGGGATGTGTAAGAAAGCAGCGTTTTATCACTTTGCCTGTTCCCACCAATCCATTCCTATATTTATAAATATACTTGTTTCTAAATTTCTGATCCAGAAAGTACAAGGTTCCAACTGCTACAGGGCTCTTCCGCGGCTGCCCCCCCCCCGGTCACCCTATAGATGCACACACACACAGACAAACACACACAGTGGTACCACTACTTACGAGTTTAATTCGTTCCGAATGCGTGCTCTTAAGTCAAGCAACTCGTAAGTAGAGCAGACCGCATCTAAAACTTGTAAAGCCGAAGTTAAAACGGCAACGTTTTTTTCGCTCTTACGTCGAATTGCTCTTGAGTCGAGCCGCTCGTAAGTAGAGGGACCACACACAAACACGCGCGAAACCCTTGTTTCGCTCCTCGGTCTCGGGTGAAAATTTGTCCAGATTTAACCGTCTTCGCTGTGATTTAAGGAAACTGGCAGTAAAGCTGCCCTGAGATCCAGATAATGGGAAATAAGCAGCACTAGTGGTGCTATTTTCTCATTTTCTGACTGGGCCTGCTTTGAAACCTTAAAACAGATCAAAAAACCCTTTTATGCCACTTGCCTATTAACAGAGCCGGCTCTTTCATGCGGGCCGATTTGGTTTATAGTCTAGGGCCAAACCAGTCAGGAAGGTTTTCACGCCCATCAACAAAAGCAGTCGGCAGTGTAACGGAGTTCATAGAACAAACCTCTGGGATTTTCCGTTCGGACGTGACTGGTATCCTTCACACACAATTCAGACTGCCTTCCTCTCTAAACTTGGCTGCAATCATTCCCCAGGCTTAGAAAAACATGGGGTTTCATAATACACGAAGAGCTTCTTGCTGCCAAGCTCTCCCGGTCCTAGCGCCAAGCGTTCAAAGGGTTGGGTCTCGAACGGGCAACCAAGAGCCCTTAGCTTTGCAAAAGACCCGCTCCCCTGAGATGAACGGCCGATCTAGCTTCCTGCTCTTAACCCATCGGCCACCCCACCCTTGGTAGCAGCAGCTACGAGGCCTAACTCCATCCTTTGCAGAAGAAAAGAAAAGGACCAGAATAAGAGGGAAAGGGGAATGGGCGTTCCCCTCATCACCACCACCACCACCACCCAAATCTAGATTTATGGAACATTGTTTTCTATTTGGAAAATCATTCCGGAGAGCTGCATCCTGTTGCCTTCCGCATCGCTTTTACCCCAAACAGATAAGGAAGCCATTATGTACCAATTGCTAGACTTATTTCTCCCAATTTACATAAAAAAGAAGACCCCCCTCCCCTCTGCAAAGGACAGACGAGGAAAACCTCATTGGAGGAAACCTAGAATATGAAAATATATAATTTTAAAGGAGCAGAAAAGTGGGGGGGGGGGAAGGTCACCGGGCGAGAAGCTGAAGAGGTCAACTGTGGTGAATACCAACACAGACAGTTCGGCACAAAACAACGGCTTTCATCGTGACAGATAAATCGTATTAAAAACGGCACCTCGATATTGGTAAGTTAGACTAAAATGGTTTTCTTTTTTTTGGTCTTTTTTTTTAACCTTTTTTTGTCATCGGCATGCAATAGTGCGGTTACACCGTTTGGATACTATATCTATATATACGTTTTTGTGGTATTATTAAAATTAATGCACACGTTTTTTATTTTTCTTTCTTTCTTGGGTTTTGTGTGTGTAGTTTTTAGAACACGGGGTGTGTGTCTATGGATGTACGGGGTTGTGGGGTGGGTGGGGGTGTGCCCTGCAAAAGTTAACATCACTAGAGAAAAACCAATCAGCTGAAAAACCGATCAGCTGAAAAACCGATCAGCTGAAAAACCGATCAGCTGAAACTCGTGTGTTCTACAACTAAAACAGAAGTTAAAGGTCAGGGAAAAGGGGGAAAATCAACAGTCTTTTTTCTCTCTCTCTCTTTTTTTTTTTTTTTTTGCCCCCGGGGCCGTTGCGAGGGGATCTCCCCCCACCCCGGCCACCTCGGCTTACCCTGCTAATATTCGCTCAAGCTGTGCCACTTGGTGATTTGCTTCCTGGGGGAGTCGCACACCTCCCGCCAATGGTCCGCGCCGCCCGCCGTGATGCTGTGGGCTCCCAGGATCAGCCGCCCCACCACCTCGTTTTTCGTGGTGCGGTCAAAGTCGATGGCCAGGAACTCGATGCTGACGCCCGGGAGGAGCTCGGCGGGGATGTCGTAGATGAAGGACTCGTTGAAGACGGGGTTCAAGGTGCACTTCTTGACGTGGGTCTTCTTCTTCGCGATCCGCTTCCGGCCGTAGTACACGTTCACCTTGACGTAAGGATCTGCCGGGCGGAAGAGCAGAGAGGGAGCCAATAACGCCGTCCAGGGAGAAAGGGGGCAGCCTGTCTCACAGAGCGTCAAGAGTACATTTTCCCTTCCTTCCTTCCTTCCTTCCTTCTATCCATCCATCAGTTCCTTTCTTTCTTTCTACCTTCCTTCCTTCCATCATCAGCTCCTTCCTTCCTTCCTTCTATCCATTCATCATCAGCTCCTTCCTTTCTCCCTTCCATCCATCCATCATCAGCTCCTTTCTTCCTTCCTTCCTTCTATCCGTCATCAGCTCCTTCCATTCTTCCTTCCTTCCTTCTTTCTATCCATCATCAGCTCCTTCCTGTCTTCCTCCTATCCATCATCACTTCTTTCCTTCCTTCCTCCCTCCCTCCCTTCTATCCATCATCAGCTCCTTTCTACCTTCCTTCCTTCCTTCCTTCCTTCCATCATCAGCTCCTTCCTTCCTCCCATGGACTTGACGGGCACCAAGTTATTATAACTGCCCATTTTATAAAACAGTGCCGGGGAGAGAGAGGAGGGTGAAGAAAGCCCTCCAGACCGTTTGGGAAGGATGGAACATTGGAAGGACGGATAAAGAATAATGACACAGTAATAACATCCGGGCGGCTGGTACATGTCCAAGGTGGAGTAAATAGCTTCTACCTGAGAGGCCGGTGATGTCCATCTTGGGCAGGTGTCGGGCTTTGAGCACCACCACGGTCATCCTTTGGGCCACAGGCTGGTAAGACAAGGAGACTTGAAGCTCCCCTCGGCTGACGCATTTCTGGAAAAGAACAACAGTTGGAGATCTTTAGAGAAATTAAGATAAGCCGCCTACATGGCTACCCTATCCAGCATCTCATTCATTCATTCATTCATTCATTCATTCATTCATTCATTCATTCATTCATGCATGTATACAGTAGGACCCCCATATCCATTGATTCACTATCCACTGATTCAGTTATCCACAGTTAGCGGGGGGGGGGGGGAAATAATTCAACAGCGGCAAAGCAATCTGTCACAGACAGCAGCTGTAAAGCAAATCGCTCTCATAAAACAGCAGTTGTAAAGCAAGCTACTGTCACAAACAGCAGCCAGAAAGCAAGCTACTGTCTCAAAACTGCAGCCAGAAAGCAAGCTACTGTCACAAAACAGCAGTTTGGAGGGGAGAAGGGTTGGCGTTCTCTCTTATCCACGGATTTCATTATCTACGGGTAGGCCTGGAACCAATCCCCAGCGGATAGTGGGGTCCTACTGGACAGAGAGACAGACAGACAGACAGACAGACATGAAGAAAACCTGCGTGACCAGGATGATGTTTTGTTGTTGTTGTTTTCTGCCACTGTTCCAGAAGCTCAGGTCACTTTGGGCTCCCGGGTTTTACTTTCTTTGAATTTATTTAAAATACTTCCACCCTGCCTTTCTCCCCGGAAGGACCCACAAGGCGGTGAAAACAAAATTCCTCCAACCCAAAACGGCTCCAGGTTCTCTAATTCTAGACGTTATTCCCCGAATATCTCATAAGAAATCAAGCCAAATGCAACGTCTGGGGCACTTGATCAGCCTCAGCCAGCTTAGAGGGAAATGCTGGGTTAATGGCAAACAACGGCTGGGAGAACCAGGAAGGCCTCACATCTTTGCCGACAATTTCGGCGGTGCGTCGGCCGTGTCCTCAAATGCTTCTGGGCCATGGACGGCTTGCCCTCCTGCCTGCTACTTTGAGGTGGATTTGTGGATCTGACGGCTGGAATGCCAGCTGGGCTGAAAGGGAGTTAATTCGGCGGAAATCAGCTGGAGCCTGGCCCACTGTTACAAAGCCGCTCGGGAACCTGGTAAATAGCTCTCCGGTTGCTATGGTGGTGGTGTCCCAGATTCGGACGGTTTACTGCAGCCGGAGTCCAAAGGGATGAGCTATTTTTCTTTTAGCCTCGGCCCTGAATTACAAGTGGAAAAGCAGGGGTGTACTTGTGGACTCCACTCAACGCTAGAAGGACGACAACCACTGGGTCCCCTCGGTCGAAAGGGGTTCCAAGGTTAAGACTGGACTGGTTTCACTCAACAAAAGCTGTCTGTCTGTCTGTCTGTCTGTCTATCTATCTGTCTATCCTTGTATATGGAGAAGAAAGACTGTAACATGGTTCAAATCCCAGCTAGCACTTTTTTTGGGAGGGGGATTCAGCTTCTTAATTACAGCAGTACGCCAGGAATCCATATATGTTGATTCGCTTATCGTGGTCGGAAAATATTACAAGAAAAATGGTATTAATATTCTACAGGTAGTCTGGTAAAGTATATATTTTTCTAAAGATGCTACAGAACTGGTCACTAGAGGGTGCCAGAGACCACACTATGCCTAGTATATAAGGTTCCTGATAATCCACATTTTGCAGCATTCTGCTATCATTGGTGTATTTAAATTGTAAATTGCATGTTATTGCACAGTGGTACCTCTACTTACGAGTGGCTCTACTTATGAGCAATTCGACTTAAGAGCGGAAAACGGTTGGCATTTTAACTGCTGCCTTGCAAATCTTAGACGTGACCTGTTCTACTTACAATTTGTTTTTTTTAAATTATTCATTTATTTATATATTTTTCATACAGCTGCTCTTCTTACGAGTTGTTCAACTTATGAGCATCCATTCAGAATGGATCAAACTCGCAAAGCACAGGTACCACTGTAGTTGTGTTTGTTGCTTCTTTTCACTGCTTATGATGTTTGTTGCCTGCAGTTAACATGTGTTGTAAACTGCCCAGAGTGGCCTTGCTGCCAGATGGAAGGTATAACAATATAATTAATTAATCAAATAAATAAACAAATAAACGTCTCTCTCTCTCTCTCTCTCTCTCTCTCTCTATCTATCTATCTGCCTGCCTGCCTGCCTGTCTATCCCCCCTTCTAGCTGTCTGTCTCTGTCTGTCTGTCTGTCTATCCATCTGTCTGTCTGTCTGTCCCCCCTTCTAGATGTCTGTCTGTCTGTCTGTCTGTCTGTCTGTCTATCTATCTATCTATCTATCTATCTATCTATCTATCTATCTATCTATCTATCTATCTATCTATCTATCTATCTATCTATCTCTATCTATCTATATCTATCTATCTATCTATCTATCCATCTCCTCTCCTAGCTGTCTATCTGTCTGTCCCCCTCCTAGCTGCCTGCCTCTCTCTCTCTCTCTCTCTCTCTCTCTCTCTCTCTATCTATCTATCTATCTATCTCTCTATCTATCTATCTCTCTATCTATCTATCTATCCATCCATCCATCCATCCCTGCCTGTAGGGGCATGGAACTCATTCGTCATGGATACAGGGATGCTACTCTATGAAAAAATAGTTATTTCCATTTCTTTTTGGGGGACCAGGAGTGTTAAGAGCTGCTTTAATACAAATTAATACCTGTAAAGCCGGCTCACTCCTTTGGGGCCGGGGGGGGGGGCTGGCTTTGAACCTGTAACTGTCACGATCAACTTTTAAAAAGCAACTTCACACTTTGAGCCTGCTAGCGGGGGGGGGGGGGGATCCCCTTTAAGTAAAACCGGTTCCCGCCGTGACTGATTGTGGTTGCTGTTGCTGTTTACCTGGATGTTCCTCTTGACGATCTCCCGCGTCAAGTGGACCTTGCCGGTGCTGGGGTCCACCCCGGCGAGCGGGACCATCACTTCCCCGATGACGTCGTCCCGGGAGAAGCGGTCAAAGCTGAGCACCAGGAAGTGAAGGACCAGATCCTGAAGCTGGCTGTAGGGGATCCCGTAAAACGTGAAGGTCTCGTCGAAGACGGGGTCCAAGGTCTTCCGGAGGACGCGGGTCTTCACCCGGTGCCTCTTGTCGGGCAGGATGGTCATCTTGATGTACGGATCCGACCCTTGGTTGTGCTCGTCCATGACCGGCAAGCCGTGCGCTTCCTGGATGGTCACCACCAGGGCTTTCTTTGGGAAATTATAGTCCACCGAGAACATCAGCGTCCCTAACGGGACCTCTCCCTCCGGGGACGACGGAGAGGTCGTTTTGCTCCCGGCGGGCGTCAAGCTCCGATCCGGGCTCGGCTCTTCTCCATAATCCACTTGGATCGGAAGCTGGTCAATGCATGGAGCCGCGTTCAGCCCACCCAGGGGTTTCTCGGAGCCCACGAGCCCTGATTCAGCAGCGTTGGCCGAAAAGTGGCCGGCTCCGTCTTTCTGCGCGGGGCCCGCCTTGTCTCGCCGCAGCCGGAGAATCTTCTTCCGGTTGCTCAGCGTCTCCGGATAGATGCTGATCCCCTTCAGCATGTGGATGAACTTGTAAGGTGGCGTCTTGTGCTTCTTCTCGGCCTGCTGGTGGCAGCAGGTCCACACGAACACGGCCATGGAGACGGAGACCACGAGGACTGTGGCGCCGATGAGCCCGGCCACGATCGGGGAGACGTCTACCGAAAGGCAGGAGGCAAAACGGAAACAGTCAGCCCAGTGGAACAAAAAAGGAGCGCCGCTATCTGGCCGCCTGTTTCGTGGTTGCGTGCCGGCCCCGTGGAAAGGTTTTGTGGCACAATCAACTCCTCCCCTCCAATACCTGTGTGTGTGTGTGTATGTGTGTGTGTGTGTGTGTGCGTGTGCGTGTGTGTCACCATTCCTGAAAAACCCTGGGTTCAGTCTATGCTTCAAAGAGCGGGTGAAAAACAAATCCTGCGTGGTGATTGCGTTTGCTGCCAGACTGCGTAGAAAAGGTCCGGGTTCAAATTCCCCACTCGCCCAGGGAACCCACCCATGGTTATAGGTCAGACACCACTTGGCCACCTGGCCAAGCCCGGAGGGTTCTTGTATGAAAGAAAAGTGATGCACCACAGGGCCACTGAAGTGTGCTTCATCCACAGGTGAGATGCTTTGATTAGGAAATGCACTTCTGGGGTCCCCCCTAGTCATCAGGGCTCTGGGAACAATATCACAAAATTTCATACAATATTACAAGCTATTGAAGATCTCAGAAATGATGTCATCAGAGCTAACAAAAACATCAGTATAAGAAACAGCACAGCTGTTATTATTATAATATTATATTATTAAAATTACTATTGACATTGTCATCTATACATGCTATATTTCCATCCAGCAGTCGTATCTCTGTGAGTCTGTTCACGCCCCTATCAATGTATTGTTTTTAAACCTTGGCAGGGTACCCATGTGTTGTTTATGTGTGTGTGTCTGTCTGTGTCTTGTTTATATGTGAGGAAGTGATCTTGTCATGCGGTCTGCCTTTAAGGGTCCCTGGACATTTTCTCCCGAAGTAACCATGACCCGTAGGGCAAATAAAGAAAAAAAAAAAAACAGAAATACAAACGGAGTGTCCTCAGTTGTGCTGGTGACATCACCCCAATTCCCTCCCTTGCCTCTTGTTTGGAAATCAAAAGGCCCAGTGACGGCCCCACAATGGCACGCCACGCCTCGTGTCACCCTGGGAAGGGGGAGGCACGAGCATCGGTGTGTGTGTGTGGTGTGTGTGTGTGTGTGTAAAACATGGGAAAGGCCCCGGAGGAATCTTTTGAAAGGGGGCGTTGTCTTCCTGGTGCTACTGTTTTCATGCCATCTGCAGCCCAACGGTGTAAAAGCAGACTAGCAGGCATTAATAATAATTATGGGCTGCCAGGCACATTTTAGTCATCGCATCCGAGCCATTAGAATGGGATTAGGCGGGGAGGCAAATTGAACTACAGGCCTCATAATTCTGCATTCTAGGAGTTCTACTTAACAGCTTGAGAGGCAAATAATAATAATAATAATAATAATAATAATAATAATAATATAATAATAATAATAATAATAATAATAATAATAATAATAATAATAATAATAATAATAATAATAATAATAGAACTTCAGAGACTCTGGCATAAACCGGCACAGGTGGTCCCAGTGGTAATCGGAACGCTGGGTGCGGTGCCTAAAGAGCTAAGCAAGTATTTAGAAGAAATTGGGAGTTGACAATGTCACCATCAGTCAGCTGCAGAAGGCCGCCTTACTGGGATCCTTGGGGGAGGGGGGGTCCAAAACAGGGGGAGGAAGACAGTGTGAATGCCAGACGTCTCTTTCAAAAGCTACCCAGAGGGGTTTAATCTGTTTTGCTTCACGCAAAGCTTTAATTGGGATCACAGAGGCCACCGTTTTCGGAGAAACGAACACGTGGGTTACAGGCCGTAAAAGCTACGTCAGTCACAGAACCCGAATAGACAGAGGAGAAAAAGACAGAGAACTGTAGTAAATTCTCCTCAGGGCCAGATATATGAAATAGGGCATTTTTTTTGGTCTGCAGCGTGCATAAATCCCCTGCTAAGATGACCTTTATTATCCGTCCCCTCCAAAAATATATATATATATATATATTTTTTTTTACTGACCAGCAAATGAAGCCTTCCCCTTTGACCAAAGTACATGACGCCATAAAAGAGATTCACACACACAAGGGAGAGGTTAGGTGTCTCTCCACAATTATCCTCAAAATACATCCCTTAACTCACAATTTGTTGCCACCAAAAAACTGCTGCCTGAGGCCGCTGCCCCCCCCCTTGCGCGACTTCATCCGTGACCCGTTCAGAGGGGCTGGAGAGCAAAACAGCTTCCAAATCCCGCCTCTCATTTCCATCATAATCCTCCGTCCTCATTTAAAAACTGCTCAGCTGTTGCAGGCAATCTAATTTGGGGCACGCACAGAGGCCCCTGTTTAATCCAGATTGTTTCTTTTTTTTCTATTCACTTAAAAGCTTTGTGAACCAGCTTCGGGGGTGGGGGAGCGGGCCGAACCCTTGCATCCTTCCACATCGTGTGCCTGATATATGTGGTGGCAAATGCACACCCCGGCTGTGGTCCTGTTTAATTAAGATCCAGAATTAAACACATGCACCATGTTATTTATGCAGTTTAACCAGGCGGGGAAGTCGGGTTCGGCTTTTAAGGGAGCTACAGAAAAACAGTGTCTGCTCCAGACAACTAGAAAAGGTTCCATTTTGGTTTAAATAAGATACGTTTAAAACAACAACCCAGCAAGCTTGGATTACAACACGTAAACATTCTGCAAACGTAACATTTCCGCGATGCTGCTTTGCGCTACATTTTTTACAAAGCCGGTGTTCGCGGAAGGCCTACAAGGCATAAGGAGACACCTCGGCACTGTGCATTTCAGTGTATTTAGAGGGTAGCAACCACAAGCCACAAAAAAACCCCGCTTTATTTATTGTTTTCCTCCGCAGTTTTTTCTAGGCAGCAACTCTGCTGCAGCCCAGCTGAGGATGTCATGGTGACGGGCCCTGATTTGTATAGATCCGGTCGGGAGTGGGTGGGCTCGTGGGTGAACCAGGAGGCATCATCCCGCCACAGGCCCAGGAGGGAGGCCTCAATTTTCTCCTAAGGAGAGCGGATTGAGGAAACGATACCGCCTCCAAAGGGGAGCTCAAATCAGGGGCTATCCCTGGCCAAGTTAGAGGCCACAAACCCTCCCAATGAGGTGTGCCCGCTGGGAAATGAGAATTAGGCAGATCCCACGCCTCACCGGTCCATTCAGAGTTCATCGACCCACTCCTTTTTATTTTATAACCCGTGCAAAAAAAAAAACCAAAAAGGTAGAGGGCTCGTCAAACAAAAGCCTGTTTTCTCATCACTTGCAAGGTGGATGGGAGATGGGGAGCTGCCCGGGATGGAGGAAACATCACGTCATATTCCCCCCCCTTCCTCCGAGTCACCCGTCCACACCTGCTCCCTCCTCCCTGAACCGCCACCCCCTCTCCCAAAGGGGAGTGACAGTGGGCGCATCACATCTCTCTCTCTCTCTCTCTCTGCCCTCCTTCCTCTTGCCTCTGGCTTGACCGCCCATCCCTGGCACTCACCCAGCAAGGCTGGACACACCCGTGGACATCAGGAGGAGGAGGAGGAGGAAGAGGAGGAGGAGGAGGAGAGTTCGGGCAAGATGGGAGAACCCAAGGAGGTAGGCCGGACCAGGGGTGGTGGCATCAGTGGACCCCAGGGGCCTAAGTCCCAAGGCTGGACCGATGTGAAGATCTTCGCTTTACCTCCAGAGCTGAAGCTTTTATTGTTAATTTTATCCAGTTCAGAGGAAAGGAAGAAGGAGCCATTCAGTGATGCTAACCCAGGTTGTTCTGGATCAACACTCCCAGCATCCAGCTATCAAAATAGGTTTTCCTTTGGCAACGGGGGGGGGGGAAATCAGGTGGGTGTGGGGGAAGGGGCTACAATGCCCTCTCCTCGGTCGCTTCTGGAGCTGCGGGCACCATTTGGGCATTCTGATGGGGGGGGGGAACGGCAATTGGAAAGAGATTTTCGCCTGGGTGGATTGAATTAGGAGGGAGGGGGAATTTGTCACGGCCCAGTTTGGGCCCTGGCACTCTGCTTCTGGCCTGCCAAGCCGCGTCGTGTTTTGCGTGCCTGCTTGGGTTGGTGATGTACAAATCGGCAAATAATAATCATCATCATCGCAATAAACTCCCCAGTGGCTGGCTGAGGAGTAAGGGGCCAGGATGTGGCCTCCGCCATGGAGAAAAGATACAGGCCATGGCAGGATGGGGGTGGGGGGGCGATGCCCACGAAAGCTCTCCATCCGCAGGCATGGCCTGGTCCGTCTTTTTTGGAGCCAGGCTCAAGATATTGCCTGGGGTCCCTTGGCAGGGTTTGCATGGGGGACACGGAGGGAGGGGGAAACCGGGTTGGGAAGCCCGGTCGAGGCCTCTGGAGGAGGGGGGGGGGGCGCAAGGCGGAGAAACGAAAGGCTGGCATGGCGCAGCAGCTTCTCTGCACCCCCCACCCCCGCGCACCTACCCACCCCTACCCCATCCCAGGCCAGACACTCACCGAAGCTGGAGTGGAGGCTGGCGATCTCCGCCATGGCAGCCCGCGGGGGTTGAGCCGGTGGGGGCGACGGCAGCGGTGCTTTCCAAGAGAGGCCTCCTTCCTCCCCGGGGCTCCTTCCGCTCCTTCTGCTGCGTCGGGCTCCGAGGATGCTCCGAAGGCGCTGAGCGGCGGGATGCAGGCAGAGCGGGCGGCTGCTGGTCCTGATGCGGCGACGGCTCCGCCCCTTTCGAACGATCCCCGGACAAAGCTCCGCCCACCCCGGCCTGGAAGCTACGCCTCCCTCCCTCCCTCCCCCCCCCTCTCTCTCTCTCTCTCTCACACACACACACACACACACACACACACACACACACACACACAGGTGATGGACAGGGTGGATGACAGGCTGTCTAATAGGGAGAGGGGTGTAATTATGTGATACACACACACACACACACACACACACACAAACAGAGAGAGAGAGAGAGAGAGAGGCTGTGATGGACAGGGTGGATGAAAGGCTGTCTGTCTAATAGGGAAAGAGTGTGGTTGTGTGATGCACACATACACACACACAGAGGCTGTGATGGACAGGGTGGATGAGAGGCTGTCTGTCTAATAGTGAGAGGGTGTGATTGTGTGACACACACACACACAGAGGTGATGGACAGGGTGGATGAGAGGCTGTCTAACAGGGAGAGGGTGTGATTGTGTGGATGGATCCTGGAACTGCGAGACCATCAGGGAGAGGTATATAGACGGAAAGACAGGTGTGTGTGTAGACAGGCACGCAAGGAGGCAGGTATAGGTATCTAAGAGAGAGAGAGAGAGAGAGAGAGAGAGAGGTGCACTAATTATATCTAGATCCTTACTAGTAAGCACCAGGCTGGACCAAATTTAACAAGCGGAATTATTTAGGGACTCTTGTGGATACTTTCATGGCCTGGAATGTTGAGGTTTACAAATTGGATTTTCGAAGCATTGCCATATCCAAAGGAAAGAAATATTTAGAACTGCTCCTTCCTTCCTTCCTTCCTTCCTTCCTTCCTTCTATCCATAATTGCATTTCTTTCTTTCTTTCTTTCTTTCTTTCTTTCTTTCTTTCTTTCTTTCTTTCTTTTTCTTTCTTTCTTTCTTTCTTTCTTTCTTTCTTTCTAGAATGAATTGATCCACTGCCAAGCAGTTCTTTTTATCAGCAAGCTGTTCCTAGTGTTGTTTGGATCAAAACCATCTCGACTCTGGACCAACAAAAAAACGCTAGCTTAGTCCGCCTTCTAACCCATGCCATGCTTCAAGTGACAGCAGGTGGCTTTTCATGTCACCTCTCAATATTCTCAGAGTGCAAAAAGCTCTGTTTGCTCTCCGCTTCGGGTCATACCGGGGAGAGACGTTCACACAAGTAGCACGATCCCAAACCATGTTGGGTTTTACAAGCAAGCTGGTGGTAAAAAGAAAAAAAGCTTTAAGTATTTTGATTACAGGATGAGAAAGGTGAGGGATTCGCCATTACAGGCCAATTCAAGGTAAAATAAATAAGGAAAGGAGGGCAGGGTAACCTAGATAGATAGATAGATAGATAGATAGATAGATAGATAGATAGATAGATAGAGAGAGAGAGAGAGAGAGAGAGAGAGAGAGAGAGAGAGAGAGAGAGATAGTGCATGTTACAATAAGTGATTGCAATACTTTGGGCTATGATACATAATTGCATACACACACACAGACACATAAACACACAAACACGCACAATATATATATAACTACAGTATTCGCATGCACATTGTGCATGTTACAATAAGCAACTTGCAATATATTGGGCTATGATACATAATTGCATACACACACACACACACACACACACACACACACAGTATATATAACTACAGTATTCGCATGCAGGTTGTGCATGTTACAATAACCAACTTGCAATCTATTGGGCTCTGATACATAATTGCATTTATTATTGTCATGCAATTTGGGCATATCGATTAATGATAGCCGCAACAGCGCTTGCAAAGGCGGTCACGGGGCCTCTACAAATCGAAAAACCTTTTTTTGTTGTTATATAAAGCAAATAAGAACGAAGGGAAACGGGGAGGGGGGGTGCCGCCGAGTGACGTCATGCAAAAAACCACCCCCACAACCAACCCCCAGGCCACGTGACTCCTCCCTCCCGACGTCACGTGCCCGCCCAGCGCCGCTGGGGGGGGGAGGGAGTCCGTCGCCACCAACCAAGATGGCGGCTGCCCGGGCGGGGATAGATTCCAGCGACCAAAATGGCGGCTGCCGCTTCGCATTCCCTCCTCCTCCTCCTCCTCCTCCTCCTCCCTCCGCGTCTCCATGGTTTCCCCTGGGCCGGGGAAATGGCGCCACTTCCGCTTCCGGCCGGTGGGAAGGAGAGGGGGAAGAGGAGGGGGGGAGGAGAGGAAGGGCTCCGGAATTGGAAGATGGCGAGGCGGCGGAGGCGGTGCGGGGGACCGGCCGGGTGCGTGGTTGTGGTTGTGTGTAGTTGTGTGGTTGTGTGGTTGTGTGTGTGGGGGGGTCAGTTTGGGGCCTCCTCACTTTGGGGGCGGGAAGGGACACGGTGCCCGCCCACCTTGGCGCTTTCTTCGTGAAGGCGGACTACAACGTTCATCATCCCCCCCACCCTCGGCACCCGGCGGCTTCGCCTTCCCCCCTCCCCGACTTGGGCTTCCCCGTGTCGAAAGTAGGACTCCCATCCTCCCCAGCTGCAGAGGAGCCTCCCACCCTCCCCACCAGCTTGTTGCTCTTCATATGTGTAGGACTACAACGCCCATGATCCAAGCCGGTCAAGTAGATGAGCCTTCCCGCCCCTCCACCGTTGGGTATGTCAGGACTAGAAGTCCCATCCTCCCTAGCCACAGAGGAGCCCCCATCTATAGATGCGTGGGACTACGACTCCCATGATCCTAGCCCATCAAGTAGCAATGCCTTCCCGCCCCACCCTTTTGAGTATGTCGGGACTAGAAGTTCCATCCTCCTTAGCCACAGAGGAGCCTCCCCCCTATCTGCAGATGGGTGGAACTACAACTCCCATGATTCTAGCCCATTAATTAGATAGGCCTTTCTGCCCACCCCTCCGGTATATGTCAAGGCTAGAATTCCCATCCTCCCCAGCCACAGAAGAGCCTATCCCCCAGCTTGGTGCTCTGCAGATGCGTGGGACTACAACCCCCATGATAATGTTCACGGATGGTGAAGAGTTGAAAGAAGCAGAGAGAAAGAAAAAAACCCAACGTTACTGCTTCAGTCAAAGAGCTTAAATTCAGCTTCTCCCCATCACAAATCTTGCTTGCTTTGTGAATTTACTTGTACGTAGATGTTTATACACACGTATAAAGGGTGTTACATCTTTCAGACATAGTCTGGTAAACAGCATAAAACAAGAATACATAGTATCGAGTGAGTTTTGTATTGTCTAGAAAGGTTGAGGGCAGGGCTGGATTATATTGCAAAGGCTGAAAAACACAAACGTCTTTGGCATACCAATTGCTGGTATGTATCCAATAGCAAAGGGTGTTGTAAGAAATTGATCCTCACAGGCTGAATGCCCACAGTGGTGGGTGTCCCACAGTGAGGACCTCTAAGAACCCAGAACTACTTCTCTCTTGTTAAGGGACATAAGCTTTCCTCAGCATTTGCAGAAAATAATGAACCTGTTTCTAGAAAACAGAAGAGTAAAAGTTCATTTAATACAGGCGGAATATAATTCAACCAGCCCGGTCTTCTTTGTAATTGTAACCATCTGCACGTACCTGGACAGTATTTCGGGGCTGTACTGCACGCCCCGTGTTGCAGCAGTCTAACAGTCCAAATTCTTTGTCTTGGCAGAGCGACGGCCCAAGAGCTGTAGGCGCGATGTCCCTCTCTGTGAAGATGCTGCCATGTAAGAAGAGAAGAACGGCGGTGGTCGGCCCGGAGAAGGAAGATCCGGGAGCCCCTTCCGATGTACCGTCCGTAGAAACGGAGACTTCCATCTCAGGCGGGGCGAGCCAGCTTTGCAGCCCGGCGGCGCCCACGGAAGGGCAGGAAGATCCCGTCTTGAGTGGAAGGAAGGGTCTGCCGTGCCCTCCCGCTGGAAGCCCCCCTAGTTTATCCCCTACTCCTCCAGGGGATCAGTCTTTGTTTGATGATGACGCTGGAATGGCTCAGAAGGGCTGCCCGGAAGGATCGGAGTCTCCTTTGAGAGACGGGAAACTCTTCCCCGAGGAAAGGGTAGACTGCCGTCAAGGCCCCAAGATGGCTCCGTCCCTGGAGTTCCTCGTGGATAAGGAGGACGAGAAACTGGACCTGACAGGTAAGCCAGTGGCACTTGTCACCGCCAGAAAAACGGCACACAGGAATCATCGATCAGGTGGGCTCTGTTTTTAGCGGCTGTTGGTAGCTGATCTTCCGTGATCGCCCCACCACGGGAAGTCTCAAATCGGGGCAGGCCTCAGGTTTTTGAGGCTTTCTTGCAAGCGAGGTTTCTTTGGAAGGAATTGCAGTTGGACGTTACTGCAAATTAAGATCCAACTTGGGAGCGTCTTGGTTTTTTTTCCAGCAAAGCCTTGAGTTCCCGGGTGAGCTTTGACTCTTTTGCAAAACCTGCTTCTGATTTCTCAGAAGTGCAGCCATTCCTTCCATCTAAACAGACTGAAAGCTGCCACATAGATCCTGCCAGCTGTGAATCTTTTCCATCTTGATTCCAGTGGGCAGGGCTTTGCCAGAATCCGTGGCACCTTGGGAGTCCGGAGAAGCCCCTCCAGGTGAGAAGGCCCTGGAGCTGGCCCCGGAGATGAAAGATGAAGCTGAGGAGACCGGGCTGTTTATTCCAGTGGGTGAGTTTTCCGTTTCCTCTGCCATGGCTCGCCATCTCCCGAGGTCATGGCTTCCATTGTTGTACTGCTCTTAGAGTTAAGAAGTCCCCCCCACCCCAAGATCCGGCCTAAATCTGGCTTCCTGTCTGTGGAACTCCTTGCCACAGGAGCTGGTGATGGCCTCTGGCCTGGATGCCTTCCAAAGGAGATTGGACAGATTTGTGGAGGAAAAGTCCATCCCAGGTGACAAACCATGATGGAGATGTGTGTCATCTCCGGGCTTAAAACCGGGGTACTTCAAGGGCCAGAGGCAGGGGAGTGGGATCAGGAGACAGAGATCTAGTCTCGTGCGCTCCCAGAGGCATCTGGTGGGTCCACTGTGAGATGCAGGAAGCTGGACTCGATGGGCCTTTGGCCTGATCCAGCAGGGTTCTTCTGAGGTTCTTATGAGTCCACAATGACATCTGGACGACCTTGGGAGCATCTGAAAAATGCTCCCCTACCTCCCGTCTGTCTCCTTTCGTCAAGGCTAAACATGTTGAGTTATTTCCGTCTTTCCACCTAGGGCTTGGTTTCCAGCCACTTAATTATCCCGGTTTCCGTCCTCTGAACTTGTTCCGGTTTGTCAGCATCTTTCTTGAAAGATGGCGCCCAGGGCTCTGGCAAATAGCCTTACGAACCCTCCGACTCTGTACGTCGGCATGTTCAAACTTTGGCCCTCCAGATGTTTTGGACCACCACTCCCACAGTCCTTTGGCACTGGAGATAGGCTTGGAATTCTGTGAGTTGTGGTCCAAAACATCAGGAGGGCCTAACTTTGGACATGCCTACGGGAGATGTCCCTGAGCCCTCCGCCCCGACTTAGTGAGTTTGTCTCCCAGCGAAGTCCACGGCAAGTCGGGGCCTGAGGTGGACCGGCCTTTGCGCATGTGAGGTCCGCATGGATGGTTTGGGTTTCCCAGAAGAACCAGACGACGGAGGGAAGAGGAAGAGGAGGAAAGCGGTCAAGCGGAAGCGGGAAGGCAAGGCGCCCGAGGGAGACGAGGAAGGGCCCCTGGCTTGCGAGCTCAAACTGGACAACACCTTGGACCGGACTTTGGAAGACGGGGCCAAGCAGCACAACCTGACCGCGGTCAACGTCCGGAACATCCTTCACGTGAGTCGTGTGTGTGTGTGTGTTTGTGTGACTTTCAGATGGAGGCCGAGGCTTTAGACGGGCCGCCTCCATGCCCCTAAGACGCTGGCAGACAGTACCATGAAAGAAAATTACTGACGGGTCCCCTCCAACTCTGGAGCGCTGTCTTCGGCCCTCCAGATGTTTTGGACTACAACTCCCACAGCCCTTTGCCCTTGGAAATACCGGCTCGGAATTCTGGGAGTTGTGGTCCAAAACATCAGGAGGGCCGAAGTTTGGACTTGCCTATTTTGTGTGTTACATATGTTAAAAAGTCAAGGCAGACAGTACTGAGCTAGATAGATGACTGGTTGAACCTGGCGTGAGGCAGCCACTTGTGCTCCAGCCCCACACACCCTTGCTGCCTTCCTCGACTCAACCCAAGCTTGGCCTCTCCCCAAGTCAGAACAAAATAATTAAAAAAAGTCCCATTTCCCCTTCTATGTCTGTCGCCGCAGGAGGTGATCACAAACGAGCACGTCGTGGCCATGATGAAAGCGGCCATCAGCGAGACGGAGGATGTTCCCATCTTTGTAAGTTGCCCTCTGGTTGCCGGGGGCGGATGAGGTGGAGGAGGAGAGGAAAAACAAAAAACCTTCGAGACAGGTTGGATCAGCTTTTGTGCCATTTGCAATGGAACTGAGAGCGTCTCTCTCTCTCTCTCTCTCTCTCTCTCTCTCTCTCTGTGTGTGTGTCTTACCCTCTTTCCCCTCCTCCCCTCCCTTCCACCTGCATAGGAGCCCAAAATGACTCGCTCCAAACTCAAGGAAGTGGTGGAGAAAGGCGTGGTGAGTAGACGGGCGTTTTCGTAGAACCGGAGCATGACGGAGCCCAAAGGGGAACCCGTGAGGCTGTCCAGTCTGACCCCCCTTGCTCCAAGTAGGAAGCTTAATCAAAGCCGATGGGACAGGTGGCTCCCCGGTTGTCTTGCGAACGCCACCAGCGTCGGAGCGCTCACCACCTCCCAAGGGCTTTTATTCCGTCGGCGTACCGCTCTAACAGTTAGGAGGTTTTCCTGGTTTTCAGCCAGAGACCACTGCCTTGGAGGTCGGCAGCCCCGAACGTTAATATATTTAAGGAAAGGAGAACTTCCATCCGGAAGGATAAGTTACCGACAAATGAACCGAGAAACAGAATGAACAATAAACTTTTGAGCATCCTGGCTTTCATGACCGAGAGTCTGATCATGGTTTGTTTTGTTTTTTAACCCTGTCAGGTAATTCCCACCTGGAACATTTCTCCCATCAAGAAGGCCAATGAAATCAAAGTAGGTTGGTTCGTTGGATGGGTGGATTATTTAATTTAATTCTGTTGACACACAAACAACATCCTTTCCTCCGGAAAAAATAGAAGTCAAGGCGGCTTATGTCGTTAAAAGACAATTTTGGAGGCTAATCTTTGGGGTGTTTATTTTATATTATTTTATTTTTGCACAGAGATCAATGAAGACAAAAAAAAAAAATCAGCCAAGGCAGAAGGGCGAAGGAGGCGGAAAGTCGCAAGCATGTCCAAGCTTCAGCCCTCCAGATGTTTTGGACCGCAACTCCCACAGTCCTTGGCTATCGGAAAATACGGGCTTGGAATTCTGGGAGTTGCGGTCCAAAACATCTGGAGGGCCGGATCTCATCCCCTCCTTCCTAGCTCGTGTCGGGGATTGCCTTTGAGATACGCTTTCCTGGGCGGATGTCCACCCCCTGCGCCCTCCTGACCTGGTTTTCTCCTCTTACGATTTCTCCTCCCCCCCGCACCCCGCAACCCCCCCCCAGCCTCCCCAGTTCGTGGACATCCCCCTGGAAGAGGACGATTCTTCCGACGAAGAGTACCAGCCAGAGGAGGAGGACGACGACGAGACCGCGGAAGAGGTACCCTCTGGGGCTTGGTTTTGGGGGCCTGTGGGCTGGCTATCTGCTTATATATCACCCCACACCACTCCAAGTAGTCTCTGGGCAGTTTACAGTTTTAATTACAGTATGCAGGCTACACATTGCCACCCCTCATTTTACCGACCTCGGAAGGATGGAAGCCTGAGTCAACCTTTAGCCTGCTACTGTTACCCACAAACAATTCTAGATTGTGATGAGAAAAAGCCTTTGCAGGCTTTAGAACAGATTGACAGGTAGGCTGACACCAGCTTCTCAGGTTTTGAGAAAAGTTTATTCACGAATGTACATCCGGGTCTGTCTGTCTGTCTGTGCAGAAAGACAAATTCTGAAGACAGATCTCAGCCTTCTTATACGCTTGTGAAGATTAAGTACATGACAGCATTCCGGACGATTCACGTGAAAATTAGATGCTTTCAGTTAACAAACACGTCCTCTCTACCTGACATATTTGCACATATTCTTAATGAAAAACAGTTATGTTACAATTTACTGGAAGAACGGCTGTTTGTGCTTAGCTTAAGCAGGACAAGCATTTAACCACTGCGCCAGGAGGCTCATTGCTATGACGGACTCCCTCGGGGACGGGCCACAGGCGCCGTTTCCGAACCCTCGCAAGGCCACCCCGAAACCGTACGCCCCGCGACCCAAGTGTTGGCACCCAGTCTTAGGCCTGGGTAGTAGGGGCCGCTCCCGAGAAGGGGCCGCTGCCTGTCCTTTCCGGTGGCCCTTGGCCGCCATCACGAGATCCATCCGGTGGCCCAAGGAAAGGGGAAGGCACGGACCTCCTCCGGCAGCCGGTGCCTCCCGTGACGTGGCCCTCCCTGCCTTCTTGCAGACCTTGATGGAGAGTGACGTGGAGAGCACTGCCTCGTCGCCCCGGGGACCCAAGCGGCCTCGCTCGGGCCAGTCGTCGGACGCCATCGAGACGGACGAGGAGGCCGCGGTGTCCGCCATGGAAGTAAGCGGCACTGCTCTCGGTGGCCAGAGAGCATGGGAGCCGCCAAGAGGCAATCCGGGGAGGCCACGTCCTGTGGAAGGGGTCCCACGCCGGCCGGCCGGAAACGCCAGGAAATGGGGGACAGCCTGGCTCGGTGTCGGGTTTTTTTTTCGGGGGCGGGAGGGGGGAAACAAAACAATTTTTTGGGGTGTTAGAAGCTGTGGAGGAGCTGAATGTTCCTTGAGGACTGGAAGCTTGATCCTTTTTGCTGCTGAATAATTTATTTTGGTGGTGGGGGGGATGGCAGGGAAAGTTGAAGTTGGCCGAGGCTCCAAAATAGCCCCCTGTCCCTGCTTTGGGTTCCCCCAAGATGCCGAGAGGGTCGCGCCTGCCTTTTGGTGTCAGTTTTTGCCCCTTCTCTCCTTCTTTCTGCCAGCTTTGAGTGGCGGGAAGCCAGTGGGAATCCATTATTTCCCTTCCCACTTCTCTCCTCCAGGCCGAGAAAGCCGCCACCCCTCCCATGCAGCGGCACATCAGCGCCGAGGTGGTGCCCATGGGGCCGCCCCCGCCCCCCAAGCCCAAGCCAAGCAAGGACAGCAGCTTTATGGAGAAGCTCCACGCTGTGGACGAGGAGCTGGCCTCCAGCCCTGTGTGCATGGAGCCCTTCCAGGTATCTGAAGGGTCCAGGACAGTGTGGCTCCCTTATCTACTGCCTGAAAATATTAAATTAAAATTGCCCAGAAATGCGCATTTCCAAGGTGTACTACCAGGAGTGGCCACTAGAGGGAATCAGAGTACGCTGTATCTTTTGGCCTGACTCTTGAATTGGTACAACTTTTCCACGATCCTGCTGGTGCTCTGGGTTTGGGGACTACAACTCCCACCCTCCCTTGCCTGGACGTTGTCCGGGGACCCTGGGGCTTGACGCCTGACCTGCCTATGAAAAGCTGGTGTGTGTGTGTGTGTGTGTGTGTGGTGGTGGGGGAGGCAAGCCATGGCCCAAACAGCGCAGTCATCCATTGGGGCAAGGGGTGGGTGGGTTTGCCTCCCTACTACACAAACACATGCCTCACACACCGCTCCGACCCCTTTGTGCCTCCCTCTAGCCCCTGGAAGACAGCTTGATCGCCCTCCGCACGCGCTCGAAGCGGCCCTTGAAAGACGTCCCTCTCGGGCGGCTAGAAGCCGAACTCCAGGCTCCGGACATCACCCCGGACATGTACGACCCCAACACCCCCGACGATGAGGAATGGAAACATTGGCTTGGGGGCCTGATGAATGACGACGTGGGCAACGAAGGCACGTCCCGGGGTGGGGCGGGGGCGGGGCTCCCGAGACCTCTGGTCCCAAGGTCCCCACGGGCGCCTCCGAGCTGGCCTTGGGGCAACTTAACTTCCTTTTGCACTCCGTCGCCCGGCGTCCTCCCATCTGACAAATGAGGTGCTCCCTTCGGCTGGTCAGGACCTTCTAGAACTCCTTGGGATTTCAGCTCCCAGAAGCCTTGGCCAGCTGAACGGCCAGAGGGCGAGGACCATGGGAGTTGTAGTCCCAGAATCTGGAGGCCCTAAGTTTCCCCGGCCCTCTTTTGAAAGATACGGAAAAGGAGCTATGTGGATGACGCTGTGGGTTTTCCCCTACCCCTCCTGGGAGCTAAGACAGAATTCCCCAGTCCTTGAAGGGCAGTCCTACAGAGGAGGCGCAGGATCTGTTCTGAGTCATCCCAGAACGCAGGACCCATAATAATAGTCTTAAGAAGAGATGGGTGTTTTGTTCCGGAAGGGGTCCGGCTCCGAAACAAAACACGGGAGCACAGCTGCCATTTGAAACTGGGACCCGCCTTCCGGAACGAAATCAACCACTAACTTACCTCCCTTTGGGTCGCGCGGGGCGAAACTCCAATGAGGAAGCACCCTCCGACGCATCTTTCCTTCTCCGTGGTGCTGGCCAATCAGACAGGGAGGCGGGATAATGCCTGCCCTTGCACCGGCCGAGGAGAATCTGACACGGATTCTTAAATTGTAAATGGTGTCTCAAAGAACGCAGACCAAAACTGAATGAAAGCCGCCCGTTTTTATCGTGTCAAACCTGATCTCTCTGAAGCGCCTGACCCTGAAGACTTCACAGAGATTGCATTTGTTAATAACAAATTTTGATGCATGACACCGTTGGCCACGGTCCCCACGCCGTGACCTGCTTGGGAAACAGAATCGGCAAGGACGTCGCACCCCCCAGTCGTTTCTCACTAAGCAAGAATGGAGACAGGCCCTGCTTTGCTTCCGGAGTCTCATACGGGTCGTTGTATTCCGAAAGGTAAGAGGCACGAGGCGCCTCTTCCTTCCTGCCTCCGTTTAAGCGGCCTTTTTGACTTCCAGACGAGGCTGACGACGACGACGACCCCGAATACAACTTCCTGGAGGACCTTGATGAGCCTGACACGGAGGATTTCAGAAATGACCGCGCAGTTAGGATCACAAGTATGTTGCTCTTATTTATAGGGTGCCTTTCTCCTCACCAGGGTCCCCAGGGGGGCTCGCGGGGTTGGAAAATTGGGGATTATAAAAGCACCGGAAACTAAATCTATCTATCTATCTATCTATCTATCTATCTATCTATCTATCTATCTATCTATCTATCTATCTATCTAGCGCTATATCACGGTATCACTATTCACTGTTTCTATCTATCTATCTATCTATCTATCTATATCTATCTATCTATCTAATCTATCTATCTATCTAATCTATCTATCTAGCGCTATATCACTGTTTCTATCTATCTATCTATCTATCTATCTATCTATCTATCTATCTATCTATCTATCTAGCGCTATATCACTGTTTCTATCTATCTAGCGCTATATCACTGTTTCTGTCTATCTATCTATCTATCTATCTATCTATCTATCTATCTAGCGCTATATCACTGTATCACTGTTTCTATCTATCTATCTAGCGCTATATCACTGTTTCTATCTATCTAGCGCTATATCACTGTTTCTTTCTATCTATCTATCTATCTATCTATCTATCTATCTATCTATCTATCTATCTATCTATCTATCTATCTATCTATCTATCTATCTATCTATCTGTCGCACTGTATCACTGTATCACTGTTTCTTTCTATCTCTATCTATTTACCTTCCTTATTTTACTTTCTGTTTTCTTTCCTCAGAGAAGGAAGTGAACGAGTTGATGGAGGAGCTCTTTCAGACGGTAAGGCCTCCCCCCTTCCGTCGGCTCCGCCTCAGAGGGGCCGGTGCGACCCCCTTGAGCCTCTCTCTCGCCTGCTGCTCAGTTTCAGGAGGAGATGGGCTTCTCCAACGTGGAGGACGAAGGGCCCGAAGATGAGGACAGCGCTGCCGAAGCCCGGCCGGATTTTAACACTCCCCAGGTGCTCAGGTAAGAGGGTTTGGAGACTCAAACCTTCCCGGATTCCTGGGAATTACCTTCTGAAAATTAACTTTTCCTCGGCCTGCCTCAGGCGACGTGTTTTCCCTGATGCCCCGTTTTTCAGAGAACGCCTCCCCAGTGTTGCGTATGTGTCAGAGTTTTGTGCTATTTGATCATCCAGCAGAAGCAAATACTTATTGAATAAGTAGTTAGCCAGAGACAGAGTTTTCTTAAAACCAAACAGCTGTCTTACAAACTGTACAAAATATATATCACAGCATCGCAGAACTTATACAAAGTTCAACAGCATAACAGCATACATTACATTGACAAAATAAATGGCAGAGTAACAAAAGTGGGTGCCTTACTCACGGAAGGCCCCATGAATAACGATTTACAGAACATTTTTATACGTATGTCTGTCCCGTCATAAATGACATGACCTCATAGCTATTGCAACCCCTTGCATCAGCCAAAATTCATTATGCTAATTCTTAGCATCTGTACTCCATTAGAAAAAACTATACATTGAGTCACTGTGACTTTGCACTTTTACAGACTCCATCTTTAAATCAATTAAATACATATCAGATATATATAGAACATCCTGTCTAATACATATATTTCACTAACTAATATCTGACAGTATGTGTGCGGGGGATCCATTTTGAGCCATCGTATGGGAACGGACCGACTGAGTGCAACCTTAATAGAGCTTTTAAGGCAAGATATTTAAGGAGTGGATTTACCAATTCCCCTCCTCCCGAGAGTTTCCACGGCTGAACCGGGATTCGAACCCTCGTCTACAGCTTCCTGGCTCGTCACACCATCCACGACGCCATGCGGGGCCGTCCTTTGCGTTCCTTCTGATCCCGGCCGTTATTGCGCCACTTTGGAGCGGCCTCATAGCGGCAGAGCAGGATACGAACTGGCCGGGGGGGGGAGGGGGGCTTTGCCGCTGGGGAACCTGATTTGACATCCCCGTCTCCTGACCATCTGCCCAGCGCGGGGGTGGGGGTGGGGGTGGGGGTAGGGGGCAGCCTTCGGCAAAAAGATGCAAATGTATTATAAGGAAGAAAAGGATGAAGATAAATGATCTGGGATTTCCCCAAGCCGAAGAGTGGGATGTTGTCCATCAGCTGTCCCCTTTCGTCAGAGGTTCCTTGCGGGGTGGGCAGAGGGGGCCGGGAAGGCGTTGCGCATGTGGATAGGAGCTGTGGGAGCCGTCCCGCGTGGTAGAGGAGGGGCTGACCAGCGCAGGCCGAAGGGTGTCACGGGGATCCCTGCTAGCTGTTTGCGATCGCGGTTCTGACATCCCATGGGGATGGGTCCTGGCAGGCAGGCAACCCTCCTTATCTACGGGGCAGCCTGGCTCGAAGGGACGCCGAGGCTGTTTGGGAAGGGAGGCAAAGGAACCGCTGGACCCCCCCGGGTGCCCCTTCTCGGTTGAGCCGTACCAGAAGGGGGCCGGCGAGCTGATGTCTGCCAGCAACAGTCGGAAGAGGTTTCGAGTGGACGTGGCAGCCCCCTCTCGCGGGTGCCTTGGCTGGGGTTCTGTCTCTGATTTGGGGGAGGAGGGCTGTACCGCACGGGTAGGATGAATCCTGGACCCACCCCAGCGCTTCTGGCTGGGGCACCACCGCTGGCGTCTGAAAAAGCCCACGGCGGGAGTTGGCCCCGAAGGCAGGGCTGAAGGCCCCGTGGGGTTTAAGCCCGGCTCCCGCATTTGGAGGATAAGAACGTAACTTTATTTGTTTTCCCCTCTAAAAGCGTGATAGCGGGTTAGAGTTAGGGTTAGAATCTTTATTGGACATTGCAGGAGTTTCCGCGGGCCGCTCTTTAAAAACCTCAGCCTTGTCTGCGATGGATCAGGACGAGGGCGGCCCTTCTTGGCAGGGCTGTGGGGAGGAGTGGGCGAAGGGTGGCAGCCCTGGCACAGCGGCCTCGCAAGTCAGATGGAGCTTTGCTCTCGAGAGGCAGGTGGTGAGGTTCGGAGAGAGAGCAGGGGGGGATGATGGGTCACTTGCTTTTAAGACCCGAAAATCAGGCCCCAGAAATAAACTTAAGGGAAGGCCTCCGATCCACCAAGGCTGTCTGCCCAGCCAGGTGTGTGTGTGTGTGTGTACGTGTGCGCGCGTGTGTGTCTTTCTAGGGTTCAAAAAAAGGATGTAAGCGTATTGCAGGGGGAAGGGTGGAAGGAGTATTGGAGTACCCTGAGCTGAAGAGAGTGAGGATTAATTAATGCCAAGTAATCACTCCGCTCCGTCGATAGAGAAACAGGCATCGTGGATCAGCCAGAGATAGGTTGAGTATGCTATGTGCTGTCCAGTTGCCCCAATGTATGCCCACCCTAGTAGGGGTTTTCAAGGTATGCGGCGGATTTTAGGGGTGACTTTACCAGTGCTGCTATTCCCCCCCCCCCAGCCAAGAGTTGACACAGACAAATGTGAATTTGGGAACCCTGGTCTCTCGAAGTCTTGGGTTGTCACTCTTGACCCCTGCGCCACACTCCCCTCCACCCAATGGTCTCATTGAAGCCACACCAGCCAACTTGGGACTCCCCCAGGCAAAATAAAACCCACCCAAGGGTGAGATCTGGCTAGGAGACCAAAGAGGGACCCTTCCCTCCCCCGGATTGGATTCTGTCGTACGCCCTGGGCATACCTGAGGATGTGGCCTGGGCGCACACTTGCACCCTGGTATGATCCTGGTGGGGTGGCAGGAGGAGACACACACGCGCACAAGCCGCCACCGCCGTGCCTGCTAGCCCCTCGCTCTCCCACGCAGGTTCGAAGAGCCCCTGGCCAACCTGCTGAACGAACAACACCGGACGGTGAAGGAGCAGCTGGAGCAACTGCGCATGAAAAAGTCTGCCCCGAAGCTGCCCCAGGAGTCAGAGCGAGCCAAGCTGCGCCACGAGCGGCCCGCCCAGGCCCTGGCCCTGGACGCTGCGCAGAGGAAGAGGCTGGCGCAGCAAATGCAGCAGGTGAGACGCAGGAGGGGCGGGAGCCGGGGGACGTCCGGCCGGCCCTGGTTCTGCCCTCTCTCTCCCCAGGCACACGCCATGCTTTGGGGGGGCTCCCCGCCTTCTCTTGGGCTCCCACAGCCCGGAGGAGCTCCTTCCTTTGCCAGAAAAAGAGGAAAGCGCTGCATGGTTGACTATGTGCCGAATGAACCAGAAGCTAAACCTGGTTACATCGTTGCAGAACGACAAGCCAAGAATCCTGGCTTAAGCAGAGCAACCGGCAGGTTACCCCCCCCCCCCTTTTCCACAACCTGGCTCCTCGTTTTGCCTGGCTGTTAACGCTGAGAGAGCTCCTCGCTGGACAGACGGCCCCTTCCCTTAACGCCTCCCGCCTTCTCTTTGTATAGCATGTGCAGCTCCTGACGCAGATCCACCTGCTCAGCAGCGCCAACCCCGGCCTGAGCTCGGAGGCCAACACGGCGCACCTTTTTCTGGTGAGTCTCGGTTGTAGGGCAGGACTGCCCGCGTCCCTTTCTTTGGAGTTTTGTTTTTCACGAGGCAGGTGGAGATGGAAGGACCAGCTAAAATCCTGTGCCATTTCCAAGAACAGCTGAGCGAACTTCAACACCGAGATCAGCCTGGGATAGTGGGGGAATATTGGGGCACGATTGCACCGGCCCAGACCTTAATCCTATTCTAATAGGATTTGGGTTCCCATGCTTTTTTCTCTCTTTAGCTTGGATGTACACTGCCAGAACTATGCTCTGTGTTCTCCCCAGAGCACAGAACTGTTTTCCCGAGAGCACAGAGAGAACTCCTAGTCCCCTGAGCTCCTTGCCCTCGGAAGAGGCTGGCCACAGAACCTGGCGAAAACATCAGGAAGGAAAATTTCCAGAAACACGGCCAGACAGCCCGAAAAAACTCGCCACCGTTATCAGATCCCGGCTGTGAAAACCTTCAAGAATACATTGTTTTCCGTGTCACCCCCACCCCCCACCCCGCCACGGGTTGTCGCATACCTTTAGAAGCAAACATGTTTAATTCGGAATGTCTGTGAAGATTCTCAGTCATCCAGGTGAATTTATCTGGAAGTGGAGTCTTGGCTACTGGGCTTCTCTCTTCTTGAGAGAGAGAAACGTTTCGCTGCTCATCCAAACAGCTGTTGGAATGAGCAGCGAAACGTTTCTCTCTCTCAAGAAAAAAGAAGAAGCCCAGTAGCCATGACTCCCAGTTTCATTCTGAAAGGAAGCATGAAGGATGATGGGTGTGGTGGGCTAAAGACAATAAGAATTGGTCAAGCCCGTGATTCAGCTGCCCCCATCAGAAACCGCCTTGTCGATCTTGAGGACTAGCACTGTTCAAAGTGCTCTTGGTTCCAAACTGGCCGTGGATTCGCCCGAACGAGGCGCAGGCATCGCCCCAGGGGCGCCTTTCTTAAGCCCGGTGGTCTCTTTCCCTCCGCAGACGGAGCTGGAGACCTTCGCCGAGAGCTCCCTGCTCCTCGGCCAGCCCCACGGCCGGGCCTTCCAGACGGCCTTCGAACCCTGCAACTTGAAAGAGTCCCTCTGCCTCATCCAGGCCTTCCACGCAGACGTCAAGGTCGAATGGAGCCCCCGGAAAGCCGTCAAGAAAAATGGTACGGAGGCAGGCACGCCCGCACCCCTGTGCCTGCCTTTTGCTTTTTTACCCCCCCCCCTTCTATTTGCCTGTTTCGTCCTGCGGAGCAAAAACCGCCAGAAATATATCACGGCATCCGTGGAGGCCCCCCAATCTAGTCCAGCGGTCGCTTGGGTTGTATATCTGAGCGACAGTCTGTAAGCCGTGAAAGGCCTGCAAAACTCAATTAGTATAAGAACCTAAGAAGAGCCATTGCTGGATCAGGCCAAGGGCCCATCTAGTCCAGCTTCCTGCATCTCACAGTGGCCCCACCAGATGCATCTGGGAGCGCACAAGACTAGATCTCTGTCTCCTGATCCCACTTCCCTGCCTCTGGCCCTTGAAGGACCCTGGTTTTAAGCCTGGAGATAACACACATCTCCATCATGGTTTGTCACCTGGGTTGGACTTTTCCTCCAGAAATCGGTCCAATCCCCATCCAGGCCAGATGCTGTCACCACCTCTTGTGGCAGGGGGTTCCACAGACTGACCACACGCTGGGTGAAAAAATATTTTCTTTGGTCTGTTCTCACTCTCCCAGCCCTCAATTTGAGTGTATGTCCTCTGGTTTTGGTATTTTGTGAGAGGGAGAAGGAGCATCCCTCTATCCACTTGACTCATGCCCTGCTGGCCTGTCGAGAGGCCGCAAGGCCTTGGCTTATTGGACTCTTCTGTTTGTGTGGTAATAGTAATCTGAGAATGGCAGTGCTGGGAGGCTCCTGAGAGATCATCCAGCCCACCCCCAGCCCACCTCCGTCAAGGAGATCCAGGAAGGGAATCGAACTCCCCAATCGCTGGCTCTGTCACTAGATCCTTCCACCATGAAGCTCGCCCTTCATCTGAGAAGCGCAGAGAGCTGGAAGGGAATGCATAGGTCGGTGGTGGCCAAACTTTGGCCCTCCGGATGTTTTGGACCACAACTCCCAGAATCTCAAGCCTGTATTGCCAATGACAAAGGACTGTGGGAGTTGCGGTCCAAAACATCTGGAGGGCCAAAGTTTAGGCCACCACTGGCATAGATCATCAAAAATCCCCGTGTCGAGCCCGGGGGGGGGGGGATACCCAAGACTCTGTTTAGTCAAATCTCTGAAGAGCTCTTCTTTTAGACTCATTGTATTTTATTTGGGGAGGGGGGGCATGCACTCGGCCGCACCCCAACCGACTTCCCCAAATCAAGGTCCTTAAGAAATGTCGGACCACACCCTCCATCATCCACAGTGACCCGCCGGCTGTGTTTTGAGGATCGTTGCCTTGATCCGTTCGCCTCTCTTCTCCTCCCCCCCAAACCCAACACCCCCCCACACCCGGCTTCATCTCTTCTCTCGCAGTGAGCGACTTCGCCTCCCTTCCAAAGCAGCTGGCGTGGGTCTTGGCCACCAGGAGGGTCTTCATGTACCCGGAGCTGCTGCCCACCTGCTCCTTGAAGGCCAAAACCCCCCGGGACAAGATCGTCTTCACGAAAGGAGAAGACAAGTAAGCCCTCGTTGGGGGGTGGGGGTGGGGGAGGTCCCTACCCTACAAGGTGGTTGTGCAAACCAAGGACCCGGGGAGTGGAGGGGGGAGGAGGGGGAAAAGGGCTCCGGGGTTTGTGGTCCGAGGTCGGCTTTGCACCCTGCTGGGCGATAGGAGCACGGGAACGGGAGCCCCGAGAGCAAACCGTGATGGGTGGGCGTTTCTCTCTGGTGCCCAGCCTCTTGGCCTTGGGCCTGAAGCACTTCGAAGGGACCGAGTTCCCGAAGCCGCTCATCAGCAAGTACCTCCTGACGACCAAGACGGCCCATCAGCTGACCGTGCGGCTCAAGAACCGCAACATGAACAGGGTCCCAGACAACATCCTGAAAGTAGGTGCTCTTTCTTTCTTACCTTCCTTTTATCCATCCATCCATCCTAAGCTCCTTCCTTCTCTTTCTTTCTTTCTTTCTTTCTTTCTTTCTTTCTTTCTTTCTTTCTTTCTTTCTTTCTTTCTTTCTTTGTCACGCCTTCCATCCATCCATCCATCCATTCATCCTATGCTCCTTCCTTCCTTCCATCCATCCAAAGCTCCTTCCTTCCTTCTATTATCAGCATCTTCCTTCCTTCCTTCCTTCCTTCCTTCCTTCCTTCCTTCCTTCCTTCCTTCCTTCCTTCCTTCCTTCCTTCCTTCCTTCCTTCCATCCATCCATCCATCCATCATCAGCTCCTTCCTTCCTTCCTTCCTTCCTTCCTTCCTTCCTTCCTTCCTTCCTTCCATCGTCAGTGCCTTCTGTCCTTCCTTCCTCCTTCTCTTCTGCGTCCTAAGAAAGGGTGTCCCCTCTTACTTTCTTTCTCTCTCTCTCTGCCTTGCAGTACTACAAGACGACCAAGCAGCTCCCTGCCCTGCCCAAGCTCTGTGAGGAGATCCAGCCGGGTGACTGGAAGCCTCCGATCGAACGTGAGGAACATCGCCTGCCTTTCTGGCTGAAGGTATTTCCCATTTCGGAAGAGGAGGAGGCGTAGGCAGCTGCTTTTCCTAAGGGAGTTCTCCAAGGCTAAGCCCCTACTTTTTCTAGGCAGGGTGGGAACGGGCCCCACCACAGCCCCAAAGCCCTAGAGAGCCGCTGCCCGCCCAGCCGGGGCCCCGTTTGCATCTCCTCGTAGCGGATCCCAATTCTGGAGCCTCTTTCCCGCTTTCTTGGCAGGCCAGTCTGCCCTTCATGCAAGAGGCCCTGGAGGAAACAGGGCGGGTGTCATCGCCCAGCGACCTCGGCAAGGCAGGGAGAGAACCCACCGAGCCGGGAGCCGACGAGAAGTACCCCTTGCGTGCGCCGGAGGGCCTGCAGATGATCCTGAGGCCTCTCAACAGCCGCTACTGCCGGAAAGCTTGGAGGCGCCCACGTCCGGCTGCCACCAAGCCCCACCTGGGCCGCCCGGGCCTTTGCCTGTCTTCCTCCGCCAGCCTCGCCGCGGGCAGCTCCCTCAAAACACCCGCCAAGCACCCCGAGCCGGAAGCCCCTCCTGGCAAAGTCGGAGGGCGCGCCGCCCCTCGCTTGATCCAGCCGGCCCCGGTCCTCCAGCCCTTGCCGGGGGTCCAGCCCTTGAACCTCCAAGCGGTCACGGGGAACCGGGCCGGCTTTGAGCTCCAGGGCGTCTTCTCCGCTCAGCAGCCCGGCCCTCGGGCGTCGTGCTTGGCGGGCTCCGTGCAGCCCGGCGTGGTCCCCGCCCTGCCACTGGCTTTTCAGCCCCAAATGATCCTCCCGGCCCTCACGGCCTCGAAAGTGCGGAAGCCCGGGCCCCCCCGGGGTTACCAGAAGAGGAAAAGCCCCCGGCCGACCCCCGTACTCGAGGTGGCCCCTCTGCTCCACCCGGCACCCGTGATCTTCACCGTCCCGGCCGGGGCCATGAAAGTGGTCAGCATCGGCAACAGCTGCAACGTGTTGCAACCCTTGGCAGCCGCGGCGACCCCGGGAGGTGCCGGCCAGGCCATCCCCATCACCACCTTGCTGGTCAACCCTGCCCCATTCCCGTGTCCCCTGAGCCAGCCGCTGGCAGGGCCGCCAGCCCCTTCTGTGGTGGTCACGTCCAGCCCTGCCTGCCCCCTCGCTTCCCCTCCTCTCAGAGATCCTGAAGTGGCCGGCTGGCCGGCCACCGATGTCATGTGTCCCATCAGGGCAGAACCCAAGATGGAGCCTCCGGAGGCCTCTTTGCGCTCCGCGGCGTCCACCGAGGAGGACTGCGGGACTTGGGTCCCCGATTGCGAGCGAGGGGCCCAGGCGGGAGACCCCCTCCCGATTTGCGCGGAGACGGCGGACGCATCTCCTCCCGATCCCTTCTCCCCGTTGGCCGAGGTGGGGCAGGCGGCGAAGGTCTGCGGGAAAGAAGAACCGAGCGATCCACGCTGGGAAGACGCCCTTGCCCGCGAGGACTCGCTCTCCAAAGGGACCCTGTTAAAAGAGGAGCTGGTGTTGGGTCTCGGGCAAGAGCTGAATGTGGACTCGGCCCCCTTGTATGGGAATGACCCCAAAGAAAGCCTGAGCAAGGCGAACGCCGAGGGGAAGGAGGAGCCCAGCCCGTCTTTGCCGGGGCCGGACCCTGCATCTGGAGACTCCGGCTGTTCCTTCGAGGGGGTCCGTAGCGCTCTGGCTGGGGGAATCGAGGCCGTCGGGTCGTGGGGGATGCCGGAGGATTTGTCGGGCACAGGAGATGCCACTGGGAGACCGCCGGCCGGCCCCGAAGCAACCGGAGAGAGAGAAGGACCGGAGGAGGAAGAGGAGGAGGATTTTGACGACGACATCCAGGACGAGGAAGACGAGGAAATGTCGTCGGCTTCGGAAGAATCTGTCCTTTCGGTGCCGGAACTGCAGGTAGATTTTTTTTTAAAAAAATACAGGATGGAGATTGGTTTGGGAGGAAGAGGCCAGAGGAACGAGACCAGGCGGCCCAGAGAGGCTGAGGAATAGAAGGGTGGCCAGACTGAGGTCTCCGGTTGGCCACGAGGGGAACAGGATGGCGGACTAGAAGGGCCTCGGGGGAAACAGGAGCCTTCCTTTATTTGTATCCGCCCTAATTAGGAAGCGAACCTCCCTGTTCAGGGCCAGCCTACCCCAAAATGGCAGCAGCGGGCTAAGGGGAGAAAACGGTATCACATCCAGAGACGGGGATGAATTAATTTGGCCTGACCTGTCGGAATTGGGTCGGTGCCGCGCTGAACTTTTGCTGATTTGGGTGGAATCAATTCACGCCCTTCTCTCTTCACGACGTGGGCTTCCTGGGGTCTGGTGTGTCGTTGCATGTGGGACTAGGGCTAAGGACAGGGTTATGGGCCCAGAACGACTTTGCCTCTTGCCTCCGGGGCGTTCCTCGTGGTCCCCAGGAGACGATGGAGAAGCTGACGTGGCTGGCTTCCGAGAGGCGGCTGAGCCAGGAGGGCGACTCCGAGGAGGAGAACTCCCCGGAAGAGAATTCAGAGCCGGAGGAGGAAGAGGAAGAGGAGGAGGAGGAAGGGGAGAACCCGGAGACTTTGCGGAAGGAAGATGAAATGGCTGACGAGGTGGCGGATCCCGGAGACGGGCCTGTGCCGTGTCCGACTTTGACGTCCGCCATCCCGGAAGTGGAACCCAGGAGCACCCCGCCAGGTGAGCTTCCAGAGAGGTGGAGAGGTGCCGGGCATTTTGGAGGGCCTGGTGGGCTGCACTTGGAAAGTCAAATGTATGGGAAGAAGTCCCAACACGCCCTGCCTAGACCTGTTGGCTGTTCTAGCCAAGTTCTCGGATACATGCGGGGCACGACGAGTCAAAATCTCGCTCCAAAGTATTATCCACCATCCAAATTCATCCTTGCTTCTCCAGATTCGGACACGTTGCGAAGCGTATCCATTCCCCGGATGTTTTACACACTCCCCTCTTGTGTGGGAGAACTGCCAGCAGGTTTGCCGGCCTGCAAGCACCGGGTCTGCGGAGGGGCTCCCTTGGTTCTTAGGCATCCCTACTTGCTTTCCCTTTTTCTCTTTTTTCAAAAAAAGACGAAAACACCAAAGCAGCACCCGGGAAAAACCGGAGCTCTTCCCGAGCCCGGGCCAAGAGGGGACGAGGCCGGGCCAGCAAAGACACGTCAAAGCTGCTCCTTCTTTATGACGAGGACATTTTGGAAAGAGACCCTTTGCGGGAACAGAAAGACTTGGCCTTTGCGCAGGCTTACCTGAGCCGGGTAAGAAGCTCTCTGGGTTTGGAAAGATGGGTCCTGGAGGTTTCCCTTTTTAAATGCGCTTTTCCAGGGGCGTGGTGGCTCAGTGGACTAAGGCACCGAAACTGTAGACTGCAAAGTCGGCAGCTCGGCGGTTCGAATCCCGGGTGCCACACAGCGGAGCGAGCTCCCGCTAATCACCCCAGCTTCTGCCAACCTAGCAGTTCGAAAGCATGTAAATGCAAGTAGATAAATAGGTACCGCCGTTTAAAAAAGCGGGAAGGTAAAACAGTGTTTCCTTGCAGCCATGCCGGCCACATGGCCATGGACTTGCACAGCACTGGCTCTTCCGGCTTGAATACGGAGATGAGCACCGCCCCTAGAGTCGGACACGACTAGCATGCATATGCGGGGGAACCTTTACCTTTTACCTTTCCTTCTTCCGCTCTGCACTCCAAAAGGGACTGACACGCATGCTGTAGGCCTCTGGGGCAAGGCTGGTGACTAAGAACGGCCCATACGATTCTCCCCTTTTTTCATGCCCAGGTCCGTGAAGCCTTGCGGCACCAGACGGGGAAATACGAGGCATTTCTCCGCATCATTTACGAGTTTGAAAACAACGCCCGCAAGCAGACGGCCGTCGACCTCTACGCCCAGCTGCGGGGCGTGCTGCAGGAGTGGCCCCAGCTGTTGACGGATTTTGCTGCCTTCCTGTTGCCCGAGCAAGCCCTCGAGTGTGGCCTGGTGCGTTTAAGCCGAGGGGGCAAGGGAAGCCAGGGGCTGGCCTGGGACGGTGGCGTAGTGCTGTTTCGCTAAACCCCTTCAGTGACGGTGAACCAAGTTTGGGGCGCTTTCTCAGGCCATGTCCTCCAGTATCTTTCCGCTCGCTGGTGGTGGATTCTGGAGGATGGTAGTCCAAGAAATGAAACACGGTAAAGACGGGCCCAAGAGCTGAATTTCTGACACCTTTGCCCAGGGCTGAGCTGAAGAAGCCCCATCAGTTACCCAGCTTCTGTAGCAAGAGAACAAATTCTGTGCCTTATATGATGAATGAATATTTGCACCAATGAGCTTAGGGGTGTTATTTGATTTCCCAGTAGTTACGGGTTGGAGGAAGCAGGTGAGACGCTGGGGATAAGAAGACCTCGTTTGCTGAAAGTCTGTGACTGACGGTGGTGAACCTTTGCCACTCCAGATGTTTTTGGACCACCACTCCCACAGTCCTTTGTCACTGACAATACAGGCTCGGAATTCTGGGAGTGGCGGTCCAAAACATCTGGTTCGCCACCACTAGTCTAGGATCATCTTTCTTTGGAAAGACGCCCACGTTTTTAGAAGCTTTTGGACGAACTTAGAGATTTGACAGGCATTAGCTCTGCCCTGTTGGCTGTGTCCGCGGGCGGACTCCTCTCTTTCGAGGGCAGAAAAAAGAGGCATAGCTCAGCTCAGCTGGTCCACTTCCCTCTGGGACCAAGTGCGGATTGGCCAGCGCCCGTGAGGTCAAGTGCGAGGCCTGAGCGGGTGCCCCCCTCCCTCTTTCTCCCCGTGTAGTTTGAGGAGCAGCAGGCATTCGAAAAGAGCCGGAAGTTCCTCCGCCAGCTGGAGATCTGCTTCGCCGAGAACCCATCCCACCATCAGAAGATCATCAAGGTACTGCAGAACTGTGCCGAGAGCCTGCCCCAGGAGGTTATGGAGGTAAGGAGGCCACCAGAGGCCCCCGGGGGGGGGGGGTTGCCCTCCGTCCCTTCCCAAAGCTCTCCCTATGGAGCAGACAGCCCTCCTCCTCTGTCACAGGAAATACCTTACCAGCCGTAAGTTCTGTTCATCCGTTCTGCACAAGCTTGCCGGTAGAGCCCTCCAACAAGGATGGGAGGATATCACACCCTTCTCGGTTGCTTCCTATCCTGTCATATTCAAAGGAGTACTATTAACTGCAACCAGATATTATACGAGAATGGAGAACAGGTGACCCATGTTGGACTGCAGATCTCACAAGCTCTGACACCCCCCACCCCCCCACACCAGATCCCCAGAGCGTTGCTTCTTATGCAGCGGGAGGATGTGCAGGAGGGTGTTTTCGGCAGATCCAGAGGGATTCCGCAGAATCTTCTTTCAATGAATGCTGTTTCTTCTCTTTCTCTTCCTGATCCAACTCTTCCTCTTCTTTCCCCTTCTCGCTTTATGCCCCGTTTCCTCTTCCTGGCTCCCACCTCCTTGGCGTCCGCCACCTTTTCCACGCGGGCCCTCCTCGTTCAGCTCAAAACCCAGATGTGGCAGCTGCTGAAAGGGCACGACCACCTGCAGGACGAGTTTTCCATCTTTTTCGACCACTTGCGCCCGTCGGCCAGCCGCTTGGGGGATTTCGAGGAGATCAACTGGACGGAGGAGAAGGACTATGAGGTGGCGACGCCTCCCCCAACCTCCCGGGGGGGGGAGGCGGAATGGCCTTAGGCTCTGAGTCCTACCACTCTCGATCCCAGACCACACTGGCGAGGATGGATGGGTGCCTAAGAATACACTAAATTGTGGGCTGGGAGAGTAAGAACAGATAAAAGAAAATATTTTTTCACCCAGCGTGTTGTTAGTCTGTGGAACTCCCTGCCACAGGACATGGTGATGGCATCTGGCCTGGATGCCTTCCAAAGGGGACTGGACAGATTGCTGGAGGGAAAGTCCATCCTAGGTGACAAACCATGATGGAGATGTGTAACATCCAGGCTTAAAACCAGGGTACTTCAAGGGCCAGATGCAAGGGAGTGGTTGCAGGAGATCTAATTTCATTTGCTCCCATAGGCATTTGGTGGGGCCACTGGGAGATACAGGAAGCTGGACTAGATGGGCCGTTAGCCTGATCCAGCATGGCTTTTCTTACACCGAGGGCTGTAGCTTCTCTCCCCAAATCTTGGGATTAGGGGGGCTGGACCGGGAACCAGGCTGTTGGCGGCCGGTTGGTTCCTCAGTTCACAGGTTATGGGCCCCCAAGCCAGACTGTGACCTCACAGTTTATGGGCCCCCAAGCCAGACTGTGAGCTCACAGGTTATGGGCTCCCAAGCCAGACTGTGAGCTCACAGGTTATGAACCCCCAAGCCAGACTGTGAGCTCACAGGTTATGGGCCCCAAGCCAGACTGGTGTTGGGGCCCATAACCTGTGAGCCAAGGAACCCGCCAACAGCCTGGTTCCCTGTCCAATTCCAGAGGTGGCTACTCAAGCGCGTCCCCCTTCCCGTGTTTCCTCCTAGTTTGACGGGTTTGAAGATGTCTCCCTGCCTGACATGGAGGAAGAGGAGGAGCCGCCGAAAATCCACGCCACCCCGAAAAGCAAGCGGAGAAAGGAATTTGGAGGCCAGAACGCCGACAAGGTGAGAGCAGAGGGTGGGCCGTGTGCAGAAACGTCAGATTTGCCAAGGAGGAGGCACATTTGGTGGGATGGTTTGCGGGTCTCCATAACTCCCAGGCGGGGCTTTTGCCCATGCTGCCTCCCACGTTCCTCTGGGCATCGAGACCAGCCTGACGCCGGCACTACCAGGGAGACCCGCTCACTCTGGCTTTTTCCTTGCGGGGTGGCAGGAACCAGAGGGGTCCGAAGGATTGAAGGAGTTTGCCTCTGCCCCCGAGGGCGCCGGCGATTTCCAAATGAAGAGGAGCAAACGGCGGAGCTGCGGCCACAAGGTGGGTCCAGGCCCCGGGGAGAAGGCAGAAGGAACGAAGGGGCTGAAACGTCCCTGCTCCGCCTGGGTTTAGTGACAGCACTAGCTGACAGCCTAAAGGGCTGGGGAGGATGGGAGTTGTTACCTTCATGGGCAGGGAGTCCCGGGTTGGGCTGAGGTCTACCGAGCAGCAACGCCGCCTCCCAGGACTCCCGCGACGTCTCAGCCGGGCCTTCCACACGTGGCCACGGATCATCCCCATCGTGATCTCTGACGCCAAAGGCGAGGATGCTCCCAGTTGTGGAAGCCTCACGAGTGCCAAACCTCTCCGGGTGCCTCTCACGGCTATTATTTTTAATTATAATTTTGGCCCGCAGGCCGGGGAAGGCAAAGCCTTCCGCTCCAAAGACCCACCGGAACTGGTGGACGCCCTCGGCCCACGAGAGCCCAGCCCTCGGCCTGAAGGGAAGGAGCCCGCGGAAGACGGCCCCGAGCAGAGGGAAGGGGGTGACGCTGCCCCGGGCCGGATGAGGGCAGCTGGGAGGAGAACCGACGTGGCAGGAGCAGGTGTGTTTGCAGGAGATGGGCATGGAAGGCTGTCGGTGGGGTTGCCTCTCTTCCCAGACGGGGCTTCCTCGGTTCAGGGTGGGCAACCAGCCTGCACGTCGCTGGCCTCCGGTTCGTAGCGTTGTTCCCTCTAGCGCTCGATGAGAGCGGTCGGCCTCAGTTCTTCCTAGGGTGGAGCCCGAAAATCCTTGGGGTTTGCTGCCTAGGAAGGCCAGTGGGGAAAGTTTGCCCTTAGTCCCTTCCAAAACGGGGTGCTCGCGGACCCTGGTCCCTTGGCTTGGTTTTCTTTGAGACCGCCCAGTCCCCGAGAAGCCCCGGGGTCAATCTTCTCCAGCTCAGCTCTGGGAGCGACCCGTTGGGACTGGCCAGCGTAGCATCGCTGGGCAGCGGGGGGGGGGGGGGCTTCCCGTACGATCGCACAAGGCCCAGGGCCTCTTGTCCAGTTCAGGACATGGTGTGTGCGTGCACGTGATAAAAGCAATGTCATTACCGGAGATGGTTGGCGTGCAAGGCAGGAGAGTGAAACAGGCTGACCGAGAAGCCCGGCTCGTTTTTGCCGTTCCCATCTCTGTGCTTCCTCTAGTTTGCAGATCGACCGCCCACCTGTGAACCACGAATACGAGGCTTCTCTGGGTATCTCTCTTTTTCTGTTTAATTTTTTTCCTTTTCTTTCTTCCTCCCCTTTTCTTCACTTGCTGCCCCCCCCCACTGAGGGTCTCCCTCATTGCTAAACATTTTTATTCTTATCTTGCCTTTTCTACCGCGCTTGTTGTTTTAATTGTTTGCTGTGGTTTTTTTTAGCCTTTTAGCTATTTTAGCTATGCTTCTTTGAACCGCCCTGAGTCCCGGTTCGGAAAATGGCAGCGGTATATAAATGCGTCAAATAAATAAATAAATAAATAAATATCACTCAGCCTGTTTCTCCTCTTCTCTCAAAAATACCAGAACTAGGGGACATCCACTCAAACTGAGGGCCGGGAGAGTGAGAACAGACAAAGGAAAATATTTTTTTACCCAGCGTGGTTGTTAAGTCTGTGGAACTCCCTGCCACAGGAGGTGGTGATGGCATCTGGCCTGGATGCCTTCCAAAGGGGATTGGGCAGATTCCTGGAGGAAAAGTCCATCCCAGGTGACAAATCATGATGGAGATGTGTGTCATCTCCAGGCTTAAAACTGGGGTGCTTCCAAGGGCCAGATGCAGGGGAGTGGTATCAGGAGACAGAGATCTAGTCTTGTGCACTCCCAGACGCATATGGTGGGGCCACTGGGAGAGACAGGAAGCTGGACTCGATGGGCCTTTCGCCTGATCCGGCAGGGTTCTTATGTCCTAATGTTCTTCTCCAGGTTCTCATGGGGAAGGAAAGCCGCCTGTCTGTGCAGACGGCCCCCGGAAGTGGTCCGGGCTGCGGAGGGGGCTGCTGTGCCGGGACTTTCTTCCCCCAAGAAGGCCGGTTCACCCCCACAGATCCAGAGGGCAGCAGCGCCAAAACTACCTCGACCCAAAACCAATTCTTCCCTTGGAGAAACGGAGGCCAGGCTTGGCCTGAGAGAGGAGGTGGTCTCCTCAGGCCCTGGCCAAGACAAACCAGAGCCCGGGCCCGCCTCTCCTGCCGTCAGGAAGTGCCCACAAACGCTTCTCCGTCGGCCTGGATTCCCCGAAGAGCCCACAGCTCCCTCTGGCCCGGATCTCCAGGACAAAGGAGCCCACGGCCTGCCTACCTCTATGGACGTGAAACCGCGAGGGATGGAGGCGCAGGGTGTACCGCCGAAAATCCCGCCGGCAGGCACAGGGAGAGAGAAGCCGGACGAAGCATCCAGCCACCTTTGCTTGTCTGCTGATCCTAAAACCAAGGAGCAGTCGTCTCTGAGCCAGCGTTTACAGGGGCCAAAGCCCCTTCCGCAGGCCACCGGAGGCCGGGAACGTACAGGCCCCTTACGGGGAGAGGAGGCACTCCCAAGGGCCACCGAGGCAGCCACGGTGTGTGCCAAGAACATCAAGGTCAGCTCCACGGGGGAGAAGGTCGTCCTGTGGACCAGGTAGGACACAACCGGGCGTGGTTCCGGGAGGCAGGCAACTTCCCCATCCGTGCCACACACATACACCCTTGGTGTCCTCACGGATGGTGGTGGTGGGACCTTGGAGGGAACAACCCCCCCCCCCGGCGCTCCCAAAATGGGCTGGAGGCAAGTGGGGGAAGGAGACCCCCAAAGGAAGACCGCTGCACTTCGTGCCCCCATCTCCTCCTCGGTCCCCTCCCTCCCTGACGTATTGAATCATTTTCTCGGCTGGTATCGGTCGGAGCAGCTTCGGAATCCCAAGCTGCTTGTGGGATCAGGGAGCCAGGCCCGGGGGCAGACAAGGGCCTTTCGTCAGTCTCTTCCCACCCCCGTGGGTCTCTCTCTTTTTTTCCCCCAGGGAGGCCGACCGGGTCATCCTGACCACCTGCCAGGACCGAGGGGCCAACCTGGACACCTTCCGCGCCATCTCCCGGCAGCTCCAGAACAAAACGGCCGAAGAGGCAAGTCTCGGGGAGGCTGGGAGATGGTGTGTTTGTGCAGAGGGGAGTGGGTTGGGGTGCGTGTCTTCCTTCTTCCCGGCCCGGCCTCTAAGCTCCTGTTCCAGAGCCCCAGCTGAGGCCAGGTTCAAATGATGCTTTACCGGCGGTTGTAGGTCCCATTTCGAAAGAAGGCGACCGCCGTGAGGGCGGGAAATCAGGTACCTTCCTAAAGCTCCCTTCCTTAACAAGAAAATATTTTTTTCACCCAGCATGTTAGTCTGTGGAATTCCCTGCCACAGGATGTGGTGATGGCATCTGGCCTGGATGCCTTCCAAAGGGGATTGGACAGATTCCTGGAGGAGAAGTCCATCCCAGGTGACAAACCATGATGGGGATGTGTAATCGCCAGGCCTAAAACTGGGGTATTTCAAGGGCCAGATGCAGGGGAGGGGTATCAGGAGACAGATATCTAGTCTCGTGCCATCCCAGAGGCATCTGGTGGGGCCACTGTGAGATACAGGAAGCTGGACAAGATGGGCCTTTAGCCTGATCCAGCATGGCTCTTCTTACGTTCTTATGTTTAACAATTCGGCTCGAACAGGAGGGCAAAATGAACTTCAGATGAGATGTTTGGGGGGGGAGAGAAAATTTAAACAGAGAGGCCTTTTTTGTTTGTTTATTTGGTGGTTAGGGTCCCCGTGGTGCAGTGGTTAAATGCCTGTCCTGCAGGTAAATCTCTGCTCACAACCTGGGGTTCAATCCCAGGTAGCAGGCTCAAGGTTCACTCAGCCTTCCATCCTTTTGAGGTCGGTAAAATGAGTACCCAGCTTGCTGCAGGACGGGGGGGGGATGTGTAGCCTGCATACTGTAATTAAACTTTAAACCACCCAGAGACTACTTGAAGTGGTATGGGGCGGTATATAAGCTGAACACTTTGGGTTTTTGCCAACTTAATTTTGACCCACCTCGTACGACGTTGACCGCCGTGGGTCGCTTTTCTTGAAAGGAGAAAAGGAGGGCGAAGCTATTCTAAGTAAGCAAAGAAAGAAACATTCAGATTTTCTCCTCATTTTATTGATGTTTTTATCCCACCTGTCTGGCCCAAAGGCCACTCTGGGCAACAAAAAATCTGTCTCAAGGAGAGTTGCAGAAATGGGTTCCCTTGCTGGAGGCAGCCGGGGAGTCAAAAAAGACAGAATGATTTTGGTCTCTAGGAGCCATCCTGGAATTCGTGTATATGGGGAAAGGGTGTGGGTGCGTGCCTCCCTCTTGATCTGCCGGGGGGGGGGGGGCTCCTCGGTGATGCCGCTTGTCCCCGCAGGTTGCCCACCGCCTCAGGGAGTTGATGGCCTTGTTCCACACCGCCTGCGAGGTCAGCTCTGAAGACGAGGAGGATGGCCTGAGTGCCAGCAACACGGACCCCGAAGAGCAGGAGGAGACGGGATTTGAGGCGTGAGGACGGACGGGCGCAGGTCGGCGGGGAACTTCCTCCCACCCCTTCCACTTGTACGTCGAGCGCAACACCCCCCCCCGGGCGTCTTCGGAGACTCCTCCCCTCCTGGCCCCATCCGTGATGGGGATGAGCCCCCCCCAGGTTCTCCGATGTAAATATTTTAAGAGGGGAGACATGCGGGCTTTCGCTCGACGGCCGTTTCGGGATGAATATTTATTGCACAGTTGTATTTTAAAGAATAAAACTCGTGTGCAGGAGACGCGGGCCCCTCTTCTTCCTTGTGGGCGCGGAAGGCCCCCCTCCGCGCAGCTCCGTGGCCACCCCATGATCCGAAGCCGCCTCCCCTCCCTTACAGCAGCCCTGAGACAGCGGGGGCATGGCTTTAACGGGTTTATTTGGGTTCCTTTTTATAAAGCCAAGGGCAGGAAAGCGCTCAGTCCATTTCGTCCTCCGAATCGTCCTCCGAGCCGCTCTCTTTGTAGCAGTGGGAGAGGGTCCTCAGCCCCTCCAAGGCCTCCACGAAGTCGTCCGTTTCCATCCCAGCGGAAAAAAAAAACTGGCCCAGCGCCGGACGTCCACTTGACGCAGCTCCTCATAAAGAGCCCCGAGGGTTTTGCGCAGGGCCGCCGAGGCCTGGAGGGCGGTGAAGACGGGGATGCTTTCGACCGCTGAAGAGAGAGGAAGATAACGAAGGCAGGGGAATTGCCTACTTAGAATGCCTCCGAGACCACGTTTTGGTGTTAACAGACAGCTACTCAAGGGTACGCGACCACAGATAAGGGGAGTCCTAATGTAAAACCAAATTTGAACTTGACCATAAAATCCAGCGATACCTCCCTGCCACAAAGCCAACAAAAGCATCGAGTTAAAAATCTAACACCGCCAGGCAGCTTTGATATCAGAAACCTGTCGAAAAAGAGGTGTTTTAAACTCCCTTCTTAAAGCCAGCGTCTGAACGGCAAGCCCAGTGCTTTAAAAGGGGTTCCCTCACCCCTGTGAGACTCCGCCTTTGGCTCCAGACGCTCAGCGCCCGCCCGGCCACGGCTCCCGGATCATAACCCAGGCGCCTTACCGGCGAAGGTCTGTGGCGGCTTCTCCAGGAGGAACCCGTGTTTGTTGACAAGAGGCGAGAAGAACTGGGGGAAGGGAGCCAGGAGCCTGCAAGGGGCTTGCAGCAAATGAGAGGTGCTGTGAAGCAAATAAAGGAAGACGCCGCCATAAGCCGGGGAGTAATTCACCCTTGTCCCAGCCTCCTCCTCCTCCTCCGCCGCCCCCTGCCCCTCACTCCCCGTTGGGCCAACCTGAAGGTTCTGGGGGAGACGGTGTACAGGTAGCGGGCCAAGACCTCCTGCCCGGTTTCACACATGTGGAGGACAGACTTGGGTTCACTGCCCGAGGGGATGTGGCTACGAGAGAAACAAATGGAGCAGGGTTCAGGGCCACAAAGGGTTAAGTACTGCTGTTTCCTAGGGGAGAGTTGGGTTTCTCCAGAGAGGAATGTTTGTTGGCTTTACTTGCAATCCTAACCGGCAGCTGTCGTGCCAGTGACCCAACACGTTGCTTGCTAAGCACTGACTTCACATACGAGGTTGGTTCTACTTGCAATCCTAAATGGCAGCTACTGTTCAGGTGACCCAATATGTTGCATGGTAAGCACTGAGTTCACATACGAGGTTGGTTCTACTTGCAATCCTAAATGGCAGCTACTGTTCCAGTGACCCAACACGTTGCATGGTAAGCACTGAGTTCACATAGAGACTGGTTCCACTTGCAATCCTAAATGGCAGCTACTGTTCCAGTGACCCAACACGTTGCATGGTAAGCACTGAGTTCATATAGAGACTGGCTCTGCTTGCAATCCTAACCGGCAGCTGTCATGCCAGTGACCCAACACGTTGCCTGGTAAGCACTGACTTCACATACGAGGTTGGTTCTACTTGCAATCCTAAATGGCAGCTACTGTTCCAGTGACCCAACACATTGCTTGGTAAGCACTGAGTTCACATAGAGACTGGCTCTGCTTGCAATCCTAACCGGCAGCTGTCATGCCAGTGACCCAACACGTTGCCTGGTAAGCACTGACTTCACATACAAGGTTGGTTCTGCTTGCAATCCTAAATGGCAGCTACTGTTCCAGTGACCCAACACGTTGCATGGTAAGCACTGAGTTCACAGAGACCGGTTCTACTTGCAATCCTAAATGGCAGCTACTGTTCCAGTGACCCAACACGTTGCATGGTAAGCACTGAGTTCACATAGAGACTGGCTCTGCTTGCAATCCTAACCGGCAGCTGTCATGCCAGTGACCCAACATGTTGCCTGCTAAGCAATGAATTCACATGCGAGGCTGGCTCTACTTGCAGTCCTAACCAGCAGCTGCCGTTCCAGTGACCTGCCTTAACCCACGTTTCCCGGTAAGCGCTGAATCAAATATATCTGTGCCACCTTTCTGCTAGAAACAGCACCCGTGCCAGCTCCACAGACGTGAAGGTGGGTTGACCAAATGTGAAGATGGGTTGACTCCCTAAAGCTTGTGTTGGTGAGAGCTGAGTAGAGCTGACTCATTTACAGGGTCGTCATGAAGTAGAGGCCATTTGACGGGCCTTGACGATGGCACCTCACCTGGAGCTAAAAACCAGCTGAAGGACTGATGGATTCTTTTGGGTGCCCCTCCTGGCTCTGAAGAAGGCAGGGTGAGAGAGACGAGGGGAGGGGGAGCCTCTCCCGTCTGGGTGGGCAGGTGCTGAAGGCAGGATCGCTGGCCTGGCAGAGACCCCTCCCCACGACCAGGGCCCTTACCTGACTTGGTGCTCCTTGCAGATTCCGCGGAGCACCACTGACTGGGCAAAACAGTGTTCGTCTCTTGGCTCCCCGCACGAAGACAGGGAGGTCCCAGGGAGGGAGGTCTGGTGGCTGCACAGTGCCTCGGGAAGGGACTGGCCGTGGGACGCAGGAAACGGCACCGCAGCCGTGACGGCGGCAACCTGGAGGAGATGGCCAGGGGGGAGAGAAAGGTAAGGAATCTTTGATCGAGGCTCAGAGGCACGGCTAAAACAGTGGCTGCCCCCAGGTCCCTTCCCCACCTGGCACTGTCGGCCGGCAGCCGCTTCGTACCTTCCTCCCTGAGAAAGTCAGGGCTTCTGCCAGTTGCACCATGGAGAGCGGCGAGGCCTGGAGGCGGTAGGGAGAGGTGAGCGTGTCCAGCGTGGCTGCCAGGATGGCACTGGTGTGGTAGTCGAGAGAAGGCTGCGGAAGGTGACAGACGTGAGCCATGCTGACGGCAAGGAGGGCTCTGGAGGAGGTTGAGGCAAACTCTCCAGGCCTGACGCCACCGACCAGGACTAAGCCCTCCACACCGGTGACAGCAAGAGCAGAAGGGGCCTCGCCGTCTCGGCAGCGGGTGTCCCCAAGCGTAAAACCACCACGGGGTTTCCTGGCTGTTCCTGTTTGGAAAAGGGGATATGGAACAGGAGCCCTACTGGACTCCTCTGACCCCAGAGGCTTCTGGGTATCTTGAGGTGGCCTAGAAATGCCAACATCCCCTTGCGACCTGGCCTGCTGTCCAGAAACATGGTGTGCCCTCAAAGATGACACCCCCACACACTTGGGTGCTCATGGTTTCCGTTTTAGGCTGGTATTAAGAACCTAAGAAGAGCCCTGCTGGATCAGGCCAAAGGCCCACCTAGTCCAGTTTCCTGTATCTCACAGTGGCCCCACCAGATGCCTCTGGGAGCGCACGAGACTAGATATCTGTCTCCTGATACCACTCCCCTGCATCTGGCCCTTGAAGTATCCTGTTTTTTAAGACTGGAGATGACATCTCTCCATCATGGTTTGTCACCTGGGATGGACTTTTCCTCCAGGAATCTGTCCCTGACTTGCGATTTGAGGGCAGAAGGTCGAGGCGAGGGGTGAGGAGCCCTAAAAGCAGGGGAAGCAAGGGACCGGAAGCCCGCACCCACCGAGCCCTGGCGTTCTTGCCTCCCGGGACCCTACGCCACGCTCCCCCTGCGAACCGCAGCATGCCGCTCACCTCATAGTGCAGGTACGGCAGGGAGACAGGGGGCTGTGGCCGGAGACCCAGGCTCCCGTTGAGGGACAGAGGGCAGAAGAGTGAGCTGTGAGCGGAAAGCTTAACCAACCCCAGGACGGTGTTCATGAGCCGGTAGAAATTCCTCTGCGGAATCTAAGTGGAGAGAAAAAGAGTTGATATTTCTGCCGTTGTCTACGAACAGGCTACATCCTTCTCATCCCTTTAGTGCAGTGGTTCTCAACCTGGGGGGTCGAACGACGATTTCCCAGGGGTCGCCATGAGCCAGTGAAGAAAAAGTCACAAACGGGTTGGGTCTGGAGGAGGAGGAGGAGGAGGAGGAGGTGAGTGAGTTACAGCTTGATAGGTTGGAGGGGATGTCAGTCAACGGCACCGGAGGCTGCGATTGGCTGAGGGTGCCTGTAGAGGGAAATTCTCTATGGCCCCTGCAGCAGTGGCCTGCCCAAGGGAGCTGGTGGCCTCTTCCAAGCAGATCAAGGGGGGTCACCACAACAGGAGGAACTGTATTAAAACGGTCACAGCTTTAGGAAGGTTTTGAGAACCACTGCCTTAGTTGTTCGAGACAGAAAGAACTGGGCATGTTTAGCCTCGAGTAAAGAAGGCAGGAGGAGGGGGGGGGGAGATTTATTTATTTATTTATTATTTATTTCTTGTATTTATACCCCGCTTATCTACTATGTACTCTAAGCGGCTTACAAAAAGGCTGCAAAAGCCAACAAAATACAATGGCTAAACAAATAAAAACAAAACCGATAAAACACCCTAAACACAGTTAAAACCAGATGGCACCTCAACTAAACGATGGCGGGGAAAAGAACAGAAAAACCGATTAAGCATCGCCGAAGGCCTCCCGAAACAGATGGGTTTTTAGCGCCTTTCGGAAGGCCAGCAGGGACTCTGCAGAGCGCACTTCACTGGGGATGGAATTCCAGAGGCTGGGGGCCGCCACAGAGAAAGCCCGGGTCCGAGTACTCGTCCTCCGGGCTTCCCGAGGGGTGGCGACCTGAAGCAAGTGCGCTCGCGCCTGCCGAACGGGACGGGCCGAAGTTGACCGCTGAGCGATACGCTCTGCCAGGTAGTGCTTGGAGAGTGCTTGACCAATACTTGAAAGGTGGTCCTACAGAGGATCTGTTCTCAGCCATCCCCGAGTGCAGGAGATGTAAGAAGGGGCTCAAGGGAGAGGAGGCCAGATTCCGGGTGAATACGAGGAAAAACTTCTCAACCATTAGAACGGTACGACAACGGAGCAAGTGACTTCGGGAGGTGGTGAGGGCTCCGAGGCATTCGAGAGAAAATTGAACACACAAACACACACAAAAGATCTGCTCAGGCTTATGTTTCTGTACTAAGCACGATTCAAAGAGAACGCAGGGGGGGGGGGTGTTCCAGACTTACAGTGGGCTGCAGCACCGGCGTTAGGCCCCAGGTGAGGATCCCCTTCCCGGCGTATTCGTCCTGCAGCAACTCGGTCGCTCTCGCTCCGACGCCGGAAAAAAACCGTTCTGCAGGTCACAGAGAACCTGGAAGCCCTGGGGCGAGGCGAAGCGGCGTCAGGGCCCGGCGCCGAGAGCACGACAGGGAGGCCAAGAGCCCACCGGCCGCGGGGCTCACCTGCAAGTAGTCGCACTCTTCGACGTAGAAATGCAGCCGGTCCTCCAGTTCGTCGGGGTAGGCGCCCTCTTGGAGGAGCTTCTCGCCTTGGCCGAACGCTTCTAAGCGGCTGGAATCCCTGCGGAAGAGAACGCCGCTCGGATCTCAAAACCTGCCTCTCCTGGGTGTATGTGTGTGTGTGGAGGAGGGTGTTCCTTCCCCTGCCCCTCCCCACGGGCCAAGAGGAAAGGCCCACTGAAGGAAGGGATGCAGGGCACGCTTTACCCTTCGTGATGATACTGGTGGATGGTGAGGATGCTCCGGGGGTGAAGCGGCGTCTGGAGGAAGTCTGGCCAGGCGGGTGCCGCCGTCTCCACGCCGGAGGTCTTGGGGGTCTCGTTCGGCCGGGGGTGGCTGTCTAGAAACACAATACGCGGCGGGCTGGCTCAACGGAGAGGGTTTCCGGCCAGCCGCGCTGCCTGCCTGCGCCTGGCCAGTGGTTTGCCAGCATCGAGGCAACCCCTGTGAGGTGCCAGCAGAAGCTCTGTAGAGGGGAAAGGTGGTCCCGGATTCTGGACCCACGCCCACTCCCGGGCGCTGCTCTCGGGAGACAGAAGGAGCCAGGGTTTTCTCTCCTTTGCGGTCAGGTTGTAAGCCGACGGGGGGCCCAAACCTCTGGTGGCCCCTCGGATGCTCTCAGACTACAACCCCTAGGGATCCTGGCCGCTCAGTTGAGGGTGGAAAGACAGAAAGTCTTCGGGGAGTTTTAATCCCAGAACCATCTGGGGACCCCACAGTTGGGAAGCATTGCTTTTTAAGCCGACAGGGAGGCAGTGAGTCCCTCTGGCTTCCCTCTGTGCCCCGCCACCACCACATCTGGCCACAACCCAGGCCCTTCCCAGCTGCCACAGGACATGGGGAAAGGGGCCCGAGGCAGCTCCATGTGGCAACGAGTAAGTCCATCAGTGGCAGGGACCCTTGTGTGTGTGTGTGTGTGTGTGTGTGTGTGTGTGTGTGTGTGTGTGTGTGTATGTGTGTGTGTGTGTGTGTTCCCCTTTCATGTCAACACTTGTCAATCTGGCCCCTTCCGGAGACCACAAAAGTGCCGTTGGCTTGGCTGAATTTTCACACCGATCACTGTTCTTATAGTTTCCATGGCATTTTTAAAAAAAAATTCGTCTTCGTGCTGGGTCTGTTTCCTGAGGGCTGTTGGCTGCTTGAGAATCAGAGCCAGCAATCAGAGAAACGAGCCATTAAATAAGCAAGGGGTGCCAGTTTTGGAAACCGGATTATCACCAAGCTACACCCCCCCGCAGCCCGTCCTGCCAGTTTCCCTCCAGAAAGCCATGCATGCTGACTCACACACACACACACACACACACACACACACACACTTTCTTTACCGCTAGGAAGCGTCCGAGAAGCCAAATTGCCATCGGGAGTCCTGCCGCTCTGAAACGACAACAAATGAGACGTTAACACCTGAGGCTTTTGTGAGGGGTAAGCAGCCACGTTCTACCAGGGGAACGCAATCGGAAAGCTGTTGTGAGATAAGCGGCATAACGAGGCAGCACTGAGAGGCCACACAATTCTCTCTTACTTGGGAATAAATCCGAATGAGATCAGGGGAGATTTAGGCGCCGATCGGCCGTAGCCAACAATTCTCCAGGAACTTGTCTAAAAGACGTCTTAAGAGACCGGGGGGGGGGGGGAGTCTTACCGCGTGCCTGTTGAGGGTGTGCAGGAATGGATTCGCAGGCAGTGGATCTTCTTGGTGGGTTGACAGACTGCCTCTCCTGGGGGGGGGGGGGAGAAGAGTCCCTTTTACTACAAAAAAGAACTGGAAGCAATGGATTGACAGCAGCGATTGAAGGCTGCCTTTCCCTCCCCAGAGGCATCTGGTGGGCCCCTTGTGAGATACAGGAAGCTGGACTAGATGGGCCTTTGGCCTGATCCAGCAGGGCTCTTCTTAGGTTTTTATGACTCTAAAATCCGCCTAACTGATTTAGCTCATTGTTGCTTTATAGCCGATCGAGCACAGATGAAAACCGTCTTAGAAAACAGCATCTGGCACCTCAGATATAAACAACCGGAAATGCATAGAAATAAGAGTAAAATAAGCATTCTCAAATTTGCACGGGAATTGACGCCCCCACCTTCTGGGTGTCCCAGATGTAGATTTAAGAGAATTTGGGAAGAACGGTCAAGAAGATTTAATGGTATTCCTTTTTCCTTCTCTTCCTTTTAAAAAAAAAAAGTCCTTGAAGCCAAGAAATGTGTGACTTCAACCGCTCCTGGTATTCCCGGGTGCTTTTTAAACACCAGGCTCTTAACATCTGTTGGTGGTTGCCTGCTGCTTCGTGTTTCTCCCCCACCCAAAACCAGATGCTACTTCTTCTAGGACAGTGGTGACAAACCTTCGGCCCTCCAGATGTTTTGGACACCCACCCACCCCCAACTCCCACAGTCCTTTGTCACTGGCAATGCAGACTTGGAACACTGGGAGCTGTGGTCCAAAACATCTGAAATGCCAAAGGTTCGCCACCCCTGTTCTAGGATCAAGTTTGCGGAAAGAGGTGTGAATAGAAATAAACAGAGAGCAGCAGCCCGTCTGCAATCAAGAGAGCTAGCCAGGTTTCCGGACAGCTGGAATCGGAAAGGCGAGGAATCGGGCTTCTCTTCCAGAGAAGGCGTCCCGAGGCCTTCTGGTATAAAAAGGACATCAGACCAGCGGCTCTGTAGGTGGCAGGTCTCTGCACGCTAGGTCCAAACTAAGGAGGTGCTGGGAGGTCGCTGGGGAAATAAGACACTCACCATGCCGTGGGGGAGTCTGATTTGGTGTCCTGGCAGGAGCTTCCCTTTTGCTGGAAAGAGCTCAGGTTCCCTAGGAGCGGAAAGGGAAACACGGCCGTTACTCGTGGCAGCTGCTGGGAAGCTCAGAGCCACGCGTCCTGGCGCTGGAAAGAAGGTGTCTGGCCACCGGGGCTACCTTGTGCTCACCTGCCACCACCTTCCGCTTGCCCCTTCTCCAGTTTGTCCGTCCACTGCAACCAGACTGTCCCGGGATCTTGGGGAGGGGAGGGGGAAGCTGGAAGGCAGTGTCCTCCCCTCCCCACTAATGCCAGAAGCCACGAGAGATGGTAACAAGCAGGTTCCTGCTTTGCTTCCAAAGAACAGGTCCTGGCTGATGGTTCAGGAGGCCCCATGTTCCAATCCATAAGAACATCAGAAGGCCCTGCTGGATCAGGCCAAAGGCCCACCTAGTCCAGCTTCCTGTATCTCACAGTGGCCCCACCAGATGCGTTTGGGAGCGCACGAGACTACACCTCTGTCTCCTGCTACCACTCCCCTGCATCTGGCCCTTGAAGGACCCCACTTTTAAGCCTGGCGATGACACATCTCCATCATGGTTTGTCACCTGTGATAGATTTTTCCTCCAGGAATCTGTCTAATCCCCTTTGGAAGGCATCCAGGCCAGATGCCATCACCACCTCCTGTGGCAGGGAGTTCCACAGACTAACAACACGCTGGGTAAAAAAAATATTTTCTTTTGCCTGTCCTCGCTCTTCCAACCCTCAATTTGAGTGGATGTCCCCTAGTTCTGGTATTTTGTGAGAGGGAGAAGAGCATCCCTCTATCCACTTCACTCATGCCCTACATTATTTTGTTCATCTCAATCGCAGGTCGGTAGATCAAAGATCCGATCCTGCGCAGGGCTGCCGAGAGGCACAGCGAGTGGCCACGGACACAAGAAAGGCCCACCGCTGGGGAGGAAAGGTGGAAGTCGCGAGCCACTTAACGCCACACATCGCATGCACTACATCCGCAGATTTCAGCATCCGCAGGGGAAGACTTGGAGTTAACCCCCCCCCCAATGAATACCACAGTCCTACTTGTAACAACACTCCTCCCTGCGTACCTAGTCTATACTGTGTCTCTGCCAGCATCCATTTTTTTTAGTGTTTTCCCTCTGGTCTGGGGCGTTGGGGGATGCCTGCGCATGGAAATGCTTTAAAAATCGCGCAAGAGCGGGTAGAAACGACAAATGAAAAAACGAAAAACGGTAACGAAATTTTCCCAAAAATTCGCGACAAACGGAAACGAACCAAAACAGACCTCTCAACGACAAACGAAAAACCGAAACGCCATTTTTTTGTTTCGTGCCCATCTCTAGTTATTATTATAATTATCATTTTAATTGTCGGGTTGATGTTTGTTCACCGCCCAGAGTTCCTCTGGAAGATGGGCGGTATATAAATGCATAAATAAATAACTAAATAAAATAAATACCACCCATCGGACGGCAAGGTCACCCTGGGCAGCTCCCAGCAACGACATCAACCATAACAAGACAAGCAAAACAAAACAAAATAATGGCAACTTATCACGCTACAACATAAAGGTAGCCAATAATGATGTTATTAAGAAAACTGAACCAGCAAATAATTAAGATGTCAATTTAATTTGAAGAGCAAAGGCCAGATTTGGACCCCGGCAGGTCCAAACTTCGCCCCCTCCAGATGTTTTGGACCACAACTCCCACAGTCCTTTGTCAAGGCTTTGGTGTGACATTCACCTCTGCAAATCCCTACCTTTGAGGTCCGTGAGGATGAGGCGGGGCGTGTAGGTCTCCTGCCCGTGGGGAGTTTTCCCCGCCCGGAAGAGGACATCGTGGCAGAGGGACTCCTCGGCCGCAGATCCGCAGCAGAGCAAGGCTTCCTGGGGAAACAAAGGTGACGCCAGGCTCGCCAGGTTAAACGCCAGCAAATAACCCACGCCACGTTAAATTGTTAGCCTCCAAAGGGATACAGTATTTGTGTCCTGTTTCTGTTGGGGCTCAAGCAGAAAAAGGCAATCAAGTCTAGGGGGAAAAAAAGAAACATTTTAACAAGGAGAAACTTTATTTTAGGGCATTTCAGGGCATATCCTTTTCCAGTCTCGATGCCAGGCTAAACAAAGTCTCTCAGAGATTCCTTTTTAAAATGTTTCTTTTCTTTTTTACAGAGACTTGATCGCCTTTTGTCTGCTTGAGTCACAACAGGAACAGGACACAAATACTGTATCCCTTTTGAGGCTAACAAAATTGTTTCACGCATTTTGTAGCTCAATGGCTGAAGGGAGGGTTCTTTTATGGAAATTACATATGTACGGGAAACGAGCATTACTGATTTTTGAAAGCAGCTGTTCATCTTGATATCGTGCATGTCAGTCTTTTAAGTTTTTGATTTGGCCCTTTGAAAGACCAACCAAGTCGTTGTTGTCGTCTAATAATAATAATAATAATAATAATAATAATAATAATCATCATCATCATCATCATCATCATCATCATCATCATCATCATCATCATCATCATCATCATCATCATCAGCAGCAGCAGCAGCAGCAGCAGCATCTCACAGAATAAATTTACTACATGCAGGTATCATTACAGTTGCAAAGACTTTTTGCTGCCGTTAAATACTTTACCACAGAGAGAAATGACAATGTGCATTGAGGGCATAGTCCGCACCCAATTGCTATGTAAATTCTGAATATCAGCATTACTTCTTTCCTGTCCACTGACAGCAATTTATTTATTTATTTATTTACAAGAATTTTTTAGCCGCCCCACTAACAGGTGGTCAATTGTGTGTGGGCAGTTGATTTTATGATACACTTGTCTATTTATCCCACACAGCTGGTTTGCTGTGTGTGTCGCCCGAGTCAAAACCGAGACAGCGACCCAAACGGGGCTTTCCGAGTGAGAGTTTTAGAACCTTAAAGTCTAATTTAATGTCTATAATGGATTAAGAAGTCCAGCTTCTAGCAAGGAGGCAAAAGGGGGTGATTTAGAACTCTCAACCACTGTGGTCAAGAGACCTAAACCACAGTATAAGAACCAAATAAATAAATAAATAAATAAATAAATAAATAAATAAATAAAACCCCCAGTCCTTTTCCTCCAGTCTGGCCTACCTTGCAAGGTTGTTGGGTAGCTCGAGAGGTTAAAGCAGATATGAGGTTTTTTTGGGGGGGGGAAGCACCCTATTTATTGTTGTTGTTGTTGTTAAACACAACAGCCCCTGGTGGAACAGGCTCCTGCACGTGTCTGCATCCCCATCCACACGTTACACCTTGACACGCAAAGGTGGAGGCACAAGCCCCGCCCCGCCAGGAGGCCCCGCCCCTCCACCCAATGCGCACGCGCACAGGACGGTCCCTCCCACCTTTCCCCCCCTTGCCGTTGAGAGGCGCATGCGCACTCCCGCCCCTCGCCGCTCCCCTCCTCCCCCCTCCTCCTTTTTACCTGGATCCTCCACCAATGGGCGCCGACGCTGCCGGCGTAAGGGCCCAACTGGAGCGTCACCACCTCGCGGGCCCCGGACATGCCGCCCTCTTGGCCTCCCTGTTTAGGGAATAGCGGTATCTGCGTGTGAGGGGCGGGGCCAGGAGAGCAGCGGCCGTTGGAGGGGAGGGGCGGGGCGGAGCGGGGCCAGGCGACTGCGCAGGCGCGAGCGAGCGCCTGCCTGCCTGCCTGCCTGCCTGCCTGCCTGCCCGCCTGAGGGGAAAGAGAAAGCAAGCGGGAGAGGCAAAGACCCCGAACCTCGGGCTCTCATTGGTCGGAGCCGGCGGGCCAATCCCAAGAGCGGAGCGGGTGGGCGGAGCTTAGGCTTGTTTATCCTCTTGCCTTCGCCGTCCTCCGTTCTCCCCGTTTTCATTGGCTGGAAAAATCAGGTGGGCGCCGACGCGGGAGGATTACGCTCGCCCAACTTCCGGTAGGCCGCCATTTTGGCCACTGTGCTGTTGAGAGGCCGCTCTAGCCTCGCTTATATCTATGGTAGGGGTTCCAATAGGAGCCGGGCTGAACCTTCTGCTTTTCTTAGGCACGTCTGAATTGAACTATACACGTGTCTCCTGTGTATTTATTGCTAGGCAGGCGGGTTATAGCGCATCCAAGAACTGGAACTGACTTGGGTGTGTGTGTGTGTGTGTGTGCGCAAGGACTTGGATGCTGACAGGTTCCAGTTTCCATCAGCCCCAGCCAGCCTTGCTCTATGTGCAGCATAATGGGAGATGTAGTTGCTGTTGCAGCAACTCCCCTTGCTCTCTTTGGAAGCCAGGCTTTCCCAGACACTCCCATAGGCAGAAAGGCAACGGTTTGCAATCTCGCTGGACAGAAGCAGAAGCTGCCAAGTCAGAAAATTGTATTATTCCTCGAATTTGCACCACCCTGAGAGGGTTTGGGTAACTCAGTGGTTTAGGTCAGGGAGCCAGAGGTTGGGGGGGGTTGATTCCCCATTGTTCTTCCTGGGAGAAGAGCCAGCCAGTCACAGTCCAAGGGTTACCCCAGAAGAAGGCAATGGGAAACCACTGCGACCCAGAAAGTCCTGGAAAGAGACGCCATAAGAACTGATGTAACGGCACACGATTATTAGTATTAAGCCGGGCTTTGGGTCGTAGGTAAATACTGCAGATTGATCAAAACTTGCGAATATCAGTAAGAACTGATTTTGAGGTTGTTTTGCAGGAGGAGCACACTGAGTGGCACTATATCTAGAAAAAGAGCATAAATATAAATATAACGGACCCTCCCCAGGCTCACCCTCCCTTCCCTGTTGTTTAAGAAATGCAACATAGGCCTAGCTTAGAAGGTATTTGAGTATATTTATTATGGCGCTGCTTGAACAAGGCGCAATTGTTTGCAGCAAGACAACTCTGCAGCAAGGAGACGAGACACGAGATCACAAGAAAGCACAGATCTGTTCCAGGAGTCCGGGGTTGCAGCCGGTAAGAAACCGAATCTCTAGCCTGCCTTCGTCGGTGGTGGCTGGTACAGAAAAGGAGGGAAAGAAGTTACACAGTACCGCGGTTTGTTAGAGATGTACAGTAGAACACCCTATATCTGCGGGATCAATATCCACAGGAAAACATTTTTAAAACAGCCAGAAAGACATGTTTCCATGATGTAATTCCCAGAACTGGGCACTAGAGGGGACCAGAGATCATGTAATAGGCTTTGGCCCGGTTTGCTATTTTCCATGGTTTTCAGCATCTGCGGGGGAAGGAGGGAGGTGGGTTTTTTTGGGGGGGGGGGAACGGGGGACAGGAGGAGTTCGTACTGTACTCCATGTTCTTCCTGAATGGCTGGGCAGATGGAAATCCTACATCTGGTAAGCCCTGATTCTGCAATCAATATTTTGAACCTTCCCATGAGCCAAAGAAGTGACCTTAGGTCAGCTGGTGCAGCATATACATCAAATAAATATAAATACAACCCCAGACATTTCTACTGTTAAAAAAAGGATCAGAGATACTATATTTAACAGGCAGAGGCGGGTAAGATTGCAGCCCAGCTGTAACGGATGGCAGCAAATATTTAATGAAAAAGATTTTTGGTGGTTCTGAGCTCCGAGAAGTGGTGGTAGGGGTGGGGGAGAGATTATTGTCCTACTGAGCTATGTTTATGCCTAAGTCACTGGTTGAGATTGACTGTAACCCCCCCCCCCCCACACACACACAGCAGAGTATTCCTGGTGGACAAGAGGTCTTAGACTAGAGAGAATTGGGACTCACCTTTCTCATGCTGAAGCCACTTGTTCTCAATGTAGTATTGATAGCAGCCTTCAAACTCCCGGTCCGTGTAGTTGAATACCTGGATAGGGACAAAGGGGGCGAGGGCTTCGAAACCCTCCTGATAGGGGCAGTGGTGCAGAGTGGGAAGAGGGAAGGGCGGGGGGTAAACAGCACAAGATGAGAAATAAAGGTCTCTCTCTCTCTCAAACTATAGTATATAGTTTAAGGGGAAATTGGAAGCTCTCAAAATCCAAGCAAAAGGTGTTTCCGTCCCTTTGGGGTCAACTGTAGGCAGCTATCCACCAGAAGGGCCTCTGAAAGTGGGGAATTTAAAGGAAGCCAGGACAAGAGACCACCCTGTCCCACAGATCTAATGGCATCTTGTATGCCGTGCCAGAAGGAACTGTGGCTCTGTAACAAAAACATCTGCTTTTCATGTGGCGTGACGTAGGATTGGAACCCCCCCCTCCACCACCACCACCACCTTTCCAGGTCCTTGGAAATCTCTGTTCTCTGCTCAAAACGCATCTGAAAACTTCGAGGCTCAACAGAAGGGGAGGTCTGAGCTAGTCTGGCTCCCGATCCAAGAGGGCAGTGAGTCCACTCCAGGTCTTATAGCAAACCGGAAAGGAATCTTCCCAAGTTGATGAGGAACAGCTTTCAGCACCACGCACAGCGGCTGCGTTGGGTGGACCAAAACCTGGAGTGGATACACCTGCCCAGCTCGTCCACAGGTCTGGGAATGGACTGCTCCAAGAAGCCCGGAGTGCTGGGGCAATGTCTGGAGCACCGAGGCTTAGAGCCGCCAAATAACAAGGGCTCTGACTCTTGAGTAGGACTTGGTAGGTACTAAACGAGCCCGCCCGACAAGAGATTGGGCAGCCCCGGTCCCGCCTCTTTCTTAGCTCTGCAAGGGATAAAATCTCAGGGCCAGACTCACCCTTCCCAGCAGATCATAAGGCAGGTAAAATTTGGGGTCTGTGTACGGAGCCCCCGTTGGCGTAACGGTGGTCACGATGGCTCCTCCGGTCTGAAGACACCGAGAAAAGCATGTTAGGGGGGGGGGAATATCTGCTGGCTTAGCTAGACACCAGAACTATCCATCCATCCATCCATCCATCCATCCATCCATCCATCCATCCATCCATCCATCCATCCATCCAATCAAATCAACCAAGCAACCAATCAATCCTTCTATCTGGTGGTTTTATTTTAAATTCTTTTTATAATTTGTATTTGCATTGCCTAATAAAATTTAAATAAATAATCTATCACTCTATCACTATCACTCTATTTATCACTTTATCTATCTATCTTTATATTGATTTGGAATATTTTACCCTGCCTTTCTCCTTGGAAAAGGACAGTGATACTATCTATCACTGTTTCACTCTATCTATCTATCTATCTATCTATCTATCTATCTATCTATCTATCTATCTATCTATCTATCTATCTATCTATTGCTATATTACGCTATCACTCTATCACTGTTTCACTCTATCTATCTATCTATCTATCTATCTATCTATCTATCTATCTATCTATCTATCTATCTATCTATCTATCTTTAATTTATATTTATTTGGAATATTTTACCCTGCCTTTCTCCTTGGAAAAAGACTGAGTGATACTATCTATCGCTGTATCACTATCACTGTTTCACTCTATCACTGTAATGCTATATCTATCCATCTGTCTGTCTATCCATCTGAAAATGCGCACAAGGTGGGCAGGATTGTGGAAAGAGGCTCTGCTTTGGACTTCCACCACCTGGTTCCTTTCAAACCCCCCCCCCAAAAAAAACCAGAGTGCCGCTGAGGCTCCCTGGCTACCTGCCCCAAAGCTGAGGGCGAGGAACTGTGTCGGATTGTGACTCCGCCACCAAAATTAGATTGGAACAGCAAACGAAGGTCTGCCCACGTCTGCAGGTTCTCCACCCTCCCCTCTTGGAGGGAGAATTTTTCCCCTCAAGGGCTTTGCTCCAGGGCCGGTTTTCATTCGTCATTTTTGCTGGGAAGAGCCAAGAAACGGGAGATGCCTCCTCCTCCTCCTCCTCTTCCTCCTCCTCCTCTTCCTCACCCAGTCATTGGCGAGCATCTTCCGCAGGTTGTGGATCAGCGTCAGCTCCTCGGGGAGGACCTGAGGAAAAACAAGGATACTGTCGACAGAAGGACCCAGCCTTTCGTGTCAATGTGGAGCCTGCACACTGTAATTAAAACTGGAAGAGACTACTTGAAGCGGCATGGGGCGGTATATAAGCAGAACACTTTTGCTTTTTGCTTTTGATCTGACCTACGGGATACAACCGTGGAAGGGTCTGAAGCCCTGATGTGGGTCTGTTGAGGAATTGCTGTGCTAGGGGGGAGAACCGCCCACAAGCTACCGGGGACTCTCGGCAGGAGAAGAAACGTTTTTTGGACAAAACGTCTAAAGCGACCGTCGTAACGGCACATGGGAGTTTTTAGGGAGGGAGGAATCCATGCTTTTGCGCGTCCCCCAACTATTGGACTCCTTTTTCTTTTCTTTACGAGGGACCTGCCGGCACGTAGCCCTCACTTTTAAGCCATCAGCTGCGCACCCACACCCTCCGCCCTCTCCCTGTTGGCTGCAAAGGACTACAAGTCCGAGGGGGCCATACTTCACTCTTGTCCAGTTTCTGAATGACTGTCCTTCCCCAGAGGACGTTCACCCCATCCACAGCCACCAGGAGCTTGAGCGTTCCACGCGAAGCCTGCTGCTTCAGTTCCTTGAAGACCACGCCGACGACATCCGTGGCGTTCCGGACCCGAGTCAGGCCCTAAAAAGGAGGAAGGCCAGAGAGATGAGTGACCCCCAAGGGTTAGAGCCCCACTGCAACCATCGGGAAGGGCTTCTACACCCCCCCACACACATCCATCGGTTCTTGGCTTCAAAGCCATGCTTCCTTGAGGACGTTGACGGTTCAAAGACCCCAAGGAGCCACCCAGAAGGGGGTCCCAGCCCCTCACCTGGTCAATCACCTCTCCCAGCGGACGGCCTTCGTCTGTGCTCTCGCGTTTGTTCCACATGTAACGCTGTTGGGTTTTGATCTGCCACGCGTGAAAGATAAGGAGGGTAAGAGGGGATTCGAGCCAGAAATCCTTCGTGGAAGGGGCAGACGGACAATTCCGGGGAGACAATAAGCGAGGGCGTGAAGGGGACGGTTCTCTACGCGTGCACACACCCGGCTCTGAGGAATCTAGAGGTCTCCCCTATTTATTTATTTATTTATTTATTTATTTATTTATTTGGAACACTTTTATACCGCTCCTTTTTCCATAAAGGAACTCAGGGCAGTTTCCGGCTAAAAAAACAGCTAAAACAACAATTACAAAGACAGGGATAAAATGGCAAAGAGGGAGAACCCTTAGCAGAGAGCAGCGGATCAAAAGGGTAAAAAAAAATTAAACAGAAATGAGGTCACCCTAGGCCTCCTTGAAAAGCAAAGTTTTTAATGCCTTTTTCAAGACGGGCAGGGACTCTGCAAGGCGCAGCTCACTCGGAAGTTGGTTCCATAGGGAGGGGCCAACAACAGAGAAGGTGCGGCTACGGGTTACCGACTTCCGTGCCTCTCTAGGAGTGGCCACCCCGAGTGAGCGCGCCTGCGACAATCGAGTAGGACTGGCCTCAGTTGATCTCTGGGAGATCCTAAGCTTCCTGGCCGGCACATAACAGGCGGCGCAAACGCAGACAGCAGGAACGTGTAAAGCCACGGAGGCCGCCGCGCCTCCTGCCCCTCACCTCGTTCAAGAAACGCTGGTTGGTGATTTTGAAGTTCTTCAGCCAGGCCGAGGCTTCCAGAGGCTGGTCGAAACGCTGGGGGTTATAGGACGAGGGGAGCAGTTCCTCGCATTTCCTCACCCAAGAGAAAGCTGCAACGTCAAGAAGGGGGGGGATACGTAATTTGGCATGGGGCCTTTTCTTATTTTTGTGGCGAGGAGAGGAGGCAAAGGTAGCCAAAGGGAATCACAGATTGGGTGGTTTCGGCTTGTCTGGCAGGCACCAGAACGCCAGGCAGTTTATGTATGTATGTATTTATTTATATTTATACAATCCCCAATTTTTCACCAAAAGGAACTCACCCTCTGGAATATGGAGGACCACCCAGTTATGCCTTGCACAGTAATGTATGACGTGGCAAAGAGTCATGGTTTTCCCCGTGGTCTTTTCGCCGTCTCCGCGCACAAAGCTGTTAAGGAAACGGCGGCTCCCTCATTGCCTGGGACGAAGAGAAAGCCGAACCACCGACACCCCCTCCCATGAATACTCAGCGCCTGCCTCGCCTTCCCTTCTTCCGTTGTTGCTGCTGCTGCTGCTTAAGGCTCTTAAAGTCTCTTCCCTGGGCATCGTCAGCTGAAGACACACGGTGGCACCACAGCCATTTCGAGTTCAGGGCACCGGGAGGTCATCTAGACTCACCCCTACCTTTCCAGTCAAGATCCGGGAATTGCAGTATAACTACAACGGGCTGAAATGGCATTGTATGTGTGTGTAAACACACACACACACACACACACACACAACCTCTGGAGTAAACAAAAAACAAAAAACCCCACCACTTGTCAAGGCAGTCGGGTGTTTTAACATGTTTCTCATGAAACAAAGCCACAGTATCTACAAGCTTCCACTGCTGGGTTCTAGCCATGCCCCCCGGAGTAACAGCACACCTCACCGTACACAAGAGAGAAGGCTATCGCTTCTCCCCTGAGCCTTCTCTTCTCAACATGCTAAGATCGCCACTTGTACAGATTAACTTCAGATGGATGCTATCCTGTTTTGTTTTGTTTTTAAACCCAAGCTTCTGGTCCTTATGAAGGAAATGAAACGGGATCAGCCGGAAAGCTTCTCTTCAGGCCTTTGCTGGATTGTTCCCTCTCTGTTTTCAACAGAACAACGTAAACACTTCTGTTTCTTCCTTGCTCCCTTGCGCAGTGCGGCCCTAACGCACTTGGGGGGGGGGGGAGGCAGGAGAAGATCTAAGACTTCATAGGATACAAATAACGTATCGGATAGCTGGATGGGCCAGGTTGGTGTGTTTTAAGTAGTTGATCAGCTCCAGTCCCGGCTTCCGCACCATAAAGCATGTTTCTCTGAAGGTGCTCACCTGTCGGGCCGAGAACAAACAGGACAGACAGAAAAGGATTCGAGCATTGTTGAGAGAAGACTTGGAATAAACCGACCATGTGTAAAACACCAGCTTTTCCAACAATGGCTGTTTCCCAGGACTACCGTACATCCGCCTGTTCGTTTGACTGAGGGATTTATCGCTCGTATGACTTGGATCTTAGTCAAGGCTCATGCACTTCTAGGTTATGCCTCTGCGCCTTGGCCAGTCTTGAGGGGCTCTTGGTATTATTACAACTGGCAAACAAAGTTCAAGGAGGACCTCTGTTGCTACGTGATCGTTAAAAGAAAAGAAAAAAAAAGAAAAAATATGTATTTCCACGGTGTAATTACCAGAACTAGGCACTAGATGGAGGTGCAATGTATGGTATTCGATCTCTCTGCCTTTTTTTGGCATCTGTAAGGAGGGCAGTTTTGCCCCAAACACAGTGGAGAAGAGGCTGTATTGGGGGAACATCTAGATTTGAGGCTTTGTCTCTTATCTGGAATGCTCCACTGACGCTCCTCAAAGAGTTATTACGGCCTTTCTGGAGCCCACGATTTCTTACAATCCAGCCTTCCCGTCGAGCGAGAGCCCGGCGACCCCTCGCTTGTCCATGATGCCCTATCGCCTTTCCCCTCCCGAACACCTTCTGGACTGGGACAGGGTTAAGGGAGTACCTGTGATCTGTAACACCGCGGCAGCCCATGAGGAAGGACCACCGCTGCCTCCTCCTGGGGAATGGTGTAATATCGGCCCACGTCGTCTTCTGTGTGGTTGGCCTGCCGAACCAGAAACAAAACAAAACAAAGAGACGCCGTGGATTAATCAATAAACCAGCCTTCTGTGGAAAGGGAACTGCTGGCACTTGGTTCCCAGGTCCAGGCGGTTCCTTCTGGCCTGGAGGGAATCCCCACTGGGGGGGGACAAACTCCCAATAAAGAACAGCCTTTGTTAGGACACAGATCAGAATCCTGCCTATTGGACCACTTTGCCCCCGTCTGTCTGTCATGTAAACAGATGGATATTTCTGAATGCCTTTGTACAAACCTCGTCATGGAATTATGAAGTCGGAGCGGGCTTAATTGGGTTGCATTTATATTCCAGGTGCCGTGTTAGATAGAAAAAAGGGGTATACAGTATAACCCCTGTATCTATGGGAGGTAGTTCCTGAGTCCTACTGCAGGTGCCAGAAACCATAGAGAGTGACATCCAAATGCAAATGAGGAGCGGAGCAGAAGGGGAGGACTCGGGTGCTGGAGCCAACAGCCCCCATGGCAGGAAATAAGGACCCAGTTCCCTCCCCCAAAATGGTCACCAAGATGCACCAACGCTCCCTGCCCCAAAGAGGCAGGGAAGGGGGAGCCGATGGATGGGTCACCCTTCGCTTTGACCAGCCACAATTAAGTGGAACCGCAGGTAAGCGGAACAGCGGATACAGGAATCCCGTTGAAGATCCGAAAGCAAAGCCCACGCAGAAGCAGGGCCAGGTTGGATCCAACTAAAACCACGATTGTATCTGGAGCGAAACTATCATCTCATACAAGCCACCAAACACAAAGGGCCCCCCTTTTGACAGGTGATGGCCATCTGGTACTATTCCCAAGCCACTTTAAAACACGCACCGGTACCTTTACTGTCAGAACTTGGCCACCTCGACTCACCGGGTCATTCTCAGGAGTACGGCAGATGGATCGAGGCTTTTCGGACGGAAGCGGAGCACCTTCAAATGCCGCGTTGCTCTGCCAGGTGTTGGAACAGGTGTGAAGGCCGCGGTCGAGATCCAACTAGGAGAGAGACAAGGCCCTTTAGCTAGCGAGAAAACAACCCCTTCTTCCACTAAATTCTCACAGCCAAGAGTTTCTTCGCCATGAGGGAGCCTTGCGGCGCAGTGGTTAAAATGGCAGTACCACAGCCAAAACGGTGCTCACCACCCGGGGTTCATTCCCAGGTAGTGCCGGCTCGAGATTGACTCAGCCTTCCATCCTTTCGAGGTCGGTAAAAAGAATACCCAGCTTGCTGCATGGGGAGAGGCAATGTGTAGTCTACATGATAAAATTGTAAGCCGCCCAGGGAGTATTTTAAGTAATATGGGAGAATACATAAGCAGCACGCTTTGCTTTTGGCTGTTAAGAAGGTTTCATTGGACACTAAGTCTCATGAGAAACGGTATACTTAATCTTGAGAAAAGTGACAGAAATATACGTTACAAATCACGATCATGAAAGAAAGAGGCCGGGGAACACTTTATTCTGGATTGTGCGAGATTAACGGTTCCCAACCCTGGAACTGCAACTCCCAGAAGCCTTCACTGCTACCTCTCCTAGCAGGGGTTTCTGGGGGCTGCAGTCCAAGACTGGAGGGGAGGTCATCCAAGATCGTGAACCACTGCTATCAACTAGCCATTCTCACCCTCTTTGTGCCACGGTCATTAATGCCCTATGAAATCCAGGCCCAATCGGGATTGTGTATGCCACAGAATGAACCTTATTACAGAGTGACCAGTCTGCGCCCCCCTTCAAATGTGTTGGGGTTACCCGGAAGTGGGGGCGGGGGCAGGGGAAGCACACGGCCCCTGTTGAGAGTGGCTGATCTGGAGGGCAAGATTAGAACTGAAGGCCCGACGTTGCAAGGAAGCACATTCTAGTTAACGATTAGGAGAAGCTGCCTCGAAAAACGAGAGCTCGTTAATACTGGAGGGGACGGCCTCCAGCAGCAGAGGTGTGGTCTTTGCAAACCCCAGAAAGCCACATGGGGAAAACCGAGGAAGCCTGAGAACTAAGAAATCCATATGGTGAAGCTCTCCTTACGGGAATCTATGTTCCTCAGCGGCCTCTTGAACTATGCAGGCCTGGAACTCAACGCACCCTTCTTTCAGAGATGCGGAAGGGGAGAAGGGCAGTTAAAACAGGACTCGGTTCCCATCTGGATGCAGCCACAATGAAAGCTGCAATTTAAAAACAACCTGGTTTTGCTCAACTCCTGTTTTTAAGCAGGTAGGCTCACCTTGCGCCCCTGACAGATAAACCTCCTCAAATTCCTCAGCATCTTTCCTGCCAAAAAAACCAGCAACGTTTATTTGCAGTACAGTAGAAGGTCACGATGCATCTATTTTAAAAGTCAACACTTATTTTTTTAAGTCTAAGGCAGCTGTAAGGAAATGAACGCAACAGCACGCAACTGCCTTGCCAAAGACAACCAAGCTTCCCCCCCCCCTTTCCAGACAGCGCCTTAGGAAAGCTCATAAACAGAATGACAGAGGGAAACCTTAAACTGATGTTTCTCTTTTGCTCTGGGATGTACAGGGACAGGATGAATGACTTCAGGATTAGCTCATGGGAAAACTGCCTTGTGCTTAAAAAAAGAGCTGTCAGCATGCCCGTGGCCCAACCTTTTCCATCTAGAAATCTACCCATTTTTTGTTGTTGTTGTACAATCATACTTAAATTACAGGCTGATCAAGCATGTAAATCAGTGGGGGAAATACGAATTAGATCAGCTGCCAAGGAATCACGAAATAAATGTGTTCCTTCCTCCAAACACAAGTTGACGGACAGATGGGCGGGGTATGAATCTAATAAATGAAATAAATGAAGTTATATGGTTTCAAAGACTATTGCGTTTCTTACAATATCAGGCTTTGTTGCTCTATTGCAGAACATCCTTCTTGTCTAGATAAATGGAGGATCCTTTTTAAAGGTCCAGCTTCCTGTATCTCACAGTGGCCCCACCAGATGCGTTTGGGAGCGCATGAGACTAGATCTCTGTCTCCTGATACCACTCTCCCTGCATTTGGCCCATGAACTACACCGGTTTTAAACCTGGAGATGACAAAACCCCCCATCATGGCTTGTCACCTGGGATGGACTTTTCCTCCAGGAAATCTGTCCTGCATTAGTTTGTACGTCTCAATCATATCAGATCGCGCTTCACCCATGAACATTGTGAGGAAAAGAGAACACGAGGGGGAGAAAAAGAGGAGCCACTCCGGATTAAAAGCGGAGAGAAGTGGGAGAGAGAAGCAGCGCCTCGTCCCTTGAGGGGACGAGACGCCGCGAAGGACCCTAAAACCACTCAACTTACCTCCGTTCCCCCTCGAAATAAAATTAAAACAATCTTTATTAAAACAAAAACGGGAAAAAACCACCTTTTCTCCTCGGCGCGTTACTGACTTCCCACCTGCATGGGCGCCGCCATCTTTGCCGCGGCCCCAAGCCTTCGCGGCGCCTCACAACCCCTCCCTCCCTCTCATCTACGGGTCCTCGGAAGGGACAGTCTTCCTCCGCGAACCTCCCTAGAGAGGGGGGGGGAAATGGGAGGGAGAGGAGGGAAAGGCCCAACCTCGGGGCGGACCAGCGCGCGTGCGTGTGGGGTGATTGACAGGCCCCGGAGAGAGAGAGAGAGAGAGAGAGAGAGAGAGAGAAAAAGAGAGGTGGGCGGGGCCGTCCGTGTGATTGGCAAGGAGCCGGAAGGCATTCATAGGCGGAGGTGGAAGCCAGTCAGTCAGTCGGTCAGTCAGTCAGTCAATCAGGGGGGAGAGTGAGTGACTTGAGGAGGGGGGGTGGAAAAAAACGGGAAGGGGGAGGAGCCTAGAGTGAGGAGTGGGCGCGGCCACGCTCCGCTCCTTCCTTCAAGAAGGCATTCATAGGCGGAGGTGGAAGCCAGTCAAAGTTAGTCAGGGGGGAGAGTGAGTGACTGGAGGAGGAGGAGGAGGAGGAGGAGGGGGGGAGGGCGGGGAAAACGGGAAGGGGGAGGAGCCGAGAGGGAGGATCGGGGGCGTGGCCAAGCTCTGCTCCCTCAGGCGAGCGAGGGAGGGAGCGAGTGAGGCGCGCTTGGGGGGGGGGGGGGGGAAGAGAGAAGCCGGAGCGGCTCGCGCGCAGCGTCTCTGTGCGCGTGCGCGAGGGCGCGCGAGGCCTACGGCGGCGGCGGGTTGCTGCTGAGGGAAAGGAGGGAGGGAGGGGCTCGCGCGCCTGTTGCCACCAACGTTGCCGCCGCCGCCGCCGCCGCCCTCCCCCCCTCTCCCGCCGCCATTTTGGATCCTCGGTCGCCTTCAACGCAGCGCCTCAGAAGAAGAAGAGGAGGAGGGCTAGAAGAAGAAGAAGGGAGAATAATTTTAAAAAGAGAGAGAAATATATATATATATATATATATATATATATATATAAAAGCCACCCAGCGTCGTGAAGAAGGAGGGAGGGAAGGAAGCCCGCCCTTTTCGCTGAGGGAAGGAAAAGGCGGCGGAGACGGCCCGGCCCCTGAGGAGGAGGAGGGACGACGGCCCGGCCTCCTCCTCCTCCTCCTCCTCCTCCTCCTCCTCCTTCCTTTTCCCTCAACGCCCGCTGGCCCCGGAGGATGAGGCGGCGCGGGCCCGGCTGGCCGGAGGAGGGACGACGACGAGGAGGAAGAAGAAGAGAAGAGGAGAAGAGAAGGAGGAGGAGGAGGCGTCGTCGGCGTGGAGGGAAAGGAGGAATGACCGTCGCCTCCCCCGTCGCCAAGCCGGGCAGGCCTCGCTGTGAGACGGTGAGGGAAGGGCCCAGGCTGGCTCGTCTCCTGTGGTGTGTGTGTGTGTGTGTGTGAGAGAGAGAGAGAGAGAGAGAGAGAGGAGGTGGGGAGTCCCTCCGGGACAGCTTTAGGCCCCGGGCTGGCCTCACGCGGCCTATCCATACGGGGTAGGTATGGGCTATTTTGGGCCAGGCCCGTGAGACTGGGGGGAGGGGGAGGGTAGAGAGACGCGTGTGATGGGTTAGGTTGTGTGTCAGTGTCTGATGGGTTGGGTTCTGGGCCTGTGATGGGTCGGGTCGTCTGTGTGTGGTGGGTTGTGTTGTGTGTCTCTGTGTGTGATGGGTTTGGTTGTGTGTCTGTGATGGGTTGGATCATCTGTCTGTGTGTGAGAGATAGGTTAGGTTGTGCGTCTCTCTGTGATGGGTTAGGTTGTGTGCCTCTGTGTGTGATGGATTGAATTGTGTGTCGGTGAGGGGTTGGGTCATCTCTGTGTGTGATGGGTTGTGTTGTGTGTTTGTGATGGGTTGGGTTGTGTGTGATGAGTTGCATCATCTGTCTGAGTGTCTGATGGGTTAGGTTGTGTCTCTGTGTGTGATGGGTTGGGTTGTGTGTTTGTGATGGGTTGGGTTGTGTGTGATGAGTTGCATCATCTGTCTGAGTGTCTGATGGGTTAGGTTGTGTCTCTGTGTGTGATGGGTTGGGTTGTGTGTTTGTGATGGGTTGGGTTGTGTGTGATGAGTTGCATCATCTGTCTGAGTGTCTGATGGGTTAGGTTGTGTCTCTGTGTGTGATGGGTTGGGTTGTGTGTCTGTGATGGGTCGGATCGTCTCTCTGTGTGTGGTGGGTTGTGTTGTGTGTCTTTGTGTGTGATGGGTTAGCTTGTGTGTCTGTGATGGGTTGGATCATCTCTGTGTGTGATAGGTTAGGTTGTGTGTCTGTGTGTGATGGGTTGGGTTGTGTGTGTCTCTGTGATGGGTTAGGTTGTGTGCCTCTGTGTGTGATGGATTGAATTGTGTGTCAGTGAGGGGTTGGGTAATCTGTGTGTGATGGGTTGTGTTGTGTGTCTGTGATGGGTTGTGTTGTGTGTGAAGAGTTGCATCATCTGTCTGTGTGTCTGATGGGTTAGGTTGTGTCTCTGTGTGTGATGGGTTAGATTGTGGGGGGGGGCTCCTGACAGCCATTCCAGTGGGGTGTGGAAACTGGTTAGGGAAAGGGCAAAGGACGAGGCGAAGGACTCTCACTCATAAGGACGTAATCCATGTGTGTTTGAAAGCTTCCCTTTTTCCAAGTGTGCGTGTGTGCGCACACACTAGGCATGTGTTTTGAGGCAAGGGGCACACCCACAGATATACACCTGCATGCATCTTGTGTATGTGTGTATTTGAAAGCTTCCCTCCTTCCAAAGATGCATGCACACGCACACGCACAATGCATGTGTTTTGAGGCCAGACTGGAGACCTGGATTTTTTCACTGCGGGGTGTGTATGCATGAGGTGCTCTCACATATACACAAAATACACTATATTGGGGTTGGAGAAAGAAGCACCTTAACCAATATAAGGAAACTTAAATAATTTAAGGATTTTTTGTTTGTTTGTTTAAAGGCAGTTGTGTCTGTTTGTTTCTATATCTGTGGCAGCTGCATGGGACTCTTGCAGAAGAATGGGCAGAGTAAGAGTCCTGGTAGCTGTACCCTTGCAGTATGTGTGTGGCATCCTTAAGAGCATGTCTTCTGTTCCCATGACCGGAGCACTGATGGATTACGTTGGGTTTCAGGAACTGTCATGTGGTCTTGAGCAACCATACAGTGGACCCTTGTATAACAAACAGTTTGTATAACATAAAATCTGTACAACATAAAAAATTCCAGAGATAGGGGAAATTTGCTTAACCTAATCGCCTATGGGGAGAATCTGTACAACATAAAAATTGGATTACTCCATTTTCAATGCATTCCTATGGGAATTTGTATAAAGGAAAATTTGCTTAACAGAATTTCATTTGGAACAAATTAATTCCTTTATACAAGGTACCACTGTACTTGGGTAGCTCCAGGACAGATCCATTTGCGTGCCGTTATCGATTGGTTGATTCCTTGGTACAAGGGACCACCTCAGAGGTGCCAAATTTCCTGTGACAAATGCATTTCCCTTATAGAAAATGGCATGGCGAACACTGGCCTCTCATACACACATTGGCTTCCACATCCGTGTGTGTGTGTGTGTGTGTGTGTGTGTGTGTGTGTGTGTGTGTGTGTGTGTGTGTGTGTGTGTGTGTTTGCAGCATGTGTTGTGAAATTCATCTCTGCTGCTTGGCAGCCTGTCTGTGCATTTCAGTAGATGATCTCATGACAGAAATAATACATCCTACACACGTGTGTGTGTGTGTGTGTGTGTGTTTAAAGAGGGATTTTTAAATTTTAAGGCTCCTTGGTAGTTAGAATACCCCCTTAAAGTTATAGATTCTGTCCTAATGAGATCCCATGCAATTCTTGTTTAACTGCTTCCACGTTCTGGGAGGGCGAAGCTTTCCAAGTCTTGTGTTTTGAGAAGCAGTGAACTTTCTTGAGGGAGTAATACTTGGCCAGCTTGGGGTTAATCCAGTGATTCTTGACCTTTGGCTGTACAGATCTTTTGAATGTCACCTCCCGGAATCCTTGTCTGTGAGCCACACTGGTCTGGGGCAGCTGAGAGATGGAGTCCCGTACCTTCGGAGGGCAAAAGGTCAAGAATGACTGGTTTAATCCCTTGGCACCCACACTTGGTTATTGAAATGCATTCTTCCTTTTCCCATTCTCTCTCGCCTCAACAACTCCGACCCGTTTGCCTCTGTCAAAACTTACTTTAATGCTGTGTGAGTAGAGACTTGTTATCTTCTCATGCTCACCAATGTGCAGACCCCCGCACACACACAGAGCTGTATGAAAATGTATGCAAAATAATCTTTTTGGGTTAGTAGGCCTCTGTATTCCATCATTTCTCCACTAGGCCAGGAAGATTCTCAGTAGAAAGTCCCAGAACAGACTGGACGACTACAGACAAGTCCTAGATGAGTTCACACAGCCACTGCTCTTAAGTGTTCCGCTTCCTCTGATGCTGGAAGTATTTGTTTTCATTTACTACCTCCTCTCTTATAGAATTGGGCCCGAGGTGCTTTACAAACCAGTTCAAGAGCAATAGACAATTAAAATGCAATAAACATTTAAAATAGAATTAAATGCCTTGCATTATTATAATGTAATCAAAAGTAGAGCACTTTAAAAGTATGTGGTTAAAAATACAGTCACTGTTTTACCTTTTTTTTTTAAATTAAGAAAATAGCAAAATAAGATTTGGCTTAAAATAATAAAGTAAGATTTGCCTTAAAATCTTGTTTGAGCTTTTTAATTGCTGCAGGCCTGGGTTTTCATGGCTGAGCGAGGATTTGAACCCAGTTCCTCAGGGGTCCTAATCTGTCAGTCTGTCCACTCTGCCACACCGGGTATCTCCAGAGTTACTCATTTCAAAACAGGGTTATCAACAATATCAACCCTGGGCCCTCAGATTAAAAGTCCTGGTGCTCTTTCAACTGAGCTATCACCTACCAAGAGGTGATGCTATAAAAGGGGACCATCAGTGGGCATCAGGCAGACTTCTACATCAAGATTCTTGCCTGGTTTTGAGAAAGGAGGGTTGTCCTAAGGACTGAACAGAAACAACGTAAATAGGAAGCGTGCCACTGTAAAATAATAATAATAGCACTTTTAAAATGCTGTCGTTACAGCTTGTAAGAGCATTACTGGCCATGCATGCAACTGAGAAGGAAAGAAAAAAGTAAGGAATCTGACGAGCCAGACTGATAGTTGCTTAAATGAAATAAGTTCTAATTAGCAGGGAGAGAAAAGAAAAGGGACCAGTGGGTGTGTAATGCTTATCAAATGTGCATAAGCAGGAGGGGGAAATGCTTAATGCTGTATAGGAAAAGCGAAATCCATAAGTTCACGGAGCAATATTCCCCTGGGCTTCCTGATTTGCAGAAGGGGCCAGTCTGTTTATTAAAATAATGTTTTCTCCCCACATGGTGGCTAACAGAATTTTGCAGGTCTCAAGTATCGCTTTGACCAAATAGGCCAAGGGAAACATGACAGACAAATCGGGTATGACACGGAGCTGGCGGCACAGCTCTGTGGTTTAGGTCTCTGGCTAAGGAGCCAGCAGTTGGGAGTTTGATTCCCCACTGGGCCTCTGGCAAGTACATCCAGCTTGTAGGGGCCTTGGGCAAAGCTGAACAGTCCCAGGGTGTCACCCAAAAGAAGGGAAGGGTAAAGCCACTTTTGATTTTTTTTTAACCCTGAAAATCTTGAAAAAGCACTGCCGTAAGTCAGAATTGACTTGACAGCACGTGATTACAGTATGATGGCGTTATAAGCACCATGTATGGCGTCTTGAACTTGTAGGACAGGTCGATGTAAATGCTACTGATATTTTACCATATTTATTTATTTATTTATTTATTTATTTATTTATTTATTTATTTATTTATTTTAGAGCTTATATACAACCCGTCTTCCAGAAGGAACTCCGGGCGGTTTACTACAACAAACAACAACAACAACAACAACAACAACAACAACAACAACAACAACAACAACAACAAAACAGACAATAAACCAATAAACTCTTTGTGTTTTTTTCCACAGTGAGAAGATGTTGTCAACAGGTTTCTGGGAAGATTTGCCGACCCACCGCCTGCCTGCTTTGTTTTAAGAAAAAAACCCGTGGCAGCATACGTACTGTGATGGACCCTCAGAATACGGCTATGTTAGGGCTGGGTTCTGATTCTGAAGGTTTTTCTGGGAAAAGCCCCTGCAGTTGCAGCAGGAGGTCGGAGAGAAGTGGACCTCGATGGTAGCACTAAGGAAGAGGAGGAGGAGAAGAAGAGGAGCAGCGAGGGGAACGGGGGTGGTGGCGGCGGCGGCGGCGGCGAGATCGGGAAAGATGGCAGCCTGGCAGAGGCTCAGCAACAGTTTTCCGTGAAGGAGACGAACTTTTCGGAGGGGAATTTAAAACTGAAAATTGGCCTCCAAGCGAAGAGAACTAAAAAACCTCCCAAGAACCTGGAGAACTATGTCTGCCGACCTGCCATAAAAAACCACTATCAAGCAGCCCAGGAGGGTGCAGAAAGTCGAGAAGATGACGGAAGAGAAGAAGGACCAGGGCCCTGCCAAGCAAGTGAGTCGCGTCGGTTGCTGCGTGTCCCCAAATCGTGCTTGTTAGGAGGCGGAGGTGGGGAAGGAAAAGGTTGTTGTGGACATTGGATTCACCGGCGGTCACCAGCATTGTCTAACCGTGCAGTTTGATGAGGGCAGATTCTGGCACCTAAAGAATCTGGTTTCTTAAAGGGTGGGGGGGGGAGAGAATTGACCTCAGTATATTTCATCCTTCTTACAGAATCCAGGACCCACATTTAATCCCCAGCTTGCTATATGGGACCCTTTTAATTATGTTCTTACTGTATCAGTTATGTGCTTCTCTGCTTTACCCCTTTTCCCTGTTGCCTCTTTTAAAAAGTTGGTTATAGTAGGATGTAGTTTGGCCCATGTACTAGCTGTGCAGCCCATCCTGTTGGTTGACGGTGGTTCCTCAGCTCAGTTGTTGTTGTTGTTGTTGTTGTTGCTGCTGCTGCTGCTGCCGATTATGATGATGATGATGTAACGTTCAAATTACCAGTGTCTTTAAGAGTCATAAGTCTTTTATGTCCATCTAGTTTGTTGAGAGTTTTCAAAGTTTTTTCAAAGTTTTTCCCACAGTTTTCACAGTGATCTGTGTGTAGGACATTGAGATGGGAAAAGTTGGTTGTTGATAAGAGCTTCCCTGTTGAGTTCATTGTGAAGGTGAAATTCAAACCAGCAAGTTCTTAATCTGTAGATCAGTCTCTCGGCCATTATCTAATAAATGCCCAAATTCCTGGAAGGTTTTCAGGGTTGTTAGGGGCGTGTGTGTGTGTGTGGTTGTTAAGAGCAGGCATGTCAGGCCTTGTTATCTTCACCTGAAAATCTCCTAAGTGTGGGGTGTTTCTAGGCAAGCGCTCCAAACAACAGGCACCCTTGCATGAAGTTAGTGTGTTCTATAAAATGCATCATAAGTTAGTGACAAAGAGCGGATGCAAACTCTGTTGGCACCTCAAAGACTAAAAGACTCACTGTTTGTTGTTTGTGCAATAGCTCGCATGAATGTCCCAGAAGGTGCTGCTTTAGGTGCCTGTGTTTGTATAACTGGGGCAGTGGAGGGAACTGTAAGGAGGCCAGGGAGAAATGGGGCAGGAACAGTTTGCTGCGTGTGTATTTTCTGCCACATGCAGGGATTCTTTGACCCGTAAATCGAGGTCAGGGTTTTTGCGAGGTCCGTGCTCTGGGCATTGTGGCATGAGACACAGTGGAGAAGAAGAGCTGTCTGGGGAAATTAAAGGTGGCGGAGAGGCCGAGGAAAAATTTGCAGTGTTTATTTGCTGTTTGCAAACCTTTTTCCTCGTTATGACCTTTGCCTAGTCCCAATTCTCCAGCTCTCTTCCCCTCCATCTCGATTTCTTCTTTGACTCACCACAATATCCAGATCTAGAAAAGAAAAAGACAACAGTGCTAAAAAGGGTCACTGCCTGCCTTCTGATTTTGTCTTCTGATCTCACTGTTTACCTCCACTGCCTTCACTGTGTGTAACTGTAAATAACCCCAAAATGCCGTTGACACTCTGTGCATCTGATGATGTGGGCTAGAGAGGACGCAAAAGCACATTCTGTAATCAAGTTGCTAATCTTTTAAGACACTATCACTCCGTGTTGGTTTTACTACAAGGAATTAAGATGAGTTTGGAAGCAAAGCATAAATAGTCTTTGCTCTGTTGCCTTAAGTACAGTGGACCCTTGTATAACAAACAGCTGGTATAACATAAAATTTGTACAACATAAAAAATTCTGGAGATAGGAGAAATTTGCTTAACACAATCACCTATGAGGAAAATCCGTACAACATAAAAATGGGATCACTCTGTTTTCAATGCATTCCTATGGGGATTTGTATAAAGGAAAATTTCTTAACATAATTTCATTTGGAACGAATTAATTCCTTTATACAAGGTACCACTGTATGTTTGATTGGTCTATAAGTTAACTATAATTACCTTCAATATCTGTCATACTACTCACGCAGAAGTTGCCTGCCCTGTGAGAATTGTATTGACACTGTGGCCCAACTAGATAATAATCTTAGAACTGCAGAGCCAGAGCGGATCCTATGGGGATCCAGGCTTCATCAGGAAGGCACAGTGGGGAATCAAACTCCCAACCTCTGGCTCCCCGACCTCACCTAGGAAAAGCCAAACAGGCTCCCGTATCCGTGTATCAAGAGTGAGAGGCTGGATCGGAGAGGGGTTTACCTGAAAACAAAAAGATGAAATTCCAGTCATTCCTGGAAAGACTAACATGGTCCAGCATTTGATGAGTAGAAAAACCGTTCCCTCAAGAGAGTGCTAGGTTTTTAAAAATATATATATACAGTGGACCCTCATATAACAAACAGTTTGTATAATATAAACTCTGTATAACATAAAAAATTCCAGAGTTAGGGGAGATTTGCTTAACATATTCGCCTATGGGGTGAATCTGCACAACATAAAAATGGGATTACTCTGTTTTTAATGCATTCCTATGGAAAAATTTGTATAAAGGAAAATTTGCTTAACATATTTTCATTTGGAACAAATTAATTCTTTATACAAGGTACCACTGTACTATATAAAGGTTTGTTGCTTTTCTCAGAGAAACATGGTTGCAGAGATATTTACTGAAATGCTTCACAGCATAATGATAACATTAGCAGCCTGAGCCAGGGTCCTGTTCTTCCCATTGACTGTAAAAACTTAGAAACCAATTAACCAATTTTGTTTTTAAACTCACATTGGGATAACCTGGTAAATTCTGCCATGTAGTCGCCATTTTCTTGGAACTTGCATGTTAAACTTTGGTTTAACCATACCTGGTAACTCTCCTGTGTCTCCATCAACCGCATGGAGTGAAAGGTGCCAGGACCCAGGACCCAGGACGATCCCCTGATGGTCTTGACACTCGAGTTCATAAAAGGAGAGGTGGCCTTTGAGGGAGCTTGCACCCAAGCCATTTAAAGTGTTCTGCTTATATACCTCCCCATACTACTACAAGTCGTCTCTGGGCGGTTTACAATTTTAATTACAGAGTGCAGGCTACACATTGCCCCCCCCCCCAGCAAGCTGGGTACTCATTTTACCGACCTCGGAAGGATGGAAGGCTGAGTGAACCTTGAGCCTGCTACCGGGGATTGAACCCAGGTCGTGAGCACAGTTTTACTTGCAGTACATAGGGCTCGATAGGTTAGGACTGCCTCTTTGAATTGTGCCAGAAAACACACTGACAGCCAGTAGAGATGATGTAACCAGGGGAATGGTGTGATTCCTGTGTACAGTCCCACATATTGGAATCCAGCCACATCTGGACAGGCACAGCTTCCCTCCCTGCTCTAAATGCATCATGCACGCTGGTAGTGCTGTATAAATATTAGGAATTGTTAGAGCGCCAGGGTTTAATCCAGTTAATTGGTTTGCTAAATTTGCTAAAAGACTCCCGATTGGAATAGCGTTCTTGGTTAACCAAAGAGCATGTTTAAAAAATCAGGGACTCCACGTGCTGCTGGGGAGGCTTCTCCGTCCCAGTCTTATAAGACGAGTCCTTGTAATGACAGCCAACTGTTCATTTAAAATTTGTATATCTTCAAACCTGTTATTATTTTTGCCTTCAATCCGTCGGGAGCCATATCCTTAACTCAGTTGCATTTCAAATGATCTATCAGGTCTGATTTCTTGATTCGAAATTTGATCCGCAAGAGTGGCGCAGACAAAAACATTCCACAAAGCAGCCACCCCATCCCTACCTCCAACGGTGCAGTTTGTGAGGGGAAGGCCATAGGCAGACAAGTTTGGCATCCAAGCAGGTCTCTCTGAATATAGACATTCCTTTATCCCACATCTGGGCACATGGATGAAGTCTGCTGTGTGTTCCCCTAGCTTCTTGGAACTGTTTTCGTTTAATGAGGATCTGTAGCTCATTCTTCTGACTGCTGTTTTTCAATGTAGCTGAGGTGCCCATTGCTAGCACCGCCACCTCCTCCTCATCCACAGTTGTATAGAAATCTTTTTACTTCCCTTGAGTTCTCCTTCTCTGTCAACGGGTTTGTAAGTCCACCTCCCTAGCTGTCTTTTTTCGAGCTACCGTGTTTCCCCGAAAATAAGACACTGTCTTATATGTATTTTTTCTCAAGAAGACACACTACAGCTTATTTTCAGGGGATGTCTTATACTTTTTGTTAAGTCTAATATGCTTGAATGTCAGCCCTGCACACAACCATAGCCACGCCCATCACTAGGTTTTATTATCAGGGTAGGGCTTATATTTAACAAATGCATAGAAATCCTGCTAGGGCTTATTTTGGGGGGAGGTCTTGTTTTCAGGGAAACAGGGTAGTCTCTCCTCTGAGCCGCCAGACAAGGAAGCGTCATTGATATTGGGACTTGGGTTGTCGTACAAACTCTGTTCACAGCTAAGAACCATGTGTGAGTGGGTTAAAAAGTGTGTGTGTGTGTGTGTATGTGTGTGTGTGTGTGTGAATAATTGCAGTTGATGTGTTTTGCAGAGCTGCCTTATACATTGCACGGCACGTGGGGTGAATGTACAGTAATGTTATTTTTAGCATGTGGTTATTTTCTGCTCGGTGAGCCTGGAGGGCAGCAACCTTCTTTTAACATGTTCTTTTTAGTGCGTTGCTTGGTCTTTTTAAAGCTTTATGTAAATAATGACCAAGGCGGTTAACTAGCATCAAAAATTGGGCATGTGAAGCAAAAGCGAGGCGGTTTGGTCCTACTGAAATTCTAGAGTAAAAATTGTGTGCACGAAATGTGGCCTTGACATACTGGTTTTTAAAGAAACATGTGCCCCCTGCACGGCATCTGAAAGGTTGGGTCATCATTCCTATAAGAACCTGGAAGACAAGGCTGGGCTGATAGGGAGAAAGTGAGAGGAAGGCGCCTCAGGGCCCCAGATTCTGGGTGTCATTAAAGGGCAACAAATTATGAAGCTGTCTTGTTTGGTGCCCTTTAGATTTCTCTGGTTCAGGCCCTGAGGTGGAATTGGCTAATGAGGCTGCGGTGGAGCTGGAAGTTGTACCCAATACCTTCCTGAAGGAAGACGCTGCCAGCATTCTGGGGAAGCAAGAGGTGTTGAATCGGGGGCCCTGGGAAGCTGGGAGAAAGCGCTTGTCACATGTGTTGTTGGTAACTATTCTTGTAGCTATCCTGAAACATTTCAGATACCTGGCTTTGTTTTAGAGAGAGAGAGAGAGAGAGAGAGAGAGAGGAAGGAAGGAAGGAAGGAAGGAGACTGAGGAAGGAGGAAGGGAAGAAGGAAGAATAGATAGATAGATAGATAGATAGATAGATAGATAGATAGATAGATAGATAGATAGATAGATACAGATATAGATGCCCTAAGCACATCCAATCTTGCCTGATTTCGGAAGCTAAGCAGGGTCAGCCCTGGTCAGTACTTGGATGGGAGACCACCAGGGAATACCAGGTGCTGTAGGCACCTGGAGTAGGAACTGGCAAACCACTCCAGTATTCCTGCCAAGAAAACTCCATGGACATGAGGTCACGAAGGGTCGGTCACGACTATAACGACACAACACATAGATATAGATATAGATATAGATATAGATATAGATAGATATAGATATCTAGATATATATAAAACAAAGCCAGGTATCTGAAATGTTTCTGAGACAGGGAAATACCAAAACATAGACCTGAATCGATGCTTTTGAGCTGTGGTGCTGGAGGAGAGTCTTGAGCGTCCCATCGACTGCCAGGAGATCAAACCTATCCATCCTGAAAGAAATCAACCCTGATTGTTCACTGGAAGGACAGATTTTGAAACTGAGGTTCCAGTACTTTGGCTACCTCAGGAGAAGAGAGGACTCCTTGGAAAAGTCCCTGATGTTGGGAAAGATAGAAGGCAAAAGGAAAAGGGGACGGCAGAGAATGAGATGGTTGGACGGTGTCACCGATGCAACCACTATGGATTTGACTAAACTCCGGGAGGCAGTGGAAGATAGGAAGGCCTGGCGAGCTCTGGTCCATGGGGTCACGAAGAGTCAGACACGACTGAATGACTGAACAACAACAGACCTGAAGAGATTGTTGTTTTCTTTCCTTCCTTCCTTCCTTCCTTCCTTCCTCCCTCCCTCCCTCCCTCCCTCCCTCCCTCCCTCCTTTCCTTCCTTCCTTCTTCCCCTGCCTTCTTCGAAGCCTGTAGCGGGCGGCCCTAAAACATACGTTGGCAAAATTCTTTACAAAATGAGGCAGCATCCTGGCCTAGAAGGCTCCTTTTCATTGTGCAGGAAAGCCAAGGTTGATTCAGAGGTTTGGTATGTTCTGGGTAGATCTTTTACATCATCTGCTACTGTTAACCATTTGTGTACATATCAGCCCCCTGCTTTTTAAATACTTTGTTTCCTGATGCATATACATACAGGAGGTCAGGTCATTACTACTGTTTATCCTGAATTGCCATTAAGTTATTTGAAGGCTTTTGTCTCCTACCTTGATCCTGCTCTGGCTTCTGGATTAATGCAGTGCCTATTTTCCACAAACAGTCACTAAGTACTGTTTGATTCAGACCCACACTTTTCTAGGGTAGAAATTGCCTCCTAATCCCAAATAGGTACTTGCGACCTGTGGTTCCCCACCAGGGTCAGGCGTGTGCTCTCTTATCTGTTCAGAAGCGTTCTGCTTGTGTCACTGGGTTGTATGTACCCAGGTTGCGCTCTTCCTTATGTTAAATTAGGGCTGTAGGTTAAATTGTAAAGAAGTATTAGGAGTGCATGGTAGAACATTGCATGTTTCCTCTCCTTTCATCCTCTCTGAGCGAAGGCTGCAATCTTACCGTTGGAATATAAATGTACGCAGGGATTTTCAGAACCAGCATTCTTCAGTATAAGATGCTCCTTCCACTCCCCGATTACCAACGTGTCTGCCTGAGCCTTGGAAGGTTTTTTTATTTCCTTTTTTCCCTCCCTCCTTTTGTCTTGCTTGCAACACACTAGCTATTGCTAGACATCGACTAGGTGTGCTGGTTTGCTTTCCTGGGAAATCACAACCCAGGGCCCACAGAGAGAGAGGAGCGGAGCCGTTCCTTGCTATAGAGGCACAGATGGGCCAAGGCAGCCGCTGGAATATTCCACCTATTTATAGCCAAACGGCGTTGAGACTATTCCGGTCTCAGGGATGATACGAAGGCACGAAAGTGGCAGCTGGGGCGGGGCGGGGGGAGAGCGCAGCACTGACAGCTGTAACGTGATGCAGTTGAGACAATGAAACAAGATGGAACCTGTTTCCCCGAGAAACTGCTGAGCACAGGTATCCTTCCCGAGGACCGCAGCGTCCTTGGCTGTGCAGGTGGAATTGCTGCGGACAGCTCGCCACCGTCACGGTCGGCTTTGAACAGTTTGCAAGGCCAAGGAAAGGAAGGAGGGGTTGGGGGCAAAAGCCTTTGCATTGCCTTCTCCCAGTCCCCCCACCCCCACCCCGGTCATGGCTTGAGCATGTGCAGCAGTTGCATTTTTAAATCTCTGCCCAAGACCCCCCTGCGTGTTTCCTTTAGGTCAGGGGTCCTCAACCTAAGGCCCTGGGGCCGGATGCGGCCGCCCCGAGGTCCTGAATCCGGCCCCTGGGACCAATTGCAACCCCCCAACCTACCCCCCGTTTTATGAGAAAGCCAGCCTCCGCAGCTGCTTTTGGACTGTGATCCGGCCCCCAGTGGTGTCTGGGTGGTGGTGGACCGGCCCGCTGTTTGAAAACTTTGAGGACCCCTGCTTTAGGTGGTTGTTGAGTTTGTGGTGACATTACCAAGAGCGAGACAGTTTCCCAGGAGTCTTGAGAAGGAGGTCCTGGGTTAAAAAGGAGAAGTATTCAGAATCCGAGGGGCACCATCCACAGGAAGGCTTGCCCGTCCACCTTAATCATAAATAAGTTATTGTACCTGAACTTCAGTTTGGATTGTGTTCTGCTTTAGTACATCTTGTGGCCCTTGTTCAGGCTGTCCTCTAGTAGCTCCAAAACCAATTCGTTCAGTAACCCAGACTCAGTTTTCCTCTACAGCTCCATAGAGTTTTCCTCAATGTTCTTCCCCAGGGCCAGCAATGAATGTCCTTTATTTTTTTGTGGAAAACCTGGCTGGAGATCTGCATTGCTTGGGGTCCCAACACAATTGTTTTCAAGCTGGCGTCATGCTTTGGAAAGTCAGAAGGCGCTTCCTAGGTGGGGGTTTCACCGGCCTTTACAGCCCCCTTTATAAAGAAGACGGCAAATAGGTCCGTTTGTGTGTTAAATTGCAGTTTGGAGCTGAGAGCAACAGAACTCGGGGGGTTTGTCTTTTTTCATGGAGGTGCTCAGTGTGGTATCTGTAGTTGCGCCCCAGTTTTTACCCCCTCAAAACAACCTCCACGGTATTATTGAGCTATAGGAAGGAGGCCAAGAACAGGACAGAGTAGAAGAGATTTAACTGGGTTTCAGTCATTCCTTGGCTAGCTTCTGTGGTGAGGTGGGAGGCTTAGCCGTCATTTAAAGCCAGAATGGACGAAAATCAGTGATTTTCTTAACTTGTGATTTACACTTTGATTTAAATCAAATCCACCCTGCTCCAGTCTATCCAAAATAAGGTCCATGCCCTGAGGTCCGGTTTCCCAGCAGACGTCCCGTGCCAGAGGACTTAGTAGTGGAACAGGAAGGGGTCAGGTTCCAGGTCATTGGTCAGGGGCAGAAGGTCAGGAGCTTATGCAAGCAGGGTCTTGCGCCAGAGATGGGGACTGGCGAGTGGGGGGATTAGCTTACTTTAGGATTCAGGCTGTGCTGATGTTGCCTCTGATGTGTCCCTTGGACATCCCTGGGAGACGTCCAGTTGTACTCTTGGCACAGGAGAGAAGACCCTGTTGCCTGACCCTTGAAAGGTCCCCCTTCGTAATTAGGCTCTATTGGCTGCCCTAGGCTACCAGCTGATGGCATTCCTGCTTTTTTTTTTTTTTTGGCGGGGGTTGGGGGGGAAGAGGATAATATACAGGGCTGGCCGTGTCCCAGAGAGCTTTCTCCTCTCACGCTGATTGCAACAAGAGGAAGTAAAATGTTCCCTCTGTGCCCCTTCTTGAAGTCTGGAAGAAGAACGCCAGAGCCAAGAGAGCGACAATGGGCATCGCTGCTAGGAAGGAAGAACCTTGCCCATACAAGCCCTGGGTGCCATATGGGTACCGTTTAACCCTCAAGAGCCTGCTGCACTCCGCAGAGCTTCCCTACGCGGTTCAGAAGCACCCAGCTCAGCCATGTGTGCCTTCCTCCATGCAAAGCCCCCACCCCCCATGAGCACCCTCGATGGGGGAATTGAGAATGTACCCCCCTCTTTTCCATGGCCATCTCTGCCGTTGGGAACAACAGATGGAGGCTGATCGTCCTCTCAGCGGCTTGTTACATGCATGCCTGCAAAGGATACAGACCCCCCCCCTGTAGCCATAAGGTTCCAGCAGGAATTTACATACTCTTGCAGCTGCCATAGTGAAGCTGGGCTCCATGCCAGATCTCCCCCCCCATCAAATCTCTCTTCCCGCCACACCACTGTCCTCCGCCCCCATCTCTCCAGCGCCAGCAGATTTCAAAGTAAACAGCAGAATGGGTTCCAGAGGCATCTACAACACTCTCTGCCTGTCTGAACAGGGCTTGGAGGAAAAACGGAGAATGGTTAGGGTTGGGAACAAGGTCATGGAGTTTTCTTGGCATGAATACTGGAGTGGCTTGCCAGTTCCTACTCCAGGCGGCTACAGCACCTGGTATTCCCTGGTGGTCTCCCATCCAAAGTACTAACCAGGGCCGACCCTGCTTAGCTTCTGGAATAAGGCAAGATCGGATGAAACAGTACAGTGATTCAAAGGTGATGTAGAGGTAGTGGCTTGGTAAAATGGGGGGGGGGGGCACAGCAAGGCCCCTTTCCAGGCGGCATCCTCCTTCGTTCATCAGCTTATGATTGGTGGTGGGTTCTCCCAGCCTCATCGTCCAGTCTCCCACTCAAGAAGTCATATTGACTAGTTTAACTGAGTTGACGTAAAGTAGTCATTGAGGTTGTATTTTATGTAAACCTTCAAATGCACCAAAACCAGCGGTGGCGAACCTTCGACGCTCCAGATGTTTTGGACCGCAACTCCCAGAATTCCGAGGCTCGATTGCCAATGACAAAGGACTATGGGAGTTGTGGTCCAACACATCTGGCATGCTGAAGGTTTGCCACCACTGCTCTAAACTAGGGTTCCCAGCTTTGGCTCCCCCAAATGTTCCTGAACCGGCACAGCTCGTGGCGAAGGCTTATGGGAGTTGTTATGAGTTTTTCGGGCTGTTTGGCCCTGTTCTGGAAGGTCCTCTTCCTGATGTTTCACCAGACTCTGTGGTTGGCATCTTCAGAAGGCAAGGAGCTCAGGAACAAGGAGTTTCTCTCTATGCTCTGTTTCAGTCCAAGAACATCTGGGGACCCAAAGTTGGAACCAGTGCACTAAACCCATGGCTTTCAAGATCTAGGAGATTTTTTTTAGTACAACTCACAGAATCCAAGGCCTTGGGAATCCTCAGGATTCTGAGTGTGTGGTGGGGAGAGCCTTTAATATCCAGAAATCACTGTCAACAGCCCAACTGCTGGGATTAGAATGGATGGCAGCAATTTTACTTCTTTAGCTGGGGGGGGGGGGAAGGACTCCTGAGGCCTGTAGCACTCAGTTTTTCCTCCCGTTCTGAGGTCAATTCCAGTCCAACTATAGCAGGATGCGTTGGTGTGCTTCACTTCTTGGCCTGTTAGGTTTGCCTGCCTGCACTGAATTAAATCTCTAGTTAGGGGAGAAGCTTCTTGCCAGGGCAGGTCCTTCGTTCTGGAAATTCCTCGCCATGCTTGAGGTGCAGTGAATGAAATATTAATTACCGAAAAGGATGAATGAAAGAATTCCTTTGAGTCGAAGGCTTTGCCATCTTAGTAATCACATACGGGAATGCTCCCACATGGCGAGAGTAATTAGAAAAAGTCAGGGAGAGAAGCAAGCCTTTTGCTAAGCTTGGGAACGGGTCCAAGGGCTTGGGAACTCCCTGCTGACCAGAACAGCAGGAGGATCCGGGGTCAAACCAGAGCCTTTCCCCATCAAGTGTTTAATGTTATCCTCGCCTAGTTTCACCCCGCCTCCCATTAAGCATGTCACATTTCATGCAGAGACCTCTAGTTGCCAATTCCCTGCCCTAAATCGTTGGATGTTAAGCACGTAGTACCTAGGGCAGTGGTGGCGAACCTTGGGCACTCCAGATGTTTTGGACCACAACTCCCAGAATTCCAAGCCTGTATTGCCAACGACAGAGGACTGTGGGCATTGTGGTCCAAAACCTCTGGAGTGCCGATGGTTCGCCGCCACCACTGACCTAGGGCATTATCTCGGATTTTTTTTTAAAAAAAGGTTTCATTTCGGCTTCTATGCTTCCTTCTTGGGATGTAAAATACTTGTTTACAGCTTTGCTTTTTCATCCAAGATCAAAAAGGAACTGAGAGAAGGGTTGGGGGGTTGATCTGTGGTTTCATCTTGGTTTTATTATTATTTATTTACAAGCCAATAGAATCCCTGTTCTCGGTCAGTCAGGTTCTCAGTATTCCACCTGGCCCTTTCCTGATGCCTCTTTCATTTGGCACCTGGTTCCTTGTGCTGCAGTACTTCATAATCCTAAACGTTACTAAATACTATCTAGCAGGGTGAATTTAAATTTAAATCAGTGTTTCCCAACCTGTGGGGCATAACACCCAAGGGGTGGTGGTGGTCACAAAGTGTTTCCTGAGAGGGGGTGTCACATGCTACCTTGCATGTGTTGGAGCCCCTGTTAAATAATTTCTCCCTTGATCTTTCAGAGTATGATAATTGAGTTAGCATGCATATGTATGAAAGAGAAACAGGTGCTTTGTGGGAGAAAGAAGGCTCCACTTTCTCAGAAGGGATGACCTTGCCCTATTAAAAAAAATCTTTTTAAGGCAAACATGGCAGTGGGGCGGTGGTCAAGTCACTTGGCTATTATGAAAGAGGTTTATAACTCCAAAAAGGGTGGTAACCACCGATAGGAATTTTTGATGATTTAAATGTTTAAAATGTTTAAAAGGGACATTGATTTTTATCCATCCTGCTCTTCAGTAAATATCAAGATCTGTGTTCCTATTTCCAGTTGATGGCATTGGAAAAACAACAAAAACAACTAGCTGTTTCAGATTTTGCTCTGAGGTGCATTCAGCTTTTGAATCTGTTATTTCAGAATTAGAAATACCTGCGCTTCTGCCCCATCCCGCCCCACCCACCACAAAGCCCTTTTTGATGGAAAACCTGTACAGGGAAGAATTTATTTATTGCCTTTGTTTTGACTTGTACGCTCAAAGCCTTCCTGTTTTTCCTTTCGAAATCCCCAGGACTCCTCAAAGCTTCCCAAGAAGAGTGGAGACGCCGCACCAGCAGCGGACAGCTCCGCCGTGGAGGGCAGGCCCAGGGAAAGCAGCCCGTTTTCAAAGCAGCTTTCGCCCCTGCGTTCCGAAGTGACGGATTACGGGAAGCCAGCTGTTTCCACTCCCGCCGGTGGTCGCGATCCAGACGCGAAAGACAGGGCTCAGATTAACGGGGCCCCGACGGTAACGGAGAAGCTGGCGCAGCTCATTGCCACGTGCCCTCCTTCCAAGTCTTCCAGAACGAAGCAGAAGAAGCCGCCTGCGGGAATCCCTTCTGGGTTTCTTAAAGACTCCGGAAAGAAGCTTCCGCCTGTTGGGGTTGTCTCCGCTTCCGCCAGCAAAGACTTTGTGAAGAATCACGCTGGCTGTGGTGGCGGCGGCGGCGGCGGCAACACCATGGGTATTTTTCTGAGCAGCAAGGAGTTTGCTAAGAAAGCCCCGGCTGTTTGCAGTGGCACTGGCTTAATCAGCAAGGATCCCGGGGTCAAAAAGCCACCGATCTGCCCTGGTATGGCTGGGCTGATGAGCAAGGAGTGTGGGAAGAAAGCCCCGGCTCTGTCCTCCCCAGCAGGAGTGGTTAGCAAAGACAGCGGAAGGAAAGCCCCCGTGACGGGCATGACGGTTGGGCCGGGCGGCAAGGACCCCGGGAAAAAGCTGCAGGGCAGCCTCAGCCCTCCTGCACTGGCAAACAGAGACTTGATGAGGAAGCTCCCGCCACCCGCTGCCAGTCCGGTGGGGTTGTTTAATAAGGACGCCGGGAGGAAATACCCCGGGTCGGATGGCCCCGTCGGATTGGTCAGCAAGGACTCCGTAAAGAAAATAACAGGGTTCGGAACGCCGAGTGGACTGGTTAGTAAAGATTCAGGAAAGAAGCCCCCGGGGACGAATGGCCCGGCCATGAAAGAGTCGGGGAAAAAGCCGCTGGGGCTTGGGATTTCAGCCCCTTCGGCCACAAAGGAATCTGGGAAAAAGCCCCCAGGGACTGGTGCCCTCTGCGGGTTGGCCAGCAAGGACTTGGGGACTCTGAAAGCTGACCCGGCTCACCCTCCCCCGGAGCCTTTCCGAAGGTGTTGCGGGGCCAAACTCGCCCCTCTCGAAAGCCCCAAGTTGCCGGGCCTTGTGAAGGACGGCGGGGTTTGTCGCGCTTTTGAGAAGCACGTCTCGCGGCAGAGCAAAGAGGGCCTCCCCGAAAAGCTGCCCGTACAGAAAGAAGACTCGGGCGGGAGCAGGGAAGGTGGCAGCCATCCAGAGGGCGGCTCCTCCTCCTCGCCCGGCGAAAGAGGCACTTCGGAAGCAGCGAAGCATGACCGGCCGCTGCCCGTGTATTGCACTTCTCCTGACTTCAGGACCGCGGGAGGTGCTTCGGACGTCTCGGCGGCCAAAATCCCCCTTCAGTGCGGTAGGGGAGGGGGGCCTCCCCTCTCCCCTCCCCGGCCGCCTCCGTCACCACCTTGACCCGTAGCCCCACGGCCACCTTGGCTCAGTTGGCTTCCAGCCCCTCGCATTTGAACAACGCCCCCGAGCTCTTAGAAGGCGTCTCCGAGCAGATGAGCAAAACCCCTTTCGCTTCCGACGGCGCCCGCTCCTCTGCGAACAGGCCGCCGGGCCCCGGCTCCCATCCCGCCAGCAAAGGGGCCGGAAGGGAATTCCACAGTACCAGCTCGGGACACGGGGACGACCAGAAGCCGAACCCCGGCTCAGGCAAGAAACCCGTCTTGGCCGCCGCTGAGTCCAGTGTCCGCCCCGCTGTTGCCCCTTCGGTGGTGAGCTTCTCGAGTTTGTTTCACAGCAAGCCCTTTCTAAAGATGGGAGCCGTGACGGCCTCGGGGAAACCGTGCCAAAGCCTGGAGCCCCTGAGCAGCAGCAGCAGCAGCCACCTGCAGAGCAAAACCTTCAAGAAAAGGAAAGGAAGGAAGCCCCGGTGGACCAAGGTGGTTTCTCGGGGCACCTGCCGATCGCCCAAAGGTCTTGAGGAAGGAAGGCCTGAACTTTTCAAAAGCATGCCTTGCGGCGGCGCCCTGTCCAACAGCGGCCTAGACCAGGCCAAGCTCTTCAGAAGCGCCGCCAGCTCTCCTTCCTTTGCCGAGCACGAGGTCGTCAAGCATCACTTGCCGAAATTGGGCAAAGCCAGCAGCCTGCCGTCCCTCGCTCTGCTGAGCGGCGTGGAGAAGGAGCCCGGTAAATTTTACAACGCCCACATGCAGGCTTCGGTCGAGTGCCTTTCCGAGGACTCGTTACCAGACGCCTACAAGTCCAAAAGGGGGAAGGTCGAAGTCCCAAAGAGATGCCCCACCTGGAAGGTCCCCCCAAGCGGACCCTAAAAATCCCTGCTTCCAAGGTCTTCTCGGTGCAGTCGAAGGAAGAGCAGGAGCCTCCCGTGTTGCACCCGGAAGTCGAAATCCCCTCTCTGCACCAGAGCCTGGCCGAGCAGGCTTTCCCAAAGAAGAGAGGCCGCCCCAAGAGGCAGATGAGGTCGGGGGTCAAGATGAAGCCTCCGGTGCTGTCCGTTGCCCCTTTTGTCACCGCCGACCGTCCGGACAAGGTGGAGTCCGAGACCAAGCAGCCGCAGAGCGGAGATTTCTTTGAAGGGCCCGACCAGCTCGAAGGGCCCGAGGAGCTCGAGAAGACCGAGGCCGCCTCTCCCGCGGACGACCCGGAGGCTGAGCCCGACCGCCGGGAGGCCAAGCGTGGCAGCAGCGGGCAGCTCATGAAAACCATCATCCGGAAGATCAACAAGATGAAGACGTTCAAGCGGAAGAAGCTCTTGACGCAGATCCTCTCTCCCGCCCTGCCGGAGCCGAGCAAAGTGCAGTCCAAGCTCCGCACGACCGTCTCGACCCTCGCGGCCACCTTCGGCTCCAAGCTGGGCCAGCAGATCAACGTCAGCAAGAAAGGGACGATTTACATCGGGAAAAGGCGGGGGAGGAAGCCCAAAGCCCTCCTGAACGGCCTCTTGGCGGCCAGCTCTGCCGGCTTGGCGGTTCTGGAGAAGCCGTCTCCACCGACAGTGGGATCCTCCCCGGGACAAGCGACACTGCTGCCTCCTTCTTCCACCAGCGGCAGCCCCTCGGAGGTCCTTCCTTCCCCCCTCTGCTCTCAGTCTTCGGGGATCAGCGGCGGGCAGAGCCCCATCGGCAGCGACAGGAGCTTCGTGGAGCCGAATTCCGTGCCGTACCTCCACCTCCACTCCCGGCCGGGGAGCTTGGTCCAGACGCTGGCCATGCGGAAGGCTTCCCGAGCCCGCCGGCGCCTCTCTCCCCCGACCCTCCTCCCGAACTCCCCCTCGCACATCATCAGCGAGCTCGGCTCCCTGAAGGAGGCCACCCCCTCGCCCGTCAGCGAGTCCCACAGCGACGAGACCGTCCCCAGCGACAGCGGGATCGGGACGGACAACAACAGCACCTCCGACCGAGCCGAGAAGTTCTGCGGGCCCAAGCGGCGGCGCCACTCCTTCGACCCCCTCTCCCTGGTGGCCCCCGAGGCCTCGGCTGTCCTCGGCACCCTCAAGGAGAAACACAAGCATAAGTGCAAGCGCCGGAGCCACGACTACCTGGCCTACGAGAAGATGAAGCGGCCCAAACGGAAGCGGAAGAAGAAGTACCCGCCGCTGCGGGGCCGGCAGGACCCCGACTTCCTGGCCGAACTGGAGGAGCTGATCGGGCGCCTGAGCGAGGTCCGGATCACCCACCGCAGCCACCACTTCATCCCCCGGGACCTGCTCCCCACCATTTTCCGCATCAACTTCAACAGTTTCTACACCCACCCCAGCTTCCCTTTGGACCCCTTGCACTACATCCGGAAGCCCGACCTGAAGAAGAAGAGGGGGCGCCCCCCCAAGATGCGGGAAGCCATGGCGGAGATGCCTTTCATGCACAGCCTGAGCTTCCCCCTTTCCGGCACGGGTTTCTACCCTTCCTACGGGATGCCTTACTCCCCCTCCCCCCTCGCGGCCGCCCCCATCGGCTTGGGCTACTACGGACGGTACCCACCGACCCTCTACCCGCCTCCACCGTCCCCTTCCTTCACCACCCCGCTGCCCCCTCCCTCCTACATGCACGCCGGCCACCTGCTACTCAACCCGGCCAAGTACCACAAGAAGAAGCATAAGTTGCTCCGGCAGGAGGCTTTCCTCACGGCCAGCCGGGCCCCGCTCCTCTCCATGAGCACCTACCACCCCAGCGTCCCGCCGGAGATGGCGTACGGCTGGATGCTGGAGCACAAGCACCGCCACCGCCACAAGCACAGAGAGCACCGCTCGTCGGAGGCGCCGCCGGTCTCCCTCGACCCCTTGGCCCCCGGGGGCCCTTCCCGCACCGTCTTGGAGTCCCTGAAGCGCTACCGGTTCGGAAAGGAATCCGCCGCCGAGCGGTACAAGCATAAAGAGAAGCACCGGTGCCACATGGCGTGCTCCCACCTGTCCCCTTCCAAAGGCCTGCTCAGCCGGGAGGAGCAGTGGGTGCGGAGGGAACCGGCAGAGTCCTCCGGCTCCCTCACCCTAGGGTTGCAGACCCCGCTGCAGATCGACTGCTCGGAAGCGCCGCCCGGGCTGCCGCTGGGCAGGTTCACTCCGAGCTCGGAGCCGGCCAGCAGCGACGAACACACCAACCTGTTCACCAGCGCCATCGGCAGCTGCCGGGCCGCGGCCGGCTCTGTGGGTACCGGCGGGCGCAAAAAGTTCTCCGACAGCTCCGGACTCTTCGGCCCTCAGGAATCGTCCCTCGGGCGAGCTCTCCGGAAGGAGGCCTTGCCCCCTGCGGAAAAGTCACCGCCAGCCCTTTCAGGTAAGAAGCGGCTCTCCTTCCGCAATTTTGGAAAGGGTTCTCGTGCGTTCTAAAGTTGGCCAGCCTTTGGCCCTGGGATGTTGGTGCAAGGGCAGCCGAGGGGAACACGTTGGAGATAAAAGCAATGGGGGAGAGCTGAGTGATTTAGGTCTCTGGCTGCAGATCCAGATGTTGGGAGTTTGGGTCCTTACTGTGAGGAAGAGCCAGGTGAGGTGGACTCAAGAAAGCTGCAAAAAAAAAAAAAGCAAAGGAAAGTGTGTTGGTTATATGCTGACCCACAGCACTTAAAGCACTCTCTGGGCAGTTTACAATAAAATTATGCAGGCTACCCCCCCCCACTCCCCGTACAAGCTGAGTGCTCGATTTGCTAACCTTTAGAGCAGTGCTTCTCAACCTGTGGGGTCCCCAGATGTTGCTGGACTGCAACTCCCAAAAGCCTCCTCCACTCGCTGTGCTGGAAGGGGTTTCTGGGAGGTGCAGTCCAGGAACAGATGGCGACTCACAGGTCGAGAACCACTGCTTTAGAGGACGGAAGGCTGTGTGAACCTTGAGCCGTTCCCCGGGAATTGAACCCCAGGTCATGAGCAGAGTTGTGGCCGCAGTATTGCAGTTTAACCGCTGCCCCACGGGGACCCCAGAAGGAGAAGGGAAGGGTAAACTACTTCTAAGTATCCTCTACCAGGAGAATCCTGGGAAAGCCCCCCCCCCCACACCCCACCCTCCATAATTCAGGCTTTGACTTGACCACACATGGTGGTGGTGGCAGAAGTGGTGGTGATGTACAAGTCTAGAAAAAGCAGGGCTGAACTTCAGGTGTCCTTTCTCCCTGAGATGGGAGTAGGTAGAGGGTTCGATTAGATGAGAGAGTCATGTGTTAATTTGGCCCACAGGCCCACTGTGGCTACAGAGAGGTGTCTCTCTCGCCACCGGCACCTTGGCCCTTTTAAACAGAGATGCTGAGGTTGGCCTGGGACCTCTCCCTGCAATATAAGTTGTCTCCTGGTGTTTTGTTGCCCCCCCCCTCACTGGTGGAGTTGTTTGAGCCCTGGGCCCGATGCTCGCACGGCTGAATTTGAGGAGGCTTTGAGCCAGACACATTTCCCGGTCACGCACAAGCAGTGGGACTGATCCTGTAGCAAATCAAGACACAGTTGTTTTTGAAAGCAAAAACACAGCAGGAGCAACCGATATCTGATGACCCAATTACTGGAACATTTGAGGCTGGCTCCAAAGAGTTGGAAAAGAATTATTGAGACCTGTAGACGTTCACTGCCTGGTTGGAGTCAGCTTGCCAGGGCGGCCGGGCTAAATGATGGTTCCCGTGGACAGTTTAGTGGTTCTCGTTACAAAGGATACATGCCACAGGCACAAAGTGGTCTCTCTGGGTGACTTTTTAACCCACGTTGATAACATTGACCAGAACAAAAAGGAATCGTGTGGCATGTTAAAGACTACCAGATTTATCGTGGCATTGGCCTGCAAATATTGATGCTGTAATCATTCTTTGTGCCTATAAGGTGCCACAAAACGTTGCAGCGGCTTCTCCGAATGATTTCTCAGCAGGGACCGCCATTGTTAACAGTTATTTTAAAATATTCTAGCAAATGTTCTGGACACGGCTTTGTTTGTTCTACACGTTCAATCTTGAATGTATCTAAAAATTCTAAACTCAGTTGAGAAGGCCCTCCCAAAAACCAGATATTTAAACTGTCTCCAGATCCCCATTATTTGTTGTCTCTCTCTCCACCACCACTTCCTTTTCCAGGAATCAAGCATACAGAAACGGTTCTGAAAGCTCTAAAATCTTGGGAGTTTTTAATTTTTAATGGTCTTGTTTCGCTGGCTGGCATGCTTCTCTTTCATTCTGTTTTTACCACTGCTGTTCATGCCGTTTTGTAACCCTTAGTCATCTGTGCTGGTCAAATCGGGAGGGAGGGACGTTTGATCAATTCCTAAATACAGTTTTCAAAACCTACAGGCTGCTCTTGCCTGCTGGAAGGCCGGTGCGGTTAAATTCCACACCCTCAATGGGTTAAGTTGAAAAAGCAGAAAGAGAAAAAGCAGGTTGTCTTGGTTAGTGGAGTTTTGGGAATTTCCTGAGGAATTCCATTGCCATGAGCCAGCCGACTTGGATTTGATGAGAAACAGCTTAACAGCCTTAATTAGGACGAAAGCAGAGATGTTTTAGGCCGGAGCCCACCGAGGGCCATCTCTGAATCATTGCCTCTCTGCTAGTGCATTTAATTGGTGAGTCAGATGAAAACATATCGCTTTCAGTAATTGTCTTTCCCACGATTGGAAGCAGCTGCTTTTTTTGATGTTGCTGTTGTTGTTTGAAGGGGGACGAGCTGTTCGCCGGACAGCTTGGCACATTCGAACTCTTTTTCCCCCCAGTCTCATCCATGGCGTGCAGCAGAGACTTGAAAAGTGTCCAATTTAAGTGGCACAGAGGATCGGTGATTTCTGAGCCGCCCGTGTTAGGTGGCTTCTTTCGCACACAGCGCCAAGTCCATCCCGGCCGGCCACAAAGCAGGCACCCGGAACTCCCCGACGAGGGTCCTTTTCTAATGTCGGAAGAGCCTCGCGATGTCATGTCGGGGCTTCTTTGCGAAGATGAGACAAGGGAGGGCAGCAGTGGCGAAACTAGGAGAGGAGGTCGCTGGGTCAGGTCCTCCCCCACCTGAATTTGGACCTCATATCAGACAGTTGCAAAGCCAGCGGGTAACTAAATCCCTTGATGCCTCCTCACAAGAAGGCATTGTTGAGTCCATAAAAGTCTAGGAGCCCTGTGGTCCCTTTTGAATCATAGAATCATAGAGTTGGAAGAGACCTCCAGGGGCCATCCAGTCCAACCCCCTGCCATGCAGGAACCCCCATCAAAGTACCCCCGACAGAGGGCCATCCAGCCTCTGCTTAAAAACCTCCAAGGAAGGAGACTCGACCACCCTCCTTTGGGGCAGCATCTTCCACTGCCGAACGGCTCTCCCCCTAACGGTCCTCTGATGTTGGCACCCTCTGATGTTGGCACGTGTAGCTGAAAGCACCCAGTTCTTGATGTCTCACCGGCTTCCCCCCCCCTCCCTCCAGGGACCCCTCCAGCACAGGACAAGTCCTCCCAGAAGCAGACCGAGAGCACAAGCAGCAGCCCTTCCAGGAAGAGGTCTTCGTCCGAAAGCGCTTCCTCTGCAGGCAAGTCCTGTTTCTCTTCCTCCTCCTCCTCCATCATCCTCTAAAACAGGGGTGTCCCAACGTTTTTCAAGAAGGGCCAGATTTGGTGAGGTGAACATGTGTGGGGGCCAACCATTCAGCCACGTTGGGCTCCCGGGCTGGACTTTGGACAAGCCTCTAGGAGGCGGGGAGGATACTGCAGCCATGGAGATGGGGTCAGGTGGACTAGGCAGGTAGCTGGGGGGTGGGGACAGACGGAGACAGGCAGGGCAGGCAAACTGTAAAACTGTAAGCTGGCTTCTCCATCCAATATGGGGAGAAGCCAGCTGGTGGGGATGCATGATAGGCTGAACTGGCAGAAAACGGGCCGCATTTGGCCCCTGGGCCTGACTTTGGACATGCCTGCTCTAAAATCTGAGCTGTGGCCCATCTTTTGAGGTCAGAAGATGGCCCCGAACGGCTGACCCTTGGTCCCGAATTAAGGCTGCTTTGGATCGGGCCCGGTTTTCGACAGACCGCCTCTTGACCTTGAATGGACCTTGGCCATATCATGAAAAAGCACCTCAGAGGCAGCGGGGCAGATCAGGGAAAGGGACAAATCCAACTGGATGCTGTTATGTTAAGCATGGGGGGGTGAAAATAACCAGGGAAAAAATTGTTTCCAATCCCCCCCCCCCCCCGGTGTCAAAATTTGTGTCAGTTTTACGCCCCTAGCCTTCCCGAAAGGTTCTCCTTCTCCCGCTTTTGCGTTGTCGGTTTTGCCTGCTTTGCTTGTGGAGCTGATCAGAGCAGGTAAAGACACTTGGAAATAAGGCTCGCTCCCCTGCAGCGCCAAAGGTGGTCTCTCTCCCCCCCCCCGGCTTAAGCAGCACCTGCGCCGTAGGCTGGCGCTCCCCAGCCATCTGCAAAGCCCTCTGTGCTCCTCGTTATTTGCCTCTCGCCTTGCTTCCCCCTTCCGCTGCTCCCAGCCCCCCTGTCTCCTTCGGCTCCACCTTAACATGGGGAAGGGGAAAGGAAAAACCCACCCAGGTGGCACGAAAAGCCATGGGAATCCTCCCGGCGCACAAGCGCACCCTCTCGTTGCCGGATGCCGCAGGGCGACAGCTGGCTTGCCGGCACTGAGCGAGGCCCAGCCGCAGCTAGAAAGGTAGCAGCAGGTGGCCCTTTAGCACTGGACATCAGGGGGACGGATGGGGGACAGCCAGCCCGGAGGCGTTAATTGCCATGGGTTGCTGAAGCCAGGATTGGGTGGGGGTGTGGGGGTGGGGGAGAGAAAAATAACCTATGAGAGCAGGAGGGTTGCAGAAGGCACTGGCATTTCTCATCCTTTGCTGCCGCGAACGTCTTCTTGCCCAGGCACGCTGCTGCATTACAGAAAAAAATGTCCTTTGTTCCTCTCGGATGCCCCATCCGTCCTCGCCCGGCCAGGCCTGCAGCTGTTGCCAGGCTCGCGCTTTGGGCTTCCCTGATCCTCTTGTGTCGTTTCTGGGGGGGGGGAGGGGGTGCCAGTTCAAGGGCAGACCGTCTGTAGACCCTGCAAGCTTCCTTGCCCCTCCCAAGCCGGTGGCAGGAGGCAGCAGTGGGCATCTGCCTGGTGCAGCCGGATTATCTTCGGCCGGCGCAGCTGTTGAGCTGGCTCTCTTTCCTCAACAGGTGGCATGTGCTTGCGACAAATCCCAGTGCGTACCACCCTGCTCTAGCGAATGCAAAGCGCGCGCCGGGGTGTGCTGGGGGGGTTGTGTGCAGCCCTTAAGAAAGAGAAGGCTTCTGAGCAGCTTAAGCGGCACTTCCCGCTGCACCCTTTCCCAGCAAAGTTGGGCTCCATCGCGGTCGTTCCCGACCCGTTAATTCCCCGATTAAACTCATTACAAATGTGCTTTGCTGGGATTGACCCTGGAGGAAACTATAAGTGTTTTAAAAAGTCCTACCTTGGCACCCGTTCAGTGTGCGGCTGGCCTCACAGACCATACGATTTGGGAGTACCCTCTGTGGTCCATTGCATCTCTGTTCCCAGACCAAACCTAAGGTCCTGCCTCTCAGCTCCAGCCCTAAACTGTTTGGGATCTCGTTGCCATGAGAATCTCTCTTCCCGTGCAATGAGATCAGCATTAGGAGTCGCGTTTTCCCTGCATTCTGTTGTCATTTACCTGCTGATCGGAAGGGGCAGGGTGTTTTTTAGCCCACACACCTCCCCCTAAAAAAATCTCACATGGTCCTCTGCTCCATTTTGGTCTTGTTATAAACCCTGGATTTACCGTTGCTGTACAATAGAACCCCAGTATCCACTGATTCATTAACCACCGTTCAGTTATCCATGTTTGGCAGAGGAAAAAATTAACCCTCATATAACAAACGGTTTGTACAACATAAATGCAAGGTACCTCTGTAATTTAGCTGCCGCAAAGCAAGCTACTGTCACAAAGCAGCTGTAAAGCAAACACCTGTCAAAAAACAGCAGCCATAAAGTAAGCTGCTGTTCCAAAACATTGGTTTGGGGGGGATGGCAGCGTTCTCCCTTATGCACGATTTTTGTTATCCATGGGAAGGCCTGGAACTGATCCCCAGCAGATACCACTGTCTTACTGTTTATTTGTAATCCTTTTACCTACCTATATAATTTAATTTGCTTCTGGTCTTTGTAATTGTCATTACTTTTCGTGGCCTTGATGCCAGATGGATTGTATAGATACAGCAAATCATTCAGCCAATCAATTACATAGTTATTGTGGCTTTTCCCCCTTAAAAGTGAAAGCTTCTCCCCTCAGGGCACACACATGCACTTTATATACCTAGCCACACACCTGTGTATATGTATGTTTGTGTAGGGGATGATTGAAACCAGTCTATAAGTAGATGTCATTATCACTGAGCTGGACGGGAGCCTCTGGGTCATTCAGCCCCTCCCCTGCCAAAGAGGCGCCGTTGGGGAATTGAACTACCGATCTCTGACTCTTCGTCCAGGGAGCGATCCAGCCCCAAACCACTGAGCTATCCAGCAGCATACGAACCTGCTGATCGTTCCCCTCTTTTGTTCTCCCTTCACAGGGGTCGGTGTGCCGGCACGGAGTACAAGACTAGGGGCTGCTGCAGAGGACCCGGTGGACCACCCGTTGCAGCGCACGGCTCAGCAGGAAGACCCCGGGGGACTGGACAAGACGTTGGAGACCGTCATGGCGAATGGGCCGCTTCCCCCGACGGGAAACCCCAGCCGGGAGAAAAGCGGTGGCCTCCTGATCCCAGGAGACTCGGCCAGCAGTGGCCTCTCCCTGCTCTCTGACCGGCTGTCCTGCAGCTACTCCCCGCATCACCTCAAGCGGAGCATGGTGGAAGCCATGCAGTCCCAGGCGAGGAGAATGTGCCATTACGACAAGCTCTTGGCCACCAAGAGGAACCTGGACCACGTGAACAAAATCCTCAAGGCCAAGAAGCTTCAGAGGCAGTCTCGGACCGGCAACAACTTTGTCAAGCGCCGCCCGGGCAGGCCGAGGAAGTACCCCCTGCCCTCCGTCATCTCGGCCCACGGCCTCCAGGTGAGCCGGTTGGTCAGCCAGGAAGTGGCGGGGGGCGAGCCAAGCCACTTGCCCCGCCCCGGGCCCGACACAGTCACGGATGCCATCGAGTCTGTGGTCCAGGGAGTGAACGTGAAGGGTTGGAAGAGGAATAGGTGGCCGGAAGAGGAAGAAGAACAGGCGAGGAAACGGCAGAGACCCCTCCCAGACGAGGAACAGGAGAGCAATAAAAGGTAAGGATCGCTTCTGACGCGCACGCCGGCCGGTTCGGGGATGGGCTCCAGCCGGGTGGCAAATGACGGCCTCCTTCGGGGCCGGGATGAAAGGAGACCCTCGAGTTCTCACGAAGTTGGCAAAGAAAACTTCAAGGAGGAGCGCGGTGGCCTCACTGCTGTGCTGTGGGAGACGACGCGGTGATTGGCGATGGGTCGGGGGGGAGCTGCTTCGCTCCGTCGTGTGTTTCGGACGATTAATCCCCGAATCCCTTGACGTTGGCCGTACCTAAAGGCTGGAGCTGTCAGAAGCTGAAGACGAAGTTCTCCACCTCTCCCTTTCTCCTGCTACCTTTCGAGGGGTTCTGATCTCGGGTTCCCCGGGCGTTTTTTGGACGGAGATTCCCAGAAGCCTTTTCATCCGCCGCTGGCTGCGGGGGGCCAGTTTTTCTGGGAGTTGTAGTCCATGAGTACCCCGGGGGGGGGGGTTGAGAACTGCTGGTTGGACAGGAGGTGCAGCACGGCTTGGGGCCCCCGAACGCAGCTTCTCTTTCACTCCCCCTGCAGCTTTCCAGTTTCACCGCTGGGCCATGAATTGCAAAGCGGGTTTCTCCCTGGCCCTGGCAGGGCTGATGGGAAACTCGTGTCGGAAGTTGGGCCTCTGGTATTTAATTATTTATTTATTTATTTATTGAATTTATATCCCGCCCATCTTCCCGAGGGGAACTCTGGGCGGCTTCCAACAACAGACCAAACGGTCATCAATACAAGTACAATGGACGATTCAATAACAATAAGTACCATACACACGATAATTACAATAAACAATAAACAACATATTAAAAGAACAGTGCTAACACCCTTAGCACTTAGGCAAAAGGCTCAATAGCCCAACAACTTAGTCAGCAGTAACCGGTGATGACAAAAGGCGGCCGGGGGGGGGGGGACTAACTTAAACTGAATTAAGCTTGGTCACCAAAGGCCTCTCGAAAGAGTAAGGTTTAGAGAGCTCTACGAAAGGCCAACAGGGACTCTGCAGAGCGCACATCACTCGGGAGGGTGTTCCACAGCAAAGGGGCCGCCACCGAGAAGGCCCGGCTACGGGTCACAGTTTTCCGGGCCTCTCTAGGGGTGGCGACCCGGAGCGAGTGCGCTCGCAACTTCCGAACCGGTCGGGCCGAGATTGATCGCTGGGCAATCCGCTCTGCCAGAGAGGAGAGCACATTCTTTCCCGGCACAGGAGCCTATACCAAGCAGGACGTCCCCCCGCAGTTATGGCCGGGGGGAGGCGGGGGAGGCTTCTTCCTCTGCCCCCTGTAGAGGAGTTCAAGTTGAGTTTGGTCCACAGCAGGGATGGGCACGAGCTATCGTTCTGTGGTTCGGCTGTGCATCGTCTTCTGTGCCTCCCCCTCCCCACCTCCACCCCCCCCCCCCCCCGGGCTTCCCAGCCCAGCCTTCTCCAGAAGGTGCCCGGTCAGAGGCAGGGCTGGGAAGCCACGCCTCTGCCTCTGATTGGCTCCCCACCAGAGGAGGCGGGGCCGGGAAGAAGCTATGCGGATGAACCATGGAACGGAGGTTTGTCCCCATCTCCTCTTCAGGGTGAGGCTGTCACTCGGGGAACCATCATTTCAGGACACATGTCGGGTGAGCGGGTCATTTTTTTTGTCCCTCTCTCGTGGCAAAGTGCTCCTTAGCCGTAACCCGAACTCCCAGTCTCTTTGGCTCCTCAGCCAGGACCTAAACCAGGGGTGCCCAAACTCTTTGTAAGGAGGGCCAGATTTGGAGGCTGAGAATGTGTCAGGGGCCGGTTGCTCCCTGACCCTGCCAGCCCACTGCAAGCCCCACCCACTAACCCATAAGCCCCAAACACTGACCGTGCATGCGCCCAACCTCACAATGTTCCCGGCTATGCCGTTGGCGGCCGCCCGCCCGCCCGCAAGCCGCTCTATGTGCGCGCGCCTAGCTTCACAAGGTTCCCGGTGATGCCGGTGGCAGCGGCCTGCCCGCATGCCACCCCCGTACGCACACCCAGCCCCACAAGCTTCCCGGCAGTGCTGGTGGTGGTGGTGGCCCGCCCCCTTGCCCACCCACCCCACAAGCTTCTGCTCACCGGCCAGCCAGCCTGGCCAGCCCCTCAAGCTTCCCGGCGGTGTCAGTGTTGGTGGAAGATTTAAAAAAAAAAAACATGAGGCGAAGGAGGGGGAGGGAGGGGTGGGCCAGCCAGCCGCGGGCCACTCAGAATGGCCTGACGGGCCGGATTTGTCCCCTGGGCCGGACTTTGGGCAGGCCTGACCTAAACCTTTGAGCTATCCCGCAGTGGGAAGCTGCCTTTTGATGCTACTTGGGTCATCTAACTGGGTATGGTCCGTTGCAACCGGCGCCATCTTCTCCTGACACCTTGGGTGGCTGAGATTCTTCCAGCCCCTTCCTCTCCGGGGATTTTCCCCCATCAATCTCACAGGATAAGCAGACTGTCAGTGTCTTTTATCTTCTTCTCCCATTCATTTTTCTCTCTCTCTCTCCCCCCCCCCCCAGCTTTTCTGAGGCCCCCACGGAGTCTCCCGCGGCCGAGGAGGCTGCCGCCAAAGCCCACGAGGCGGAAACCCCGGAGCCGCCGCCGACTCCTCTGGTCCCGCGCGAGAAGAAAGCCCCGCGCCCCCCCAAGAAGAAGTACCAGAAGGCAGGGCTGTACTCGGATGTGTACAAGACCACAGAGTAAGTCCGGCGGCAGGCCGGTTGGGGACGGAAAATGCAGAGCTGGGGTGTCGTGGGCCTCTTTTTCCAGGTAGCTGTCCTGGGGGGCGGGCGGGCTTGGAGGATTGCGGCCATCTCTCTGACTTGCCAGCCTCGGGGGGCCCTCCCTGAACACGAGGGTCCAATGCCTTTGTGTGCAAATACAGGCCTCTGCAAGGGCGGGGGTGGGTGGGTTTTCCCCGAGGGAGATCACACTCTTTCCCAGCAAGAAGGCACACGCGAGGGCCGTGATCTGGCACGACTACGCCAGGGCTAGATGAGGGAGTGTCTTTCTTTATTGGCCCAGGTGCCGTGGGACACGGGCCTCCTTCACGACCCCCCGGGGCTTTGAAACAGGTTGTTTTTTAGTTGGAATCGCCGGCGGCAAAAGGGACGGGATAGTTCGCACCAGAGCCTGCAGCTCCCACTCTCACTCCGAAGCCCTTGGGTCCTCGTTTGCTCCATTGGAATGGACTCTGCTGAAGTTCTTTACCCGAAGCACAGGTCCCTCTTCAGCGCCCCCTCCTCCCCCCCCCCCCCGCACTGACCTTTTAAACACTTGGCCAGCATGGAAAGCTCAAAAGAAAAATGTGGCGTTGCCATCCTTGCGTCGGTATTTCATCCCCTGTCACAGGACGGATTTCCTGCTCTGTCCATCTGTCATTTTAGACCGACTGTGCCGGCGAAGTTCTTCCAAGCCTCCCTTAGCCTCAAGGAGGCGGCGTGCGCAGGCAGGCCCGAAACTTTACAATCTGATGCAGCTTGCAAATTTCCTCTCTGGAGAACGCACGCCAAATTCCGGAACAGGATCCAAGTTAAAGAATCCTTTCTCTTTTTTTTTGTTCCCAAGATCTGTGACTCATCAGAATTCCCTTTTCTTTTCTGCTTGTCTTTCCCCCCCACCATCACCCCTTAAAGGAGAAATCTGCAGTTAAGAGAAAGCCAAGGCGCAGTTTCCCCTGGTGAATAATGAGTTCACCTGCTTTGCTCTTATAAAAATAACTTTCTCCCTGTGAGGAAGAAGCCAGCCATTTGACCTCTGATGCCGTGCGTGCAGAAATTTGGTTTGGGGCTCGAATGAAAATGAAGAAGAGTTCTGTTTCTGGACCTTCTGTGTGTATGTGTCCGTGCTTGCACGCGTGGCAGAGAAGCCTCTAGTGAAAAAGGTTCGTGGAAGGGAACGGAGTCAGGTGCTGCCCGCCCGCCCTGCCTTCACCATGGACCACCTCCATGAAACATTTTCCTACGCCCGATCAGTACAGATCTCTCCTGTGGAGCCTTTATTCTGTTTTTTAAAAGTGTGAGAAGCGCCTGGAAATCTTGCCCTGCGTGGAGTGGTCTATAACCAGCCTCCTGACCAGGAAAGGGTCGTGGCCGTTTGCCAGCAGCAGAATCAGAAGCGTCGCCCCTGTTCGCTTCACCACAGGCCAGCCGGGCATTGCCCCTCATACTTCTCCCCAATTGCTGTGCCGATGCGTAGCCCGGGGAGCCCTTTGCACGTGTCGGTGGCAGGGTCCCCCCCTCTAGTGGTGGCCCAGGGCGAAATGCAGGAGGTGATTTGAAACTAGGTCAGAAGGAGGGCAGGTGATTCCCCCAGCATGGGCATCTACGCACCCAAAACTGACCCAGAGCCCCAAGCGCCAACTTGTAATTTGCAGACCCTAGTTCTCAGCAACTTGTGAAATCCAAACACTGACGACATACACGCGCCAAACTGAGAGGCTGGGACGTGGAAAACACAGTATGCATCAACGGGATTCAGGACCAGAGCTCAGTGACTGAGGTTTCCGCCTGCAGAACCAGAGGCCGGGGGGGGGGGGGTTGTTCAGTTCCCCTCCTCGGCAGAGACCGGGCTCCATGACCCTGAAGGTCCTTTCCAGCTCAGCAAGTTCTAAGGTGGTTGTCAAGGCTGGGCTGGTCAACAGTTTAATTGTAGAATGAGTCGTACATATTGTAAATTCATACAGTTCACTTGTCAAAAGCCACACTTTTTGTTTTGTTTTGAATGACTGCCTCATGGCGCAGTGGTTAAATGCCTGTCCTGCAGGTAAAACTGTGCTCACGACCTGGGTTCAATCCCTGGTAGCAGGCTCAAGGTTCACTCAGCCTTCCATCCCTCCGAGGTCGGTAAAATGAGTACCCAGCTTGCTGGGGGAGGGGCAATGTGTAGCCTGCACACTAATTAAAATTGTAAACCGCCCAGAGACGACTTGTAGTGGTATGGGGCGGTGTATAAGCAGAACACTTTGCTTTTTTGCTTTAAGCATTTTGACAGCAGGCGGGAAGGGTCGGCTTCGCCCCTCCCTCCGCAGCCACTGTCCTGGTTGAGTGCTAATTCTTTGGGCCAAGGCAGGCTCACCTGGATCACAACCGGGGAGTGAAAGGGATGAAGCCTCGGTTCTGTACATGCTGAGGTCAAACGGTCCATCCCTCCAAAGCTGCCGATGTACTTGCATTGTCGTAGTCGGAGTTGTGGCTACCCCTAGTGTTTTTATACCCTGAGCACGGTTGTTCGTCGCAGAATTAAAGCAGCATGACGTCAGGCCCATTCTCCCCACAATGGTGTTTCAAATCTGGAAGGATTTAAAAAAAAAAACCACTTTATCGGGGGGAGCTTCCAGGTTCAGAAGCTACACTTCCCATTATTGCTTTGTCGGAATTCCTTGGATTTAGCAGAAGGGTTCCAGGCGATGCGGCACACGGAACCACCCGCTCATCCCGCCTCCCTCCGTCTGCTGTTCTTCCCCTCAGCCCCAAAAGCCGACTGATCCAGTTCAAGAAGGAGAAGCTAGAGTACACCCCTGGCGAACACGAGTACGGCTTGTTCCCGGCGCCCATTCACGTGGGTAAGTAAGTCGGGGCCCTCCAGGTTGTGCACGTCGGCGGGTCTCCTCTCAGCCCCGGGGAAAGTGCGTGGGTTGAGAGGTTGATGGCAGAGCCCTTGGGTTTTAAAGGGAGGTGTGGGGGGGCTGCAGAAAGGTCCTCTCCCCGAGGATCGCCCCTTGCTAGCGAGAGTGAGGTGGCTGAGTCCGAATCCCCCCCCTCCCCGGCATGATGGAGAAAGTCTTTATTGGTCAATCCTTAAAAAAAAAAAGTCATGCTAACTGCCATGGTTCCATCTTGTAGCAGCGCGTTCCTCAGGACGATTCTGCATGACAGGAAGGGCTTCCTTCTGCTAGCCCTGCTTAGTGAGCGCTCCCAGGAGCTTGCATTGGGCCACTTTTTTATTCCAAAGATCACAAGAGAAGGAGAAAAGGGAATCCACCACCCCGTCTCGCCTCCCCCCCCTTCTGATGTTTACGACCCTAAGCGGTGCCCTTGCCGGGAGCAGAGCAGTCCGGATCCTTCCTGGCAGTGAAGAAGCAAAGAAACGCAATGCCACATATTTCTTATCCACAGAAAGCTCAGGGGAGAAAGAGTCTAGGGGCCTCTTTCCAGCGTTAAGAAGCCGGTTTGCAGTCCCCTTTAAAAGATTCCCCAGGATTAAAACCCATTTTTTTTGGAGGTGGGGGAGGATTAAGCCTCATCTGGACCAAGCCATGCTCCTGTTCACCTCTTCCATTCCCCTCCGCCGCTACCCGCAGTTTATTTTGTTTTGCTGGGAGAGACCAGAAAACATGTCCCGTAAAGATAAGGCAGCTTTAATGACTCCGCCTGGCATAAGGGCAATGCAGTCTGTCCTCCTGCCCTGAGCTCTCTCCCAAATCACGTTCCTGGAGGATTATTCTCTGCTGGCCTAACTCGTCCCGGTGCCTCCTTTATTGCGTGTGTGAGTGTGTATGTGTGTGCGTGTGTTTAGAAAGAGAGCGCTCCCGACTCTCTGGGCTGCCTGCCAGGCTCTTGAAAGAGCCTTTTGTTTTACCCAGTGAGGTCATAGGAGTGAAAACAGATTCCCAGTGGACTTTGCCCTTCCTGGAACTTGCCAGGCACAACTTGAGTCTGTTTTTTTCCGGGGGGGGTGGGGGGGTGGGGGGAGGATAAAAAAAGAAGAATGAACAAAATTTAAAGAGTAAATAGCCAAGGCAGCATAGACATTGACTGTTTTTGCCTCCTCTTCCCGCATGTTCCTGAGAAAAGATCTGGAGGGTGGTGACTTTGTGTGTGTGTGTGTGTGTGTGTGTGTGTGTGTGTGTAGGAGATACCTGTGGATCAGAGTGACCTCTGGGTGTGTGACATCTGTGTAGGACGGCACACACACGGACAATTCTCCTCGTTCACACACACAACACACACACACACACACACACACACACACACACACACACACACACACACACACACACACACACACACACACACACACACACACACTTTGTCTGCTTGGCCGCCATGTCCCAAGAGGGGCCAGGGCAGAGACGTGGCTGTTTATTTATATCCGAGCCTTCTTTGGCTCTCCGATCTTGGAGCAGGTTAAAAACGACACCGGGTAGCTCTCAAAATATACTCCTGTCTCTGCAGGCTCTGGGTTTGTAAAACACTCCAGAGACAAAACAGGCGAACCTCCCGGAGTCACCCTTTGCGTCTCCTCAGAGGGTTGGGAAAGGCGAAAGGCAGTAGGGAAAGAGGGTGGCCCCAATGTGAGAGGGGTGGACAGCCTCAAGGAAGCCCCAGGCTTGGGCTTTACAAACGCTGAGCAGGGCAGTTGAGGGCAGAGATTTTTGGAGATGGCCAATGTCACGGGGTCACCATGAGTCCCGGGCTTTGAAGCAAGCTACTACGGATGCCACTACGGATCCTGGGTTTCTAAGCTTTCCTCTGGCCACCGCACAGGCCTCGAATGGGGTGTGTAGTAGCACGAAGCCTTTACTCAGGCTTAACAGCTACTTGAAGATTTTTTTTAATCCTCCTAGAGTGCAGGACATTTCATCATGGGCCGAAACTGGAGGAAGCCAGATTCAGGCCAAAGATAAGGAGGGAAAACTTCTTAACTGTTTGAACGGCATGACAATGGGATCGGTCGTGAACTGTTAGAGTAGTACGACAACGGAACCCATTGGTTTGGACTCGGCGGCCTGAGAGGCCCCTTCCGTCTCCGCAATTCCGTGGTTCTGAGAGTCGCAGATGAGTGCTTCCCCTGGATCGGCCACCCTGCCGTGACCAGCCACGAGAGAGAATAAAAGAGACGCGCAGAGAGACACCCATGTCCTCCTGCAGCCTTAACTTTTCTCCCTCATTTACAGGGAAATACCTGCGCCAAAAGAGGATAGACTTCCAGCTGCCTTACGACATTCTTTGGCAGTGGAAACATAATCAGGTAAGGGCCCCGGCTTGCTGGCTTGCTGCTTTCTTTTCTTGATTTTTTTTTACTCGACATAAAAATGTCAGAAGAAGGAACAAGACCCTCCTGCGTCTGACTACACACACCGATGTGCACCCGGGAATCTTTTGCCGAGGGTAGCAACCGAAGGAGGGGGGGGTTGAAATCCTTGTGATGTTTATGGCAGCCCGTTTCCATTACCTCTCTTAGAACGCCTCCTCCCCTCCGTCTGTCTTTGCCTCCCTTGGAAAATATCTCTCCGATCTTCCCTTTAATCCTGCTGGGGACTTTTATTCTGATAGCCCTCGGCTTCATCTGTAGGGGAATCTTGTTTTGTTTTGTTTTTATTTAGCCCCCCCCTCCTCCTCCTCCCCAACATGCCTCTGGAGAATTCAGATGTTCAGCCAGCAGCTCTGGGGGGGGGGAACCTCAGGCGCTTTATTTTTCTTGGACTCCTTCCCCAGCCGAGTAGAGAGTTTCTTTCATGCCTTTTCTTTTTTTAAAAAAAGTACATATACAGATATTTTCCCCTTCCCTTAGAAGCCAAGGGTCCCACACACACACACACACTTTGGCTGGGAAGGAAAAGCACTGAACAATCTCTCCTACGTTTCTTTCTCAGAAGCTTCCATTTGTCTGCTAAAAATTAAGGTGGCCCCTCTTTCTTTCTTTCTTTCTTTCTTTCTTTCTTTCTTTCTTTCTTTCTTTCTTTCTTTCTTTCTTTCTTTCTTTCTTTCTTTCTTTCTTTCTTTCTTTCTTTCTTTCTTTCTTTCTTTCTTTCTTTCTTTCTTTCTCTTTCTCCTGGTCTCTGCCAGACAAAAAGCGGTCCTGCCCGAGATTCTGCAGCTGGGGCGTCCGCTTAAGCAGGGTATAAATTCAAGGGGGCAGGCCCCCCTGCCTTTACAAAGTGCATATTTCAAAGCCCTTGGCTGTGTTTTCCCACAACTGCCAAGTCCAGCGGCCTCCCACTCTTTGTACCCCTTCCCCCCCCCCCCCCCCGACCCCTGTATTCTCCTTCTGTACTGCAAGTAAAACTGTGCTCACGACCTGGGGGTTCAATCCCTGGTAGCCGGCTCAAGGTTCACTCAGCCTTCCATCCTTCCGAGGTCGGTAAAATGAGTACCCAGCTTGCTGGGGGTGGTGGTGGGGGCAATATGTAGCCTACACACTGTAATTTAAAAAATTGTAAACCGCCCAGAGACGACTTGTAGTGGTATGGGGCGGTATATAAGCAGAACACTTTGCTTTCTCCTGTACCGTCCACGCTTGAGACCTCAACATCAGAGTGATGAGTAGTACTTTTTGGGTGCCCAGATTTTTTTTTGGTCTATAACTCCCAGAAGCCTTCAGGACATGCTGCGCTGGCCAGGATTCCTGGGAGTCGTGGTCCAAGGACCATTTGTGGGGGTGGGAACCCAAGCATGGGAGGCAGTGGTCTAGAATGACCCACTGCCCCGCATTTTAGGCTGTTGTGTACAGATAGTTAAACTCGCAGTTGATCAAGTAAGAAGTTGTGGCCGGGGCAGTCCCGACAACGCCCTTGAGTCTGTCCAGTTATTCCACCTTGTGAACACTGTCCTTGAAGGGACTTCAGGATAAGCCGTTGGTGGTGGTCAGCTCCTCTAATGGGGAAGCAGGACGTGGAAGTGTCGGGCTATTTTCCCCCCCCCCAAACACAGTTTGCAGAAATCCCAGCTGCCGTTCGGAACCAATTCACAAAATCTCCCCAGCAAAGGATCCCGACTCCCTCCCCCAGACTACAAACCCCATCATTCCTGGCGTGGAACAGTGACACTTGGGTGCAGCTGCCACCACTGTGGTCTCCAGCATGATCTAGTGCAGCCGTTCCCCCATCTTGGCTCCCCAGATGATCTTGACCTAACGACGCCCAGAAAATCCCAGCCAGCATCGCCAGTGGTGAAGGCTTCTGGGAGTTGTAGTCCAAGGATATTTGGGGAACCCAAGGCTCAGGTCCCCTTGTTCCGCCCTGGGGTGTTCCTTCTCCTTTCACATAAAGTAATGTCCCACCCCTCCTCTATTCTGGGGAACACCTTCATGTGTTATTCAAACATGCAGTCATAAAATAGTACTAAAGCACCTTGCTTTTCCTTGGATCTCGGCCAGTCCGTGTTTGTTTGCTCGGTTGCACGCTTGCTTGTTTTCAAAACACAAGTCCATCTACGAGGCCAGTAATTCAGTTTCCAAAGAGAGGGAAATTGTGTGTGATGCTCCTTTATGGAGAAATTGAATCCTCTCACAGGAGGGATAGCGGGAGGGGACAAAAATGAATGAATGAGTTCTTCTTTCCTTTCCTTTGTCACCAAAGTGGCCGTGTTTGTAATCTAATGAAGGCATTTCCTTTTTTTCTTCGTTCCAGCTGTATAAAAAGCCGGATGTCCCGCTTTATAAAAAAATACGATCTAGTAAGTAATCTTGTGTTCATATCGCTTGGGTTTTCCTGGTCCTCTGATGCTGGGACCCTAACCTGTTACTGTACCCTCTTTGACCCTTTGATAGGCCCTCCTCTCTTGGGTGTGTGTGTGTTTGTGTGTTCCTTCTGCCTTTTCTGGAAAATGGAGGTGGTAGGGGAGAGACTTGTTCAGTAGGATTGCCACGTCCACGGGTTTCACTTACCAACGGCTGAAAATTTTAAAAACAAAACCAAAACCAGAAATGCAAGTTCCCAGGGGGGGGGGGTAATACCAGGAGGGGAACCAGAGACTATGACCTCTCCAAGGGAAGCAGGGGTGGGGAGCGGAGGAGGCAGTTCCTGGATTCAGGGAGGGAGGCCTCCCTTGCAAACGGGAGCACAGGAAACCTTCAGCAAGACCGAGCCAGGGCTCCCCCTCTTCCCCCCCTGCACGATCCCCAGAGACACTGGAGGCAGGTCCTTCACTTATCCGCTGGTTCCGGCATCCACAGGAAGGGGAGAGAAGGGGCTTGGAACCTGTCTCCTGTGGATACAGCAGTCCTACTGTAGATCCACTCAGGCTTTATCCTCTGAATAAATTTGGAGCTCTGAATTTCCAGAAGCTGATAACGAATTCCCCCCCCCTCCCTCCCCGCCCCTTTTTCCATTCCCAGACATCTATGTGGACGTGAAACCCCTTTCTGGTTACGAGGCCACCACCTGCAACTGCAAGAAACCGGAGGACATCAGCAAGAAGGGTTGCCTGGATGACTGTCTTAACAGGTAGAACGCAGAGCCGTCGGCGAAACCATTTAAGTCAGCGTGATCGCACCGCTGGAAGGACCAGAGGTTGTCCCAGGACACCTTGGTCCTCCCCAGAAGAAGCCTGTTTTCTCCAAACGCCAGTGTCGTTCATCGGTGAATTGCAATTGACTGTAAAAGAGCCATGTGATGGGCACCCCTTTGTGTGTGTGTGTGTGTGTGTCATGGCTGCCGCTCCTAATTTTGGGCTGAAAAAAGGGGTCCTCGGCTTATATTCGGGTCAATGCTTTTAGCCACTGAAGCAAGTTTGGGTGGGTGGCTAAAAGTCATTTTAAACATTGCGTGTCGCTTCTCATGACTCCCCCCCCCCATGTTTAAAATGACTTTTTAAAAAGTCATTTTAAAACAATGTTTAAAATGACTTTTAGCCACCAACTCAAGCCCTTGCCTCGGTAGCTAAAAGTCATTTTAAACATCACACACTACTCCCCCAGCTCACAAAGGAGGAGTTGCCAGGCCCTGCTGCATTTCTCACCCTAGGCTTATACTTGAGTCAATAAATTTTCCCAGGGTTTTTTGGGGGGGTTTAAATTAGGGGGCCCTAATTTATACTCGAGCATATACGGTATTTTGCTCAGGGATGTACGGCGCGAGGGTAGCAGACACGTGCGACAGAAGCAGGCGATCTCGTCAAAAGGGAGGTCTCCAGACTGAGAGCTCCAGGTTCAAAAAGCATTACACAACTTAATTCTTGTTTTCCCCCTCTGTAATGCTTCCTCCCCCTTTCCTTGTGGAGAGGAAAAAAAGGACAGAGGAAGAGGTTTACAAGAGAAGCAAGTACAGCATCTGGACTCCGTATCATATTCTTTGAACGATGAAGGGTATTTATTACTGGAAGGATCACCCTTTATGTGAGGTCCCTTTCCCCCTGAGGAAGGGACACGAGGCAGCTCGCGGTGCTGAAAAAGCATATTAAAATGCATTGAAACACAAACCGTATTTATAAAAACGCACAATGCAAAGGAAACCATCTCAAACTTTCCAAAAGACTCAACTGAAAAGCAGCCTTGAAGGACTGGATCCTTCTTAAGGTGCAAGGTGAGGGGAAAGCAACCTTGAACGAACGGAGGAGACGAGGTGCGACGGTGACGGGCTCACCCTGTGGAAGAGTCGGCAGCGGGGGCGGCCCTGTCCCGAGGCCTGCGCCGGCTTTCAGCTCTCCCCATCCCCTCTGCCCGCAGGATGATCTTTGCCGAGTGCTCGCCCAACACCTGTCCCTGCGGGGAGCAGTGCTGCAACCAGCGGATCCAGAGGCACGAGTGGGTGCAGTGCCTGGAGCGTTTCCGGGCCGAGGAGAAGGGCTGGGGGATCCGCACCAAGGAGCCCTTGAAGGCCGGGCAGTTCATCATCGAGTATCTGGGGGAAGTGGTCAGCGAGCAGGAGTTCAGGTAAGGGCCGGGGAGGGGCTCTTGTGGGGGAGGGCGCATTACGCACCCCTCCCCTCCCCTCTTGGATGGACCGCTCCCAGAATCTCCCCGCTCTCTGTGGAACTCCCTGCCACAGGAGGTGGGGATGGCATATGCCCTAGATGCCTTCAAAATGGGGTTAGACCAGTGGTGGCGAACCTTCGGCACTCCAGATGTTTTGAACCACAACTCCCAGAATTCCGAGCCTGGACTGCCAATGACAAAGGGCTGCGGGAGTTGTGGTCCAAAACATCCGGAGTGCCGAAGGTTCGCCACCACTGGGTTAGACAGATTTCCTGGAGGAAAAGTCCATCCCAGGTGACAAACCATGGTGGAGATGTGTCACCTCTGGGCTTAAAACCAGGGTGCTTCAAGGGCCAGATGCAGGGGAGTGGCATCAGGAGACAGATATCTAGTCTCGTGCGCTCCCTGACACATTTGGAAGGGCCACTGTGAGATCCAGGAAGCTGGACTAGATGGACCTTTGGCCTGATCCAGAAAGGGCTCTTCTTAGGTTCTTATGTTCTTATCCTGCGTCTGAAAAGTCCGGGCTCTGCTGTTTACCACCTCAACATTCAAAGGGATCAGGAATCGCTCCAAAGAGCACTGGTTTCCATCCCTCATAAAAGTTCATCGGTACGACCTAAGGTCGCAGGGAATGAGGAGGGCCAACCATGGCAAAGCTTGACGGGATAAAGAAAACCCCGGGATTTTGTTGCAAGCATGGCTTGGCCCCGGCTTATTTGGCGGAGCGTCTTCCCAGACATTAGAAACCCGTGCCTCGGTGGTCCCTCGGACGGTCCCCCCGAGGGAAGCCCGAAAAGCGCGTACTCGCAGTCGGGCATTCTCGCACCGGGGAACTCCCAGGTGACTACGGCTGGCCCCCTCGCTGGCGGCGTTTAAGGGCCTTAAGAATGCTCTTCCCTATGGTTAAAGCTTGCCTTTTTAATCTTGGATTTAATTGTTTTAGCAAATTTGTTACTTATTGTCTGTGCCTGATTTTATCTGTTTTTATCTCTATGTTGTTAACCGCCCTGAGTCCCCATTGTGGGAATAGGGCGGTATACAAAAGCTAAAAATAAATAAATAATAATAAATCTGAAAGGGGAAAAGATGAATGGCTAATTCAGTGGTGCCAGTGTCCGGCTGCTGCGGGGGCCAGAGTTTGGGAGGCCTTTGGCCTGATCCAGCAAGGGCTCTTCTGAGGTCCTTACGTTCCCTGCCCTGCTTCCCCAGGAACCGCATGATTGAGCAGTACCACAACCACAGTGACCACTACTGCCTCAGCCTCGACAGCGGGATGGTGATTGACAGCTACCGGATGGGCAACGAGGCCCGGTTCATCAACCACAGCTGCAACCCGAACTGCGAGATGCAGAAATGGTGAGGCGACCCCCTTCCCCTCCGCTGGGGGTCCAGCCCTGCCCCAATTTGCCTGCCGTTTTGTTTTTAAGCGATGGAACGGACGCGAGGGCTTCCCGGTGGCTTTTCCACCTCCAAAACATCAGAGGTGAAAAAGAACACAGGGGCCGCCCGGCTGCCCATAATTGCCTTTTAAAGTTTGCACGTCACCTTTGTCGGGGTTTAAGGGTGGCCTGCCTCAGTTCAGCTGGAGCGCTTTCGATTCTCGGGGGGGGGGGGGGCGTTCCTCATTCCCAGGAGCCAGTGATGTCAAACGCACCCCTCTCGGTGGGCGGGGTGCAGCTATCATCTCCTTTTCCCTACCAGCTAAACATCCCGAAGAGGTTCACAAAGGAAGCACAGAGGCAGCAGGTTCAGCGGGCTTGCCTGAGGCACTGGCTCTGTTTCCCACCTTGATATCCTACAGCAGGGCTTCCCAGGTCTTGGGTGACCCTGATCTTGAACCGATGCCCCGGCCAGCCGAGCCGGCGGTGAAGCCGTCTGCAGTCCAGAAAAAAGAAAGAAAAAACTTGGGATACAGGTTGGGCAGCTAAACTGTCCTAAAGGCAGCATCCGCTCTCGGTGCATCTCACTGCCTGCTTCCTATCTCTTGGGTTTGGTTTTGGTTTTTTTTGCGGTTCCCGCTTCTGTAGACTGCCCTTTGCCTGACTCAGAAAAAAAACACCACCACACATTCTTTCCCATCCCGATTTCCGCCATACAGGTCGGTCAACGGAGTCTACCGGATCGGATTGTACGCGCTGAAGGACATGCCGGCAGGCACAGAGCTGACCTACGACTACAACTTCCACTCCTTCAATGTAGAAAAGCAGGTGAGGGGGGTGGGTTTGAGTTTGGGTTTGGGCTTTATTTCCCCCCAATCCAGACAGGAAGCACAGAAAGGTTTTCTGGGTCTTCCATTTTCTTCGATCTGGATCGTCCTGGTTTTTGTGATGGTTGCATCTCTGTAGTGGAACCAGAGTAAGTAAACAACAACAACAACAACAGTGGATTGGATTTTTTTTAAAAAAAAATCAAATGGATTTAAATTGCATTTAATTTTAAAAAATATTTTTTTAAAAAAAATCATTAAAATCATTAGTCCATCATTAAAAAACTTTTTTAAAAAATTAAATAGTGATTTAAATCAAATCCACCCTGCGTGGAACTTCATAACAAGGGCAGGATGGCTCATCCTGGAAAGATGTTTTCATGTTTCTCGTCCTTAAATTTGTGATGGCAGAGTAGCCCATGTCCAGTGCTGACACTTTAGTCTGTCAGGAGCTAATGATCGCCCCTTTCTGCTCCCTGAAGTCAAATTGTTTTTGAAGAAGGAGCGTTCCAGCTCTGAGTTCTGATTCCGCCTGGCCGCCAGTTGGGCAGGAATTCTGCCAATCCAGAGCTGTCATGCCATTACGCCATCCTTCCATCTGAGAGTGTTCGGCTCACAGTAGCTATCATAACACCAAAAACACCCACGCATGTTTCCCTGGGGGGAATCCAATTGGCAACAAAGTGAATCGTTGGGAAACTTTTTGAGGAACATTCAGGGGGAAAGAATAACATGGAACAACGTCACAGGATGCGACACAACGTAACCATCTAATGTGTGGCTTTGATACACTGATACATTGGTTTCAGTAAATCTGTTTATTTAACTTGTATACTGCACCAACGAACGGCAAACGCTACTCTGCGTGGTTTACATCCTGGCTGAAACAAACGTAACATAATCTGAGCGCTAACGTCACTTGTCTACAAGCAATCTCTTTCAGGCTCGTTGTTCTGCACGGGACAATGACAATAAAGATTCATCTATCTCTCTGTCAAGACAGACCTGCTCTTAAAATCAGGGAAACCAAGCCAAAGCACAGTACAGAATGTGGTGTACCTGTTGCTTAAAGCCCTCTCCTGTCCGTTTACAGTTTTATTAGGAAGGCCACACGTGGTCAACACATCCCACCCAAGTGAGCCGGGTCCTCAATTTTGCCTCCTCAGAAGAAGGAGAAGAGGCCAAGTCAGCCTTGAGCCGGCTCCCTGGGACTTGGACCTGGGTTTTCGAGCAGAGTCTTGGTGGCAGTACTGTCATTTGACCACTGCACCAAGCGACCGTGAACGGGCGACACTAGAACGGTCAGCCGGAGAGTAAAGCAGCTTTAAGAAACATTGAGGGGAGGGGGAGGCTGGATGTAGCTTCATCAGGCAGGAACCCCTTTCTATAGAGATGGGGTGACAGCTCTTTCGTGCGGGCGACTTCCTGGCCACCCGAAGGGGCCTGGCCCGGGAGGATCGCCCTGGATGTGCTTAGGGAAGAGCATCTACCAGCACGTACCAGGATGTCAAACCAGGAAGGGCCTTTATAGGGGCGAACCCACGCAAGGGCCCGGCCATGCACACATTTTCAAGGGGCTGCTCTGCATCCCCTAAGCCAGCGGCGCCGAACCTTTGGCACTCCGGATGTTTTGGACCACAACTCCCACAGGCCCTTTGTCATTCACCATCTAGGCTTCGAACTCTGCGAGTTGTGGTCCAAAACATCTGGAGTGCCGAAGGTTCGCCTCCACTGCCCCTAAGCCAAATGTATTGGGACAGACAGAGACGTCACCCATAGGCTAAAACCGGCAGGATCTCCAAGAGGGGAAGTCAGCAAGCCATCACAGGGTGCCCCATAACCAGGCTGTCCCACCTCTCACGAAGCTGCAAATCCAGATGACGGTAAAGCGTCACTGGTGGGTCTCATTGAGCATAGATGGTAGCTGACGCTTAGGGGCCGCTTGGCCAACAGGGCTCCGGGCCGGATGACCCCGAAGGTCCCTCGCTGCCTGGCCATTCTGAGGGTTTTATTATACCCAGGGGTTGAAGAGGGGCTCGCTGCTTTCTCCCCAGCAACTCTGCAAGTGCGGGTTCGAGAGGTGCCGCGGGATCATCGGCGGCAAGAGCCAGCGGGTCAACGGCCTCCTGAACAAAGCCAGCCAGCCGCCGCCTTCCCAGAGGAGGCCGAGCCGCTCCAAAGAGAAGCGGAAATCCAAGCACAAGCTGAAGAAAAGGGTGAGTGGGCCACGGGGACGGGCCACGGGCCACGCCGGCTGTGGATGCTTCGCTGAGCTCAAAACGGCCACCCCGGCGGGCCTAAACCGGTGCCTTTTTCCATCGCAAAGGGTGGGGAAAGACCCAGGCACCCTCTGCCCTCGGGAGAAGGACAAATAAATGTTTGCGGCCTGTGGCCGAACATATTCGGAGGCCGGGGGATGGTGTCGAAGGAAAGAAACCCCGGGAGCAGGGAGCTTCCCTGTCCGGCCTGATCCAATCTTAAAACGTCCTGAAGGCAGCACTGGTTGTCACAGGATCGCCTCCAGCTTCCCCGTTAACTGAGCGCAGAGCGGACGCTGGGAGTTCGGCCTCCCGTCCGCAGGGGGAAGGAGCAGTCGCCTTTCCCTTGCCCCGCCCGTTCCCTCCTCAAAGAGACGTCCTTTCTCTTTACAGAAGGGCCACGTCCCGGAGGAGCCCAGCGAAAGCTCCGGCACCCCGACGCGCCTGGCGCCTCAGCTGCAAATGAAGCCCATGTCGAACCGGGAAAGGTGAGGGGGGTCTCGCTCGTGCGTTACGCTCCGACGCCGCGTCCGCACGGACTCGCCTGGGAAACGCACCGTCCCACCTCCCTGTCTGATTGGCCAGATTGGTATTTTGACTCCTGCCGCCGTTGGGTTTCCCTGACCCTTTCGGTCTCCGCTTCTGGGTCCCTCCGGGGAGAAAGGAGGCATAAAAATAAAGTTGTTGTTATTATTATTATTATTATTATTGCAGAGACGGTTAACGCGGGTCAGGAAACGGTTCCCAGTTGCGAGAGCCTGGGCCGTAACTCAGAACCCCGGTGACTTTTCCTGTCCGCCTTAACGCTGCTTCCCCCGGGGGGGGGAAACTCACCTCTTCCCGCCTCGGCCTCCCCCTTCCTTTCCCCTCCCCCAGGAATTTTGTGCTCAAGCACCACGTGTTCCTGGTGCGCAACTGGGAGAAGATCCGGCAGAAGCAGGAAGAAGTCAAGCAAGCCGACGACGACCTCCACTCGGCTTCCTTGTACAACCGCTGGAACGGGATGTGCCGAGATGACGGCAACATCAAATCGGGTGAGGACGGAGTCCCGTTGCCAGCCGTGCTCTGCTTCCCCCCCCCCCGGCCGCCCCAGTCTTTGGCTCCAGCCTCGACGGCAGCATTGTTGTTGTTGTTACGGCCCCTGCCACAAAGTACTCCCCATAACACCCGCTCATCTCAGGCAGGACATCATTGGAGGGTGCCGTCGCTGAAGGAGGCCCGTCAATCTTTGACGAGAAATCGGGCTTTCTCAGTGGCAGCCCCTCGGCTCCGGAACCCACTTCCTCCTGAGATCTGTCTGGCACCTTCCCTCCCGGTCTTTAAGAAGCATCTCAAGACGTGGCTATTTAAAAAGGCTTTCCCCGGATATCAATCTGTTCCAATAACGATCGCTATTATATATTTATTTGCTTTTATCTGTAGCCCGTCTTGCTCCTGTTCTATGCTGTTGTTATATATTGCTTACTAGTTATAGTGTTTTTATTTATAGGCTTGTGCTTGTCTGTTATATTGTATTTTACGGTTTATGGTTTGATTTCTGTTCAGTTTGTCAACCACCCAAAGTAGCCATGTAGCTAGATAGAGCTGTATATAAATAAATAAATAAATAAATAGATAAATAAATAAATAAATAGTTAGTTAGTTAGGATTTTTATACCGCTTCATCTGGCCTCATGCAAGTTAAGAAAGAATCCTGCCTTCCCTTTCTGGCTAACCAGCTTTTCTTTCTCGGCCTCCGGAAGTGTCACACGACTTCAGCTAAGGAGGCGTTTCTGCCTTCTTCGTTTTTCTCTTCCCCCCCCCCTTCAGACGTTTTCATGACCCAGTTCTCCGCCCTACAAACCTCCCGCTCGGTGCGGACGCGGCGGTTGGCGGCAGCCGAGGAGAACCTCGAGGTGGCCCGGGCGGCCCGCCTGGCTCAGATCTTCAAGGAGATCTGTGACGGCATCGTCTCGTACAAAGGTGAGGAGGGCGGCCAGTCTGCCCCGAGCGGGAGGCTGTTTCTGCTTGGCCTTTTCCTCCCAGGTGACCCCCGCAGGCTGGCATCCGTGGGGGTCCCTCTCTGTCAGGAGGTAGAGGCCCCACCGCTGAGAATTATGGGATTCGTAGTCCCCCCCCCCCCAAAATCAAAGTCTTATACCAGTGGATGTCTTCACAGCTGTGGTGTAGTTGCTTTCCTAGTGTACGCCTTCTTCCAGGGCTCAAGCCACCTTCCCCCAACCCCAGTGGTTCTCAACCGGTGGTTCCCCAGGTGTTCCTGGACTGCAACTCCCAGAAATCCCTTCCAGCGCCACGTGTGGCGGAGGCTTCTGGGAGTTGCAGTTCCAGGAACATCTGGGGAGCCACAGGTTGAGAACCACTGCCCCAACCTATGTCCCTTGGAGAGGATGGGACTGCCACTCACATCTCGGTGGTTGGCTCTGTTGACGGACGTTTTGCGGCCAGTAACTCAACACCCTTTAGGACAGCCATGCCCAAACGTCAGCCCGCCTGATGTTTTGGACCACAACTCCCAGAATTCTGTGCTTAGATTGCCAGTGGCAAAGGACTTGTGGAAGTTGTAGCCCCAAAACATCTGGAGGGCCAAAGTTTGGACATGCCTGCTTAAGGAAGATCCACATCGGGGTATGTGGGTGGTAAAGGGATGGGTTTTTGAGTTAATGGTGGGAATTTACGTAATTAGCATAATTCCAAATAATTTCCCCCACACTTGCCTGAAGCTCTCCTGAAGGCCGTTAGACCGCCTTGCCATGGCAAAAGGCTTCTTTTATTTAAATCCGGCAGCCTTTTACACCAGCCTCAACAAAAACGTTCCCCGGAGGCCGTGTTTATTGGCCGCTCTGGTCTTAAAACCTGCGGAGAGCTCCCGAGTCGAGGAAGGCGGCTGCAGGCTCTTTTTAACGCCAGCCTCTCTCCGCGCTTCTCCGCTTGCCTTGCAGATTCCACCCGGCAGGCTCTTGCCACTCCTTTGCTGAACCTTCCGCCGAAGAAAAAGTAGGTCCTTGGCCTCATTTACGAGGGTGGTGGGGGGGCTGAGGGTGCAGCTCGGAGGGGATCGGGGCCTCCTCGGCAACGAGGCCCCCGCCGGCAGTAACGTTGCCCGTCTCCTCCCACGGCGGCTTTAGAAACGCCGACTACTACGAGAAGATCTCGGACCCCCTCGACCTGGCGACCATCGAGAAGCAGATCTTGACGGGCTATTACAAGACGGTGGAGGCCTTTGACGGCGACATGTTGAAGGTTTTCCGCAACGCGGAGGTGAGGGCGCTGCCCGGCGCAGCTCCAAAAAGGCATTGGGGAGCCCGGGTGCTTCTTCGGCCGTTGCTTTTGGGAGGGAGGTGGCGGCTGTGGGGCGAGGGAGGAAGAAGGTGGAATCCAGAAGGATCAGGTGAGGGACTAAAAACACATCTCACTAACGGAGATAGATAGATAGACAGACAGACAGATAGATAGATAGATAGATAGATAGATAGATAGATAGATAGATAGATAGATAGATAGATAGATAAGGAAGGAGGGGAAGATGGGATGGATAGATGGATGGATGGATAAGGAAGGAGGGGAAGATGAGATAGATAGATAGATAGATAGATAGATAGATAGAAAGATAGATTAGACAGGAAGGAAGGAACAGATAGATTGATAGTGATAGATGATAGAGAGAGATATATACAGCGATAGATAGGTAGATAGAGAGAGAGTGGTAGATAGAGAGATACAGTGATAGATTGATTGATTGATTGATACTGTGATAGAGAGAGTGTGTGATACAGTGATTGCTTGATTGCAGTGTTTTGGGGTAGCCTTCTGAGGGGCAGCTTCCTAAAGGCAGCTAGCAAAACTGGCCCTTTGTGTGTGCGTGTGTGTGTGCATGCTTGTGTGCTTATGTGCGTGTGCACCTTCAGAAATACTACGGCCGGAAATCGCCGATCGGCCGGGACGTCTGCCGGCTGCGGAAGGCGTATTACAACGCCCGCCACGAGGCGGCCGCCCAGATCGACGAGATTGTCGGGGAGACGGCCAGCGAAGCCGACAGCAGCGAGACCTCCCTCGGCGAGAAGGAGAGCGGCCACGAGAAGGACGAGGATGTGATCCGGTGCATCTGCGGCTTGTACAAGGACGAGGGGCTCATGATCCAGTGCGACAAGTGCATGGTGAGGGGCAGGGGTGTCCTCTCTCTCTCTCTCTCTCTCTCTCTCTCTCTCTCTCTCTCTCTCTCTCTCTCTCTCTCTCACTCTCATTTATTATATATAAATATATAATATTTATGCATTTGTATACCACCAGTCTTCCGAAGGGAACTCCGGGCGGTTTACAGTAATTAAGGGGTGGGTGGGAGAGAAAATAGTACTAGTAAAAAGGAAGTTGATGAATAAAACAGTAAAATAGTTGACAATTTGGCATATAATAATTAACCCATTTGTGGCAGTGCCCTGGGAATTTAGGTGCATGTTTATTGGTCACTCCTGACGCTGTCCAGAAATAAGATGCTGCTGCCATGCGCAGCCGTTCCCTCCAGGGCTGCTTGGTCTGTTGTGACCCGCCAGCTCCCCAGCTCCGAAGGGTCCCTCCCAGTCAAATAGATCTACAGGCAGCCTGCGAGGTTGTCAGAACTCCACCATCTTTTCACCTTCCCGCGGGAACGGTTGGTCAGCTCTCTGCCTTTTTTCCTGACCCAGTCTTTTCTGCCCCGTAGGTTTGGCAGCACTGTGACTGCATGGGGGTGAACTCGGACGTCGAACACTACCTGTGCGAGCAGTGCGAGCCTCGCACGGTGGACAGGGTGAGTTCCCCCTTTCGTGGCCTGGACCCACGTGGCGGCTGGAACGTCGGGGGCTTCTGTACGTGCGTCTCCAGAGGTTCAAACTAGTGGCTTCGAAGAACCGTCCACCTCTGAGGGCATGCCTTGCTTGGGAAACTAAGATCGAGACCAAAACCCAATCGATGGTCTCTGACCCTATGCAGCCCTTCTCCTTTCCCCCCTCTTTATTTGGTGGGGGTGGGGGCGGGCAGAGAAAAACCAAAGCTATCCCATAAGAACTGCTGAACTGGAAGGGGACCCTCGGGGGAATCGAAATCGCGACCCATGGCTTCGCAGCCAGAGACTTAAACTAAAGCGATCTAGCCGTTTAAATCTGTGGGGCAATCACTTTGAGGACCAGGCCCATTGCCTTTTTTTTTTCCAGCCGACAGGGCAAGCGGGCAGGAAGAGGGGTTGCCACGCCGCCCGGACCGCCCGGTCACTCTTTCCCCTTCCTGTTCGCTTTTTTTTTTCCTCAGGAGGTGCCAATGATCCCCCGCCCCCATTATGCTCAGCCTGGCTGCGTTTACTTCATTTGCCTGTTGCGGGATGATCTGTTGCTGCGTCAAGGTGGGTCCCGGTCAGGATTCCGTGTCGGGGGGGGGGGGGACACCGCCAGGAGGAGGAGGAGGAGGAGGAGGAGGAGGGCCTCTGGAGGCGAAGCCACCGACCTCTCTCTTTCCAGTGGATGATGATGATTTTTGACCTTCCCTACCTCACGGGCGCATGTGTGTGGGGGGATCAAATTGGAGAAATTTTCTCCTTGCCCTTCACCAGGCCTGCCCAAAGTCCGGCCCGGGGGCCAAATCCGGCCCGTCAGGCCATTCTGAGTGGCCCGCGGCTGGCTGGCCCACCCCTCCCTCCGCCTCCTTCGCCCCATGTTTTTTTAAACAGGCTCCCTGTGCTTCCTTTGGTCCCCACCTTCCTGCCTTCCTCCTTTCCTTGTTCGCCACCTTCCTTCCTTCCTCTCTTGGTTTCCACCTTCCTCCCTCCCTCCCTCCCTTGGTCCCCGCCTTCCTTCCTGCGGGTGGGGTTGCCAGGGGTCAGTGTTTGGGACTTATGGGCCAGTGGGTGGGGCTTGCAGTGGGGTGGCAGGGTCGGGGAGCAACCGGCCCCTGACACATTCTCAGCCACCAAATCTGGCCCTCCTTACAAAAGGTTTGGGCACCCCTGCCCTTCACTTTTGACTTTTTGGGAAGACTGCCCCCCCTTCCAGTCAAATCTGGTGCCCGTGAGTCTCAAAAACCGACCACGCAGGAGCCTCATGGCACAGCGCTTAAACAGCTGCACTTGCAGCTACAACTGTGCTCACGACTGGGGGGTTCGATCCCAGGTAGTGCCGGCTCATGGTTGACTCATCCTTCCATCCTTCCGAGGTCGGTAAAATGAGTACCCAGCTTGCTGGGGTGGGGGTGGGGGGCAATGTGTAGCCTGCGTACTGTATAATTAAACTGTAAACCACCCAGAGACTGCTTGAAGTGGCATGGGGCGGTATATAGGCAGAACACGTTTGCAGACCACGCCTAGCGGCCTGGAGCGCAACCTGACTGGAGTCCGTGGGGAAGGATCTCACAGTGAGACCTTGGGGCGGTCTCACAGGGGGCAAGCTCACATTAAAAATCAAAGAGGGATTCTATGGAGCTCCCATGTTCAGAGGCATATTACCCCCCTCGTTTCAGGGAAGACGCCTGGAGAAGTCCAGGAGGAGCTGCTGATTGACTTGCCTGATCTGTAGCCACCACTTTGCTTATCCTGGGTCTGAAACTGTTAAAAGAACAATCTTAGAAATAGAGAGACTGACCGCTTGAGGGAGCCAGAGGCTGCCCTGTTTCTAACATTTGCTACTTCTGCAAATTTCGGCATGGAAGTGTGCTTGGTTATTTATTTATTTGTTTGACTTATGCACCGCACCATCTGGCATAAAAGCCACTCTGGTCGGTTTACAGAATTTTAAGGTAAATAATGAAACTTAGTAACAATCATAAAACAAAAAAAAGATAAAAGACCACAATTAAAATCAACAACAGAATTTAAAAAAAAAAAACAATATTACAATCCAAGATGCCATAACAGAGGTAGAAAAAAAATTGAAAACACATCAGCAGCAGTAATGATCAATAGCCAGGGGGAAGTGTTGTGAATGGTCCCCTGTGGAGATGGGGGGGGATCCTTTTTGTATTGCTCTGAGGCTCTGTTTGACTTTCACAATGCTCAAGGGACCAGGATGAGGCGCTAAATATCCTGTAGGTGCGGGGTGGGGGGTGTTCTTTGCAGGATGGGTGTCCTTACTTGCAAGCCGGGCATGAACCCAGCTGCTTAGCTGCTCCTCTCCTAATGGGTGGGGAGCAAATCTGCCCTGCAAGGGGGGGGCGTAGTTTCTGATGTCCTCTCCCCCCCCCCTCTGGTTACCAGGCGACTGCGTGTACCTGATGAGGGACAGCCGCAGGACTCCGGACGGCCACCCGGTCCGTCAGTCGTACCGCCTCCTCTCCCACATCAACCGAGAGAGGCTGGATATCTTCCGCATCGAAAAGCTCTGGAAGAACGAGAAGTAAGCGTCCACCCTGTCCACACACGCGCATTCACACACACAGGGCTCCTTGCGTGCAGAGAACGATGGCCGCGCACCGAGGTGCTCCCACTTGCCTTCGTCAGGATCCCTCCCGCCTTCCTCCAGCAAAAAGCAGCCAGCAAAACTGAAACCGTTCGGCTCCCTCCCCTCCTCTTTCTTTTCCGTAGTGAGTGAGCTTCAGTGTTCTGGGACATCATCCCCTCTTTGTCCTTTCAGGCGCCCGGGGGGGGGGGGCTACCAGCGCCCCTCCGCTAGTGGCCCAACCCCTATATCTCACAGAGGCTGCGCTTTGTCCATGGCGGCTTTTTTAAAAAATCCTACAAACGCAGAAGCAGGGAATCCCTTTATCAGGCCACTGAGAAAAAACATTCAAATAAATAGCTTCTGACAATAACTCGCCTGCTTCACGTTGTGCACCAAGTCCTGGTGGACACTATATTTTCATTGAAATCCCAGCGTGCCCTGGGCAGTGTAGGGGCCAGGTGTAGATTCTTGGACTGCAGCTGTTTCCACCTAAGAAGCTCAACCTGGCCCCTACACTGGCACGCTGGGACTTAAAATGTGCCGTTTTTTTGTCACGCAAGAACGTCGCCGCCTTTGAATTTTGTTACCTTTGTTTTTGTTTCCTTGTTTTATTTCCTGAACGGTCCGATTCAGAGTGTTGCCTATTCCTGCATCTGAAGGCCATCCAGCCATTTCCTGATGTTTTATTATTTTAAAATCCCACCCCTCCTTGCGCTGAGAAAGCTAGTCCCTCAAGGCCGCAATGCCTGGGATGGTTGTCATCGCGAAGGGGCAATGCGCCTTCGATGTGGAGCACGGGGCGTGTGCGCGCCTGTGCCGATCTGCCGTCGGACCTCCTGAGAAACCCTGTCTCTTTTTTCTGCCCCTCAGGGACGAGCGGTTCGCCTTCGGCCACCACTATTTCCGCCCGCACGAAACCCACCACTCCCCCTCTCGCAAGTTCTACCACAACGAGCTGTTCCGGGTGCCGCTCTACGAGATCATCCCCCTGGAGGCCGTGGTGGGGACCTGCTGCGTGCTGGATCTCTACACCTACTGCAAAGGTGAGTGTGTCTCCCCCGCTGCCGAGAATTCCCGGACCGCGGGCCATGCCTGGAGTGTCCGCAAAGGGAGATAAAACAGACGGAATGCATGGAAAGTCTCCGGAGAACCTTGCCTGCCACCTGAGGAGAGCGGGAAGCAGCTTGTTTCTTACAGCCATGGGGGGAATCCCATCTTAAAGCAGCCAGGTTGCAAAAGGAGCAAGTAGAAAAGGTGGAAGAATTGGGGGGGGAGGGGTCATCTTGATTGCAATTAAAATTTAAAACCCTCAAGGGTTCCTCGATTACGAAGGAAAAGACAGTTTAAGGAGACCTAGGGATGTGGTTCATAAAATTGCGCCCAGGGTGGCAAAAGTGGGTGGAGAGTTTTGTGGCACATAAAAGACTCAGCAGGTTTCGATCCCTGCTCTAAATTTATGTGGGTGTAAGAGTGAAGTTTGATAGATAGATAGATAGATAGATAGATAGATAGATAGATAGATAGATAGATAGATAGATAGATAGATAGATAGATAGATAGATAGATAGATAGATAGATAGATAGTCAGTCAGTCAGTCAGTCAGTCAGTCTGTGGAACTCCCTGCCACAGGAGGTGGTGATGGCATCTGGTCTGGGTGCCTTCAAAAGGGGATTGGACAGATTCCTGGAGGAGAAGTCCATCCCAGGTGACAAACCATGATGGAGATGTGTAATCTCCAGGCTTAAAACCAGGGTACTTCAAGGACCAGACGCAGGGGAGTGGTCTCAGGAGACAGATATCTAGTCTCATGCCCTCCCAGAGGCATTTGGTGGGGCCACTGTGAGATACAGGAAGCTGGACCAGATAGGTATTTGGCCTGATCCAGCGGGGCTCTTCTTATGTTCTGGTGGGTGGATGGATGGATGGATGGATGGATGGATGGATGGATGGATGGATGGATAGATAGATAGATAGATAGATAGATAGATAGATAGATAGATAGATAGATAGATAGATAGATAGATAGATAGATAGATAGGAAAAGAATGTGGCTTAACTAGGGACAAACAAGAGAGACCTTGTAACTGAATTGGTGGCACGGTTATGTTGTGGTTACGGATACAGGGGTTTGTGGGAATAGGTGGGCGGAGGGACTGCACCACGCCCGGAGGCAGGTAGATCCACGGAGCTGCCGTTGCCCAGGTGTTCGTTGTGGCTCCAGGGCGGATGGGTGCTTTCCCAAAGATGTGGCGTGCCTCTCACTGGGGGTCCTCTCGGCGCCCCTCCCTCCCTCCCCCCACAGGACGGCCCAAAGGGGTGAAGGAACAGGACGTCTACATCTGCGATTACCGCCTGGACCGCTCAGCCCACCTCTTCTACAAGATCCACCGGAACCGCTACCCGGTGTGCACCAAATCCTACGCCTTCGACCATTTCCCCAAAAGGCTGACGCCAAAAAGAGACTTCTCGGTGAGCCCCTTTTCTGCCTCGGGAGCTTCTGGGGCGGCTCTTGTCCTCGGGGGGGGGGGAGTCCTGGCTCCCCCCTGTTCAGCCAAAAATGGGGTGGGGGTGGGGGTGGGGGAGGCTGTGTGCTCCTGAAGAGAAGACAAACGGAAGGGCAGGTGGGGGCTTTTCTTAGGCTGCTAAAAAATAAATAAATCGGAACAAGCCCGCTCCCGGTGGCAGTCCATTATCTTCAGGCCGTGCGCCAGGTTTTCCTGGATCGTTTAGATCTCCCTTCCCCCTCATTGACAGAAGCAGGATTCGCCTTGTACAGACCTAACTCCTGTCAGCTAGCCAGTCTTGATTTAAAGGATCGTCGCCCGGCATTTCTCCCTCAGCAAGGGCTCCTGTGGCAGGGAGTTCCAAAGTCCACGGAGAAAGCCCGTGTCCCCACTAAACCCACCAGTTTCTCTTTCTCTCCTGCTCCTCACGATGCCCTGACCTCCCAGGCCAAGAGATCTGGGCCTCAGAAACGGCCTTATATTGAGCTAGGACACAGGGAGACAAGCCCCAAGGGGAGTCATGCTTTCAGAACCTAGGCCGAGTCTCGCGTCGAGTGTGGCAGTCACTCCCTCGGACCCCCCACCTTCCACCAAACCAGGTTGTTTGCTCCGTAGTAATCCAGGGACCCAAATCCGGTTTGTTCCGGGCGACACGAAGCACTGGCAGCAAAAGCATTCTGGCTCTTCAGCCCAGCCGACCAGTGCTGCCCAGTTCAGTTGCAGCGTCAACTGTGGTGCTTCCCATTGGAGCCGGCACACTGTGCAAACATGGCCGGGGATGGAGGAGCAGCACATGTCTGCCCTGTAGCCGTGTCCTTCCCCGCTTCCAGGGCTCAGTGTTGCGCCCCTGGAGTTGCACCAGAGGGTTTTAACCAGCATCGCTTGCATCATAGCTCCCAGGGCGGAGTGACCTGAGAGGGGCCTCTCCCAGCCCTTGCCAGGAGACACCCAGGGGCTGTCCCAAGACCCCTGCACCCAAAGCATCAGGTGCTCTCTCTCACTGAGTTGGTGCTTAAACCAGACGCTTCATTTCTGTCTTGCAGCCTCATTACGTCCCGGACAATTATAAGAGGAATGGAGGCAGGTGAGTCCTTACTTTGAAAAAAAAACAATCAGACTTATTTTCTGGGGAGTGGTTTTTGGGAAGGGGGCTTCCCCTCACACTTCTTGAAATCATTACATCTACAGTGTGTGTGTTACGTCGTGACAGTCATAACTGACTCGTTGTGACCCCATGTCCATGGAGTTTTCTCAGCAGGAATACTGGAGTGGTTTGCCAGTTCCTACCCCAGGCACCTGGTATTCCCTGGTGGTGTCCCATCCAAGTGCTAACTAGGGCTGACCCAGCTTAGCTTCCGAAATCCGGCGAGATCGGATGTGCTGAGGGCATCTAGGCAGCTATACATCTCCAGTAGGAGCCTCATCTCCATGGGCGGCCCTGTTGTTTCCCCCCCAGGTCATCGTGGAAGTCCGACCGCTCCAAATCTCAAAACAAGGACCTTGGCCAGGACGAGGACCCCCTGCCCCTCATGGAGGAGGTGATGCCAAGCCAGGAGCCTCCCCCCAGCGAGCCGGCAGCCGGCGGCCCGGAGGAGTTGGAGAAAGAGGCGCCACCCCAGGAGGTCGGCGAGGCGGAGAAGAAGGAGGAGGAGAACAGCCCCGCCCCGAGGGGGCCTTGCACGCCTGAGGAACGCCGGCACATGCAGCGGGAGAGACTCAACCAGATCCTCCTCGCTCTCCTCGAGAAAATCCCAGGGAAAAATGGTAAGAGCGGACCCGCCTGTGCCTCCCTCTCCACCCAAAACGTACCATGCGCTTTGTTTGCATGTCCCGTGTGCGCGGACACGCCTGTGGGTGACCTTGCATATTGACCATACAGATTATGTACATAACATGCCGCATCCATTCCTAAGGGGTAGTAACAGGACCGGCCACTAGGTGGCACCAAAGATTCTGCTGGATGTAAGTGGCTTAAAGCAGGCATGTCCAAACTTCGGCCCTCCCGATGTTTTGGGCCACAACTCCCACAGTCCTTTGTCATTGGCAATCTAAGCTTAGAATTCTGGGAGTTGTGGTCCAAAACATCAGGAGGGCCGAAGTTTGGACATGCCTGGCTTAAAGGGCACTGGGCTCCCGGCTTGACCTCTCCGAGGGAGGCAGCTTCCTGTGGGAATGGGCCCGACGTATTTGCACCGAAGGAAGGAGGCGGTTCCTGATTTCAGGGAAGCGTCCTTTGCAAACGGGAGGTCAGGAAACCCAGCTGTTCAGCAAGACCTCTCTGGGGCTGCCTTTCTCACCCCCACCCCCATCACCCCGCACGAACCCCAGAGACAGTGGAGGCCGGTGCTTCAATGATCGGCTGTTTCCAGTATCCACCGGGGGTTTCGGGGGAGGGGGAGCGGGCTTGTGCCTCCTTCGGCCGGGTTTGCCTTCCAGCGGGTTCGATGGCGATCCGGAATCACTTTGCTCTTTCCGCCCCCTCCTTGCAGCGATTGACGTCACTTACCTGCTGGAGGAAGGCTCGGGGAGGAAGTTGCGGCGCCGCACCCTCACTCTTCTGGAGAGCAGCTTCAGGAAGTGACGCGTACACACACACCCCGCCCGCCCTCCCGCTCGCCCCAGGAAGAGGCTTCCAACCAGGAGAGCTCCGTGCACAAGACTGACTGACAGACGGACGGACGGACGGACGGATGGATGGGTGGGCCTTGGCCTCCTCCCCCCCTCCTTCCTAAGCCTCTGAACCGAGCCTGGAGGACTGGCAGAAACTGATGCAACAGTTCTGTAGCACTTAAGACGAGGACGTAACCCCCTGGAGGTGGGGAGGGGGGAGGCAAGCAGGGTCCCCCCTCCCACCCCCCCTCACCCCCACCCCCGGCAGTGCTCTTAACAGTGTGTGTAGTGTTGGGAGTGTGCCTTGTTCGTCCATGTTAAGGTACTAAGGAAAACCTTGTGGTTCTTTGTCCTAGACAGTCAAAATTTTAATTTATTATTTTTTTTCCCTTCGTCCCTTGCTCCCGAACCTCTCTCTCTCCCCCCCCCTCCTCCTCTCTCTCTCTCTCTCTCTCTCTCTCTCTCTTTCCCCCGGCCCATTCTCCTCCACTCTGACATCCCTCTCGAAAGGAAGCCGGGCAGGGTAAATCCAAGCGTGCAGAGAGGTGCAGGCTCAGGCCCGTCAACGGCCGTGGGACGGCTGTGCAAGGGTCTCCCCTCCAGCCCGCCTCGGTTCTCCTCCGGTGGGGGCGCCCCAAAAGAAGCCCCCAAGCACGAGGCCAGTGTAAGCGATAGCGGCGGCAGCAGCCGCTGCAAGAGACAGCACACCTGCCGCCTTGGGCTGACACGGGACAGACGAGAGGAAGGGCAGAGCTTTGTGGACACCCAGAAAGCCTGCCGGACAGAATGGCGCAGGGAGCTCCCCGTCGCCCCCAGGTAGTGGGGTGGGGAGGAAGGCGACAGCGGGTGGGCGTCCCCCAAAGCCCGTTGGCTCCAGAGCACTTTGGGCGCCCTGCCTCCTGCAACCCGGGTGGGGTGACGTTGGAAGGTCCTTCTCCCCCCCCCAAACCAACTTTCTTTTTAGCTCCAGAGGAATTTTATAAAGCAAATCCGGTCCCGATCCGCCCCCGTGGGGTCGTTTCCTTCCCTACCCCCTTCTTCTTCTTTTTCCCCTCCCACCAGCCTCCTTCCTCTTATTTTTGTAATAAGCGGTTGTTCTCGTGCGTCCCGTGTGTCGTGAGCATTTAAAAGGAGGGGGGGAAAAACCCCAACCACCGCCCGAAACCTGTCAAAAACCACCGAGACGGAACGGAATAACCCTTTTCCACTACATGAACTGTCGAGCAGTATTTCTGAGCAAGTATTTGTCGTGAAATTGTAGACTATTATCCACGGATGACACTACTCTTTTTGTGTTTTACTCTTTTCCTCCTCCCCACCCCCTTTTTTTCTTTTCCTTAACAAAAAGGGGGGGACCTTGTACAGATGACGGACATCTGTCTCTTAAAGAGACAGTGTATTCTATGCTCCCGCCTCTCTCTCTGCCTTTAAAACTTGGGGTGGGGGGGGGACAAAGCTAACAACACACACACACACACACACACACACAAACGTTGGAAGTGTTAATTTACGGACTGTAGGGAAAGGACCCCCCCCCCGTGCTTTTTAACGCAGTCCGGTTTTACCGCGACGATCCGAGGGCACCCCCGGTACTCCAGGCTGCCCCCTCCCCCAGACCCGTGGGCATCGGACGCGGGCAGGGTGGCGTACGCCATCCCCTTTAATGTCGGTTCTGCTCTCTGTCTTTCGCGTTCATTATGCATATTATGGTCCTGTTTTAGGTGTCCTTATAAAAAAGAAAAAGAATACTCCCGTTTTCTCGGTGTGCCAAGATGTATATATCTTAACCCTTCCTTTTTGCTGCGTGATTGTAAAAGCAATATGGTAGCTCTCTCATAATCTCTCGTGTTTCTTCCTGATGGACCAAGTTAGTCCCCGTCTGTACATTCTTGTTACCCTATATAATTCTTCTTTTATTTTTTAGTTTGGAACAAGGAAAAAAAAAACGAAGCTTCATTCCGTTCAGAATTTTTTTAAATCTCTTCCTGACAATTAAAACAAAGAAACAAACAAAAAAAAGGTTAGAGGGGGTGGGAAGGGAACCCTTTGAGGAAAAAAAAACATATTTTATTAAAAAAAGAAAAAGACGAATAAGAAAATAGTTTGGAATATTTTCTTACTGTAGAAAAATGCCCTTGTACAGGTGAACTCAGAGTATAAAATACTCTTACATGTCGCGGGGGGGGGGGTGGGTGGGAATAGGAATTGCATGTGAGTGAAAATAATTCTTTTTTGAGTCGCTCCATTTCGTTCAAAACGGGAGGGGGGGATGGTCTTAAAATACGGTGTTAAACACTAAAGCAGAGAGAGAGAAAGAGAGAGAGAGAAGGTTTAGGAATCCTTCTTAAAGAAAAATAATGACATCTAAACCCTTGGCCAGAAGTGTGACAGTATAACTCTGCCATTTTATCTCCTTTTTTTTGTTGTTGAAAGACGGGGGGGGGGAGTTTTTTAGACAATCAAATTCTAGGTCAGCGCGAAGAATTAATGTTGGAATTTCTTTTTAAAAAAAGTTTTTTGTTTTGTTTTCTTACCGGTGTAGACAATTACTGACTTTTAAAGAGGAAAACAAACAAACAAAAAACAGGGCGGGTTCGGGGGAGGTTCGGGGTGGGCGGGTGTAATTTTGTATTGTAACCGAGGAGAACTGGCTGAGTTTCGCCGGATCGCGGATGGAAGTCTAAGGGGTGGGGGGTGGGGAACCCACGGTGGATCGGACAGGAGGGAAAAGCACTACATTTGTTTCCAGTATAGAATATGAACTTTTTAGTCTGCATGGGGCTACGCCGTGTGGTTGCTGAGAAAAAAAAATTGCTGCTAATATATTTCCTTTTTACAAAAAAAAAAGAAAGAAAAGAAAGAAAAAAGCATATCTAAATAGACCATTGTTTTGATGTTAATCTTTGTAAATTATGTATTACCAATTTTAACATTGGATGTAATTGCATAAAGACGCCTGCATCTCAAATTATCGAGATTCTAGTATTAAATGGAGAAAGGTTGGGGGGGTGGGGGGAATAACCGAACCCAAAACGACGACAACACATGTACACACATTTTCTATCCAAGCGGCTTCAGGGCATTTTCTTTTCGATTTGGTTTGGTTTGTTTCGAACCGGACAAGGGAAATTACGGTATACCTTCTTTAAAAGGAAGACAGGTTTGGAATCGGCCCTACTCTGGAGGACCGGGGGTGGGGGGGTGCTTTTAGAGTAGGTTTTGACCCCCCCCCCCTCGAGCAGGAAGGGGTGATAAAATGGGTTTTAGTGGTGCCGAATACTCATATGCACTCCTAGGGCGTTTATACACGACCCCTAAGCTCCGCTGCAAATGGCTGCAAGCTCCAGAGCTTAAAAATGTTTCCCCACCAGCTCCGGAGTTTGCAGACAATTAAGTGCGACCCCGCCCACCTAAATGCGTCCCAGCGCACTTTTCTTGTACCTGCTCTAGGAGGGTGAAAATCCCCAGGTCCGAATTTAATCTGGTCAGTGCGGGGGTCTCCTGACTTCTGTTTTTTTTTTTTTTGGCTCCTGCTCCTTTAAGAGAAGGGGCGGGAGGGGAAAAAAAGCAAATAAAGAGAAGGAATCAGCACAATGGAGCTCCTCCGGCAGCTTCTCCGAGGTGAGTCTGCATTTCCCCCCCACTTTTTTCCTCCCTCCCCTCACGCAGACAGGAGCCAGGAAGTGCGGAGGGGTGGGGAGGAAGGAAGAGCAACGAACCCCTAAGCTCTCTGGTCCGAATTTAAGTGGCCAGCGGATCTTAGGGGCCGTGTGAAAAGGCCCCTAGATTTTAAGCCCCGCAAGAGAATTCTTGTATCCCCCCCCCCTGCCGTCCTCCCTTTTGCAGATTGGGGAAGGGCTGTGCAGCAGGAGCCAAGTTCGAGGCCCAACCCTCCCCTGTTTTCAAAGGATCAGGCCCCCTCAGCCTGAGGGGTTTAGGAGGGAAGTAGCCACAGATTCTTAGCCACGCCTGCGTTCGCTCCTTCCCTCGAGATGCGAGGAAGGGACCTCCCTTTCTCCTTTTGGGAATAAGCATTTCCCCCCACACACACCCACGCGGTATCTGCAAAAAGCAACATCTGAAAGACACGCACACACCCCACACTCCACAACTTTGGTGTGCCCCCCCCCCCGGGCCTTGAAAACGGGCAGGAACGGACTGCAGCGGGACTTTGGGTCCCTTCACACACTTTGTAGGGCTTTTGTTCTCTCTTTTTGGTCATGCTAGTCTTTGGGGCGTTCCCGTCATCTCCGTAGAACCAAGCAGGGTCCTTTGCAGGACCAGAGTGGGCGGGCAGATTGGGAGGAAAAGGGAAGGGGGCCTCTTGGCGTGCCGGCGGAACTCCCTGCCACTGGCTGGCCATCGGAGAGGCTTTCAAAGAGAAACGAGATTGAGTCACCGAGGTTCGCGCTATGCGCAACGAGAAAGTGCCCGGAGAGTGCCGTGGGTGGGTTCGACAAGTTGCCGCGTAAGATCCCAGAGACAACTGTGTGTCTCTTCTCCGGACTCGTGTTCGGTCTTTCCAGACTTTTCTGGCCGCCCACTGCTGTACGACCAGCAGACCGTTTGTTGGTCTGCTCCATCCTGGTACTCCCAACATCCGTTTCTGAATCGGACTGCCGGGCATATAACAATTCAAGTTTCTAGACCTTTTGGGCCTCCTGGGGTGTGTCGAAAAGGGTGGTTTCGGCATCCGGGTAACAGAGCCACGAGTTGAGGGTTCGAATCTCTGCCATTCTCAGATTATTTTATTAATATTAAAACTCAGGCAGACGCCACATGGAATTCTAGCATACTGTGCACCTTGCCCTGCCTGTTCTGCCTGTTCCCTCCTCCAGGATATCAGCCACATGGTTCCCTTGGTGCAAAGCAAAGCACGGGTTCGTTTTTATCCATTTGCTCCCCGTTAAAAGTGCACATATTGCTCTTTGTCTCTGGGGCGCATGTGGGTTCTTATTTATCCGGAACACCTCGTAGAACCCACTGCTAGGAAGGACAACAGGGCGAACTTGAACCGTGCCTTGGCAATGCCCGAGGAAGATGGGAAGTGTAGTCCCTCTGGGACGCAATGTGTTTGACCCACCTTTCCCCATGACATTGGAGGACGCAATCAGCTTTGCCCGAACTCCTTACGAGACAAGACGAGCGGCCACTTCCCTCCTTCCGCTGAACGCGTGTGGCTTCGTTCAGAGAGGCGGCAGGCAGCCTCTCCGAAATTGCCGGACCATTTTTTTTTCTCTCTAGTGCCCACTCTCCGCTCATCAAAACCTTGTGTGCAGACAACGAATGGGCAACTTATAAGGAGCTCCTGTAATTTCCATGTGTAAGAGTGTTCTTTACTAAAACTGTTAGACTTAAAAAATAGAGTTGTCTTCTACATGGAAATAAACCAATGAGAGAACCACATGGTAGAGAAACTTATTTTGGGCTGGAAATTCTTTTGGGGGGGTGTCTTATAGACGGGAAAACAGTATTTTGCCTCCCAGTTCCCCCCGTGATCCTAATTCAGCCATTTTCTCTCCCTGCTCAACAAAATCAAGTATTTTTTCTTGTGTTGAATGCCTTGAAAGGAGTTCTCCTGTCTCTGTCACTGCCACCCCCTCTCAGGTTCCGCCACTGTGCCCTTGGCACTTGGGGGCACAAGGGCTATTCCGTTGCCCATCCTTCCCTCGCAGGGACGTTTGGAGCAAAAAAACAAGCAAGACTGGCCCTAACCTTCTTGGAGGTGAACGGAGAAGCAACGGGAGCGCCACAAGGACGAGAAGCCCTAACGGCCTTGAGACACGAGAATGCATAGGAAACGTCCACGTTTCCAGGAATACCAAAACAACAAGCGGCCACCAAGACCCACAGGCCAGAAGTCAAAGAGAAAATGCAGCCATTCCTCCTAAGCGCAAGCACACTGCAATATTTTATTGCAGAATCCGGAATTCTTTCTGGATCCCACAGCATCCAAGGGAGGCGTTGCCGGCAATGCAGTTCCACCGGACACTACGTATGTTTGTGTACTCTTTTATTTCTCTGCTGGCACACACCCTTCCAACGGCAGACGGGCTCCGACGTCTGTAGTTTTGTCATCCACATGGTTGTTTCCGGGAGGGGATCGGTCCCCGGGGACAACCATTCCCAAGGGGTCCCATGGTGCCTGCTGCCATTTGGGAAGGCGTTTCGGGACGAGAGCAGCCGTGGAGGTGAAATCTACATATATATATATATATAAATATATAAATTATATACACACACAAATATATGCAATATACACACACACAAGAGAGAGCGAAAGATGGATCAATGTATTCTCAAAGGCTTTCGCGGCCAGGATCTGATAGTTGTGAGTTTTTCGGGCTGTTTGGCCATGTTCTGGAAGTTTTTATTCCTGACGTTTCGCTAGACTCTGGCCGGCATCTTCAAAGGGCAAGGAGCTCAGGGAACCAGAGAGTGCACCCAAAGCACAGAGAGAACTCCTAGGCCCCTCAGCTCCTTGCCCTCTGAAGATGCCGGCTGCAGAATGGCAAAACGTTAGGAAGAAAAACTTCCAGAACATGGCCAAACAGCCCGAAAAAACTTGCAACAACTATAAGAGATGGATCTGTTTGGAATGGGCCACGGGGTGGCAGAGAAGATGAACAGAGGAGGAAAAGCAGGCAGGATTAGAGAAATTCAAGAAGAAGAAGCAGTGGTGCCATTCATAGGAGGAACGGGGCAGGGATGTACCGTGGGGCCGTTGTGTCTGTCCTGTCGACAGACCCGCAAGCAGCAACTGAGAGTCTTCGAACTGGTGTGTGGTTATTGGCAAGTTTGTGCCCACAAATGAGTCTCTAACTCTTTGGGGTGGTGGTGGTGGGGTGTTCCTGTCGTGGTTGACATGGGGTGTGTCTCTTTGGGTGGGTGTACGAGGGGGGGCTCCCCTTCTTTCTCATGAGGGCGGTTCATCTGCTTCACGGCGTTCCTCGGGGCCGCTTTCACACGAGGAGTGAGGTGTAGCCGACGGGGACCAAGCCTTTCCGGCCTCCGTGGCAGCACCGGATCCAGTCTTCGTTCACCGTCTCCAGGAGCTGCAGGACGTCCCCTTTGCGGAAGCTCAGATGGTCAGCCCCGTTCCCCGCGTGGTCACACAGTGCTCGGACGGCCCTGGACGGAGACAGCGGGGGGAAAGGTCAACACCGAACTCCTAGAAGGGATGATACGACACACCTTCACTCCATCTAGAATGGAATTAGGAACATGGCCACTGGGAGGTCCTCCGTGCATCTGCGGGCTGTCACCACGCGACAGGAGGAATGCCTTGCAGCGAGAAAGCTAGCATGTCAAGGAAATCAGGATGTTTGCTCTCCCTCCCTGCAAGTAGGCAGTTGGCCTTGTGCCTCCAGTGTTTGCTTTCTACAGAGGGGATGTTGAGCCCTGCTAGCACGGGGGATCTAGAAATGAAACAAGGGAGTTGACTCGGTTCTTTTATTGATCAGCTGCGAATACCTTTTCTGCACAAGATACCGGCGGAAGCTGCCTTACCGGCAAGTTTGGAAGACATCTGGGGACCCGTCGTCATTCCACGATCCTTCCTGCAAGCTCTTCTCTGCTGGACCCGTCCTCATCACCAAAGCCAGGACATTCATGGTGGGAGGAAACCAGCTGGACGGGCGCCTGTTGGAATACAGAAATGGTGGTGGTCACCAGGCCTCCAGTCCATGCCTGACACCAGCAGAAAAAACCAGCCAGATAGCAAACATCTTCCAGGCAAAGGCCAATTTCAATTTCCTAGGCATTTGGTTAGGGTGTGGGGGCTTTCTAGTGGTGGGCTGTGCCACTCCCCAGGAGAGCCGAATTAAAACGACCGAGAGATTTTTTTGCTGACTTTAGCTAACATTTTTCCTCCTAACATTTCAAAGCTCTTGGGTGCAGCTTCTCCTCAGGATACCCCAATTCACTTATCTCCCACGTGGAAAACATTAAAATAAAAATCCCTGAAATGTTGCCACAATGCCATGACCAGGAGACGCCACTTGAGGGAGACAGACACCACAATCGTGGAAATACCTTGGCATGGATCGCCCATGGATCCTGGTTTTTTTTCGAATGACACACACACACATGCTGGCAAGAAAGCCACAGAGGAAAAGCCGTGGCCCGCTGGGTTACCTTTAAAGGCCCACATCTGATCCCCCCGGGAGGCAGAATTCAAGTTGAAGGCCCCAAGGAGCCTTCATTCAAACCCGCCATCGGGTACAATCTGTTGGCTCCCAAAGTCGCCAGCTTTCTTAACCAACTTCGTTTCCTGTCATCCCTCGTTGCTCTGCCTTACTCCACCCTCCAGGAAGTTCGCATCCCTCCTCCTCTCCCCATACCTGGACTTGGGGAGATTCGAATCCAGCTCAGGGGAGGATCCCGGAGAACCAGCTCCAAACAGCCACCCTAGCCGCTCCCCCTTTCCGCTTCCGGGGCTTTGCAGGGCATCAGGATTCTCTTCAGCTGCCCGGGCATCACCATTGCAATGGTCTCCAGCTGTTGGCACCTTGGTCTTGTCTCCTCTGCTCCTCTGGCTGCTGGATGCCGGCGCCGGCTGCTCGCCTGGTCCTGGGCGTTGCGGGCGGGCGTTGGCGCCCGGTGAGGTTTCACCCATCCAAGGACTGGCCTCCTTGAGGGCCTCCCCCACGGCCGCCCGCAGCTTAGCCCAGCAAGCGTAAGGGAAGCCCTCTGGTTTGGAGACGGGCGAGGCGGCAGGGTGGTGGACGTAAACTCCGGAGGCCTGGCTCAGTTGCTGCCACCAACCCACCGGTTTCTCCTTGGGCTCCGTTTGGGAGGGCTCCGGGTTCGGCTCCGGCCGAAGGCAGCCCTCGCCGCCGACCCAGGCGTGCGTCAGCCGATCCCCCCATTGCAGCAGTCGCTGGGGAAGGGTGGCCCCCGGCCAGGCCCCGTCCATCGGGCTGCGCTGCTCGAACAGACCTCCTGCCAGCTCGGGAAAGGAGACCAGACTGAATCCGGAAGAATCGGTTTCGGCTGCGTGGAGGCTGAGGGCCGGCTCTTTGGTGCGGCCGGGCGGCCGGGCGGCCGCTTGCCGGGGGACCGTCGGGCGGACCTCCAGGGCCAGGTGGTGATGCTCAAACAGGAGATCGAGCTGGAAGGTCAGCATGGAGAGCGGTTGGAGCAGCAACAGCAGCTCCTCAGACCACCGGTGGCCGACGCCTTGGCTGAGGACCAGGAAAGCCGTGGGCAAGTAAAGGGCGGAGATCAGCTCTGCGGAGGGGGTAGAAAACGAGGGTGGTGAAATGAGCGGGTCTTGGCATACGGGCACAGGACGGAGCCCTTGGCGCCGGCGCGGAATGAACCCCGTTCTTTGAAATGGAGGTTAGGAGAGGGAGAGGGAAGGTGCGGTGCAGATTGGGCACTTGAGTTCCCAAAAATCAAGGTTCTAGCCCTTAAGACGGCAAAGCGAAGCTTAGGGATGTGGTCTCGCCAAGCCAGAGGAACCACTAGAAAAGTAAGAGTGCGCATTTTTCATGCTCCTCCAATTTGCTTGTCCTTTTCCCCAATGAATTAGGAAACCATTATTGTTGTCGTCAAGCGTGGCCATGGCAGCCAGATGGGCGGTATACAGATCTAATAGATAGAGTGATACAGTGATAGATGGATAGAGTGATACAGTGATGCAATGAGAGATAAAGAGTCAGTAAACGATACAGAGATAGAGTGATAGAGTGATACAGTGAAAGATGGATAGTGATACAGTGATACAGCGATAGATGGATAGAGAGATTCAGTGATACAATGACAGATAGTCAGTCAATGATACAGCGAGACAGCAATAGAGTGATACAGTAATAGATAGAGTGATACAGCGATAGATGGATAGAGTGATTCAGTGATACAATGACAGATAGATAGTCAGTCAATGATACAGCAATACAGCAATAGAGTGATACAGCAATAGATAGAGTGATACAGCGATAGATGGATAGAGTGATACAGTGATTCAGCGATAAATGGATAGAGTGATACAGTGATACAGCGATAGATGGATAGAGTAATAAAGTAATACAATGACAGATAGATAGTCAACAATACAGCAATACAGCAATAGAGTGATACAGCAATAGATAGAGTGATATAGTGATAGATGGATAGAATGATACAGTGATACAGTGATAGATGGATAGAGCGATATAGTGATAGAGTGACAGATAGTCAGTCAGTCTTTCTCCTGATGTCTGATCCTTTTAAACTAATAAATGCCAGACTCTGAACCCACAATTCGTATACATGAGGAAAGTGGGCAGGGTTGGGTTTTTTGTTTGTTTAAAAGGGCCAGGGCTGCCCAGAAATATCCAAGCAAAACTGCCTCCCGGACCCCCCCTCCCCCGAGATCCCCGGCCGGAGACGTGGGGCCGCCTTTTTGGGGCGACATCGGACTTACCCAAGTTCTGCTGAAGGTGGGTGAACCACTGTTCCATCTGTTTCATACTGTGAAGGGCAAGAGAAAAGAGAGAGGGGTTGGATCTCAGGTTCTGGCAGGTGTCCCACCCCAGCCCACTGGATGAAGTCCTAAGGCTGGGAGGTCTTAAAAACCAAACGGTGAACATTTTTAGTGTATGAGGTCCTAATGATTTCCCCGTCTACCTTTCTCTCCTTCCCTGCCTTCCTGTCCAGCTGCTGGGGCAGGCGTGGGAGTAGTTGTGTCTGGAACTGAATCTGGACTGCATAGATCAGTTGGGGGGGGGCAGGCTCCCACAGATGGTCCACACCTCTTTTAAACAGCACCCCCATCTTTCCCGGTTGGGCGGGCCTCTCCTCCACCTCTACTCACTTCAGGAGTCCCAGGATGAAGGCGTGGAAGCGCTGTTGATTGTTCCGGAGCGGGGCCAGCCGAGAGACCCTCCAGTAAAGTGCATTCAGGGAGCGCGTAGAGGGGCCTGCAGAAGGGAAGGCGGGTTAGACCCTCTTAAACACGCCCGTTCCCAAACTTGCAACCCCCAGGTGTTCTCAAGACTACGGCTCCCAGAAATCCTGACAGGCCCAGATAGTGGTGAAGGCTTCTGGGAGTTGTAGTCCGGGAACATCTGGCGACCCAAGGCTGGGAACTATTTGCCTTAGCAGGTTTACAGACCAAGGAGAGTGTATGGGCAGCCCATAACTGTTGATCCACTGAATGATCTATATTAGCAATCAATCCAGATGGGAAAAATTAATTTTCCAAGCTTGCGGATGGAAAAATAACCCAATCGAATCTCATCTCTACCGGGAGCTTTTTTAGCACAACCCTGGGCATGCCATATACTCTTAGGTGAAGTCCTACACGGACCAAAGTGCAGAGTCCTACCTTTTAAGGGTGGCGTCAACAGTAGCAGCTAAACCGACACCGAACGGTAACCTGAAGCATTATGATTCAACTACTGTATTCTCCAACAGCAAACCAGGCAGGGTGAGTTGGTGTATTCTGCTGCCTGGGTTTAGTTCTTTTTTTAAAAAAAACAGATAATGGGTCCTGTTCCAATAATTTTAATAATACAACTGCAGAAGGACCAACTCTTTAAAAGTTACTTTATGCAGAGGAAGCCGATGGCGCCTGTTGACCTGCATGTCTGCAGTTACCTGGTTATTAAAACCCAATTTCCCTTCAGAGGTTTAAATCTGTTCGGTTTATCTGATCCGCAAGGCTTGCCCAGCTCTGCAGCTGGCTTTCGCTTTCCGATCGGTCACCGGAAGGGAAGCCGCGGGGGGCTCGGTTGGCCAGCAGCCGGCTCAGGCCGGGGAGCTTTGCAGGAAGGGCGTCTCTGGGAGGAAAAGGTTTTCCCGGCTCCCGACGGCAAAGCCGGTCTGCAAAATGGGGGTTTTCTTTTTGGCTGCAGGGTGATGGGTGCTTTTTGCAAAGAACTGAATTACCCACGCCAAGTCTTGCCCGAACCCCCCACCCCGCTGTTGTTCTTGCCTGCCCTTACCGGGCTTGGCAGAGGCTTCTACCACGCTCCACGCAGAACTCGGCCTCTGCCCCGTGATCACGTCCTTTTGGAAGGGTTTTAGCCCGTCGCTCACCAGCGCCCGGAGAGCTGGACACAGGGTGTTGAGGACCAGGTAACCCACATCTGGGCTGATCCGGCTGTCCCCCAGTTGAGCCTGGGGAGAAGAGAGAGAGCCCCGCTCAAACCTTAAGCAACTGGGAACAAAACAGCAACCACCCTCACCCCTTCCTCTTTCCTAACTGATAATCAGCATTTCCTAATTAGCTACCCACCCATCCACCCACCCCATCCACCCCAACTGCAGGGAGAGCTGCCACGCGGAGACCCCCTCCTGGCTTGGTTTCAGGCCAGGCAATAGATTCTACAACTCCAAAATGCCTTACCACCACCACCTGGTTGGCGAGCTATGTTTGGAGCCAAGGAAAGGACTTCGATAAAGCCCATAAGTTGACTAATCCACTTATCCACCGTCTGAAAATATTTAAAAAAAAATATTAAAAGAGCTATCCTAGAAATATTTATTTCCAAAGGTGAAGTTACCACAGCTGGCCACAGGGGGGAGCCAGAGACCATGCTATGCCTTGCATTTGCTCTTAAAATAGCATTTGCTAGAATCTGCGTTTTTCAGCATCAGTAGGGAGGCACAGATTAAAGTGAAATTTAACAACAACAACAACACCACAACTTGACAAAGGAACCAACCTTCTGGACGAGGTTTCTCGCGCTGCTGAAGTGAGCCACGATTTTGTCCACGGAGGCACTGACCGCCACGAGCAAAGCTGTGGAAGCAAGCAGACGGGCGGCCAGGGATTGAGAGGCAGGAGGCGGGACATGTGGGCAGTGCTCCCTAGCAGTCAGGGCTGGGGATTCCGAGAGGGACAGCCTTTTTGACAAGGGAAGGGGGCCTGTGGCACCCCTGGCCTGGACTACCTCACAGGGCTGTGGTAGGGCTGTGGAAACATTAGCAAAGCCGACACGGCCCCAAATCTCTTGGAATTTCAAGTACAGTGGACCCTTGTATAACAAATAGCTTGTATAACATAAAATTTGTACAACATAACAGAATCACCTACGGGGAGAAGTTGTACAACATAAAAATGGGATTACTCCATTTTCAATGCATTCCTATGGGAATTTGTATAAAGGAAAATTTGCTTAACATAATTTCATTTGGAACGAATTAATTCCTTTATACAAAGTACCACTGTATTTTTAAAATATATATACACATGAAAACAACACAGGGAATGAAATTGTCCTTGTTTGTCTCAGATCACAGTAGGGCTCCCTGCAGAAAGCAAAGTTGTTGCTGTGGAAACCTTCGCCCTGGTTTCAGGGAACGGTGAAAAGAGAACAAGTTACCATAGAAACAAAGAAAGACAGAAGGCACCCCAGACGTTAGAAGGATTTAGGGCCTCGGAGAAATGTCTGTTCCAAAGGCCTTAAAAAGCAGTTCCACCTTTGGAAACTTCTCGAAGGTGTGAACGAAATGCTGCAAGCAGGCCTGTCATAGAGTGGACCCTCGTGTCATAGGCGCTTGGTTTAACAGAAAACCCGCTTAAAGGGAAAAAAAATTCCAGAGATAGGGGAAAAAATCCCTTAACAGAATGGCCTATGGGGCGAATTCGTACAACAGAAAATGAGCGATGAGGGATGAATCTGTTTTCAATGCATTCCTATGGGAAATTGGTACAAAAGAAAATTTGCTGAACAGAATTTCATTTAGAACGAATTAATTCCTTTATACAAGGTACCACTGGACATACCTTCCGAAAAAAACGGTAGAAACCCCTTAAAGCTGTATTCGGGGGGGAAAATGGCATACAGGAGAATCATTCATGTGTGTGAACTTACTCCATGCTTAATGAAAAACACCCCATTTGGTCCTGCAAATCGAACCACGGGGTTTCGGTGGCATCTCACGAAAGCCCATCTCTACGTGGCGTGTCAAAACAGAAACAAAAGGGGAACCGTCTAAATCAGGCATGTCCAAACTACAGCCTTCCAGATGTTTTGAACTCCAACTCCCACAGTCCTTGGCCATTGGCAATACAGGCTTGGAATTCTGGGAGTTGTGGTCCAAAACATCAGGAGGGCCAAAGTTTGGACATGCCTGGTCTAAATTCATTAAGCTTCCCCTCCTCGTACCTTCCGGATCGACCTCACCTTTCTTCCGCTCTCGAATCTGGGAGGACATCCGGTCCATGTCAGCTCTCCGTACCCGTCTTCCGCTCGGGATGCCGCCAAAGGACTGAGAATGTCGGACTGGGGTGGGAGGGGGAGAAAAAAAAGGAGTGGCCCCCCACGCCCACCCACCCCCCAAAAGAACCACAAGTTAATATTCATTAGCCAGCTCTTTCCTTTGCTTCTCTATAGACTCTAAAATATAATAGGTCCCCCCCACCATCACGAGAAGGATCAGAAACTGCGGATTCACTTCTGTACAGTCTGAAATATTAAAAATATCCAAAGGAAAAAAAACACCTAGAAATGCATATTTCCAATTATGAAACTCTCAGATGTGGCCACTAGGGGGAGACAAAGACCACGCCATGTGTAGCATTTGCTATAATCCAGTGATGGCAAACCTGTGATTCAAAGGCCACTATTTTTTTTTGCAAAGTGCCAATACAGCCATTTAACCTGAATACAGGTGGCTGCGAAGGGTGCCCACAGATTTGGTTTTCCTTTGAAGGTATTTTCGAGATCTCAAGGCAAACTATTGAAAAATAATCACGGAATAGCCTTTTTAAAAACGCGCTGGTTTCCCCTAGCTTGCAAAGCTGAACACTCGGTTGGTCTGAAGAAGGGGACGCGTCCACGAAACATTCCATTAAAAAGTTTAGTTTAGTTTAGTTTTTAGTTTAGGTTTTGTTTTTTTCTCTCCCCCCCCCCCCCCCCCCCCCCGGCCATCTACCAGCTAGTCTAATTAACGACGCTCTCTTATTTGAGCCACAAATGCTTTTCTGCCAAGGGTGCTATTGTGTTGTTTTATTGCTTTTAACTATTATTGGTGTTTGTCTGTGTGTTGTTTGAAATCTTGCTGATAATTTCAGCCAATGGTAGGCCGCCCAGAGTTCCCATTGGGAAGATGGGCGGGGTATAAATTCAATAATAAATAAATAAAAAAAATGGGAAAGCCAGTCTTTAAGGTGTCCCATGCTTTTGTGCCTTTTTGTTTAGTTTTTCTTAGATTTTTTTTTGTCGTGTGTGTGTGTGTGTGTGTGTGTGTGTGTTGGAATTAACCCTTTCAGCATCCCCATCCACACAAGAAGGAGGAGAGATGGAACACACAGAAGGGGGGGGTCACCGAAGAGGAAGGGGAAGGGCCGTGGCTTACGTGGATTGGGGGCTCCGGGTTCCTCGTCTCCCATGGTGTCATTGGTCATTCTGCGGGGCCCCTCTACAGCTTGGCTGCCGAGGGGGCCCCGGGCTCCTCGGGGTGGCTCGGGCACCTGGCAAGGGGGGAAAGCTAAGGTGGGATAGGATCGGCTGCGGGGGAACAGTGGGGAGAAGAGGATAGCCAAGTCAGAGCTTTCCAGGAAAGGCAGGGTGCCACGGGCGGGAGGGGAGTAAGCCCCGATGGGGGAGAGGCGGATGGGGAGCAGCTCCTGGGGGGACAAGGCCCCTAAAACTTGGCCCTGCCGGCCAGCCAGGAGGCAAACTTCCTCGCAAGAGAGGGTCTGCAGCCGGGGACAGAAAGCCGGGCCCGGGCAGTCCGGCGAAGCCAATTCCACGCTCTCCAAACTTGGGGAGTCGGAAAAGGGGCGCTGGGTCTCCACCGCCGGGCCGTCCACCAGGGAGACGTGGACCAGAAAAGGCCGAGACGGAGGCCGGGTGGAAGAGCAGGAGGGCCACGGGCCGGCTTGAGGCAGCAGGCAAATTTTAAAAAGGGATGCGAAATTTGGGAAAGTGGCAGGCATAGGGGTGGGTAGGTGGAGCCACCCACCCCGAAACCACGAAGGGCCAAGGAAAGGGTTGGAAGGGAGTGGAAGGCGGAGGGACGGAGAGGAAGACGTGGAAGGAGCAGAGAAAGAGGAAAGGAAGAGAGATTGAGAGGGGTGAGGTGATGGCCGGCAGCAGCGGTAGCGTTGGTGTATCAGGGCAAGGGGGAGCCAGGAGGAGGGAGGGGAAAAACAGAGGAGAGAATATGAGGAGAGGAAAAATGTTAATTCCAGAAGTCACAGCCGACGGACAAACAGAAATGAGAGACAGACACATGGGCAACTATTCCGCCTTTCCAAAAAGAAAAAGCCGCCTCCAATTCCACCGCTGCCTTGAACCGGCCGCTGGAGACCCTCACCCAGTGGCAGAGACCACAACTCCCAGAATCCTGAGACTAGACGGCCAAGGACAAAGGACGGTGGGGGTTGGTGCTCCAAAACATCTGAGGTGCCGAAGGTTCCCCGCCACGGCCCTAAACCCATCCCCAGGAGCAGACGGGCTCCCCCCCCCTCCGAAGATAGTTCAACTCCAGCACCCATCAGCCACTGCTCCCCCAGAGGCCAGGACCAAGGTTCAAGGACAATGGGTGGTAGAGTCCCACAGAGCTTCTGGAAGGGCTCTCTCTCTCTCTCTCTCTCTCTCTCTCTCTCCCCGTTTCCGAAATTTACAGTGGTCCCTTGTATAAAGGAAACAATTCGTTCCAAATGAAATTATGTTAAGCAAGTTTTCCTTTGTGCAAATTTCCCATAGGAATGCGTTGAAAACGGAGCAATCTCTAATTGCAACCATTTGTATGTTGTACGGATTCGCCCCATAGACGATTCTGCTAAGCCAATTTCCCCTACCTCCAGAATTTTTTTATGTTGTACAGATTTTATGTTAGGCAAACCGTTTGTTCTACAAGGTGCCACTGTATATTCCTTCCAATTCCGTAAATCCACCTCTTGCGACACGGCCTTGTGGGAGTTGTATATGTCGCGATTCGAGGCCTGGGTATCAACTCTAGTAATGTTTTTCATATCTATGACATCCCCCCCCCCACACACACACACACCACACCAAAACAAGCATGGCCCTTAATACGCCTGACGTTGCTGCATCAGTTTGACTTATATAACCGCCCCGTGGGTTTAATCCTCATTAGTTTGTCGGGTTTGGGGGCATCCCTGTCAGTTTTACTTTAGGGTTGGTGTCCAGCCCGACCAGGCCAAGAAAGAAAAAAAGAAATGAAAAGGTGGAGAAGTGAAACTGACCAATCCCCCCACCCTCGCTAGCTTTGATCCTGGCAGCAAAGTTAAAGGATTCCCTCCCTTCTTGTCTAGATATTTCCCCCCCCCCCCTCCTTCACCAAGAGTTCAGGATCGGCAGGGGAGAACCAGGCATCCCCTCTCGGAGGGGAATCAACTGGAGATAAAAGATGAACGCGGCAGAACCTGGACTTTTAAGAGAAGGGATACCACAGCCAGAAAACATTCGTTGTTTAGAATAAAAACTGTTTTCAGCCAGCACCCGAGTGTGGTTTTAAAGCTGCTAAGCCAATGGTTCTCCACCGGTGAGGTCCCCAGATGTTCCTGGACTGCAACTCCCAGAAGTTCTTCATCACGAGCTGAGCTGGCCTGGATTTCTGGGAGTTGCAGTCCAGGAACATCTGGGGGACCCCACCGATGGAGAACCACCGTGCTAAACCCTGAGCAATAGATGCAAAGGGCTTATTATGGGTTTGCCCCAGGCAGGCCCCACCCCACCCCTACAAAAATCAGCTCATGCCACCCATTGCATGAATCTCACCCTTTGATCCTGCCAACCTGTTTCAGGATCTCACCTACTCTCCAGCTGCTTTGGATATGGATAAGGAGAGGCCCCTGCCGGTCCAACCCAGGCTGCCAGAAAGGAGACGGGTGGAAGGTCAAAACACAGGCGTGCAATAAATAAATAAATGTTATTTCCCTCTTCCTGTTTCCTCTTAGAAGCAGGAGGAGCTGCAAATAATATAGCAGGGGCGGGGGGGGGGCAACTTCAGCATTGACTGGCAATTGTGTCAGCCAATCAGAGTCCATCTTTCTTTTTGGGGGGGGGTGGGGGGAATGTTGGATAACTGAACTCTGGGTTCGATTCCCGTGGGCGGACGTCGTAAAGGGACTAAACTTCCCACTGGCCTTGGAAAAAACCCTAAGGCCTCGATAAGTCACTTTGGACTCTGGCGGCACATAACAAGTGTAAGGAGAAAAACAGAACTTTGCATTTTCTGTATCCAACGCCTACGTTTCCACCCCGGCCGGGTTCAAAAGTTCTGGCAGGTTTTCCCAAAACGAGAAAACCTGCAGCACCGGTTGAAGCGAAGGTGGATGGAGGAGGGACACCCTGATGCCTCAATGACCGATTCAAATTCCCCTCGGCTGGCCGGGAAAATCAATCAGCAAATTGGAATTTAAGAGTGGTGCAGGCTGTTGGCGAGTGCAGACTGCAGAGGGTTAAAAAAGATAGTTTCTTTCCAAGGGCTATCAAACTGTTGAATAATTAATCTTTACTTCTCTTCTTCCTTTTAAATAATAGGTTATATTGTATTGTTGTACTGTGTTTTTATTGTTGACTATCTGATTCTTAAATTTCCTTTTATATCGAGAGCATATTGTACCAAAACAAATTCTGGGTATGTCCAACCACACTTGGCCAATAAAAAGTATTCTGATTCTGATTCTGATTCTGAAGAAAGCAAGACGGCTGTCAATAAAATGTGGCCAGATCTTCTAGATATCCCTTCAGCAACTGGGGCGGAGGCTAGTGCTTAAAACAAACAAAACAAACAAAAAGAAGTACCATGAGCAGCAAAAATGGTACTTTACTATTATTATTTTTGGGGTATTTACTTCACTTCCGGTTGGTAGAACGAGAAAATGCATCAGTTCAAGTTCAGACAAAGTTTTTGGGCAGGGTTTTTTAAAAATGCTAGACTCGGAGGGATGGTTTCTGGTGCATTTGGTGGAGACACGGGGGGGGGAGGGGGCTTTCTCTGGGGCTGCTCCAAGCCTTCAGAACTCCCTCCCACTGGAAAGCAAAGCTGCGGCCCATCTTTGCTGTCCTTGCCTTCCATAAGCAGAAAAAGACCTTTCTTTTCAGGCAATCTTCCCCCTTCACTGACTGGGTTTTGGACAGATTGTTGTGCCTTCCTACTTCAAATGTGTTTGGGTGTTGCTTTTGTTGTATCGTTTCAGTGTAACATTTGTTTGACTCTTTTGCCGTGTTTGTATACTTGCTGGGTTTTTTTTTTTTTTTTTTTTTTTGCTTTTACGCATTCTCTTTTTAAAGAACCTGGGCCGCCTTAGGTCCTTTTAAAGGAGGAAAGTGGGCTAGAAATATTTTAAATAAACAAATAAAGCAACACCAACCTGCTTTAAGGGACAATGCTCATGGCCAAGGGAATTATTAAAAGACTTTTGATTTAATACACACTGAAAATATATTCAGGAAGCATTAATGTCCATCTTCCCAGAAGTCTGTAGAAAGGGAAGCCATTTTTGTCTGTAAGCATTATACTGTAGATTTTTTTAATTTTTTTTTTATAGACAAAAACGTGGTAGCACCTGAAAGACTATGTTTTTTTTTAAAATATGAAAGCTTTCATAGACAGGTCTCTTATGTCTGTCACCACACACATTTCCTGGAGTCTGTCTATCATTTGATATCTTATTCAAGGTAGTGATTTATTTTCATAGAATCGTAGAATCGTAGAATCATAGAGTTGGAAGAGACCTTAAAGGGCCATCCAGTCCAACCCCCTGCCATGCAGGAACCCCGTCACAATATTTCCGACAGGTGGCCATCCAGCCTCTGCTTAAAAACCTCCAAAGAAGGAGACTCCACCACCCTCCTTTGTGGCAGCATATTCCACTGCCGAACAGCTCTAACTGTCAGGAAGTTCTTCCTAATGTTCAAATGGAATCTCTTTTCCTGTCATTTGAAACCATTGCCCCGAGTCCTAGTCTCTGAAGCCATGGAAAACAAACCGGCTCCCTCTTCGATACGACATCCTTTCAGATATTTAAACATGGCTATCATATCCCCCCCTCAGCCTTCTTTTTGAGAGGCTAAACATTCCCAGTGTCCTAACTTAGCTGTTCCTCATAAGATATTTCTTCCAGACCTTTTACCATCCTAGTCACCCTCCTCTGTTGTGCTGGGGTTATCATTTCATTTGGTCTTTGTATACCACTTAGGGCCATTCTCTTGGCTACATCAGCGGTATACAAAGTTGCAAAGTAGATAGATAGATAGATAGATAGATAGATAGATAGATAGATAGATAGATAGATAGATAGATAGATAGATATCAGGCATGTCGCATGTCCAAACTTCAGCTCTCCAGATGTTTTGTACCACAACTCCCACACTCCTTTGCCATTGGCAATCTAAGCTTAGAATTCTGGGAGTTGTGGTCCAAAACATCAGGAGGGCTAAAGTTTGGACATGCATAGATAGATAGATAGATAGATAGATAGATAGATAGATAGATAGATAGATAGATAGATAGATAGGAAGGAAGGAACTGATAGATAGATAGGAAGGAAGGAACAGATAGATAGATAGATAGATAGATAGATAGATAGATAGATAGATAGATAGATAGAGATAGATAGATAGATAGATAGATAGATAGATAGATAGAAGGAAGGATGGATGGATGGGTGGGTGGGTGGATGGATGGATGGATGGATGGATACATAGACAGGAAGGAAGGGATAGATAGATAGATAGATAGATAGATAGATAGATAGATAGATAGATAGATAGATAGATAGATAGATAGATAGATAGATAGATAGATAGATAAGACAGGAAGGGAGGAACTGATAGATAGATAGATAGATAGATAGATAGATAGATAGATAGATAGATAGATAGATAGATAGATAGATAGATAGATAGATAGATAGATAGAAAGAAGGGAGGATTCTCCAGGAAAACCATTAGGTCCAGAGTCCAGAATTACTGAACTGATGGCCCATGACCCACCACCCTGCCTTCTTGTCCCCGAAGCGTCCTGCCGAGAGCCCCAAAACCATTGACCGAAGCCCCGTCTCCGCCAATGGAGACCGTGTCCAAGCCTTACCCTCTGTGAAATGTGAGTTCCCTCTGCCCTCTTTCCCCGGCACCCAAGGGTCCCTTTCCCCGTTAGGCCTCTCTTCCACGCTTCTGCCGGGGGTTCTCTGCTTTGCGCCGCCTCCGTCCTCGCCTTCCTCCAAGCCCCCTTCCAGGATGGGCTGCAACCCGGGGCGCCCCTTTCTCCTCCGGCCCGCGGCTTCCTTCGGCCCTCGGAGGTGCCCGTTGGGGGGGCCTTGGGACTGGCTCTCCTGCCTGTCCGGGTGGCCCTCCGGGAGGCCCTGGCCAGGATCCCCCAGGGGAAAAGGTTGGGCCGGCCCTTTAGGGGCCAGCTGGCTCTTTTGTTTGCGGTAGCGCAGCTCCTTGAAGGTGGTCACCTCTCTTGACGGGGCGGCGGTGGGGTCAGCAGGCTCCGGGGGCGAGACGGCGGGGCTGTGTCTTTCCTGGGAGAGGGCACTGCTCCAGGCGGCCTCCTGGGAAGGGGGGAATTCGGTGTCGGGAGAAAAGACTATTAGCCAGTCGCTCTGCTCCTTCCATGCCTGGGACGGCGGCGGTGGCCCGGTGGCCGCCTTCTTCCGCTTCTGGGCCAGCTCGTGGAAAGACGTGATGTTCTTCTTGACTCCCCCGTCGCCTTGGGCCTCTGCCTCGGGCGGAGCCGTCTCGGGGGTCGGCTTCCCGGCATCGCCTCTCCTCAGCCCCTGAAGGCCCCTTTTGGTTCTGGGGGGCACGGGCGGAGGGACCCCTCCGAAGCGAGGCCGAGGTGGTGGCGCCTCCCGGTTGGAGTTGACGTCCACCAACAACAGGCCTTTGGGCTGAGCCGTCTCGGCCGGCAGGGCGTTGCAATTCGAATCCAGACCCGGTCCGACGGGGGGAACTGGCACAGACGGGGGTGCCCGGCAAGGCCGGACCGGAGGAGGTGGAGGCGGTGGAGGGGCGAGCTGGGGAGGCCTGCTGGAACCGGCCAGGGGTCGCTCGACCAGGGTCTGCGGGCTGGGAGAAGCCGGGTTAGAGTTGGACTCCAGCGAGGAGCTACTGCCCAGGCTGTCGGGGCTATCCCAAACCCGGGGCAGAGGGCATCCCGCCGCTTGGATATTGAGATTCAAGCTTCTCTCGTTGGCTTGGGCTTGAGGGGCGAGGCTCTGAGCATCTTCTAAAGGTACAATGTTGGGTTGGCTCTCAGCAGGACTCTGGACCTCCTCACCAGGGAACGCTTTGCAGGAGACAGGCGTGTCGTCCAGGCTGAGATCCGAGCAGCTGCTGACGGACGAGGTGTCCGGCTCGGAAGGAGAACCCAGATCCTCTTCTTCTTCCTCCTCTTCCTCTTCCTCTTGCTTCAGAGCCAGGCCGTTGGCCAAAGCCTGCTCCGGCCGCCCCGAGCCCGCTTTGACCTCCGGCGGGAGCGGGTGCGAGCCGCAGCACTGGCACGCCAGCGACGGGTGGTTGGAATTGGCGTCCACCGTCTCGGGGGCGGCGACAGGCTGGCGACAGGCCGGGTAGGCCGTCCGGTTCCCGGGAGGCACGAAAGTCTTGGCCTCTTCCCGCAGCTCCGGGTGGCGAGAGAGGTGGAGACCCAGAGAGATGTGTTGTAGGTGGACGTGGTTCAGGTTGCAGACCAAGCTTTTCTTCGGGGACTCCATGGCCAAGGAGGACGCGAGGAAGAAAGGCTCAGGGCCCGCGTGGTCGGTCAGCAACTCCTGGGTTTCTGCCTCCAGGGTGGCTTCGGTAAAAGCGGCTCCTGTGTGGAGGGGGAAATCCAGGATAAGACGGAAAGAAGAAATACTGTAATCATGTCCCAGGCGAACAGCCACGCTATTGATATCCCCCCCCCTGCATTGCCTTTTGATTGCATATTTTTCCCTCTGTCCCTGCATGTAAAGAAAGACAAAACTGAATTTTCTTACACATTGTTTTTTCCTATTTTGTTCCTGCATTAAAGGGGGGAAACAGCACTGCATATTGACTGCACGTTTCCCCCCTCTGTTGTTCCTGCGTTTAAAGAAAGTCGGGAGTGCATTTTCCTACACATTATTTTTCCTATTTTGGTCCTGAATTAAAGGGAGGAAAAAAAGAAAGAAAGACAGGTCTGCATTTTCCTACGCATTTTTTCCTTATTTGGTTCCTGCATTAAAGGGGAAAGAACAGCCCTGTGTATTGACTGCACATTCCCCCCCCCCTCTGTTGTGAGTTATTGAGACTGCAAATGCCAGTTAATGGGAGAAAGGGGTGGAACAGTTTGGGGAACTTGAAGCTATTCTGATCTGTGAATGCCTGCACTGTTTGTGCAGGTAGAGGAATTTAACAATAAAATAATAATTCAAAAGGCTGCAACAAGAATGACTCCCACCCCCCCCCCCCGGATCCGTCTCCCAAGGGATTTGGGGAGTTGTAGTCCCCCAAAAAGTCACTGTCCTAATAGCTATCTCACCTAGTGGTTCTAATTATCTAACCAAGTCTCCCATTCCTGACAGCAGTCAGTCAGATCGCCTGTAACCACGAGGACAAATAACTCAGTAGGCCAAAAAAGTAGCCGCCTTGGGTCCTTTGGGGGAGAAAGACATGAAACAAACAAATTAAACAAACAAGAATCTTCTAGATCTGCCAACAAATACAGATGAGGTAGGGGTTAACCTTTTTTTTAAAAAAGGTAGCCTGCCATGAAACATGGAGGATCCACCACGCCGCTTTGGCTGACAACAGACCGATCACGGATGTGGGGAATAGATGGAGACAGATGGAGCCTCTCCTGCTGCAAAGCAGATGGCCGGAAGGATGCTATTACTCCCCAACCCCACCCCTGCTTGCAGCTGCTCGCTGTCTCTGAACCTACCCACCCCTCCACATTAACCATCAATAATTGAGAAGGAGGAATTAAGTTCTCATGACAACCAAGGCCATTAAATTGGGGTGGGGAGTGGGAGGGAGTAGGGGGTGATGGACTACGTTTCTCCTTCTCAAAACAGCTCTGCTAACCAATGACAAGACAGCCAGTTTTAATCCACCAGCAGCAAGAAGAAAAAATATTCCAGAATTTTTATTTTTCTATTCAGACCACTGTTTGTTCTTCCTTCCTTCCTTCCTTCCTTCCTTCCTTATTTCTTCCCATCGTCAACTCCTTTCTTCCTTCTGTCATCAGCTCCTTCCTTCCTTCCTTCCTTCCAAAACAGACAAACCATCCACTTACAGATGCCTCTGTCTCTCCTGGTCCAGCCCCCGCCCTCGCCGAGTTTTAGACTGCAGATCCCACCCTCCCCTTCGGCCTGCTGGTTAGGGGACGATGGGCGGCGTAGTCCAAAAAGGACATGTGTCCACACAGTATCTCTGAATTTATTTTATTCCTTCTCCAGAGGGATGCCCTGCAGTCCAGTGATCTCTCCTCTTTTCCCAACCATTAAGAGACAGATCCGAAGGGCTGGGCTCCGTTCTCATCATCATCATCATCATCATCATCATCATCATCATCATCATCATCATCAACAACAACAACAACAACAACAACCATCTGACAAGGTAGGTCAAGGTTAAGAGAAAGCCCCCCCCCAGCCCAGAGTCTCTCTGGGTGGTGACTGTCTCTGCCAGATGTTTGGAACTCAAATTTGGTGTGTCACTTTCCAGAAAAAATAAAGCACACAAAAGAGCCTCCCGCCCCTCAACCCTGGGAGGAAGAGGAAGGGCTGAGTTCTCCTGGACCAACCCCGTGCCCTCCAAATGCTGGGTGGATTGGGTGGGGTCCCATCCTGCCAACCTGACACACACACACACACACACACACACACACACACACACACAGAGAGACAGAGCTTCCTTTTGCCCTCTGAAAAAATATCTCACCATTTCCAGACCGGCCCGGCCTGTCCGCAGGGCAAGGCGCCAAACCACTGCAGAGAAGGCAGAGAGAACATATGAATCCACCCCAGGTACCAAACATCCCCTGACGGTATTGGGCAAACAACAACAACAACAGCACACATACACACACACACACAACGGGCATCACCCGGCAGAGGCAAGGTACAGTACGTGCCTGAGGCAAGGATATGAGTCTGTGCGCCTGTGTGTCATCGCAGACGGGCACCGTCCGTGCCACCAACGGGTAAATATGTCAAGAAGGAAAAAGAGTCCCTGGGGTGACATTTTTTTCTGGGCATCTTGAGCAAAGAGGGATGTCAGAGAGGCAGAAGGTGGGGTTTTGTGTGGGGGGGGGTAGGGGTAGGGGTTCCCCACTTGGCAGGAGGAGATTTAAGGCAAACCTCTGTTCAGAGAAGGGCGAGGTTGGGGGAAAAGGGGAGACAGAAAAAAGGACCCCTATTCCCCCCACCCCCCAACATACACTAAAAAAAAAAACCCTTTTGCAATTAATGTCTCCAGATCACCAACAGAGCCAAGGAAGTGCTCTCTCCGGGCATTGCAGATGTCTAGAAAAATCAGCAGGGAACGCAAGGCAAAGCAAAAAACGGATGTGGACAAGTCATTCCGATTTAGGGGGGTCCTCTCCCCCCACACCCCCCCCCACGCTCCCCATCCCTGTGCCCCACGGCAAACCCGAAAGGAGCTCACCTGCCAAGCTCTGTGTATGTGTGGGTCTCTCTCTTTCTCTCTCTCACCCTCCCTTAGCATCTGCTGCAGGGCTGGGTACAGCCTAGCTTTGCTGCTGAGTGGCTGCAGGGATGGGAGGCAGGGAGAAACACATGCACACACACACACACACACACACACACACAGAGAGAGAGAGAGAGAGAGAGAGAGAGAGAGAGAGAGAGAGAGAGAGAGAGAGAGAGAGAGAGAGAGAGAGAGAGAGAGAGAGAGAGAGATTGAGCTCAGCCAGCTAGGGTGGGTGGAGCGTGGCCAGGCATCAGAAGCAATGGTACATCTCTCTCCCAGCCACCCCAACTCTGTTGGCCTGGCTTTAACCCTTCCTGGTCTCCTTTTTGTGGCCGACACTGTGAGTGCGTGTGAATTTCCTTTTCCTGAGTGCATTGCTTTAATTATTCCCTTTCACGGTCCATCGGGTGATTAGGTGCCCTCTGCGCTCCCTTTGGCCACCTCCTGAGGAGAGAGGAGTCCTTGGAAAAGTCCCTGATGTTGGGAAAGATGGAAGGCAAACGGAAAAGAGGACGGCAGAGAATGAGATGGTTGGACGGTGTCATCGATGCAACCAATATGGATTTGACAAAACTCGGGGAGACCGTGGAGGATAGGAAGGCCTGGCGAGCTCTGGTCCATGGGGTCACGAAGAGTCAGACACGACTGAACGACTGAACAACAAAACCCTATAGAAACAGAGAGAGGGACGGATTCTACTCCCCTGCAAGGGGGACCCTGGCCTGGCATATATTTCAAGGGCAGCCCCCCCCCATTCCCCCAGAGGAGGGGGACTCCATCCTGGAGCTCAGGGTGCAGGAAACCAGATTTAGGCTGAAGATCTAGAAAAACACATCTCGACCGTGAGAGCAGTGTGACAATGGAACTCATGTCCTCAGGAGTTGGCAAGCACTCCAGCATCAATAGAGATCAAGTCCATTCCCTGTCCAGGAGGCAGTGGGGCGTGGGGTGGGATTGAACTCTGGCTTCAATGTAGACCTAGCAGGGAACATGAATCGCCTTTTAAAATTATTTTTCAGGACTCGTGTTAAACTTTGCGATGCCTTGGCTGATGAAGAGACCTTTTGCACCCTGAAGCTTGCTAGGTTTGTGTTCTGTTAACAGTCTGGGTGCCATCACAGCGATCCCTGTTCCCTTCCTGCCGTGGCTACGACATACAGTAGGACCCCGGTATCCGCTGGAGATTGGTTCCAGGCCTCCCCGTGGATGATAAAAAACATGGATAAGAGAGAACGCCTGCCCACCCACCCCCAAACTGCTGTTTCCTGACAGTAGCTTGTTTTATCACTGCTGTTTTGAGACAGTAGCTTGCTTTATGGCTGCTGTTTGTGACAACAGCTTGCTTTACAGCTGCTGCTTGTGACAATAGCTTGCTTTGTGGCTGCTGAATTATTTAATTCCCCCCCCGCCAACCGTGGATAACTGAATCAGTGGATAATGAATCAGTAGATACGGGGGTCCTGCTGTACTTTGAAGGCAAGGCCAAGTCTATCGGCAGTTTGAGAGCCATCTTGGTTAGGAAAAGCAAACGCAGGGAAAAGAGGCCGAGAGAGAAACAGGTGCTTCATGGATATATTTTAAGCTGTGTTGTGTGGGGCGCAGATGCTGATAATTGTGGATAATAGCAAGCTCTATACATAGAATGGTCTCTGGCACCCTCTCATGGCCTGTTCTGGTAAATACACCCTGGAAATTGTAGGCATCTCTTTGGAGCAGGGTTACAAATTATTTTCAGGAGGTGAATCAGTGGATACCGATCCTGCAGATAGGGTGGCCCTATTGCACTATACAGAGCTATACACTGTATAACTGCCCCCCCCAAACAAACCACTTGCAGGCAGTCCGGGAACATAAGGCAATATAAAATGACACCTTTCTCCTGTCTTGTTTGATAAACTTCTCCTTTGAAAAAAGAGGACGAGGGTGACAGCTCATATCACAACCTTAATTGTCAGAAATACATGAGTCACGGTGTCTGGGAACAGCCTGTACGGTTGTTAAAATCTTAAAATAATTTGTCCTGGAAGTTCTGGGGTTTTCGGCGCAGCGTTTGATTTTTGACGGCTCGCTTTTCTCCCTAAAACGGGAGACTCCAGGGCTGCTTGTAGCCGGAACATGAGAGGGAAAGAGTTAAAAGTATTTAACAATACAGCCGAGAAAACCCGAGTACTAAAATATGCTGGTATTAAAAGCAATTTACGAATCATCTCAATTAGCGGGCGGTTTCCATTAGCAGCTCGAGGGTTAGGCTCCAAACCCACCAGATGGCAAAACAGACTAACTTCTAGTGTCAGGGAGTTCCATAGGTGGGATCAATGCCCCTCCTTAATAAACATGCCCTTCAAAGAATTGCAGAAATATTTTCTGGGCTGGAAATATTATCTGTCCAGCACTAATCCATCATTCCTTCCACGTGCCTGCTGAATGCTGTCCCTCCTCTTTTTTGACTGACTGGTGGCAGCTGTTTGTTTGCTGTTGATATGTTCAGCTGGTTGCTATGTACACAGTAAAGAAAGCAGTACAGGTACATGTGTACAGTGTGTCCTTTTGAGCAACTTAAGTAATGCATTTTTTGTCTTTCTCCTACACATGTCTTAGAAGAGTGAGCCATTGGCTCGAGCCATTAACGAGAAAGGGGTGGACTCAGGGGGAACTTGTAGCTATTCTCTGTGCATCTCTGTACTTCTACTGTGCAGCAGAAGGGATTTTAGCAGGAATCTAAAACTCTGCAACAACTTGATTCTATTTGCCTTTTCAGCTTCCTATTTGCTCCTCAAAATCTGGGGAATCAAGGGCTTAGCAAAACTCCCCCTGGCCATCTTTCTGTGAGGTGTAGTGTAGCAGCCAGCGTTTTGGACTAGGAGGTGCGAGATCCGGGTTCGAATCCCCACCGGGTGACTTTCAGCCGCTTGCTCCTACTCACCCGGTTGTGAAAATATCAGAAGCGGGGGTGGGTTGGGTTGGGGTGAGAGAATTATCAGAGGAAAGATAAGAAATAAAGGTAGACTTTAAAACTGTGTTGCTCTCCAGAAACACGACAGCAGCCCAGACGGAATCCAGTTTTGGAAAATAATTTAATTGCTACTTATCCCCCCCCCAACACACACACTGTTCGGCCTGTACATTTCCTCTTCATATGTTTACCACACCCACACTAAGAGCAGGGCAAAATGGTTTTGTTGCCGGGTGCTGTTCCAGAGCTTTAAGAAAAACAGGCGGGGAATCACTCCCCCACCATGACAAACTTGTCCTAAGGAGATGGGTTTACCCTCTGTCGATCTGCGAGACAGTGACAGGTCATGTGTCAGGATCCTTCCTGCAGAAATGCTAGAGGATCTCGTACGGTGTGCATACGGGATCAAGGTCATTACGCCCAGCTCTGTGGATGCTAAGCTGTTTCTCCCTCAAAACCAATAAAGCATAAGAATTCTATTTCTTGTATGCCTTTCCTCACATCAGAGTGAGCTATTCATCCAGGGTAAACCACTGGACAGAAAAACATCTCTCAGCTATAGCGTCGCTTCACCCTGAGGTAATCGACACCAGGAAATATTTGTTTTCACAACGACCAAGGGGTAAAAAAAAAAAATCAACGCTCCACTAAAGTGACTTTGCGGGGGGTTTACAAGAGATGCCAATGGTCAAAGCCAAGATACTCGGAGTGACATGGAGGAATTATTTTGCAAAAAAGAAAAAGAAAAAAGTAACGAGTTCTACCTGTAACTAAAATTCATCCTGCTCTTCAGATTTTTTTGTAAGAATAATAACAGGAAAGAAAGGCAGAACCTAAAAAGAAAAGAAAAGAAAAAACAGTTGTCCAGGACGGTCTTTTGACCCCACTTGGCCACTCTGTATTTTTAAGTTGCCACTGAGGGAAATAATGGTTTAAATACGAATCTCCATTTCTCTTCCTCAGTTTTTTAAAATAAAAATAAAATAAAATTCCGGGCATCTCTCCCAAGAGTCAAAAGAGTCGTGAGCAATCCCCCGGCTGCCTTACGACACCAACAACGCCTAGGAGAGAAACGGGCTTCAAAACCTGGCATGGAAAACTGGCCGCACAAACACTCCTTGGAAGCGAGAGCCTTAGAAATACACCACCAACGAACCTAAGAGTGAGACCATGGAAACTGTTTCGGAAGCATCCCCCACACTGGTCTCCCCCGGGCCATCCATCCGGACTAAGGACACCATTTTCCCGACAGGCCGGCTTCCGTCTTCACGGCCCGGGCCATCATTTCTCTCTCTTGTAGATCAGCTGAGCCAGGCCGAGGAAAATCCTGCTCGGAAGGTGGACGGTGTGCTGGGTGATCAAGCTTAGCAAAGCCTGGTAACTTTTCTCTTCGTAGTCCCGGTAGACGCCTCTCAAGTCCAGCGTTTCGTAGAGCTGCTTCACGCGAGCAACCTTATTCGGGTCTTTCTGGCCGTAGTTTTCCTAAGAAAGACACGGGGTTTTGCGAGACTCAAAACAAATCCTAGCGGGCATCCCCGATTTCCCTAAAATCCTGGGGCCGAAACTGGAGAGTGTTTGCGCTGTCGTAGGAATGGACATGGAATGACATCACAGAGGTGTGGCAAGCAAGAGGTTTGCTTTCTCTGTCTCGACACACAAGTAGAATGTGAACCTTGTGATGTGACAAGATTCCGGAAGTGACTCTTGCACTTCCGGATTACGGATGCCTGAGAATCCATTTGGGGCACTCCATCAGGGCTACTAGATCCATGCAGAGGTGGGACTGTCCACCTGGATGCACAATCTACCAGCTCCATGCTAGAAGAAAAAAAAACTGGCCATCCAGAAAGCTGTTCTGACCTGCTCTCTCTGCACAGAGGTAGACCTGGTCTACACAAGAGATAAATCTAGTTTATTTGGGGTGACTGCACTCCTGTCAGCCAGAGGTCACAGCCCGGAATGCATGGTGTGGTGGTTTGCGACCTTAGAGACGGCCGCACTCAGCACACCACCCAGAGATGGATTTTTAAATCTATTTCCCACCAAGCACGGCTCGTGGGTGGAGGAGAAGGCAAGGAGTCACAAGGCAGGTTCTTCGGCCTCAACACCCGCCAACTGGCTAGCCCGTTTACCTCCAGGATCTTCCTCTGCTCCGGGGAAGCCTGTTTTAAGCACTGCACCACTATCCAACTACATTTGTTGTCCTCGATGTCAGTCCCGATCTTTCCAGTCACGGCAGGATCTCCAAAGCAATCCAGGAAGTCATCCTGCAGGCAGAGAGGATCTCTGTGATGCCGGGTTGGGCCCTACCTACCATCCTGTTAGGCTCTGCAAAGCACACCGTTTTTAAGTCTGGAAACCGACAAATCCTTGCAATTTCCTATTCTATCGCGTCCTTTCCCCACAGATCCAGGTTTTTTTCAGAGAAAGAGCAAAGGCTTTTCAGAAGATACGGATTAAAGCACTAGGTTTTCACCTGGTTTTGAAAAGGATGCCTGCCTTGTTGGTAACTTTACTGCCGCTGGTTTTGTACATTTGAGAAAAAGGGTCTCTGCTTGTCTCCAGTCCACACAGTGTGGAATACAGGATGTTTGAGGAATAGTGCTCTATTCGGAACTAAGGTTCTAGTCCTCATGGGCCCAATCTTTGAAAACACAGGATGCACAGAAGAGGTCTAATGATCTACAGTAGTAGGAGTGTATGGGGAATTGGTTCCAAGCCGCTGCCTGCAGATGCTGAAAACTGCCGATAACAGTGAATATTGTGAAAACGGAAAAAGCTAGAAATACCCATTTTCACCATGTATTTACCAGAACTGGTCACTAGAGGGAAGCAGAGACCATGCTATGTAATTGTCAATAAGAATACAGAGCAGGGCTCCTGGCAATCTCTAGTCCAGTGGCTAGTTTTGGTAAATGCATCAGACAAATGTGTATTTCTAGTTTTTTTTCTTTCTTTCCATTTTCTTTCCCTATTTTCCAAGCTGAGGATGAATAAAACTGCGGAAACGGTTTCCACGGACACAGAGGCCTTACCGCGTTCGGAAAACCTAAGGCCGTAGTCCTCATGGGTCCAGCCACTGAAAACACAAGAGTGTTCAGAAAAGCCGGGTGTAATAAGTGCCCTTCTCTATAACCCAGCATCCCTCCTTGTTCTAGCAAAGCAAGGGACCTCCGAGACACCGGGGGCGGGGGGCGGGGGGGGGGAGAGGAAGGGCAGGTACCTGGATCTGAAAGAATTCCCCCATCTCCAACAAGATGGCCTTGGCGTGAGAGTGTTCCTCTTCGCTGTCAATGCCAGCCTGGAGCAGGGAGAGACAAGAGGAAAATATGAACCAGACACAGCCATAGAGAACGGGTGGTGGGGGGGGGAGAGAGAACTACAACCCCCAGGATTCTTTGGAAAGTGAAATGTCGCCCCCTTAGGATCCAAGCCGCACGTTTAAGGAGCTCTACGAAGATCCGACTTTCTTCCCCCTTTGTCGGAGGTCTAGACGGCAGCAACACAGAACGGGGGATTCTCGGGGGTGGCCCCTAGGGCTACCAAACGTATTTCCCCGGGAAATATGATGTGTCACCCGAGGCAAGGGTTACAGATGGGATACACTCTGGACTCCAGAGTCTTTGCAAGAGCCGATGGCTCTTTGAGGATCAGGGACAGGCAGAATGCGGCCCACCCAACACACCAGTTTCTGGCCTCTCTGGTCTCCAGGTTATAGTAAGGCGAAATAATGACCCATCAAGGTTTCTCATACCCGGCTGGCCATCACCCGCAAGAGGGAAAGGGTTTCAAACCCTTTAACTCACACCTGCCAACCTGTTAGGGGCAAGGACGGAAAGACGCTGCCTTCTGAGGCCAAGAAAACCCTCATTTTTGGGGCCCTGATGTGGTGAAATGAAACCCCCGTCGGCCGTTCCTCACTCACCATGTACATCGCAGCGGCCACCGGGAGGTAGAAAGAATAGAAGGCCGTCTTATATTTCACAATCGCCTTGTACCTGTGAAAAGAAGCGTCAGCCACGACTTAAAACTGTTTAACACAGAAACTTAGAGGACTTTTAACTTGAAATATAGTAAGACCACCCCCTTATCCATGGGATCACTATCTATTTCTTCACAGTCTGAAAATATTAAAACTATTAAAATAAAAAACTGCAGTGAAAAAAAAACTATTTTTACATGTACTACCAGAATTTGCCACTAGAGCGCGACAGAGACCAGGCTATGAATCCTTGTTAGGGAGGAACATATAGCGTGGTCAGGTGCCTCCTAGTGGCCAGTTCTGGTAATACATGCTAATTTTTAAAATGTCCTTTCCCTGTTACCATACTATATGCCAGGCCTGCATAACGCATTGCCCGCGCCTGCGGTGTCATCAGAGGTCGCCCACCGGGTCCCTTGCTGGCTTCCTGTGGGTGGCATTGGAGGTCTTTGGCGGTATGTTAGGGGCTCAAAAGAAAACGTAATTAATCAGCAGGGGAAAAAAATTATCTGTTGATTGCACGGGAAATCCAATTTATCATATCATGTGAATCCAATCTTTGTTCCTCTGTGCTTTCAAAGTCTAACCTGGTAATTCTGAGGACTAGAACCTTTCCTGTACTGTATTTAATGTGAAATGAATCTCGCTTCTAAAGATCCATGATGGTTTCTACTATTCCCTGAACAGCAACTTGTCCTTTACGTAAATACCCCCCAAAAAAAAAAAAATGTGAGAAGCCTCGAATCTCATGAGCATACCCAAAAACGCAGAACTCTGTGATCAAAACAGAAATGAAGATTTGCTTCCTGATTCAAATAATGCCAGGGAAAGGTTCTAGTCCTCAAGGCTTTAGAGACAGAAGTTGAAAAATATGGAATTCTTCTTATTGGGGTTCCCCCCCCCCGCACTCACGCACCGGCAAGCCCCATGGGATCCCGGACCGGCGCTGGGCCAAGTGATGGGGCTGAGGGCCTGCCCCCCCCCCGGGCTCTCCTGGGCCAGGCGCCATTTCTGAACCCTGCCAAAGCCAGAACCTGGGTTTCCGCTCCAACCTCTAGAGACAAAACCGGAATCTCGCCGATTCCGATGTCCATTAGCCACCACCGCCAAAAGTCAGAAAGTGGGGGGGGCACAGAAGCCACCCCTGCGCACCTCTCTTCTGTGAAGCGATTCAGATCTACCGAAGGCGCGGTGATAAGATCCAACGTTTGCCCGATCTCTGTGTGAAATGTCATCTAAAGAGAGGAGAAAGAGACCACAATTTTAGGGGCTCAAAAGAAAACATAATTAATCAGCCAGGGGAAAAAAATTATCTGTTGATTGCACGGGAAATCCAATTTATCATATCATGTGAATCCATCTTTGTTCCTCTGTGCTTTCAAAGTCTAACCTGGTAATTCTGAGGACTAGAACCTTTCCTGTACTGTATTTAATGTGAAATGAATCTCGCTTCAAAAGATCCATGTTGATGATGGATCTCTTACCCACCACCTCGACTTCCACCAGCCCCAAAATAGTAATCTGGGAAAAGATTACCAGATCACCCGCTTTCTTTTCTTTTTAAATCAACTCATCCACATTTTGAGGGTTCCTCATTTCTACTATTCCCTGATTCAACAGCAACTCCAAGTAAATGTACGCCTGTTTTTAAATAGCACCCCCCCAAAAAAAAAAAGTGAGAAGGGAAACAATTTCATGTCACACCCAAAAAACAGAACTCTGTGATCAAAACAGAAATGAGATTTGCTTCCTGTCAAATAATGCATGGGAAAGGTTCTAGTCCTCAAGGCTTTGAGAGCCCAGAGACCCACAAGTTGGATTTGCAGTGCCATCAAAAGATATGGAATTCTTTCTGTCCCGATTAAACGATCTACACTGGGACGAATCTTCCCACCTTCCCCCATATTGCATCACACTCTTGTCAAAAGTTGAGCCTGTGGGACTCTCTGCCACCGCGCAAACCAGAGGCACCAGGAAGGCGACGGAGGTGGCCTCAGGGCGTGTGTGTGTTGGGGGGGGTGTTACAAAACCTACCTGCAGGAACAGCTCCAGCAGGTTCAGGTAGCACGGCTGGTCTCGGCAGTGTCGTCTCAGCAGCTGGTAAACGCCGGCTTCCAGCAAAAAAGAGTCATTCACGGCATCTAGGCCGATGCCTTCCTGGGGGGACAGGGACGGGGGGAATCAAGAGATAAACGCTGGGCGAGGGTCAGCGCAAGGGCTTCGCAAAGCCACCGACCCCTCCCGAAACAGGCCTTTGCAGGCACAGCCGGCCGGTCCCGACAGTGCCCCTTGAGAAGGGATAGAAGGGGTTTCTGTGCCCCACGGCGGGCCATGAAACTCGAGGGGCAGCAAGGAATGAGGGACCTGCCACCTCTAGGGTAGACACAAGTCTTGTTTATGGGGCAGTTCAACCGGTGGAACTCCCTGCCACAGGATACAGCTAGGGGCATGTCAAGAGCTTTACAAAAGGAGACGGGAAACTTCATAGAAATTGAGGTGACAGGTTTCAAATCTAATCTAATCTATCTATCTATCTATCTATCTATCTATCTACAGGCATAGCCAAACTTCGGCCCTCCAGATATTTTGGACCACAACTCCCACAGTCCTTTGCCATTGGAAATACAGGCTTGGAATTCTGGGAGTTGTGGTCTAAAACATCAGGAGGGCCGAAGTTTGGGTATGCCTGATCTATCACTGTATCACTGTTTCACACACAGTCTATCTATCTATCTATCACTATCTATCTATCTATCTATCACTATCACTGTATCACAGATATTTTGGACCACAACTCCCACAGTCCTTTGTGGAAATCACTCTATCACTGAGAGATATCTATCTATCTATCTATCTATCTATCTATCTATCTATCTATCTATCTATCTATCTATCTATCTATCTATCTATCTATCTATCTGTATAGAGATAAAAATTCTGCCTTGAGGACTAGCACCCTCATTCTGATTACCTTTTTATACCAGCAGAGGTGGCCCCGGCGAGTGACCGAGTGGTCCATGATGTCGTCGGCTACCAGGAAGAAAGCCTGAAGCTGAGAGCGAAGGAGAGGTCATTTCAGTGGCATTGTTCAGCCTATCAACAAGTGGAATGAGTAACCCTAGTAAAAGCCTTCTGCCCGCAAGGAGCTTACAATTGCCATGGACAAAGCAGGACAAAAGCCAGAGAGAGAGGAGGGGGAGAGTTTTTGTATCGCATGAAGGACGGTATTTCCCCACCCCACCCCTAGGTTGGGCTTGGGGATGATGGAGGGCAATACATTTTGTAATGATGGTATTGCTCAAATCATGGTGGACTTTTCCATACAGACGAACCTGAGAAGGTATGCAAACCCGGCCAACCCACTGACCTAAGTTCCCCGAGGCACTGCTTTGTTGCTACACACGCACCCCGGGGCGAAAGCACTTACCAATTCTACGCACCAGCCGACAACCATCGCCCTCCGGAGGCTCTCCTGATCCTGTGGATCGAGTCCGGCCAGCTCGCGGAAGGCTGCCACCACGGCCAAACCCCGGTTGTATTTCCCACCGACAGCATTATATTCAATGACCTGCAGGGGAAAACAGGCAGAGAGATTTTGGGGGGAGAGGCAAGCCACGGCGATGGAGACATGCTGTGCTAAAACGACACTGGCAGGATGCCTCCAAAAGCCCTTCGCTGGTCACTAATTGCAGCTGTAATTGCAGGAACTAATGACGGCGTGGGTGGGCAAAATGCAATTAGGAGGCCAGAGGTGGCCTCTTAAGGCTGCACACTGGGTCTTAAATTTTTTTAGTAGCTGGCTCCTTTTAAGCCTTGAGAGAGGATGGACTGGATTATCCAGACGGTCTTTTCCAGCTGTTCAACATTTATTATTTTAAACCAGCTGTGCTTTTGAATGGGACTTCCGTGTACAGAAAATGATCCGTGCTTAGCATATGACTAACCCAGCATTCAGATGTCACCACAAGCTCTTGTTTTACTTGTTATGATACACATGCGCATGTCGATTAACAAGCTGTGGCTGGCTAAACCAGCCACCCAGAGCACGCTACGGAGATCATGGTTTGACGTCCGCTCACAAACCATGGTTTGTCGGAATCGTGGCTTATTGCGACAGCTAAATATGCAATCCAGGCTTGTTCCTCCATGCTGCCTCCTTGGAAACAGAAAAGGACTGGGGAGGCAGTGATAGGGAAGACAAAACATCCTTTTGTATTGCAGTTCATAAATCCAAGTCAACAGTCCTGAAATCCTCACCTCCTTCAACCGAGCGAAGGCATCGGCCACTTCCTCCTGCCGAAGCCCCTCGTCCGTGAGATCCTTGACTATCTGGGGGAAGAATGCCACGAACTTCTCCCGGTCTGCGGCCCCCACCAGCTGCTTCCCATTGCTACTCATCCTTCCACCTGGAGCGTGCAGGAACAGAAGATCACGATATGACGCTCCAGCGGACACACTTGCACACCGTAAAAAGAAAGCAACCGGGGCAAGCGCAGTCGCGCCAAAAGAGTGCCGTCCTGATGCACTGGACTGCAAGCCCCATGTTCCCCAGACAGCGCAACTTTTTAATCTCTCTTTCAGGCAGGGAAGGGGCTCCCTCTGTGTCCAAGCTGGACCAGGATGGTCACATAAATACCTTTTCCCCACCCACCCCAAAAATGCTACTTTTGCCAGATTTTAGTGGAATGAATCCAAGGCAGAGCTTGGACAGGAGACAGGTGGATAGGGATAAAAAAAATATGTGGGGGGAAGCCATCATTCCTATTGTTTGTGAGTGTACCTCCTACCTAGATCCGGGCGGTTTCCTAAGTGTGTGATTTCTTGCGGCAATCTTCTGCTCGGCATTTAAGCAATGTTTTTTTGTAGGTCAGGGTTTGACTGAGTGACACCCACATTCATGGGGATAGGTGTTGCCCTGACCTATTGCTGCCCTTTCTTCTCTGCTCTTTTAAGGCCTGTATTCCCAACCGGAGAACACCCCCCAAATATTCCAAGACAAAAATCCCTCTTCGCCACTAGCTGCGCCGGCCAGGATTCCCGGGAAGGGCAGAACATTTGGGGACCCACGGCTTGCAAGGGTCTCGGTGTCAGCTGAGCCCCTAAGGAGGCCGGGTGATGGTGGAATCTAACTCCCAACCAAATGGCTCCGCAGCCAGAGACCTCAACCTCTGAGTTATTGGAACAGTTCGCAATTTCTAGATTCATTTTGCTTTTACCCAACACATTCCTCCCGCCCAGGAAAAAGAAAAAAGAAATCGGTTCCTGAATGCACCCAAGGTCCCAAGTTCGATCCCCGGGCATTCCAGTTGGAAAACAAACTTCTTTAGTTATATGCAGGAATACACCCATTTCTATCACTGCCTGGTTAGTACTTGGATGGGAGACCACCAGGGAATACCAGGTGCTGTAGGCGCCTGGAGTAGGAACCATTCCAGTTTTCCTTCCAAGAAAACTCCGTGGACATGGGGTCACGAAGAGTCGGTCATGACTGTAACAACACAGACACACGCATTTCTATTGCCTCTCATGGGTTTGGAGATTTCAGAAGCAACAACCCTTGGAGATCAAAACCGGGCTGTTAGGAATTTCGGGGGGGGGGGTTGTTATTCTATAAATTTGTTTTTTTTTAAAGCTCTTGTTTGCAAGAGGGCTCGAAATGCACCGCCAATTTTGCAGAGAAGCAGATATCTGTGTTGAAGGGTTGTATCCTCAACCTCGGCTTTCATTTTTACCCTGTCACTTCTGAATGGGAGAAAGGGCTGATCTTGCATCCCTTTTCGATCTCTTAACACCCATCAAGAATATTTGCAACCCCATAACACCTTTAAATATATTTTTAAAAGAACATTTGCAACCCCATAACATCTTTAAATATATATATATTAAAAAGGATATTTGCAACCCCATAACATCTTTAAATATATATATTAAAAAGAATATTTGCAACCCCCACGGTGTCCACGAATGCCAGGGACCTCCTGAAACAAAAACCCTGGGAGGTAGGACAGGCTGGGGGGGAAAGATCGCCCAACATTACATGGCTGGAGGGGTGGGGTTCTCCCAAGCCCTCCGAGGACACTCTAACCACTCCACTCCACCACCTTTGCCTTGCAAGGCGAAGGGTGACGCTAACCACTATGCCACACTACCTCTCCCTTGCAAAGCCAAGGAACGGGGTGCAATGCAAGGTGAGCCTTCCTCTTCCTCCTCCTCCTCTTCCTCCCCATGTCCTTACCTGCTTCAGTCACCCTGCAAGCTCCAAACCAGCAATAACTGGGGTTGCAACTCTTTCGGGAATCTAAAGGACTCCCCGGGCGCCCCGTGGCCTTCTGGGAGTCGTAGTTCTCGCGCTGTCGCGGCCCCCGCAGCCGCCAGTGGAGCGCTGCCTCCGCCCAGAACCACAACTCCCAGGGGGCACCGCGCGAGAGAGAGAGAGCGAGATAGACGCTTTCCCTGGCATGGCCCGAGCACCGCCACCACCGCCTCCATTGGCCGCCTCCATCGTGCGAGGACGAACCATGGAGGCGGCGGCCAATCAGGAGGACGGGAAAGGACTCCGTTGGCCTCCGCGGGAGCTGCGGATTGGCTGGCGGAGAAAGGGGTGGGGCTCGATGAGAAAGGGGCGGAGGGAGGAGGAGAAAAAAACCCTCAATGACTTAACTCTTTCGTGGAAGGGAGGAATTAAATGGAACCGCTTTGGGGCTGTGTTGTATTTGCAAAAATCCTGCCAGTTTTCGAACCTCACAGGTCTCTTCGTCGGAGCAGTTTTTCCAAAAGATTTCTTGTCCAAGGGCTCTTTCCAATTGCTTTATCCCTTTCCATGCCCCAGAAAAGTTCCTTAAATTTGCCCTTGACCAGTACATTCTCTTATATGATATTATTTTTCTCCATCCAGGAAAATTATTTAAAATTAAAGTTATTTTTTTAAATCCGAGGACCCGACAGGAGACTCGGATCTGCAAAACCAAGCATGGACCCTCCTAATTTCATTGGATTCTGCCCCGTGGGATCCTTCCCACTTCTCTGTCAAATCATAGACATTAATGTCCATAGCAAGGCTACACAAGAATAATCATTCATGGGTCCTCTGTGGCTCTCTTCAAGAGTGCAAACGTGGGATTCTCTAAATATGTTGATTCCTGCCCCCCCCTTATGGTCTTGGCATCCTGTGTCCCCACCAGCATTGATGCATGAACACATTTGGACTGCTACTGGCTGCATTTCACCTGGCGCCTCCTTTCCTGGACACTATGTATGTATGTATGTATGTATGTATGTATGTATGTATGTATGTATGTATGTATGTATGTATGTATGTATGTATGTATGAGTTGTTTTTTAACTGCTGGGGAATCGAACTTCCAACCTCTGGCTGCACCCAGAGCACAGCTAGGAAGGAAGGAGCTGATGATGGATGCAAGGAAATAAATAAGTTGATGATGGAAAGAAGGAAGGAAGAAAGGATGGATGGATGGATGGATGGATGGAAGGAAGGAAGGAAGGAAGGAGCTGATGATGGATGAAAGGAAATAAATAAATAAACTGATGATAGAAGGAAGGAAGGAAGGAAGGAGCTGATGATGGATTAAAATAAATAAATAAATAAATAAATAAATAAATAAATAAATAAATAAATAAATGAAGAAGCTGATGATGGATGAAAGGAAGGAAGGAAGGAACTGATGATGGATGGATGGAAGAAAGAAAGAAGGAAGGAAGGAAGGAAGGAAAGGAAAGGAAAGGAAAGGAAAGGAAAGGAAAGCAGATGATGGAAGGAGGGAAGAAAGAAAGAAAGGTGGGAAAAAGTCGTGTGTGTGTGTGAGGGGGGGTCAGCTTTACTGTCACCTTGGGATTCCCCCCCCCCAAAAAAAAACCAGGAGAAAGCTTATAAGAGATTTCCCCCTCCCCGCTGAATAAAAAAAGCACAGCTCTTGACAGGAAGAAAGCTCCTTACTCCTTTTGCCCATCGCGAGAAGCCAAGATGCACTTTTGGAAAGGAGGAAAAGAGGAAGGCCCTGCGCGAGATGCGCAAACTCCCTCAAGGAATCCACAGGCCTGAACTTGCCAGAGAGCGGCGCAGGGCCCTTCAGGCCAGGATATTTTGGACAGTGCTTGTCCATTTGGGCCAGTGACTTCATAGCCCCCTCGGAAACACTGTGTCACTAACTTCTGTTTGCCCTTAAGATCTCACACGGCTGCTGGTTGTTATCTCCGAAATCCCAGCGTTTAATCCAGGCATTTCCAAACTTCGGCCCTCCAGATGTTTTGGACAACTCCCACAGTCCTTTGCCATCGGCAATCTCAGCTTGGAATTCTGGGAGTTGTGGTCCAAGACATCAGGAGGGCTGAAGTTTGGACATGCCTGGTTTAATCCAATTTTTTTTAAAGGGCAAGGGTCTAACCTCTGGAAAGAATCAAGCCTCCCTTTTTGGGGGGGCTGGGGTGTGAGGAAGGCAGGCAGGGGTGAAGGTTGTGCCCTGCCATCCTCACAACTGAGAGCTGGCCCTGGGTCATATTAAAAAAAAAAACAACAACAACCCACAATTTGTCAGGGAGTCAAAGGAAAACAACCACCACAGGGTGTGTCTGTGGGTTGTGCTTCTGGCACTGGAAGTTCCCTTCCGGAAAAGAGGAAAAAAAGGGGGTTTGGCTTATTGCAGTGGCCTTCGCATTCAGCTGCCTCTTCCTTGTTGCTGCAACTCCGGCCGAGAGAAAATAGATAAACCAGAGAAAGAAGAGGGAAGGAAGGGCCAGAAAACAGCTGGTGGGTATCGATTTTTCCTGCATCCTTCCTCCCCATCTGCATCTTCCCTTCCCTGGGACTACCAGCATCACCCCAGACCCTGGTCAACTTGCAGGGGTGTTTCCCTGGAGGCAGGCCACGATTCGGAGCCACGGCTGCCTGCCTCTCTCTCTGATGGTGCCCTTTGGGAGGGGGTTGCCTACGGCTGGTCTGTTTTGGGGGAGGGCTTTTTGGGTCCGCCGAGGTGAGAGTAGGTATGCAGGAGCGATGGATGCAACTTGAGAGCGTGAGGATTAGAACTCGGGAGTCCCGTGTTTCCACCAAGGTGGGTGGGTGAGCTTTGATCTCTCAGCCTCACTGGCCTCGCTGGAGGGAGGGGGGGTTGTAGGATCCCTCCTGGAAAAACCCCAATTTATAGGCTTTGAAGGTGGTCCTGGAGAGTTTAGGTCCAGTGCTGAATCCGGAAGGGCTTATGCCCACCTCTGGACAGTGTGGTGGATACTCTCCTTCCTAGGGAAGGTGGATTTGCCGACGTGGTTTGACTACTGTAGCACATCCTGCCGGGGCCTGCCCTTGGAGGCTGTTCAGCTGGGCCAAATCTGGCCGCCAGAAGAATTGGGGGGGGGGGGGGGATTTGCCTGGTTTCGAAGCAACTGGAATGACTCCCAGTTTGCTTCCAGTTCGGTTTAAGTAATTAAGGCGCTGGTTTTGATCAGTGAAGCAGCTTTGGGTCCGGTTGGTGGAATTGTTTGAGCTTCTGTTTGGAGCCTCAAGGCCTTAGAAGTTAAAAACTGACCATCCGATCAGCAAACTCACGAGTGTTTGCATCCATAGGATGCCCCAGAGGCAGCTCTGTGTCTCTAGACGACTTGTGAGTGAAATTGAGTTGTTGTTTTTTTTAACTGCATGTCAGGCTGGGATGACCCAAGACATTTTGCTGCCTGAGGCAAAGGAGAAACACACACACGCCCTGTGCTTCAGACAACGATTCTTGTGTTCAGGGAGGCACACAGAGGGAGCCTTCAAACCTGATCTCGGGGTGTGGTCTGCCTCCTGACACCAATGAGACATGATGGTTATTCAATCAGACTCAGAATCAATGAACCCTGGGTTCAATTACACTTGTGGTCCAACTGCCCTCACAGGGCTGTTTGAAAGCCTAAAATAGAGTAGAGGAGAACTATATTGGGGGCCTGCAAAAGACCAAAAGATCAGTGGTTCTCCACCTGTGTGTCCCCAGATGTTCTTGGACTACAACTGCCAGAAATCCTGGCCAGCTCAGCTCGTGAGAAAGACTTCTGGGAGTTGCAGTCCACAAACATCTGGGGACCCACCGGTGGAGAACCACGGCACTAGAGGAATATAGGCAAAGAAGATGATGGTTGCTAGGTTTAAGGATGATGGTTTAATAGTGTATGCGCACTGAGTCTAAGACACCAGCCTCAGTATGGGAATGGGGGTGGCTTATTGAATTTTTTTTTAACATTTAAAAATATTTACCTCGTGGGTGCTGCCGGGGAATATACCCAGGAAGCAACCAACAGTAAAGCTTGTTTACAAATCTCGACTGTTCTTAAAACAAGACCGGCATTTACAAGACGCCGGCTGGACAAGAAGCGAAACAATAATAACAGCGAAAGGAGACGCCAGCAAATGGTTAGGCGAATAATCCTTTTTTAAAAAAATGTCACAGGCTTAAATTGCAACAGAGATTATTCGGGGTTGTTTTTTGGGCAGGGGAGGGAGGACCTTCCGGGGAGCATTTAGGACGGAATAACTTGCCCAAGGTCACCCAGGCTGGCCCTTTTAATCTGCCGGGAATCAAACTCCCAAACTCAGTCACTCAGTTTTCCATCCAGTTTAGGATGAGCCCAATTTAAACCAGCCTAACAGGGATTTCATGAGAAAGGGTGGTTTTACGAATTGCACACCCCACCCCTGGCGAGCTTCCGTGACTGATGGGCGATCCGAACTCGGGACGCCCAGTCTGTCTCTCAGCCTGCCTAGCCCCCCCCCCCCCACACACACTGGGCACACCCAGTGCGTAGGCTTCCAGAGTTGGCCAATAAAAGACTGGAATTTGTCCTGACAGCAAACTAGGCAGCCAGGAGATTTCTTTCACCATCCTTTCATCGGTTCTGAGCGGTGGAGTTGGTTTCGGGAATTGCAAGCTTTCTCCTGGCGTGGGAATAAATTATAGAGTGAGTGAGGCCGGTGTGGGAAAATGTGAGATCTTTGTCACGGTGGTGGCTTTAAACTTGGCTACCTGTTTCCACACCTGTCTAGCTGGTGCCAAGACTCACTGGCTCACTGTGTCAATATACAGTGGCACTTTGTATAAAAGGAATTAATTCGTTCCAAATGAAATTCTGTTAAGCAAAATTTCCTTTATACAAATTTCCCACAGGAATGCATTGAAAACAGAGTTAATCCCTAATCACGACCATTTTATGTTGTACGAATTCACCCCACAGGCGATTCTGTTAAGCAAACTTCCCCTCTCTCTGGAATTTTTTATGTTGTACAGATTTTATGTTATACAAACTGTTTGTTATACGAGGGCCCACTTGTACGCCTGTGGGTCTCCTTCCCGTCCGGACTTTGCCTGCCCTGCTTCTGTGACATCACTAACCCCCGCCCCATGATGCCTCCAAGCCCCGCCCCTCAGTCTCAGGTTAGATAGATAGATAAATCATTATGGTCATTGTCCTGTGCAGAACAACGAGATTGTCCCTGGCTAGTGTGGCAACCGGATTCCCCGGGGTTGTTAATATTTAACAGAATCTGGTCGTAGGAGCACCAGGTTTAAGTGACTTCAGAGGAGAACCGAAAATTGGAAAACAAAAGAGAAGAGGGGCAAAATAATGCATAATGGGAAGAAACATGACAAGGAGTGGGGGGAAAACTTTGAGATCCTTCTCTGTGTCTTGCTTGATTGGTTGCTCATTAGAAAAGCAGGATAGTCTAGTGGCTAGATGCCTAAGGTCTCTGCAAAAACAAAAGCGAAAAACAAAAGCGAAAAATGAAAAAGAAAACACCCCCTTCCCTAATTTTAATCCAGGAATTGTATAAATGTAGGTCCTTCGACACGAACAAACGACAAGCAAACCCCAGTGGCTATCTATCTATCTATCTATCTATCCCTTCCTTCCTGTCTATGTATCCATCCATCCATCCATCCATCCATCCATCCATCCATCCATCCATCCATCCTTCCTTCTTCTTCCTATCTATCTATCTATCTATCTATCTATCTATCTATCTATCTATCTATCTATCTATCTATCTATCTATCTATCTATCTAGTTCTGATGGTGCTGATGGTCTTATTTTGGAGATATGCAGTTTATTATAGATAGATGAGAGAGAGAGAGAGAGAGAGAGAGAGAGACTTGATGATCTACAGCAGTGGTGGCAAACTTTCGGCACTCCAGATGTTTTGGACCACAACTCCCAGAATTCCTAGCCTAGATTGCCAGCGACAAAGGACTGTGGGAGTTGTGGTCCAGAAACATCTGGAGTGCTGAAGGTTTGCCACCGCTGGTCTATCGGGTCCCTCCAGCTCTGCAGTTCTAAGATTCTAAGGCGAGAATGATTATGGTGGCAGTGGCGGTGATATTTATGTATGTATTTATTTGGTACACTTTTATACCGCTCCTTTTCCCATAATGGAACTCAGGGTGGTTTACAGATTAAAAATCAGATAAAACAACAATATGATGAAACGATGCCGGCTGCATGAGGTACCACATGGCCTCCGGCCACCTGCTCCGTGCACCTCCTGCCAGCGATTGTGGCCTCCCAGCTTGGTCACTGTTTAACTATAGGCGGCCAGGCGGGCGTTGAGCTGGGCGAGGGAAGGCCTGGGAAGTTCGTCCCTGGGGCCAGAGTCTACCCGAGCCGGAGGGAGCGCAGGCCGAGAGCCAGGAGGGGCAGGAAAGATGGCGGGTGAGCCTGGACAAGCCACCCACCCACCCACCCACCGAGGGAAAAGGGCACGGGTGCCGGGCGGGCGGCTCAGCCAGCGGAAAAGGGAGGGCACACACGCACACACATGCACGCACGCTGGCCTCTGGAGGTGCCTTAGCTCTTGCTGAACGGAAACCCTGCCACAGTGGTGCCAGGCCTGGGTTCAAGTGTCTCTCTCTCTCTCTCTCTCTCTGAAACCTTCCCCAATCCTCGGCAGCAGGAAACGAAGGCATCATTGACGAGATGGCCTCCCTCACCCAGGAGCTGGGCACGGCTTTTTTCCAGCGCCAGCAGCTGCCAGCCTCCATGGCGGACACTTTCCTGGAACACCTGTGCCTGTTGGACATTGACTCGGAGCCCATCGCCGCCCGGAGCACCGGCATCGTATGCACCATCGGTGTGTGTGTGTGTTTCTGTGTTTAGAGAGGACCGGCCTCTCTTCCCGGCTTTAAAGCCAAAAGAACTGGAAGGAGAGGGAGCCGGGAGCCCACATCCTAGAATGCAGCCACGTATTCTGGTTTGTTTGTTTTTTTAAAGGAAGACCCAAGTTTCTAGTCCCTATGGTTGCAAACATGTAGGTTTGTGGGAAAAGCTTGGGTATGTATTGGGGAGGAGGAAGACGGAGTTATCCTCTCTTCCCCCACTAGGGGGGTGTTGCACACTGCCCCCCCCCAAAAAAAAACACAGCCTGGAAAAAAAAACTTGGATGGGGGAGCGATGGGCCCTGTAGTCCAGGGGGCAAAAAAAAAAAGGTGACGTTTCTCCCGTCCTGAAACAGAAGGCCCTTTTCCCTCTTTTAGGACCAGCTTCCTGCTCCGTGGAGATGCTGCGCGAGATGATCAAGGCCGGGATGAACATCGCACGGCTGAATTTCTCGCACGGCTCGCACGAGGTACGGAAGCCGGCAGGATCCGTGCCGAGCGGAGGGCTAGGAAGCTGGAGATACCCTGCAGGAAGAAATCAGGGGGAATTTTGGAGCAGGAGGCGCGCAAATAATGCTAAGAAAAGTGACAAGAAGTCGGGGGTCCCGAGCTTTGGAAGCTTTTGGGTGTTTTGTGACACAGGCGCTGGCCAATCTGACCTTCTCGCTTAGAAAGTGGCTTTTGCTAGGGGAAGGGGGAAGATGGGTCAAAGCTCTCGTTTGGGTCCGATCCTGAAAGGCGGTTCTTCTTCGGGGCCCTTTAAGGCCTCCAGATCTTTCCTACGCAGTGCAAGCCACCACCCCCCAAAATGGAACCTCCTTATCAGAGGCAGTCTACCCTTAAATACCAGTGCTTGGGGGAAACACAAGCCAATGGGTGTCGTCAAGTGGATAGAGGGACGCTCTTCTCCCTCTCACAAAATACCAGAGCTAGGGGACATCCACTCAAACGGAGGGTTGGGAGAGTGAGAACAGACCAAAGAAAAACAGTTTTTTGAAAACCAACGCATGGTTAGTCTGTGGAACTCCCTGCCACAGGAGGTGGTGATGGCATCTGGCCTGGATGCCTTCCAAAGGGGATTGGACCAATTCCTGGAGGAAAAGTCCCATCCCAGGTTGCAAGCCATGATGGGGATGTGTCATCTGCAGGCGTCACCCCCTGGTCCAGCCAATGACTGTTTTCCTTCCGTTTCAGTATCATGCCGGGTCCATCGTCAACATCCGAAAAGCCACCGAAAGTTTTGCCTCCAACCCTCTTTTCTACCGACCGGTGGCTATCGCCCTGGACACCAAAGGCCCGGAAATCCGTACCGGTCTGGTCAAAGGGGTAAGCCCAAGATAGCTGTTTTTCAAGCCCGTTGCTATTGCTGATGGATGAATTTCTGGCACGATGCCTTTTCCGACATGGTAGAAGCGCAGAGACTCGCAGAAGAGAACAGCTCAATTTCTTCAGATAGTCCACCCCTGTCTCATTTAACTGGCACTTAAACACCTCAGTACATTTGTAGGAGAAAGAATTTAAAAAAAAAACATTTTGTTGCTCGCCGTTTGGGACAGATCAACAGCAAACAAACAACTGACTTCAGCAGAGGGAAAGGAAACCCTCAGAAGATAAGCGGGGCTCTCTCCAAGGCAGGCAGGCAGGATGGGTAGCGATTGGAGAGATGAACAGTCACTCAGCCCAGAAAAGTCCCTCCCATTCTAACTAACTGCATGCAAGGTTGTAAATGAAACCCCAGTTGTTTCTAGAGGTTTTGGCACCTGGCACTGTCTCTCATCCACACCTGACGTGATTTGTGGCCACGATCCTTCCCTGCCACCATGGTGCCCAACCCAAAGAGAAAAATCATGAGATTGAAATTCTCGATTTTGGGTGCCTTCTAAATGTTAGTGCCTGGGGCCAAATCCCCTGTCGCTCCAAACTGGTTACCATTCCACAAATATTTACCAGTTCTTCTTTTATTGCGGGAGGGGGTGTTCCTGCTCAGTAAAAAAAAAAAAAGCCCCAACTAACGCAACTCTTGGGGTTGGGGTGGGTTTGATCCTGCGCTTACAGGGGGAGAACAAAGAGGTGGAGCTGGCCAAAGGATCGGAGCTGATCGTGACCACCGACCCGGCGTTCAAGGAGCTTTGTGACCAGAAGACCATCTGGGTGGACTACGCCAACTTACCGAAGGTGGTGAAAGTCGGTGGACGGATCTTTGTGGACGATGGTCTCATCTCCTTACTGGTCAAGGAAATCCGTACGTACCACTCCCGATACCGTAAAGCCAGCGGAGACCTTTAAGCCTTGTAAGGTTCGGACAAAAATTCAGAGCGGATTCAGCAAACCCCCCTTCCCCCCCCCAACTTGGAGAAGCTCCGCATATTTCGCCCACCCTCCATAAAGGTGCCCTCTGTTTTCTTTACCTGTCAATCCTGTTTGGGACCTCAGGTGTAGGATCTCATTGTTGTACATGGCCAACAGCGGCCAATAAAATATGTTGGATGTATCTTTCACAACTGAGCATGTTGTTAGAAACTGAAGCCATGTCCGCGTGACTATCAGTCATCAGGCCTGGACAATTTTATTGCCGAATGAAGCTGGCCTTATCTCCTGGACAACCAATCACAAAGTAAAGCCACCTCGTATGCAAATTGTGGCGGCGTGTTGCGACAATCACATATCCTTCAGCACACTGGCTTGCTAATTACGGGCTACCTATAATGTCTAGTTTTGACGAGGCTAGAGAAACTCACAGTCTGGTCCTATATGTGTCTCTGCCCCCCCCCCTTATTTCTCCGGCAGGCCCTGACAGCTGCGTGGTAGAGGTGGAAAACGGTGGGATGCTATGCAGCCGCAAGGGGGTGAACCTGCCGGGGGCCCAGGTGGACTTGCCGGCTGTTTCTGAGCGGGACATCCGAGACCTACAGTTTGGCCTGGAGCAGGGGGTCGACATCGTCTTTGCCTCCTTCATCCGCAAGGCCAGCGACGTGGCCGCCATCCGGGAAGTGCTGGGAGAACGTGGTCGGGCGATAAAGATTATCAGCAAGATTGAGAACCACGAGGGCGTGAAAAAGTAATTGCTTTTTCTCTCCATTTATTTTATGCGCTGCCTCCATCTCATTCTGGGATTGTGCGGCTTGTAAAGCACTCCTCTAGATGTGCCGCAGAAGCACTGGGATTTGCTGAGCAAAATAGCTTCAAGTTCCCCAGAATAGTCCATTCCGCCCCGCCCCCCTTAACTGGCACTTACAGTCTCGTGAACTCACTCTGAAACATTAGTTGGGGAAATGATAGCAAGCATCTTTTACTTACAATTGAACAGATCCAACAGCAAACTGGTAGACTTGACTGCTTTTAGCAACAGGCTTCAGCAGACTCACAGAACTGCTTTCAACTGACTTACAAGAGGCGGGGGAACTAACTGAAATAACGTTAGAAATTGCTGGCTGGGGACTTGAGGAAAGTGATTAGAAGGAATTTCAGAAATTCTGCACTTCATTTACGGTATTCTGCACCTCTTTTAGGGCGTTTATACACGACCCCTAAGCTCCGCCGCAAATGGCTGCAAGGTCCGGACCTTAAAAATGTTTACCCACCAGCTCCGGACTTTGCAGACAATTAAGTGCGACCCAGCCCACTTTAGCAAGACCAAACAGCAGTTTTCTTGTACCTGGTCTTTGATGGTGACAAATATATGATCCGGTGTAAGGATAGTGAGTGCGGGGCTCTCCTGGCTTCTGTTTGTTCTTTTTTTGCACCCCGCCCCTTTAAGAGATCTGAATGCTGCCGGGAACAAAACGGAGGTAAACCGGCAGTCTTTTCTTTCTTTTTTCTCCCTCCCTTAGGCAGCCAGCAACCAGGAAGTGCAGAGGGGGGTGGGGACAGAGGAAGAGCGACGAACCCCTAAGATCTCTGGTACGAATTTTAGTGGCCAGCGGATCTTAGGGGTCGTGTAAAAAGGCCCTTAATTGACGGAGACAAATATAGAAGTGGATGGTGGGTCTAAATCTGCCCGTTTGTTGTTCTCAATGTTTATGCCATTTGCAGAGGGTTCTCCTTCGTAAGCTCTCTTGCCTTCTCCTGCAGGTTCGATGAGATTCTTGAAGCCAGCGACGGCATCATGGTGGCCCGGGGAGATTTAGGAATTGAGATTCCAGCCGAAAAGGTTTTCTTGGCTCAGAAGATGATGATCGGCCGGTGTAACCGAGCTGGGAAGCCGGTGATATGTGCCACGCAGGTCAGCTGCATCGTCCATGGAGAGGCAGCCCGGTGTGGTGGTGCGAGCCTCAGACTGGGTCTTTGGGATATCCAGTTCATGGCCTGCCCCGCAGGGTTGTGAGCGTGAAAATCAGTTGAGCAGGAGAAGAGTCTGCCAGTGCCACCATGATTTCCTTCCCATATCTGAATTTTTAGCAAGAGGAGCCCAAATAAAGCGCCATCTTCCTTCCTTCCTTCCTTCCTTCCTTCCTTCCTTCCTTCCTTCCTTCCTTCCTTCCTTCCTTCCTTCCTTTCTTTCTTCATCAGCTCCTTCCTTCCTTCCTTCCTTCCTTCCTCAGCTTCTTTCTTTCTTTCTTTCTTTCTTTTTTCTTTCTTTCTTTCTTCATCAAGTCCTTCCTTCCTTCCTTCCTTCCTTCCTTCCTTCCTTCCTTCCTTCCTCAGCTTCTTCCTTCCTTCCTTCCTTCCTTCCTTCCTTCCTTCCTTCCTTCCTTCCAACGCGGCTACAGTCTTTCATCCACAACAAGTTCTGCCCCCAATCCGGCCCTCATCTGGGACATTTTGGACTATAAATCCCAGCCAGCCAATTTGATGGGAAGTGTAGTCAAAGGCGGCAGCTGGATGCCTCAACTGTTTGAGTAAGAGAGACACGGAATTAATAGTGTACATGGCTGCTTTAATTGGAGGGGTAGGAGAAGAAGTCTGAAGACAAGGTCCCTGCCCCAAGGAGCTTACAGGCGTGTCCCACCCACACCCCACACCCCATCTCTCTCTCTCTCTCTCTCTCTCTCTCTCTCTCTCTCTCTCTCTCTCTCTGTCTCTTGGCTAGATGCTGGAGAGCATGATCAAAAAACCACGACCGACGAGAGCTGAGAGCAGTGACGTGGCAAACGCCGTCCTGGACGGAGCGGATTGTATCATGCTGTCTGGAGAGACGGCCAAGGGCTCCTATCCGGTGGAGGCCGTGCGGATGCAACATGCGGTGGGCATTTTATTTTCTTAATCTAACACCCGCTGACGGGCGCTTTTACATGACCCCTAAGATCCGCTGGTCCCTTAAATTCGGACCAGAGATCTTAGGGGCTTGTCGCTCTTCCTGTGTTCCCACCCCCTCTGCACTTCCTGGCTGCCGGCTGCGTGAGGGGAGGGAGAAAAAAAGGGACAAAAGAATGCAGGCTTACCTCCAGTTCTGCCTCTCGCTCTTGCAGGCTCTTGCCCTGGCAACATTCCAGTAGCTCTTAAGTAACTCTTAAGTAGCTCTTAAAGGGGCGGGAGCCAAAAACAGCAAACAAAAGCGAGGAGACCCCCGCACTCACTATCGTTGCACCGCATCAAAGAATTTTCACCTCCAGAGAGAAGGTACAAAAAAAGCGCGCTGGGTCGCGCTAAAGTGGGCGGGGTCGCACTTAATTTTCTGTTAGCTCTGGAGCTGGTGGGGAAACATTTTTAAGCTCCGGAGCTGGGAGCCATTTGCGGCGGAGTTTAGGGGTCGTGTATAAACGCCCGAAGTGAAGGTTTTCCAGTCATTTTAGCGGTGGAACGAAAGACGAGAGGCGCATAAGGATGCATCTTTTCTGGTTACAGAGGTGGACTGCTGAAATCCTTATGGTTAATAGTCTTAGGCGGTTACTTCACATCCCGTTCTTCCCTCTTTGTGCTGTCCCGCTTGGGACCGGTACAAAAAAACCTCACTTACTTCATGTCCATAGCGTGACAGCAAAAAGTTGTCTCGACCACACACCCCGAACCGGGATCAGAGCGTGACAAGCTGTACCTGCTCCTGGGCCGGGGAATTCTCTTGTCTTGGTTCCTATTCCGGGACAAGGTCCCATGAGGTAACAACTGTCACACAACGGAGGCAATCTTCCACTCGTGAACTTGCATCCGTCCATTTCTCTCGTACTTTTGAGTGCTGCGGATCGACATTTCAAATAGACAAAGCACAGGGGGTGTGGTGCGCTCTTTATTTTTATGGGGTTTTTTTTTTCAAAAAAGCCCCACATTTGGGGCTCTTTTGTCTGGAAAAATGGCACCTGAGGGGGGATATGATTGAGACGTACAAAATAATGCAGGGCATGAGTAAAGTGGATAGAGGGAAGCTCTTCTCCCTCTCACAAAATACCTGAACTAGGGGACAGCCACCCAAATTGAGGGCTGGGAGAATAAGAACAGACAAAAAAAAATATTTTTTCACCCAGCGCGTTGTTAGTCTGTGGAACTCCCTGCCACAGGATGTGGTGATGGCATCTGGCCTGGATGCCTTCAAAAAGGGGATTGGACAGATTCCTGGAAGAAAAGTCAATCCCAGGTGACAAGCCATGATGGGGGTTTTGTCATCTCCAGATTTAAAACCAGGGTCCTTCAAGGGCCAGATGCAAGGGAGTGGGTATCAGGAGACAGAGATCTAGTCTCATGTGCTCCCAGAGGCATCTGGTGGGGCCACTGTGAGATGCAGGAAGCTGGACTAGATGGGCCCTTGGCCTGATCCAGCAGGGCTCTTCTTATGTTCTTATGAAACAAGGCCGGGAAGTAACACTTGTCACAAGACAAGTTATCACGCCCATGAGTCAACGGAAACAGGGACTGAATAGGAACAAAGCCACATGACTGCAAACAACGCTGTCACGGTACAAACGTAATTGCGGAAGATGATAGGACGTGAAGTAACCGCCTTAGATCTGCTGGGCTGGTAGGGGACCCTAGGGGGAAGTAGGCCCAGAGCGGGAATCGAACTCCCGAACTCTGGCTCCAGAGCCAGAAACGAAACCACTAAGCTGCCCAGCGGTTGCTGACAATCCAACCTGACGTCCCCCTTATCCTCCCCAGATTGCGCGAGAAGCGGAGGCCGCCATGTATCACCACCAGCTCTTCCAAGAATTGCGCCGCCTGACTCCGCTGAGCCAGGACCCGACCGAGGTGACGGCCATCGGGGCGGTGGAGGCCTCGTTCAAGTGCTGCGCGGCCGCCATCATCGTCCTGACCACGTCTGGCCGGTGAGGAGCCTGGCTAAATATATTTTTGTGTTTTTTTGAAAATTTGTTGCTCTCTTTCCCCCTTTATTATAGGAGGAAAAGTCTACGGTAAAGGACAACACGGTGATGGTAGAAACCGCAGAACTGCAGATCTGGGAGGGACCCCCTAGAGGTCACCTAGTTCATCCCCTGCGAAGGAGGTCCAGTGTGGGAACTGAACTTATGACCTCTGGTTTCCACAAGCTGGAGATCTCAACCACTGAGATATCCAGCCAGCTTGTCTCTTTTACTCCTTTAAAACCATTTTATAATGTGGACTTTCTGATGTGGCTAAACTAACCCTCCCATCTACCCCAAAGACTGAGCATGGTGGCTGAGAGGGTGGGCCTGGTGTTCAGAGATGCCTGTAGGGGTCCAGGCTCCCCAGCTTTTCTGCTAAGGGTATAAAACAGAGGTCCTGAGTTCAAATGATGCCTGAGCTCTGAGCTCTCCCGGTGAACTTCAGCCTGATTCAATGACATTCTTCCCTGGGAGTTTAAGATGGATAATCCAGCCTTCACAAAGCAAACCTCATCCAGCCGTCCGTCTGTCTGTTTCTCCATCCATCCGTCCATCTACCCATTTATCCATCCACCCATTTATCCATCCACCCACCCACCCACCCATCCATCCATCCATCCATCCACCCGCCCACCCACCCGCCCATTCATATTTGTATGCAGTATTATCCAATGAGTGGAAAGCACTCAGATGGATTCCGTCTCTCTTGCCACATCTATAAGTATGAGGGGGGGGCCCAAACCTCTGCTTCCCTTTATTCTCTGGTATAGATTTTGTTTTGCAGATACTCCCTGAAATGATAGAATGGAGCCTGGGTTTTTCATTTGCTACTCTATTAATCCTGAGTTTCCTTGCAACCGTGCCGGCCACATGGCCACAGGCTTGCACAACACTGGCTCTTTGGCTTGAATATGGAGATGAGCACCGCCCCTAGAGTCAGGGGGAACGTTTACCTTTACCTTTTTAATCCTGTCTTGCAATATCTCCGCTGGAGAAGGAATGAATGTTCAGAGCTGAGTGGAGGGAAATGCTAGCAAAATGGGGCAGCTCAGTTTGGCAGAGGGGACCCTTAAGAGCCGTTAGCTTTACAAAAGACCCGCTGTGATGCCAAAACAAAATGTGGGCCTAATGTTACTTGAGACAGATCAGTGGAGCTGCTTGCAGTTTGGGGGCAGCCACGCGAGGGCCTCGTACAGTGGTTTAAAAAAAAACGTATAAATTTTGCACACGCTTTCCTTTTGCCTTCAGGTCGGCCCAACTGCTGTCCCGCTACCGGCCCCGGGCTCTCATCATTGCCATCACCCGCAACGAGCAGGTAGCCCGCCAGGTGCACCTCAGCCGGGGGGTCTTCCCCGTCCTGTGGCGTGATGCCAGGCAGGAGGTGTGGGCTGATGATGTAGACCGCAGGGTACATTTCGGCATGGAAGTGGGTGAGTTTCCAAAATATTCGTCCTTCTGTTCTAGGAACTCTTAGGGCCTTTTCACATGACCCCTAAGATCCGCTGGCCACTTAAATTCGGACCAGAGATCTTAGGGGTTTGCCGCTGTTCCTGCGTTCCCACCCCCCTCCGCACTCCTGGCTGCTGGCTGCGTGAGGGGAGGGAGAAAAAACAGGAAGAAAAGAGAGGTGGCTCACCTCCGTTCTGCCTCTCGCTCTTGCTGCGGCAACATTCCAGTCTCTTAAGTAGCTCTTAAAGGGGCGGGAGCCAAAAAACAACAAACAGAAGCTAGGAGAGCCCCGCACTCACTATCGTTACACCGCATCAAAGAATTTTCACCTCCAGAGAGCAGGTACTGGAAAGGTGTGCTGGGACGCGCTAAAGTGGGCGTGGCCGCACTTAATTTCCTGTAAACTCTGGAGCTGGTGGGGAAACATTTTTAAGCTCCAGAGCTGGGAGCCATTTGCCCCGGAGTTTAGGGGTCGTGTATAAACGCCCATAATATCCGATTCTTTCGCTCCCTTCTAATGCTCTGCCATTTAACAGACCTTCTAATGAAGCCCCTGTGTACCCTACCGGATGCAAAGTACAAGTGCGGGGAGCATCGCATCCAGATGCCTTTCTGCAATAAACGGAGCACTGCTTCTAAACACATGCTCAGCGTGTCTAATCCGATCCTCGGTTTCATTTCTCCAAATCCTTTTGGCATCCCACCCTTCGCTTTTCTTTTGATTCAGACATGATAGCCTGGGTTTTTTTCCCTCCACTTCAAATTAAGATGCTGGTAATCGCTTGTTCCGTTCCCCCCCCCCCCAAATAAGATGCACTTTAGAGCATTTTGGGAACCTGCCTCCATGTGTTTCTTATTATACATGCTTTGGGATCTGTTTTCCTAAATATATTTTGGTGCCAGCATTTTCACCACCTTATAAGTACATTCTTTAAAATTGTATGCATATCAGCCATTAGAAGTAGGCCTGTTTCTGAATGTACTTTACTTCTCTGAAAGTTTTACAAAGATACATTGTCATTCCTTGATTCCTCCAATCTTGAAAAGAAGCAAATGAACAGTAACATAGTTACCTGTAACTAGTTACTTTGTGGACACAAACTTTGTGGATGTAAACAAATTTACTTTTCCAAAATAACAGAGTCGATACAAACTTATTTTGCAGTCCTAATGTATCACATTGCTTACTGAGTTTCAAAAGTTACATACAGTATAAAGGCCGTACTAAGGCTGGAAATTACTATGTGAATGCAAAAAAAAAAAAAAAAAACCTCTTTCTGGCTCTCTGACAAAGTTGCTTTCAAAGGACATCTAAGTTATAAAGTGGAATTTTTTGAATTTGATGTGGTTTTTGTTCCTGTCCTGAATGTTTTTTTCCCCAGAAAATGACAATAACAGGATTTGTTAAAAGAAAATAATAATAATCAGAGTGCAATGTGTGCCTTTTTCCTGCAGTCAGTAGTGTCACGGAGTTACTTTCTGAAGATGGCAAAGAGTTAGCGGAACTAGTTACTTTTTTTAAAAAAAAGTAACTTTCCAAACCCTTGGGTTTCTTTTTTCTTTCTTCTCTTCCTGTCTCTCCTTCCCGCTTATGTTTCCCTTCCCTCTCCACAGGGAGGATGCGAGGATTTTTACGCTCCGGGGATGTGGTCATTGTGGTGACCGGATGGAGACCCGGCGCCGGCTACACCAACATCATGAGGGTCCAGCAGGTCCCCTAAACTAAGGAAGCGAGAAAGCCGCCCGCGTCTGAAAGAGAGGACCCGGGCTCCTCCCTAGAGTTTGTGGCTGAACGCGGGGACTCTTGGGTAGCAACCCCCACTCACCTACCCAAAATTGGGCCTTGACTCCTTGGAATGTATGGCTGAACGGTTCACTCCGCCTGCTCTGTTTTTCGGCCACTCCTGGCCCTCTTTTTTTTTATCTCATGGTTTGAAAATATATCCAAGTAGTGCTGTATATGGGTTGCCTGTGGTTAAACATCTATTCTAATGGGAGGAAATCTCATCATTGTCCTATTTGTCATTATTCCTTCCTTTCTTCCCTCCATCATCCAGCTCCTTCCTTCCTTCCTCAGCTCTTTCCTTCAGCATCAGCTCCCTTCCTTCCTTCCTTCCTTCCTTCCTTCCTTCACTCTATCCATCATCTGCTGCTTCCTTCCTTCCTTCCTTCCTTTGTTCCTTCCTTCACTCTATCCATCATCTGCTTCTTCTTTCCTTCCTTCCTTCCTTCCTTCCTTCCTTCCTTCTATACATCATCTGTTCCTTCCTTCCTTCCTTCCTTCCTTCCTTCCTTCCTTCCTTCCCTTCCATCCATCCATCCATCCATCCATCATCCACTCCATCCATCCACCCTTCCTCCATTCCTTCCTTCACTCTATCCATCATCTGCCTCTTCCTTCCTTCCTTCCTTCCTTCCTTCCTTCCTTCCTTCCTTCCTTCCTTCCTTCCTTCCTTCCTTCCTTCCTTCCTTCCTTCCTTCCATCTATCCATCATCCACTCCATACATCCACCCTTCCTCCGTTCCTTCCTTCCTTCTATCCATCATCTGCTTCCTTCCTTCCTTCCTTCCTTCTATCCATCATCTGTTCCTTCCTTCCTTCCTTCTTTCCTTCCTCCCTCCCTCCCTCCCTTCCATCCATCCATCCATCGATCCATCATCCACTCCATCCATCCACCCTTCCTCCCTTGAGCTGGAGATGGGACAGTCTCACACACTCACACACTCACACACAGACTCCTTCCTTTTCTTCCCTCACTTGATTGCCAATCTGCCCCAGATCCGCCATGATCCTATAATCCTATCTAAACCTTCTTTAATCAACCCCGCAAGTGCAGACCATAATCTTTTCTCTTCAACTGGCCTTCGAGGAGTGTTTGTGTGTTTGTGTGTGTGTGTGGGGGGGGCAGGTCAGTGGCTTCAACCAGTGCTAAAAGCGACCTGTCATCAGAAGGCGAGAGTGGACCGTCCTGGAAACGGGGGTTTGCTGTCCCAAAACATGGGGGGGGGAGGTTGTTTAATAGGGACTGCTCTGCCATCCCCCTTCAAACCCCACACATCCATTTACTTAATTCAGAACCTAATTGCCACCTTCAAAGGAGCTGGTTGGGTTTTTTTCTCTCTTTCAGATATGGAAAATGTCTCATGGGGGCTAAAAAAAAGTTTGGCACGCGCACCATCCAATCCACTCCATCTTGCAGCTATCCTGGAAAGATTTTTTTGAGACACACGATAGATTTCAAGGGTGGGGGGGGGGTTACCTGGGCCACCTGTCGCGCATGGCTCCACCGGAAGTCCTGAACTCAATCAAGGGCGGCTGGCCGGGACTTTGGCTCTCTGGCCTCCTGATTAAAAACAAAAGGGGGAAGGTGGACAATATAGATTGAGTGATAATCCAGCCGGACGTGGAGGGGGGGGATATGAAAGAGGCCCAGTTTTGCTGGGTTTGGCCAACGGCAGATAAGAGAGCTGGTCTTTTTCATTTCAAAAGGAGCATGTCCCGGTTGGTTCGGTCCGGATTTTAATCCGAGGTCTCCTCCTCTCACCCGCCAGCCCGCCAGCCTCATCACCGTTTGGTGTCTCTATACTTCTTAAAGCCCTATAAATGTCGTCCTTAAAAAAAACCAGAGAGGAGAGTCCTACTGAAATGGGGACCAGGGTGGGGAACTGGTAGCACCCAGTGTGCGCAGGGGTGGACGAGACCTTTGAGGTACTTAAAACCAGGGGACTTCAAGGGCCAGATGCAGGGGAGTGGTATCAAGAGACAGAAATCTAGTCTCTTGTGCTCCCAGAGGCATCTGGTGGGGCCACTGTGAGATGCAGGAAGCTGGACTAGATGGGCCTTTGGCCTGATCCAGCAGGGCTCTTTTTATGCCGTTGTGGGCGAAAAAAGTCATCAGAGTTAGACAACAGTGGCTCCGAGTTTGTCTTTATTATTGAAATCTCTTAGGTACAACAACCAAAATAAACTGAAATTAAAATTATCTTTTTTAAAAAAAGAAAGAGAGAGAGAGAGAGAGAGAGAGAGAGAGAGAGAGACCCCAAAAAGAGAATATAGTTAGAAATATCCTCGTGATATGAACTCTACAAGCGCCATACACTGAGCTACGGCGAGTGCAAAGGTGGCGAGGCGTGGTCTTTGGTGACTCGTTTCGCACCCGCAGCCACCCGCCTCTCCTGGGAGATGGGGGGGGCGCGCAACCCAAAACAGACAACCGCACTGTGAGGGGCCACCATCTGGCTGCGCCGGAGACTGGATCTAGGTCAGCGAACCGTTTGATACCTCTTTGATGGCTGTGGGGCTGCCCTGTGTGGAACCATGGGATTTGTAGTTTGGAGAGGCGTGCTGGAGACGGTATGATGTCCTCCGCTGAAATACAGGACTACACTCCAGACCTCTAATGAGGGCTTTACCAAACTCCAAACCCTACCATTCTATTGGATGGATTCATAGCTAAGGGTGGGAATTTTCAGATTTTTTTTTTTTTGGACTACAAAGACCATCATTCCCCATCCTGAGACCTTCTTCCTACCTGGCATGTCCCTGACAAACACCTGTCGGTCGCTCCCCCAGGGAGAAAGGCTTAAATGAGAAGGCTTTGAGGTTGAGCTAGGCTTAGCTAGGTCTAATTCTGACTAATTTCCAGATCGGATACAAAGGTCCTGGGTAGCACCGGGGCGGGAACAGGGATCCAAGATGGCGCTAGGCCAGACTGAAAGCCTTCTAGTCAAAGTCTTTCTCCTAGGTGGGCCTGACATAGGCGTTTATACAGTTCCTGGAAAGTAGAGACAACTCCCAGAAGGGAGAAATATGGCATCTGTTGTCCTGGAAACCGGAAAATCCCCTCCTGTGCATCTAATGGAACCTAAGGTGGCCATCACGGTGCTGTGTGGAACACACACTCTAAATATCCTCACTGATGCAAGCATCCATGGTGGACAGATCCTTGATCCTTTGATATGTGTATGTGTGTTTGGCACACGTCACACCACAAATAGGTGATATGTGTGTGTGTTTTGCACACATGCCACCACAAAAAGGGTGTAGAGACCTCCCACGGTGTGGTTGACTCAGCAGGGGGTGTCCATGTTATAGAGGTGCCATGAATCCCTGCAAAAGATGGTCTGTTTACCCACGGAGGCTTCCCAGCTAGAGGGGGAAAAAACGGTTCTAGTCAGGATACAGGCAGGGCGGTTTGCCCCAGACCCAATCAGAGCAATATGCGGGCCGGCCAGCCAAAGGAAGGGTTTGCCCCTCTCTAATCTGAGAAAAGAAAAAACCTGTTGACTCCGTTGTCTGTGGGGAATAGCGGCAGCTACAGTTGGCTCTACCCGGATCGAGTGTAAACAAGAAGACGCTTTGGAATGTGTCGAAGCTACGTGTTCAAGCGAGGAGCTCCTACCTGAGAAGCATCACGGGTTTAGGCCAGGGCAGTGGTAGACAGGTAGGATTGGGAAGAACTAGAAGGCAGTATGGGCTGGTCTTTACTCCAAGGCATCTGCCAGAGATGCGGTGACAGGTTGGTTGATAAGCTGTCAGCAGCTCCATCAGGTAGGGGAGCATCTCTCCACCCAATCCCAAAAATGTTTTCCCCCCCCCTGCTTTTTGTATTTCAGATAACAACTCCCAGAATTCGTTAGCTCCGTAGAAGCAGACATCGTCTCCCAGGGGCCAGCAGGGAGGACAGACCCTGGCCATGTTTAACGGGCTGGCGAATTCTCTGAGTAGCCAGGCACGGTTGGCCATCGTTGCCTGTAATGTTTTGTGATGCCCGTTGTGCACTGACCGGTAGGACCCGCCAGGTTGCACAACCGTTATCCAGGCGGGCTCGGGCAGACTCTTTTGAAGGACTAAGCACCCATATACCTGGCAGAGTTGTGTGGGATGCCCTAGAGAGGAAGGAGGTTGGTCTGCTATTGGCGGAGCAGGGTGGGAAATGTCCTTCTTTGCTGTTGTGTTTCTGTGGATGATGAGTAAAATGGCTCTGGATGCCTCTTCCCGGCTCACGCCCTGCATTAGGGCCTAGAAAGGGAAAAGAAAGCAATGTACAGTGCAGTCACAGAACTAGTTACACGCGTGTGTATGTGTATGTTTGAGGGCACTGGAGGAAAGGTTGTCCTAAAATCCAGGCGGGGTTTGAGAAAGGCGATCCCTAAAAGGCTCTGGGAGCAGCTAGTCTACCTGACATCGGCCAGAGACAAGGAAGCAACATCTTTTTCACACAAATTTTGGCCACTCAGGTCACATGGAACGGTGGTCCCCAACCCCCGGGCCGCGGACCAGTGCCGGTCCGTGGACCGGTCGGCACCGGGCCGCCTGGGGAGGCCGGGGAGGCTCCTCCCCTTTTCCTCCGCTGCCCTCCTCCTCCTCCTCTTCTCTCCCGCGGGCGGCTGGTGGAGGAGGAAGGCTGGAGGAGCGCAGGAGGAGCCGCCGCCGCCGCCTTTGCCTTTGTCTCCCTCCTCTGCATGCCGGCGGCGGCGGCAGCGGCGCATTCTCCTCCTCCGCCCTCCTCCTCGCCCTCCACCACCACCAGCAGCAGCAGCAGCCACGGCGGCGGCGGCGCGTCCTCCTCTTCCTCCTCCGCCCTCCTCCTCCTCCTCTTCTCTCCCACGGGCCAATGGAAGAAGAAGGCTGGAGGAGCGCAGGAGGAGCCGCCCGCCGCCCGAGGGACAGAGAGCGCGGTCATGCGGCTGCTGCCCTGGGCGCCTCCGCCGCCTTCGCCTTCGCCGCCGCCGCTGCGCTTTGCCCTGGCCCTGACGGTGCTGCTCAGCGCCACCGCCACCGCCTCCTCCTTTGAGGGCGTTGTGCCCGGCGGCAGCAACTCCTCCTCCGGCTTGCCCTCGGCGCCCGGCCCAGGCCCCGACGACGACGACGCCTCCAGCGCTCCTGCCGGCGGCAGCAGCAGCACCGACCTCGACGGGGCGCAGAGGTGCCCCACCAAGGCGGGCGGCGGCCAAACCCAGGCGGCTGCCGTGGCCACCGCGGCCGCCGACAGGAGGAGGAGGTGGGGGCCCGCCCGCCCAGGAGCCCCGGGCTCCCCCCCACCCCGCCCGTGCGCGCGGGGGGGAGCAGCACGCCCGACGCCCCCAGCCGGCGAGCGCCGCCGCCGCCGCCGCTCCCGTGGCCCCCCCGCAAGGCACACACGCCAAGCCCCCTCGCTCCCCCTCCTCCCTCCCCCATCCCCCCCCCCCCCCACACACACACCCTCCCCTGCCCCCCGCCCGACCCCCCCACACCCCCCATCTCCGCCCCCCTCCCCACCCCCACCCCCACCCCTGGGCCACGGAAAAATCATCAAACATTTACCGGTCCTTGGGGACAAAAAGGTTGGGGAGCACTGACATGGAACACACATGGGAGACTAGTGGTTCCTATATGGGGTTGACCTGCTGTGCCTTGGTTCCTACAGGGGAGAGACAGGGTGCAGGGGGTTCTGTACAGAAAGTGGTCCCAGGGAGGATGGGCTGCAAACCCAGGCAGTGTTTAGGCACAAGAGAGGACTAAGCAGAGACCACTAGGCTACCCTGTTGTGACTGTTCATTGCTGGTGATGGGCATCTCTGGTAGGCTCCCAAACCACCCGCCATGGAAGCAGTGAGGCGGACTCAATGCTCTCTCCTGTCTTATCATGCTCAGAGTGGGCAGGGTGGACGGACCCCACAAACAGTTATCGGAACCAGAAGAATATTTGGAATATAAAAAAAAGACTTCCCCAATCCCTCACCAATGCCTGGCTAGTTAAAGGATAGCTTGATAGCCCCAAAATCGTGGTCCCCCCCCTCGAGACACCCGCTGCATTTAAGAGAGATCCCCCTCCAAAATGAAGACCGTTATCTGATTCAAACAAAATCGGGAGGCCATATCTAGGGATTCCTCTAGATATCCCGTAGCTAATTCTAGGGTCACTTGCATTTCGTTAATGCTTCTCTCTAATTGCACAATGCCCGTAAACATACACTAGACGTGGAGGAGATCCGACCCCCTCATCCCTTGCTCTGCCAATTTCTACAGAACAATGTTGTCCATATGCTGAGCAGTGACTCAGGACTATACAGGATACACTCCAAAGATCCGAGCACATTGTTAACAGTCGACAAAATGATCCTTAACACACTTTAACCACACATCGGTACTCGGAAATCACCATGGGTAAGATGAGAGCTTTTAAAACCCCTTTCCTTGCAGAGAAAGCCAGAAGGAGAAGTTAAAATCTCTCACAACATAGGAGCGTTCTCAGTCAAGAAGGGCTTTTTACGGGGAAGCGTTCACACACACGCACACAACGCCCCCAAAGCGGTTATGCTGTGCGAGGCTGCTTTGGACGTTTGCTGGTTCTATTTAGTACGGCTCGAGTTTGGCAGATGGATGGTTAAATCAGCTTTTCCAAACCTGCTTTCTAGAAAACATTGGAAAGTAATATCCCCCGCCACAATTCAGTGGCCCACGACAGGTTTGAAAAAGCAACAACCCCATCTATTTTTTAAAGGCACACAGGGAACAGGATGGCATTTCTAGCAGACTCAGGGGAGAATAATTCTGCTTCAAGCAGGCTATGCATGGCTGTAATGACTTGCTTTGAAAAGCCAAAAGGAGGTCCATCACTGTTTTCCATTTTTGCTCTCCTGTCCTAAAATCTGGTGTCTCAACAGTACATTTTCTGGCTGAGAGACAGCCACCTTATGGACACCGAAATCTGAACTCACCTAGAGGGGAAGGCCTTAACGTGGAGGACTAGCTAGGACCTTATGACTGACTTTCGTTTTAAATAATTCAAATCCGAATCCTAATGCTTCTCGGTGTCTGTAGCTTCCCACCTGCAATCAGGTACCTGCAGAGTTAAGAAGCATCTTCCATGAACTAACTGGACCCCTTGGAGTTAATCAGCTAAAATTCCATGGGTGTGAAGACTGGGGAAGTTGGATGCCGGTAAACAGAACCAAGAAAGGGACACACAAACCCTGCTCGTCCGAATCAAAGGGTGTTTCTATTACAAGAATGGGCTTTGCTTGAGGTGTCAAACCGGCAAAAGCCAAAGTCTAACAGACCTTCCCAGAGAGGCTTTTTTGTACAGTGGTACCTCTTAAGACGAATGCCCTATAAGATGAAAAACTCATAAGATGAATGAATTTTCCAGGAATAGGCAAAACTCGCAAGACGGATTCAATGGATTCCTATGGGAAACTGTGTTAAACCGCGTTTCATAGGATGAATTTCCCGTAAAATGAATTAACCCGTAGAATGAATTAACTTCGTCTTAAGAGGTACCACTGTACCTTCAAGTAAGGGGGTTTACCTGAGCCAGATCATACACCAGGTGAGATTTGGGGAGCAGAGGGATGGGGAGTTTTCCCCAGCCCCCCCTCACCAGGCCGAGCCCAGATGCAGAGTTTATAGCAGTCGTAGCAAGATCAGAGTTTGGGGTCTCAACCCCACGATCCTTGGGATCAGGGAGGCAGAGAGAGGGCCACGATCCACCCTTCTCCCGTGGAACCAGGGCATCTACACGCACTCGCATGAGGCATCTGGAGAGACGTATTGCACAGATTCGAAGCAGGGGGAGAGAAGGACATGTCACTAGACAAAACATCTCATTTTTAAAAATCCTAAAGGCGAGGGGAGGTGACGAAGGGGAGGGCAGCGCTCCTCAAGGAGTATCTATCAAGTTGTTTGGCCCGAGCTGGACCCAGAGGCTGTTTTGGCGTGGTTGAACACCGGCTTCTTTGTCCATGCCGTGGGTCCGTGGGACTCTTCTCTTAGCCCTCCTCCTCCGCCAGGCTGCATCCCGATGTGCTCTGTTCTCATGTACTGTATCCTCCCGGAATACAACATTGCAGACCCTTTATGCTGCCTTCTGTCCCCCCCCCCTCCAAAGCCTACAATCCTTGGAGACCTTCAGAGGGATCTGTGGGGCCAACACGCTGGGGTGATCCAGGCTCCATTTGTGCAAATGCAGAGGGTTTGAAGGGGGCAAAGATAGGACAAAGCTTTCCTCACACAACGGACGGGTGCATATCCTCACACAAAGGTGGACACAGGAGCCCACTGCCTGTCTCCCTTCACCTTCGGCTGCAAACGTGAGGTTCATCTCAGCCTTTGATGGATGACTCTGGTGCGCTTTGTGAGACAGCAGCTGTCTTCTCCTGCTGCTGCTGCTGCTGCTTGCAGACCCCTCTGATGCTCTCCTGGGGTGAACATCTTTCCTGATGGTGGCGAATGCTCCAACCCCACCCCACCCCACACGCCGTCTCCGGGTCAGCCCTGAGGTGAGGCCTGCTTTTCTGAGAAGGGGCTTTCCCACCCGCCCTGCGATCAGAAGGTGCGGCTCCGGTTGTTGTCACCTTCACATGTTGGACGAGAATTTTGGTTTCCCGGCATCCACCTCGGGGCTGAAAGCCACCGAGCTTTTGCGGGATGGAGTGGCGTGTCGGGGGGTGGAGGCCGGGGACTGAGGGGTGCTGGCACCACTCGGGGAGCGGCTGGGTCCCAAAGGCGCCGGCTGAGGCGAAGGAGGGTGCCCGGACGGCCCTGAGGGGGGTTTGGTCACGACGCCAGGAACAGATGGGAATGAGCGGTAAGTCAGGTTCCCAGCGGACTTCCGGCCCGGCCCCGAGGAACAACCCATGTCCACCGGTTGGGCCAGCCGGTGCGGCAGCGAGGGCTGGGAGGCCGAAAGCGGACGAGCCTCCTGGGTGAGGCGGCCGGCAGAAAGGCCCTGCGTGCTGCGGTGTTTCACCAGCTGCTGCGGCTGGACGAACAGAGAGATGTGGGAGCCGCTCGCCCGGGAGAGGCTGTAGTGGAGAGTCCGGCCCGAAGGTGCCGACGAGGCGCTCCTCGGCTGTTGCAAGAGCAAGGTGGAGACCGAAGTGGCCCGGCATTTTGAAAGCGGCGACTGGCCCACCCCAGGAACTATTTCGGCTTTCGGGACCGGCCGAGGGACGGCCTGCCCCACTGGGCCAGTGTTTTCCGACGGCGATGCCGGCTGGCCGACGGGAGACCACGGGGAGCCGGCCACGGGCGTCTGTAAATGGGACGGGCCCCCGGACGCCGGGGAGCTGGCCGAGGAAGGCCGCGAGCTGGCCAGGCTGGCCTGCGAGCGCCGGGGGTGGCGAGGGACCAGGACGCCGTCCAGAGAGAGCGGGCTGGCGACGGAGGAAGGCGGCAGGAAGAGGTGGGCCGCCAGGTTCTGCTGGTGGGTCAAGGCGATGGCCACGTTTGTGGTGGCCGCCGCCGTCTGCAAGGGGGCGTGGACCAGGGGCTCCCAAATGACGGGTTTGCCGCTCAGCTCCCGCCCGGCCACCACCGGCGGGAGCTCCTGGATATTGTGGGCCGTATCCTGATCGTGTTTCACAATCTGCTGGATGATCTCGTTGTTGAGGTTGGTGGAGCTGTGCTCAGCCCTCTTCCGCAGCAGGATGGAGTTTTTCTTCCCTGGGGGAGATGAGAAAGATGGGAGAATATAATAAGATGAGGGGAGAGCCCTCTTATGAGAGAGAACATCTGTTGTTTTAAACTTCGCTAAAGACACTCTAGATCTTTGTTTCTGTCTTCTAGGGCATTTGCTATTCTACTCAATTTTGGGTCATCCGCAAATCTGATTAGCATTCTCTGCATGCCCCGATCCAGGTCATTAATAAAAATTAATGGACCCAGGACTGATCTTTAGGGTATCCCACTTGTTACTTCCTCCCTGATTGGGAAGCAGCCCTAATCATCACCCTCCGAGTACAATGCGGTAGCCAGATGTTTCTGCTGGTGGTTACAAAGGAGTAATTAATTACTCCCTGTGAACAGCTTTCCCCTGCTATCCCTGCCCTGAATTCCTTCTTTCATCCGTTCCTCCCTCCCTCCCTCCCTCCCTCCCTTCCTTCCTTCCTTCTGTCCTTCCTTCCTTCCGTCCCTTCCTTCCTAAGCTCCATCCATCGATCCATCCATCACCAGCTCCTTCCTTCCTTCCTTTCCTTCCTTCCTTCCTTCCTTCCTCCATAAGCTCCATCCATCCAACCATCCATCCACCCAACCAACCATCATCAGCTCCTCCCTCCCTCCCTAAGCTCCATCCATCCATCCACCCATCCATCCAACCAACCATCATCAGCTCCTCCCTCCCTCCCTCCCTCCCTCCCTCCCTCCCTAAGCTCCATCCATCCATCCATCCATCATCAGCTCCTTCCTTCCTTCCTTCCTTCCTTCCTTCCTTCCTTCCTTCCTTCCTTCCTTCCTTCCTTCCTTTCTCCTGATTTGAACTCTGTTGAGGAGACAGGAAGACAACCAACGGGGAGGAACAGCGGCCTCCACCACCTCCTCCACTTACCTATCCGATCCAGCCGGTCCATGGCCACGGTTTCGAAAGCTCGCCGCATCATGGGGTACTCCTCCAAGACCTCGTTGAAATGGTCCACTGAGAGCGAGTAGAGGCGGCAGTAGGTGTCGGCTCGGACGCTGGCCGTCCGCCGGCCACGGGTGAGGAGGCAGATCTCTGTGTGGACAGACATGGAGGAATGAGTTCGGACTCTCAGCCATGCTCAGTGTGCACTCTCGCGTGCTGCTTTTAGTACATTGGGCTGGGAGTGGCTGTCAATCTCTCCAGTACTAACCAATCATCCCATCCCGCCTCTGAATTCAAAGAGAGCCCCGTCTCTCTACTCTGTGCTTTTGTCTGTTAAAGCCTGTTGCTGAAAGCAGTCATGTTTACCAGTTTGCTGTTTGCTGTGTCCAATTGTAAGTAATGGCACCTCTTTATTCTTTCTCCAACTGTGTCAGAGAGAGCTACTGAGACTCTAAGGGGCAGTTAATAAGGAACAAGGGGTGGACTAATCTGACGGAGCTGAAGCTATTCTCGCGCTGTGAGTCCATCCACTTCTGCTGCGTACGAAATTTCGGCAACAAAACCTACCTCCAAAGTAGGATCCGTCGGAGAGCTTCATTTCCTTGGACCCACGGGTGAGGATGCTGACTACGCCATGTTGAATGAAGAACATTTTCTTCCCCACCGTGCCTTCTCGGATGATAAAGTCCCCCGGCTGGAAGACCTCGAAGCGCAGCTTGGTCAACATGGCCGTCACGAAGTTGGGGTCGGCGTTGGCGAAAAGGGGCATGTTGGCCACCAGGTTGCGGCAGTTGTAATTGATGATTTCCTGCAGGGGAAAAAAACAGGGAGTCAAGATTAGCAGCCAGGACGTGACAGCAAGGCAGAGGTTGAATTCTCTCTGGGTTTTAGTCCGAACTTTACAGGTTCCTTCCTTTTCCTTCCTTCCTTCCTTCCCTCCTTCCTTCCTTCCTTCAAGATTTAAATTAAGAAAAACCTTTTTCCTTTAAATAGCCAAATAAATCCAATTTTTAAAAATTGAAGTCACATTTTAGATTGTGATATAAATCAATTTGGATCACATCCACCCTGCAGTGAATTAGAGATCCACCTTCTCCTCCAGATGCCTCCCTGTTTTGCTCCTGGCCCTTTAGACGCTCATGAGCTTCAAGTTTGGAAAAGTTACTTTTTAAGAGGCAGAATAATCTTAATCTTTTAAAAATATATGAAGGAGAAGGAGAAGAAGAATTTTTTTAAAAAAAGAACTCAGCTCCAGCAGCAGAGTCTGGAGCACCTGGCAGCGTGGACACAAAAGCCCTCTGTACATGCTCTGGGGGCATCTCTTTCTCACGACGGGCCATAACTCAACATTTTGGTGGACCGGTTTTATAGCATCAGTGTTTCTTGTACCTCTTTGAGGGGTTCGCTCAGCTCCCCCAGTATGCTGTCTTCGTCAAACATTTTGCCCTGGTAACGGTGCTCATAATATTCATGGATCCGTTGACGGGTATCTCCCGGCAGCTTATGAAAGGACATGTATTGTTCCACTTGTTTGTACTGAAAAGAAAAGGCAAGGGAGGACGGAGAGAGATTGAGATTCATCCTTCTCGTCAAGGCCGGGAGATTTTCCCCTCGAATTCTCAGCTTTTTTTTCATTGGCAAGTTTCTAGTCCTCATCTAGTTTCAGAAATATTGAGAAAAACCACCCAAGCTGGGTTCTGTTTTCAGCCAGATTGCCTGGTGGTTTTAACAGGCGAGAGTAGGACTCGAACCCATGGCTCTTTGGCATGCCAAGCACCCCTTCTGCCCGCCAAGAAACATATTGCCTATGTCCTTGTGGTACATTGACAACCACCTCCAACCAAATCTCTGGCCACGTTGCAATTGTGCACAGACCCCGATTTCTGTAGCACACATCATATTTACAAACGGAAAAAGGAAAGTAAGGATTCCTTTTCAAAATGGCTCCTGCTTGTTTGCAATACCAATACTGTCACCTTGTGGCCACCCGACTCCAGTGCTGCAATTAGGAAGGATAAGGAGCCATTTTGAAAAGGAAAGCTGACAACTGGGGCATCTCTTTTTTTTCAATGACCTTTTCAAACTGCCTGTTTTGGAAATATTTGGCACCATTTTGGGGACTTTTGGGGACCTTTGGTGAATATCTCAAGTGTTTATAAGGTAGGTTGCCAATCTTATCTTGTTTGCTTTCCTGTTACTGTGCTTTTTGCTTTCTGGGGGTGTGTGTGACTTCTCACTTGGAACAGATTAATCAGTTTCCACTGCATTTCTATGGGAAACTGTTTCGAGTTGTGAACGTGCATTTGGAACAGATTAATTTTGTCATTAGAGGTACCACTGCCTATTTCCACGAGGTCATTACCAGAACGGGCCACTAGAGAGAGAGAGAGAGAGACCATGCTATGGTTCGCGTTCACTCTGATCCACGGTTCTCAGCATCCGCAAAGGGACTATGGAAGTGGGTCCTACTGTTACCCACAGTGTTTTTCCCAGGCTTTCTGATTACTAGCTGAGCCTCTGCGTTCTCCCACCTTCTCCTGGTACTGGCGCCGAGAGGAGTCCAGCGACTGGATGAGGGCGGTGGCGTGGCCGATGAACATGGCGTAACAGGTGGCGCCCACGATCATGCTCAGCATCGTCAGCCACACGTCGGTCATGCCCTCGGGGGCCTGCTGCCCGTACCCGATACACAGCATGTGACTCATGGCCTTGAACAAGGCGTGGGAGTACTGCTTGCCCCAGGAATCGTTCTAGAAGAGGGACAGAACGTCACTCCAAAGTTTCTTAATTAAGTTTCTTAATTAATTAGTTTGAAACAATTTTTTACCCCACTTTCCTCCTTCCCACAATGCCAGGGATCCAGCGATTCACCCCAGCGAGGCTTGTACGATCCCCTATGGCGAATAAAAATCACCTCTGGGTGACCAAGGAGCAACTGTTTTGGGAGCTTTAATTTTTAAAAAACTGTTCCCTTCCCCATCTCTTCTTGTGGATCAGTTGGAATCATAACTAAATGACTTGATCAATTAACCATTCCGACGGATCCACGCCGCAGAGACAGATGGAGGTACACAACAATGGCGGCCAGCCTCAGCAACTGAGGAGGTATCCAGTGAGTGAAGGATGCATTGGCACTTTGATTCAATCTTAAGCATGGATGCATTGGTGCATTGGCTCAGTCTAAAGCATTGATGCATCGAGTCAGTTGAATGCATTGATGCATTACGCATTGACACCTTGATTCAATCTAAAGATTGATGCATCGATGCATTGGCTAAATCTAATGCACTGATGCACTGATTCAATCTAAAGAATTGATGCATTTATGCGTTGACTCAATCCAAAATATTGATGCATTGATTCAAACGAAAGCATTGATTGAATCTAAAGAATTGATGCATTGATGCATTGATTCAATCTAAAAATTGATGCATTGATGTACTGGCTGAATCTAAAGCATTGATGTGTTGATACAATCTAAAGCACTGATGCAATACTCAATCCAAAGTATTGATATATTGATTCAGTTGAAAGCATTGATGCATTACGTATTGACACATTGATTCAATCTAAAGATTGATGCATTGATGCATTGGCTGAATCTAACGCACTGATGCATTCATGCATTGACTCAATCCAAAACATTGATGCATTGATTCAATCTAAAATTGATGCATTGATGAATTGGCTGAATCTAAAGCACCGATGGATTGATACAGTCTAAAGCATTGATGCACCGATGCATCGACTCAATCTAAAAGCACTGACGCATTGATGCATTGGCTCAATCTAAAACAAATGAGGCACTGACACATTCATTTAATCTAAAGTGTGGAGGCACTATGAATTGACACATCGATTCAATCTAAAAGCGTTGGTGCATTGACACATTGGTACCTTGATTCTGACTAAAGCAATCCCCCCCCGTAGCTATCATTTGAGATGGGTGGCTTGGGGGATTCTGGGCTCTGTAGTCCAAAAAGGTTGCAACCCCCCCCCACCACCCCCAAAGACAGGCCTGCAGAAAATGGTTGCCCGGAAAAGAACATCCACCCACCACCATGTGGTTAATGGAGACCCAGCAGTCTTCGGGGAAATCCTGCAGCATTGGGACCAGGAACTGCAAACATCCGTCCCAGTGACACAGCAGAAGCATCATCCCAATGAGGTTGAAGATCCGCACCACGGCACTCGCCAGGTCGTAGGTCATGTGGAAAATCTGGACCAATGGGATGCAAGACGGGGCTGTGAAGAGGTAGGATATCACCCAGAATGGTTCCCCACCTAAGCGACTTCCCTCTTTCCCTCCCTTCCTCTTGGGCTGCTGCTGTCCATCTATCTATCTATCTATCTATCTATCTATCTATCTATCTATCTATCTATCTATCTATCTATCTATCTATCTATCTATCTATTATTTATTTATTTATTTATTTTAGAGTATTTTTACCCCGCCTTTCTCCTTGGAAAAGGCCCCAAGGCGGCTTACAGTAATGAGGGATAATACACAGTCCAGTACAATTAAGACATGTTCAAGTATTTGAGGGACATCTTACAGCATTAATAGACAGCATTACATTAAAGCAACACGGTTATAAGTAGTCATAAACACAAAGTCTATGTGAACCCATAAATTCATATAAAATACACATCTATCCTAAGATTTCTGGGCAGATCACAACAGGAAAACCAGGATTCAAGCACGGGAACTTTTACTAGGTCCTCCCCCAAGATCTGCAGGATCCATGTGGTGGAGTACCTCTTATGCGGCTTTTATATGAATCTATCACACAAGAACACATAGAGTTGTGATTGCATTGGCACTATGCTCTCAATGCTATTTTCCCTCACTCATAACTCGACATGGAATTTTACTCTCTTTTTAACTGCCCGCGTTCTCTGGTAGCTTTAATGGAATGGCGTCTTTTGATGCTGTAAGGCGCTGTAGCTCTCGTTACTTGAATATGTCTTAATGGTACTGGACTGTATCCCTCATTACTGTAAGCCACCTTGTGTCCTTTTCCAAGGAGAAAGGTAAGGTAAAAATACCCTAAAATAAATAAATAAATATCCGCTGATTCACATATCCACAATCTCAAAATTAGAACCCCCCCCCTCCCCGAATATATATAGTACTAATGATGAAGTTACCAGAACTAGCCAATAGAGACAGCTGGAAACCATGCTCCATGTAATCTATCTATCTATCTATCTATCTATCTATCTATCTATCTATCTATCTATCTATCTATCTATCTATCTATCGATCTATCGATCTATCGATCGCTATATCACTATATCGCTATATCGCTATATCACTCTATCGCTATATCGCTATATCACTCTATCACTATATTGCTGTTGTTGTTTCTATCTGTCTGTCTGTCTGTCTGTCTGTCTGTCTGTCTAGTGTTTGCTGTTATCAACAGGTTTTGGTATCTGCTGTGGGGATACCACACTCCTACTATAAAGGTAACAAACTACTCTGGGTGAGTTCCGAACTCTCAAAGTAACTGATCCCAGGCCTAAGGAGCTCTCTGGGTGACCTTTGTGGTGGCGGGCATCCTTGGCCAGCCGTGGCTGAAGGGGACCCACCTCCTCCCACTGGTGGATGTAACGGATGAGCCGGGAGAGGCGCAAGAGGCGCAGGAGGCTTAAGATCTTGGTGAAGCGGACGATGCGCAAAGCCCGGGCCGTTTTGTAGACTTCGTGGTCCATCTGGGTCTCCAGGTCGACGATGAGGAAGATGTAATCGACGGGGATGGAGGAGATGAAGTCCACCAAGAACCAACTCTTGAGATACTTCATCTTGATGGCGTGCGGGTCCAGGATGATCTCCGTGTTGTCTTCCACCACAATGCCCGTCCGGAAGTTCAGGACCAGGTCAGCCAGGAAGAAAGTGTCCGAGAGGACGTTGAAGACGATCCAAGGCGGCGTGTTCTCGTCCTTGAAAAAGGTAATGCCCACGGGAAGGATGATTAGGTTCCCCACCATCAAGAGCAGCATGATCAGGTCCCAGTAGAACCTGCGGAGGAAGACGCAGGTCAGGGTTAGGGTGGATGCGTTCTGTTTCAAAGCAAAAAAACAAACAAAACAAACCCAGACATTATAGTCAACCTGACGTTAGAAAACGGAAATCCTTAACTGTTGGGAAATGTCTGTGTGCAGAGGAGGACCTTTTCCTCACCTCACTAAGTTGGCCGATTAGCTTTACTTTGCTTGCCGCGAGCTTTCAGCACTTAAGGTCGGCGGGCCTCTGAAGTCTGACCTGACAAACCCGAACGCTTTCTCCCTGGATCACATCTCTCCGACACAAGCAGCTGCTATAGTTCTCATTATAGGCCACTCATTGTGCTGGTTGCCTGGCTTCATTTTCTCTGACCTTCTAGTTCCTTCAACATCGTGCCTATACATTTGCAATGAATTTTGCAAACATTGGGAAATTTGTCCCTAAAACACTGGGATAAAATTTCACCAGACATATTTGACTGGCCCAGTTGCTCTGGACACGAATGAGGCACCTACTTACCTTGCCAGGGTATTTAAAAAAGGAGCTTTGCAGAAGGATTAGATTTGAATATATATATATATATTCTAGAGTTGAAGGTCACCTCATTATTTTCAGGCCTCATTGAGATCTAGAATGATGCCGAGTCCATGGGCCTGAGTGGAAAGACGGAGCTACGGCAAGTGTAACCTCTTGTACTTCAACTACTGTATTTTGGACTACAGTCCCCCTATCCATCAACACAGCCCTTAGGAAGGGATGATTGAAGTTATAATCCAAGCCATATGAAGGGATGAAGTTACAGTATGTATACTGCTTTGTCAAAGGATACTGTTTCAGACAAAAAGGTTTTGAGCGACTCAGTGTGTTTGCATTACTTGTTTGGCTTGTTTGATCCTTAAAAAGTCACACAATGACATAAAACTGGCTAAATTAGTTTCTCTTTTCATTCTGGATACACCTGTTGCAGGGCGTTGTGCCGTCAGTTCTAAAAACCAAACAAGAATGCCATAAACCACAACCAGCGTGACAGCAAACTGTTGAGAAAATCTCAGAGTGACGGGATAAATGCATAAACCAAAGTGAATTTAAAAAACAGTGTCATTTATTATTGTTGTTGTTATTTGAAATTGCAACGTCAGCCAAACTTCTTCTCTTAACACGGAAATTCGTTCGTTTTGCAGTCGTTCTCTTATTTTGTTGCAACGGGGTGGGTTTTTTTTTGAACCTTCGCTGAGCAGCGCACCCCTCCCCTCCCCAGATTGTGAGCATCTGGTGCCCTCCAGACTACAAACCCCATGATCAACAGTCGGCCGGACAGAATGATGGGCGTGGTAGTCCAACAGGCTGCGGGTACTCTGAGCTTAAGAAGAGCGGGTCACGGCTCTCGACGTTTCTAAAACCGTTTCCTTCGCACGAAGGTCCAGTTTCTAGGCCTCCACCTGAAAAGTTTCCATTTCATTCAGACCTGTTTGCCAGCGTTCCTCTTTCCTTTTTAATTAAGGGTTATCTTTTCCGACGCGCCATGATTGGACATGACAGAAAACTAAGATAACCCTTAGGAAGACGGCTTTAGAAAAAGGAAAAAAAAGGATAGAGAGAAAAAGAAGGCCCTGATACTACAAGTTGTGGAAAATAAAGAGATCCCCCCCCCCGGGACGTTTATTAAAGTGGGTTTTCTGTGTTTCCAACCCTCTTGACATCTGGCTGTTTGCCTTTTTATTATTGTTATTATTATTCGGGACTCAAAGGTCTAATACACGGGGAAGCCATGGGTTTATTGACTCAAGACGGTTATGCGATCAACGGGCGCTTAATCGTATTTTACGTTTGAACCTAACGGGAAGGTCAGAAGACGATGGCACTGTAACAGACCATCTGTTGGGGATCAATGAAAAAAAAAAGCCCTAAATATGAAAAAAAAGAGACTCTGGATGGAGGAAAATCTGCAAAGGATTCTGGGAAACAGAGCGATCTCTCCCTCCACACTCCCACCACCCTCTCTGGGTGGGAACATCCTTTCCCCCCAAGGTTTGAATGACTTGGTAGAGGCGGGCGTGGGTGGGGTCTGTGGCCCAGAGGGGCGGGGATTGGAACCAGCAGTGGGTGGGGCTTGTGAAAAGTAGGTGGGGCCTGAGCTAAACCGGATTTCTTTGATTGCTTAAGCTTACCCTGAGATAAGTAGGTGGACGGACGATTTGTAGAGGAATTTTGCCTCTCAACACCCACGGAGGAGGGTCTATTTATTTATTTATTTATTTATTTATTTATTTATTTATTTATTTATTTATTTATTTACTGCTCCATCTAGCTACATGGCTACTCTGGGCGGTTTACAAACTGAACAGAAATCAAAACCATAAACGGTAAAGTACAATATCATAGATAAGCACAAGTATATAGATAAAAACGCAATAACTAGTAAACAATATATAACAAGAACATAGAACAGGAGCAAGATGGGCTACAGATAAAAACAATGATTATATTATTGTAACAATTCATTATTAGAACAGTTGGACGCCACATGATGGCGCATAAGACTTTGAAGAAGCCTAGAGTAAGGGAAGTATGGTGCAATGGTTAGAGAGCTGGGAGCCCTGGCTATAAGGAAATGCCAGCCCAAGCATGGGCAATAAAAGGTGCACCCTTGGCCGCTTAGAGTTCTGTTTAGAAGATAAGCGGGATATAAATATAACAATAAATAAATAAATAAAATAAAAAAACGCATTGGTCACATTCACACCAGTCACCTTCCATTCATACCAGTGCGCCTTTCCTAAATGGCCGTGTTTTCTCACAACAACTCTGCCAGGTAGATCAGTCCAGAGGGAAATGGCTAGGCCAAAGGCCCATGCAGTGGATATCATGGACGGGTGGGGACTCAAACCTGGACCGCCCTCGTTTATGCCCACTGAAGGCCAACAACACTGACAAGAAATCGGCACATTTTCAACCAAAGCCGGCAAGAGAAAGTCACCTACTGGCTAGTGCCCGTGACGTCGCAAAGCTGCGCAACCTCTCCAAAATGGTTCCACGTCCATACGTGGGACAGAGACTTCGCTTTGAACTTGACAAAAAGCACTTCGCAGTGCCAACAGCGGAAACAAGGGCTGGGAAACTGGGTCGTGCTTCAAGGCTCAGGTCCTCCACTGAGGCCCTTTTGAAATGGGGGGGGGGGGAGCAGCAGCGTGGCTTAAAAAGTCCAAGGACATTTGAAGGTCACCGTAACCCTCCACCCCCTGCTGAGCCAAGACTGAGGATCGTCTTGAAGCAGAAGTGATAAATCTTCAGGGACAACATATTCCAGGATATCAGAGACCGCACGCCCACCCCACCCCCGGGAATTGTCGTTTGGAATCGACAACCACCAAAACACCCCCCAACTTCTAGCCAATTTCAGCAAAATACAAGCTCATTTTAAGATCTCCCTTCTGTGCCACTAAAGGTGAGGGCAGAGTTTTCTATGACTCTGTTCGTTTCAACAGCTCGTAAAATGTGCCACTTGGTGAGATATTAGGAGTTTTGTGACAGTTCCTTCCCGGTGCCGACTAATTTCTCTTTGGCACAGAAATGTGTTCAGCCTTGCCGTCTGCAGGGCCACGGACTGGCACAACACTGGCTCTTTGGCTTAGAAACGGAGACAAGCACCACCCCCTAGAGTCGGACATGACTGGCACGCACGTGCGGGAGGAACCTTTACCTTTACCATATCTCTTTCTTCCCTAACCAGGGAGATGGGCATAGAAAACAGCTTTGCATATGGTTTCTCCCAATATATGCCCCTTTTGGGTCATGTTTGTCAAGTTCGGATGAAAACCCACAACGGCTTCTCCCGTCTGCTCCCAGACACCCAGTTTGCTCCTTATTCATTTTCCCAGTGTAATGCATTATTTTTGTGGCCAATCATTATCACCCATCCACCTTGTTGGGGCGGGGGGGGGGGGTTTGACACTTTTCCTCAACACATGCCGTTCCGAGGATATGCTTTATTAGAAACTTTTGATAGGAAGGAGCTGGCCTGTGCGAATGGGGTTCCCACACTCCGTCGACGTGCGAGTAACAGCTGTTGTTCAGGAAGTGATGAATTTGTGTGGGGGGTTTTTTTTAAACAGAAAAATCTCACAGCTATTGAACTTAGAGCGAGCGGCACAGAAGTGGGCCATGTGTCTACGCACATGTCCACAGATTTATTATGCAAACACAAGACGGGTTTGCCTTCTGCTGGGGGTGGGGGAAAACCTGACATTCCCAGACTGAGAAACTGACATTCCTAGGAAGAAGCCAACTAATCAAAACCGGATCTGCAAAAGGAAAAAGAAAGAAAACCTAATTTACAAACACACAGAGAGATTGAGAGAGAGAGAGAGAGAGAGAGAGAGAGAGAGAGAGAGAGAGAGAGAGAGAGAGAGAGATTTAACTCAGGTGCTGAGACGATTTCCCAGATTTCTGCACATTTGAAGCAGTGCCATCCCCAGCCATTCTGCCGCCTGAGACAGAGCACGAAATGCCGCCTTGTAGGACGCTGCTCCGCCCCCAGTTTCTCACAAGAACCTTGTCACCTTGGTGGCTAAAAACACACAATCGTAACTGATTCCAAGACCGGCTCTCCTTTCCAAACCAAATATAGAAATAAAGAAGAAGCAAATGTCGGGGCACCTTAGATGTAGATTGCTGTCCTTTAAGGTGAGCTTTCATGGACAAAGGCCCCTTCCTCAGACCTAAATTTACGAATGTCTGAACGGGTGTGCTACAGCAACAAATTCCAGAGTACGCCGAAAGCCTTAAATCAGGCATGTCCAAACTTTGGCCCGCCTGATGTTTTGGACCACAGCTCCCAGAATTCTAAGCTTAGATGGCCAATGACAAAGGACTGTGGGAGTTGTGGTCCAGAACATCTGAAGGGATGAAGTTTGGACATGCCTGCCTTAAATCAAGACAGAGGTTTCCAAGGGCATGGTATATGAAGCAGAGAACACTTTTCTTTCCAGTCCAGTGAAGGGATCAAGAGTCTGATTCTGAATCCAGAAGTCGACTCAGGAGAACAATATAATACACTGCAAGACGCAAGCAATATCCTGGATCTGCACTTCAAACTTCCCCAAAGCCGATGTTAACTGAAGGGGCTTTTGGCCAGATGGGAGGGATAAAAATGAGATAGATAGATAGATAGATAGATAGATAGATAGATAGATAGATAGATAGATAGATAGATAGATAGATAGATAGATAGATAGATAGATGGATGATACAGTGATGCAGTGATGCAGTGATACAGTGATACAGTGATAGATAGATAGAGAGAGGGGGGATACAGGGATACAGGGATGGATAAAAGACAGATATACACACAGACAGACCATGCTTGTGGCAGGCGGAAAGCACAGCCTGCCTTTCCAAGAGTTCATGACTGGTACTGTACAAATATTGTCATTAATGGGACAAGAGGTTGTGGGTGTGGCTCTCCTGCTTCTTACAACAACCCTATAAGGTAGGTAGGACCATCCAGGGAATTTCATGGGTCTTTAGAGGGAAAGCACCTGGATTCTCCACCATGCCAAAAACATACAGATAACGAAGGACGGGACCTACTGGCAGCCTTCCTCCTTCAACGCAGGTTAAACGACAATCCTAGTCCTCATGGTGTCCAGTTGAACAAGTTTAAACCGAAACCCAGAGGAACGGCTTAACCCAAGCGCTGGTCCATTAAGCCTCATGCGATCTGTACCTCTGACGCCCTCTAAAGCTCCAGGCATGGTACGTGCCCATGTGTGTGTGTGTGTGTGTGTGTGTGTGTGTGTGTGTGTGTGTGTGTGTGTGTGTGTGTGTGTGTCAGATCTAAGGCTGCCTTCTCCCAAAGCTTGGGCTCAAATCTTGGATGAGCCGCTTCCTCCTATGGATTCTGCCTGAGTTAATCTTCCCCAAACCAGACGCTCGCCAGATAGGCCGGGTGGCAAATCCCATGATCCCCGCTACCCTTGGTTTCTGCGGATGATGGGCCACTTGAGCAGACCTGCGTGGAAGGAATCAGGCCGGGGTGGGGAATATGATTTAGGTAGAAAAGAAAAGAAAAAAAAATGAGGGGGAAGAGAGAAGCAGCCAGACTCCAGGCCTTAGGGCCTTTCAGTGTTTTGAAGGGCAGGTTATAAATAGCAAGGAGAAACGGAAAAAGAAAATATATAAGAAAATAAAATTGAGTCATATGGATGGAGGTGGTGGAGATCTTTATGGAGACCACAAGCTGCTGCTAAAACTAGCCGGTTGGAGGCCGCATCAAGCCTGAATTCCCACCACATGTCAAAAATGACTAAACACAGTCTGCCTTTTTTTCAGAGGGCGTGGAGACGGGGGTGGTGGTGTTGGGGAGGCGGTGAAGGAAGAAAACAGCGCTCAACTTCGCTTGGAAGAAGGCAGTAGGCAAAGAGGACGTCGGAGCAGGAGAGAGGGTTGGATCCAGTAACGGAAGCCACCACAAAGCGGGTTTGCCCAAGCAGGGCTGTTAATGGGCGGAGGCAGGGTCCTTTGGTTTATCAAACACCCCACCTCTCTGAAAACAGCCGGTGTCAGCTGTGCAGCGGCGGTCTCTGCCCGGAGGTGGGTCCAAAGGAAGATCACAAGGAGGCAAACCAACCTGGCAGAGAGGGGCCAGGAGGCCCAGACAGCTGGCCTTGACAGGGTGGCTTTTTCTCCTAATAAATAGGGGGTCTACGAGAATCCGGATTCAGCACCATGGCCAGCGCTCGCCGCTTCGTCGCTCTGTTTGCTGGGGCGGGCGCGCTTTTTAGCGTGGACCCGGGTTCAAATTTAGAAGCCTCTTTAGGGAGACTTGTTGGCGTCTTAGTTCCTCTCATTCATGGGGCCGCTCCTGTGCCTCTCGTTCCCTCCCAGGCCGCCAGGGCTGGCCTCTCCATCCCCTCCGGTTGGCGCACAACAGCCCGGCGAGGTAGGCCGGGTGGGAAAGAAGAGGAAGGCGAGAGACCGATCCTTCTGGAAGCGCAAAACCGCCCGGCGAGGTAGGAGAAGGGGGACACTGTAGGAGGAGGAACGGGGGGCAGAGGGAGGGAGCTCCCAAAGTGACCCCGTGCCACCCCTGATCCAGCCAGAAGGTAGGGGCTCTGAACTTAATTGGGAGACCCTAAATCACCCTGCGTAAAAGGGGGCTTTTTCTTCCCAGCTATGGGGTGGGAGCAAGGGAAGGATGGGGTGAACATAAGAAGAGCCATTGCTGGATCAGGCCAAAGGCCCATCGAGTCCAGCTTCCTGGATCTCACAGTGGCCCCACCAGATGCCTCTGGGAACGCAGAAGACTCGATCTCTGTCTCCTGATCCCACTCCCCTGCCTCTGGCCCTTGAAGTACCCCGGTTTGAAGCCTGGAGATGACACACCTCTCCATCATGGTTTGTCACCTGGGGTGGACGTTTCCTCCAGGAATCTGTCCAATCCCCCTTTGGAAGGCATCCAGGCCAGATGCCATCACCACCCCCTGTGGCAGGGAGTTCCACAGGCTAACAACGCCCTGGGTGAAAAAGATATTTTCTTTTGTCTGTTCTTACTCTCCCAGCCCTCAATTTGAGTGGATGTCCCCTTGTTCTGGTATTTTTTTTGTGAGAGGAAGAAGAGCCTCCCTCTATCCACTTGACTCAGGCCCTGCATTATTTTGTCTGTCTCAATCATCAGAAGAGCCCTGCTGGATCAGGATCGAGTCCAGCTTCCTGTATCTCACAGGGGCCCCACCAAATGTGTCCAGGATCGCACGAGGCTCGATCTCTGTCTCCTGATACCCACTCCCTTGCATCTGGCCCTTGAAGGACCCTGGTTTTAAGCCTGGAGATGACCCTCTCCCCACCCCCCACCCCTCACCCCTCCATGCCTACCTGAAATCGCTGTAAGGGTGGATGATCCAGAACCCGGCGGACTTCACCCGCTGCTGCTCGATCTCCACCGCCTTGTGGCTGCCGAAAAATCGGAGGGAGAACTTGTTGATGGCGGGCTGGAGCAGGGCCCCCAGCTGGCGCTGGACGAACGTGCCTCCGGGCTCTTCGGGGCCAGCCGAGGCGGCGGCGGCCGAGGCCAAGTCGGCGGCCACGATCTGCTCGGCCACGCTGGGGCCCGGCGGCGGACCCATCTCGGACGATCCGAGGCGGCTGGAAGGCAGCTGGGCGCCGCCGTCGGGGGCTTTCGCCGCCCCGGGGGCCTCGCCGTCGAGGAAAGGGAGAATCGGGGGGCCCTTGGGGCCCGGCGGCGCCGTTTCGGGGGGCTCCATGGGGCCTCCTCTAGAGGCGGGCAGCTCCTGCCCTTCCAACGCCCTGGCCCATCTTGGACACCCTCTCCACGCCCCTGGAGAGGGGGGATCGCTCCCCACCGGCGCCGCCGAGGATGATGATGATGATGATGATGATGATGATGATGATGATGAGCGGGTTGCAGGTGGTGGATCGGCCCGGGGCTTTACCCCAAGCCCTGCCCGTGGGGAAAAAGAGCCCCGCCCTAGGGCCGGTCAAGCCGGCGGCTGGCCCGGGTGGGGCGCGCCCAGGTCGGTGCCCGGCGACGCCCGGGGCGCGCATCAAGGGCGAAGCGTAGCGGCCGCCTCGTCGTCCGGGGAGGGCGGAGGAGGGATGCGCGGGTCCGTCCCCCCCATGGCTTTCCTTCTCTCCCTTCCCCTCCCCAGGCTGGGAAAAAGGAGCGCGCCCCAGCCTGTTGCGCCAAGCCGGTGCGCGCCTTGAGAAATTGGAGAGAAATACAGCTTCAACCCGGAGCCCCCGGTTGGAGATCGCGGGCCATCCTCCTCCTCCTTCGGACAGAGCTGACCCCCCCCCCCAAAAAAAAACCCCACCACCACCTCCTCTCCGGGCGCGTCCGCTATTTGGACACGAAGAGGCGGAGGGAGGGGGGGGGGGTGAAAACGAGAAGAGCCGGGGGGGGAGGGGGGGGGGCGAAGGCAAAGGCGCCCCCTACCGCCTCCTGGCAGAACTCGAACCTCTGGGTGTTCTTTTGGGGTGCAGGGGAAGGCATCCGGGTTCCTTAGGGCAGTGGTTCTCAACCGGTGGGTCCCCAGATGTTCCTGGACTGCAACTCCCAGAAATCCTGGCCAGCTCAGCTAGTGGTGAAGGCTTCTGGGAGTTGCAGTCCAGGAACATCTGGGGACCCACAGGTTGAGAACCACTGCCTTAGGGGACCCCCCCCCCCGTTTGGAGAAAAGGAGGGCTCCCTTCTCCGCCCGTCGGAGCATCTTCCCCTGGTGGTCTGGAAGTTGCGTCATGGCTACTGGACTTCTTTTTCAGAGACAGAAGTCCGGTAGCCATGACTCAACCTTCAGATAAACTCACCTGGATGACTGAGAATCTTCACAGACATACTTCCCCTTTTGGGTTTTCAAAGTGAGGAAGAGAAACGGGCATGGAGGGATGAGTGGCTCAGGTGATGTGACCGTAGGGAAGGAGGAGAAGGAAAGGTGAGATGGAGGGACTCCGCCAAGGAAGCCACGTCTTTCAGTGGGCAGTGTCCCAGCGATAACAATTGGAGGTCACACCTTCCTCTGGGGGGTCCTGTAATGATCTCCTTTCCCAGCCATCTCCCCCAGCAAACTGGGATTTCGAGGTAGACTGCCTCTGAATAGGGAAGCTCTATTCCTAAAACCGGGGAGCTGGGGATCCTCCCCCCCCCCCCAAAATGCTGCCAACCTATTACTATTATTGTTGTATTATTGTTTTCATGTTGTAAACCGCCCGGAGTTCCTTCGGGAAGACGGGGGGGGGGGTATATAAGCACCAAAATAAATAAATAAATAAATAAATAAATAAATAAATAAATAAATAAATAAACCTGTTGCATTAATGGAAGCCATCCCCCCCCCCCAAAAAAAAAAATTGCCCTCACCAATTGCTACTCAAAGGCCTACACCTATTATGCTCCGTGGTCAGAAGCCGTGGTGAGCTGCACCCTTGGCGAATCTTCCTCCTCTCCCTTTAAATCCATGCAAGTTGGCCGCCGTCCCTACGCCTTGTGGCCAGTCAATTCATGAGGGCGACTCCGTCTCTGATCCCCTAGAATGGTCCTTATTTGGGTGAAACATTTAGAGGCTGGAAAAGGCGACCTGAATCCTAAATTAAGCGCATAACTACCTTGCACGTCTCCATAACAGGGGGGGGGGGACTGCCTGATCCAGAGGGTCCCTTACAGTGCTGTCGTTCTAAGACGATGATGGAGGATGGTAATGCTATAGCAGATCGATGTGAACAATCGAGAAACACTCCTTTATAAAATTTAAAACACACACATGCACACACACACACACACACACACACACACACACAGAGAGAGAGAGAGAGAGAGAGAGAGAGAGAGAGAGAGAGAGAGAGAGAGAGAGAAAGCTTTCTTGGATGTCTAATTGTTTTGGGGGAAAGCCATAAGGATTACTCATGATCATGAATAAAACTTCGGCCCCTGGCATCCCATAATACACCACTGGCCACCTCAAATCCCCTTAGGATCCCAGAATATGCCATTGGCCACCCCAAATCCATACCCCTAGGAGGCCGGCGTCCTTTTAACTCGAAGGAGTAGATTTCCCAGTTAGAACGATGCAAATTAGTTATAAACTTAAGTTGGGGTTGGGGGGCAGATAAACATCACATTTATTTGTGTGTTGTTGTTTTTTTAGCAGAAGGAGCGAGCAGCGGTTCGAAGTCTTGCCCAAATAAGGAACCACAAACTGGGAAGAAGGAATTAACAAGAATTTCTAGAAAGCCTGTGGGTTTGGCTCTCTGGCTGTGAAGCCAGAATTTAAGAGTTCGATTCCCCCCATCCTGGCCCACCTTGAACAGAGGTCAGACTTGACCATCTCTAGGGTCCCTTTTAACTCTGCAGTTCTAAGGATATTTATTATTGTGGCAAACATCGTGGCTGAATTCCGTAGGTGCAAATAAGTCCTTCCTTTCATGTGGGCCTGAGGTTTCCTAATATTCTCCTCAAGAAGAATCCTCTTCGTTTCGCCGTTGGCTTTCTCTGTGCCGTTTATAATGTGAACACGGGGGCAATGGTTTCAAACGACAGGAGAAGAGATTCCATTTGAACATCAGGAAGAACTTCAAGACAATTAGAGCTGTTTGGCAGTGGAAGATGCTGCCACGAAGGGTGATGGAGTTTCCTTCCTTGGAGTTTTTTAAGCAGAGGCTGGATGGCCATCTGTCGGAAATATTGTGATGGGGGTTCCTGCATGGCAGGGGGTTGGAGTGGATGGCCCTGGAGGTCTCTTCCAACTCTATATGATTCTATGATTCTACTTTTTATTGTCTCTCCCCTTAAATCAATCCTTGCGGGACAGCAAAGAGGGATGAAAGGGACGTGAAGTAACCATCTTAGAGAGGATTGTGGATCAAACTTCCTGATTACCTTGATTCTGTGGTCCCCCTGCCCCCTCACACACATCTCCACCTTCCCTGATCCCCTCTCAGCCCCTCGTTCTGAATTCTCCTTTCCCGAGAGGATCTGAGAGATTGGAAAACTTGGAAACACCCCCCCCCCAAGTAAGGATCCAGCCAGATGCCTGAGGACGGTCCATGATGGTAGGGTCATCACGGGATAGGGAACAGAAAGAAAGCAGATGCCATCCTTATGGGCAGCTTGTGGTGTTTATCGTACACGCAGTTAATCAAAGCCCGGCTTGAAGCCAGATTGAAATGGAGCGAGATAATCTGCCTGATCTGAAGCCCTCCCCTCCCCTCCTCACCGGAGCTCAGATCTTCCGGCCGAGTTTTGCTGTTTCATTCAAGGCACCGGCTCCCAAAGAGGTCTCCGGACTCGTCTTTCGCGGCACAAATACTCAAGAATCCGGTGTTACCTTGAAGATTAACAGATTTGTTATTGTCTGTGCTCTTGTGACCTACATCCCACTATAAAATCATATTTGATAATCCACCATCTCTGAATACAATTGGACCCCGGTATCTGCTGGGGATTGGTTCCAGGCCTTCCCGTGGATAAAGAAAACCGTGGATAAGAGAGAACGCCTGCCCACCCACCCCCAAACTGCTGTCTCCTGACAGTAGCTTGTTTTATGACTTCTGTTTTGAGACAGTAGCTTGCTTTATGGCTGCTGTTTGTGACAACAGCTTGCTTTACAGCTTACTCCGTTGCTGCTGAATTATTTAATTTTTTTCCTCTGCCAACCATGGATAACTGAATCATTGGATAATGAATCAGTGGATATGGGGGTGCTACTGTACGGGGACCTGAGACGGCTCATGACATAATTTTAAAAAGAAGATGATGGCATGGGCACAAGGATGGAATGAAAAGCCAATTTGAAGCTCTTCGAAGGACAAGAGAAGCAAACTGTGTGTTGGAGGAAGAGACCGAGAGGATGATCAGCAAATCTGAAGATGATGCCAAATCAGGAAAAGGTTTTTTTTTTCAAATCACAGAATCCGTTTTCAAGGTTGATGTGGACTTAACAGAGAAGAGAAGAGGGGACCAAACAAACAACATTAATTTTAAGAGGGATCCAGTTCAAGTTCTATATTCAGGCAAGAAAAATCAGACGTACAGAGATAGGAAGTGCCTGTTTTGGTAGGGATGCTCATAAGAAGGATCTGAGATTCAGCGTTGACCCACACGAGCCAGCTGTGTGATGCAGCGGCAAAAAGGGCCAATGCAATTCTGAACTATTTAACTGCTGAGTAGCTGACAGATCCAGGGATGTAACAGTGCTTTTGATTAAGGCTTCCCCTGGAGAAGGATGTCCAGTCCTGGGCACCTACGCTGGAGATCACAAAGCCGTAAAAAGGGTCTGGAGAGCAGCCAGGATGAGACAGGAAGGAGAAGATCAAGGAGCCTAGTGCTTTCATGGTTTTCCACCCCGTCATCATGGATTTCGTCTTCATTTTGTTTTGGCATGCTCTTGGTAGCTTTAATGTTACCCTTTTTATGTTCTCAAATGCCCCTTCTAATTTATTATTTATTTATTTATTTATTTATTATTACTTATATACCGCCCGTCTTCCCAAAGGGACTCCGGGCGGTTTACAACATGGATACAAATGAAACAAACAAACAATAGAACAGAAATCAACATCAGCATAATATCATATAATAATAGCAATGTAAAAACCAGCTCTTAACTTGAATCTGTCTTAAATGTTCCAGAGAGGGTAGCCGTGTTAGGTCTGAAGAAGTGGACGGGTAGTCCACGAAACGCTAACATTAAAATATGACAGTCAGTCTTTAAGGCGCCACATGTCTTGTTTCTTTTTGTTTTTGTTTTGTTTTTCTTTGATATTTTTTGCCTGAAATTCTTCCATGTTGCAGGCTGTATATCGTCCCTCCTTATTGTTAGCCACCTTGTGGGTCCTTTTCCAAGGAGGAAGGTGGGGTGAATATATTCTAAATAAATAAATAAATAAATAAATAAATAAATAAATAAATAAATAAATAAATAAGGCTGCGTTTGGCAATCGAGGGGGTTGATTTATTCTTTGAGTAAGGATTTGAGTTTTCATATCTGCCCGTTTTCCTTTCGCCATTTTCCTTTAGTATTATCATTCTGGCTGTTTTGTTAGTTTTTCTGATAGTTTTTCTTTTTTTCTTTTTTTAATTGTTGGGTCCCTCATTATTTTTATGTTCATTATTTTTTTTTTGGAACCAATTATTATTCCTTCAAACTCTGTTTGTATTGTGGAATTTTCCACTTGTTAACCACCTTGAGATCGCTTTTGGGGAAAACTGGCGGTAAATAAATGCCAGTTATAAATAAATAAATAAATAAATAAATAAATAAATAAATAAATAAATAAAAATAAATAAATAAATTTTTGGGATAAATTATTATTGTTAACCGCCCAGAGTTCCCATTTGAGGAAAATCAGATTGCGGTATACAAATAAAAAATAAAATAAAAAAATGAATGAATGAATGAATGAATGAATATCAACCCGGAAGTTCTCACTCCAGGAAGGGGGGGGGTATCGTCTTCTTTTATTCTTATCTCTACGGTCCGCTTCCTCGAGGCCGCGGCCTCCCGTTTTCCTGTGACGTCACGCGCCGCCGGTGCCTGACGTAGGCGGGGGCCCGGAGCGGGCGGAAGCGACGTCGGCGCAGGCGCGGGCGCAGGCGCATTGCGCCCCAAGCGAGCAGCTGGCCGCCTCGGTCTCCCTCCATTCGCGGGGCGGCGAAAGAGAAACAGAGACCGACGAAGGGCCGGCAGAGAGGGTCGTGGCCGCCGCCAAGACGGACTTCCTGTGGGACAAGCGCACCGGGCTGGCGGCCAGAAGGGTGCGGGGGAAGTGCGCATGCGCCCTTTGGGGGGGAGGGGGGAGGGGGAAAAGAACCCCCCTTCTAAGGGTGGGGGAGGGAAAGGACAGATGGGCACGGCGGGACACCTCCCCCTCCTCCCCCAGGAGCCAGGCTTGCAGAGGGGGAAAAAAATCGAGTAGTTACGTTACTCGTTACTTCGCCGCGAAGTAACGTCGTTGTAACGACCGTGAACTTGCTTAGCATAGCTCAGGGGTCGAGGCCTGTGGCACGAGGAGCTTGGGGGGGTTGGGTTCTCCCCACCAGCACCCTCCACTGAGAGGGACTGAAACCGAGGGGGCCGTAGGGTCCCTTCCCTTTTGGAGGTTCGATGGTAGCGATGGGGATGATGGTTTTAGGAGTGGGCAGGGGAGATTAATTCACTGGAGAGACAGACGGTCACCAAGGAAGTGTTCAAACCCCCCTCCCCCCCCTCCTTAAATAGACCGCTTGTACTGGGGCGGCTAATTTTTTTTGTAAATAAACAACTAAAAGAAAGAAATAATAAATACTCTCTCTTCTCTCGAAAGCTCCATTAAGTTCACTATAGGTCAGGTCAGGCTTTGGGGGGGGGTCTCCAGCTGCGGAGCCAGAGGTTGGGAGTTCGAGCCCCCCCCCCCATGGGAAAGACTCAGCCGTCCCCAGAAAAAGGGAGGGTCCACCCATTTTGAGAATTCTCCACCTGGAAAACCCCAGAAAAGGGTTGCATAAACCAGAATGGACTTGATGGCACCTGATGATGATTTAACATCGAATAAAAGTGTTTGCTCACCGTTGTGTTTGGAATAAATCTATTGTAAACCCCCCCCCCCCTTGGGTTCTTATCATAATAACAATGCTCATTACAGTAAAGTAATTCCTTTTCACATTTCTTGTACACCCCCCAATACCCAAATAGGCAAAGAATATGGCAGGACTCCTCCACGGATGTCTGTTGGTCAGGGTTTTGGTGGCCTATAAAACTGTCCTTCGCTCTTGTTTTTCTGGACAGCGTACAAGCACAGCTCAGCTTTTTTTTTGCGAGGGCTAGATTTGTGGCTGAGGTTGCTAATTTGTCTTGTGCCTGTGTTAGATTTTTGTCGGGTTCTTTCTCAGTACAGTCTGCCTCACCAAAATGAAATAGTATGAGTATGTTATATTTCTAGGACTTTTAAACACACACACACAGAGACGGACAGACAGACAGACACACGTTTGGTAATATTTTCAGACTGTGAATAAGTGAATCAACGGATACTTATCCCACTAATAAGGGGATCCTACTTTATTTTTAGGGAGGGATTGGAATAGGATGTTTAGTGTCGATGTAGAAAGAGAAGCTGCCGGCTTCTGCCTCCTACCATTCCTCCTAGTATGACTCGTATAACAGCACTAATAATACTAACCAGTATAACAGCGCTAATAACGCTAACAAGAGTAAGTAACATCTTGCTCTTCAGATTTTGCAACTCCAGTTCCCATCATCCTTTGGGAGTGGGTAATAGGTGACACCACTTGCAGCTTGGAAGCATGCCTGCTTTACTATTAATAAGTGCTGTGTTTTTTGTGGGATGGGGAAGTGTAATAAAGGTGATCGTTTTTGCCCAGGGGTGGATGATTTTCCTTGCTCATGTCATTATGTATTTATTTATTTATTTGGCCGGGTATAATTTGATTTAAATCACATGGATTTCAGTCACGCTTTTAATTTTAAAAATCGGGGTGTCCCCCCACCCCAAAAACCCCAATTTAAATATAAGTAAAGAAGCAAATATGTATCAAGTAACTCGTAAGCGTGTGTTCGTCGGGGTGCGTTGTGGACTCAAAAGGAACGAAACGCAGCAAGGCGTCCCTCTCTTGAAATTTAAAAAAATCTCATCATGATGCAATAGAGCTGGAGAGACGGAAGATGCAGAAGGGTGATTTTGTACCCTTAAGATGGTTGGTTCTCCTAAGTAGAGGGGCAGAATTGAACTTACTTGGGGGTGGTTAGTTTTTTTTAAAAATCCTGGTGACATTCTAAAAGGAGGCAGCGATGGCAGCTTTCTTTATACATTTTCGCCCAGAGACTGTAGGAATTGGTAGAGCAGATTGTCTCAACGGCTACATTGTCCCTGGTCCGAATTTTAACTCAGCAGGGAGTTCCCAAGGTGACCTTAAAATCAAGTCTTTGCTTTCGTCTCACTGTCTCTCATCTCCCGACGAGAGAAATAAGAGCACAGCAGTGCTATAGAGTTATTTATTTATTTTATATGCTGCCTGCTTGGCTACCAAGGCCACTCTGGATGTCTCAGCGCACAAAATGAAAAAAAAAACAGCAGCCAACGACGATTGCAATAAAATAACACCCAGGTCATCTAAAAGAAGAAGCAGGCACTAAAAAGGCTCTGAAAACCCTCTTTTTTAAAGAGGCATTTGGCGACTTTATTACTTAAATTCCCCCCCCCCTATTTTTTCCCTTGCCACCCACGACACCTTTTTATGGAGGTTCTCTTCACTTCAGCTTAGTAGTTTTTCTTGTTCTCGTTTTGTTCTCTTGCTGTTTTATACTGTTGTTTTATTCTAATTGTAAACCACCCAGAGTTCCGTCTGGAAGATGGGCGGTCTATAAATACTACAAATAAATAAATAAATAAATAAATAAATAAATAAATCTTAAAAGTTAGAGGTAATAAACTTCACAAGCCAATGCCCAAAAAAGTAACATTTGATAAGAATTGCTCTAAGGGTTTGCAGCAGCTTGTGTCATGTGAATTCCAAACGGAACCATCTTCCAGATTCCAGATTCTTCTTTTTTCTTTTTTTTCTTTTTAAAAGGGATCTCTCCTGCATAGGCTAATGTTCTTTCAAAAGTTCCCTGGAGTCTCTTGTGTGTGTGTGTGTGAGAACCTCAGAGGGAGTCCTCAGCCTCCGAAATGGCGTGTGGGTAACGCTCCCCTTCTCGTCCCCATTCCAGATGCCTCATTCCAGACGGTTCCGCTCTTCCGAACTTAGCAGCCTTAGCAGCTTTCAAGACCGGTACCGGGACCACAAACACAAACGGAGACGGAGACGCTCGCGGTCCGCCACCAGCGAACGGCACCCTCCCCACCGCCGGGAAGTCAGCTACCACGTCCGGTCCCGAAGGTAAGCGAACGAGGCCATGGCACGGGCGCCTTTCCCAGCCACGGAAATTGTGGGAAAGGTGGCGACATTGCAGGGGACGGCCCCTGCCAGTGGCGGCCGAAACGGGAAGCTGCCATGGTGCCTTTTGGGGGACAAAGGTGGGAGCGAAATATTTTCAATCAATAAATTAAAAATTAAAAACTCTTTTGCCGCAGCCGGACTTGGCCGAAAGGGCGGCCTTTTGCAGACCATTCCTTGCTGTAAACGGACAATTTGTAAAGCGGGAGCCTCTGGGTCTTTCAGACTACAAATCCAATTAACCCAACCCAGTGTCCATCCATCCATCCAACCAACCAACCAAGCATCCACACATGCATGCATGCATGCATCAATCAATCAGTCAGTCCATCCATCCATTCATCCATCCATCCAACCAACCAAACAACCAAGCATCCACCCACCTCACCCACCTGTCCAACCAACCACCCACCCAACCATCCATGCATCCACCCACCCACCTACCCATCCATCCACCCACCCACCCATCCATCCATCCACCCAACCAACCAAGCATCCATCCATCCATCCATCCATCCATCCATCCATCCAAGCATCCATCCAGCATCCATCCATCCATCCATCCATCCATCCATCCATCCAACCAAGCATCCATCCATCCATCCATCCATCCATCCATCCATCCATCCATCCATCCATCCATCCATCCATCCATCCATCCATCCTTCCATCCATCCAACCAACCAACCAACCAAGCATCCATCCATCCATCCATCCATCCATCCATCCGTCCATCCATCCATCCATCCACCCATTCAACCAACCAACCAACCAAGCATCCATCCATCCATCCATCCATTCAACCAACCAAACAACCAAGCATCCACCCATCCATCCATCTATCCATCCATCCATCCATCCATCCATCCATCCATCCATCCATCCATCCATCCATCCATCCATCCATCCATCCATCCATCCATCCATCCATCCATCCATCTCCTTTAAAAGGACCCATAGTCCGTCCATCCATCAGTCTGTCAGCGAGCCAGCGAGCCAGCCAGCCCGTCCGTCCGTCCGTCTGCTGTCTGTCTGTCTGTCTGTCTGTCTGTCTGTCTGTCTATCAGCCTCTCTATCTGTCAGTCAGTCAGTCAGTTTGTAAGTCAACCTTGCTTGAGTCCAGGAGTGCTGGCATCCCTTAGCTGGGGATCCGAACCTTTTTTGCTGCCGAATATACCCACGCGTTCCGCTCGGCTCCGCCCTTCTTCCAGCTACGAGAACCACTCGTCTGACCGTCGGGCCTTCGACCGACGCTACTACTACGATGGCTACCGGCGAGCTGGCTACAGTCGCGAGCGCGGCCACACCTACTACCCGCCCGAATACCCCCCCTCCTACGAGTACCCGCGTTCCCGAGAGGGCAGCTGCAGGAGCGGCCGGAGGAGGCGCCGGAGGAGGCGCCGACGGAGCCGTTCGTTCACCCCCTCCTCCTCGGTGAGTCTCTCCTGGCGCTGGTGTGGAATATTTCCTTCCTTGGTTCAGGGAGGCAGATTGCTGGGGGAGGACAAGGTTCATTTCTGGGCGGGAGGGCTGTGCTTGAATTGGACGGAGACGTTGGATGAACTTTCCCAGATTCCCCGAGTCAGGCAGAGAAGTGGATTTTGAGACAGGCAACCCTGAACATGGGGAGAGCCAGAGAGCTGGTTGAGCGCCCCTAACAATGGGACATGTTGCTTTACGTTTCATCATACTAGGTGGGCTTGTCTGGCTCAGTGTCGAACCCATTTCCTTCCCCGTGTGGGGCAACAGTACGCTCTCGACCACGCTCTGACGTGGACGATGGGAATAACTCCCGCCCAACCGGTTTAGGATGATCCGCGGGGGGACCCCAGCCAGAGAGCAATTTGACCGGGAAATTTTCCCGCCTTGACCCGGGGAGTGTGGGAATCGAACCCACGTCTCGGTTCCAGCCCACTCCCTCTCTCACCGCTTTGAGCCACGTCCCCTGGCCGGCCTCAAAACGGGGCAGCTCACCCGATCAAGCACTTGGCTTGCCTCGCTCGGCGTGGGCCGTCGATCCTCCACCGGAGTCTGCAAACGGGTGTTTACCTGTGCGTGTGTGTTTGTGTACTTCCCCTCCTAAGGCATCCCATAGAACACCAGGGCGTTTTAATTTTAAATTTACGCTGTTCATTTGCTCTGGCGTGGGTGGGTCCGTGGGTGAGAACCTTGATCAGGTAGCTTCCCCACCCCCCACCCCTACTCCCTTTTCGGCTTTTCTGATAAATACAGTAGGACTCCCTTATTTGTGGGATCACAACATGCTGATTCACTTATTCATAATCTGAAAAGATTAGAAGAATAAGTGGAGCCCCATGGCACAGTGGTTAAATGCCCGTACTGCAGGTAAAACTGTGCTCACGACCTGGGGTTCCATCCCAGGTAGCAGGCTCCTGGTTGACTCGGCCTTCCATCCTTCTGAGGTCGGTAAAATGAGTACCCAGCTCGCTGGGGGTGGGGCAATGTGTAGCCTGCATACTGTAATTAAACTGTAAACCGTCCAGAGCCTGCTTGAAGTGGTATAACAATTTAGAAATACAGTGGATCCTCGTATAACAAACGGTTGGTATAACCTAAAATCTGTACGACTTAAAAAAATTCCTGACATAGGGGAAATTTGCTTAACAGAATCGCCTGTAGGGCGAATCCGTACAACATAAAAATAGTCGTGATGAGGGATTACTCCTTCAATGCATTCCTATGAAAAAAATTGTATAAAGGAAAATATGCTTAATATAATTTCATTTGGAACGAATTAATTCCTTTATACAAGGTACCACTGTATATCTATAGATTTCTAAAGATGAAATTGTCAGAGCCGCCCACGAGAGGGAGCCACAGTGGTATGTGTCGTGTTTGCTGTTATCTGTGGTTTTCAGCATCCACAGGGTATCTGGAAGTTGGGTAATGGCTACTGGACTTCTTTTTTTGAGAGATAGAAACCTTTCACTGCTCATCCAAAGAGCTTCATCAGTCTTCATCTCAGACTGATGAAGCTGTTTGGATGAGCAGCGAAACCTTTCTATCTCTCAAAAAAAGAAGTCCAGTTGCCATGACCCAACTTCCAAATAAACTCACCTGGATGACTGAGAATCTTCACTGACACATCCACAGGGTGGTGGTGGTGGAGCTTAGAACGAGTCCCCTTCAGATACGGGAGTCTTACTGTACTGCCTTGGATCGTGTTTCTGTGCTCGTTAACTTAAAAATAGCAATCCCGAGCCAGTGTGTTGTGATCTTGACTGGTTTTTCCCTCTATCTCTCCCTTGCACTGTCTCCCTTATTGTTTTCGCATACGCCTCTGCACCTCTCGTGCCCTACAAACCGGCCTGGGAATCCTCCCTCCCTCCTCTTCCGAATCGGCCGACGGGGGGGCCTGCCGACGAACGAAATGCCGTGGGGGAAAAAACCCTTCCTCCTCCTCCTGTTCTTCCTGTTCTTCCCCGCCGCTCCGTCGCTGGGGGCCTGCACTTTCGGGAAGGGACCACCCCACCCCACCTTTTTTTTTCCGGCCAACCAGAGTCAGCAAAGCAGCAGGAGAGCCAAGAGCGTGCAGGACGACCACGAAGGGCACCTCGTCTACCGCCTCGGCGATTGGCTTCAGGAAAGATGTACATCTGCCTCATTTAGTCTCCAGCTAAGCTTCCTCCTTGTGGTCCAACAGGGATGCCCAATTGGCCACCTTCCCCCCCCCCGGGTCTTTTCTCTCGTTCTGGTCTCTTTGCTCGCCGTCGTGGCGTTTACTGTTAAGAAAGTGGGGGAAATAAATCAATCAGGAGTGTCCAAATTTCGGCCCTCCAGAATTTTTGGACCACCACTCCCAGTATTCCAAGGTTGTATGGCCAATGACAAAGGACTGTGGGAGTTGTGGTCCATAACATCTGGAGATTGGGCAAAGTTTGGACACCACTGAAATAAATAAAGCAGCCCCCCCCCCGGCAACCTCACTTCTCTTTGATGCAACCTTCCCCTTTCACCACCTCCCTGCTTTATCTCTGCTCTGGTCAGACCCCACCTGGAGTCCTGTGTCCAGTTCTGTGCGCCTCCATTTAAAAAGGAAGTTGACAACCTCGCGTGGGTACAGAGGAGGCCGACCAGGGTAGTTGAAGGTCTGCAAAAAATGTCTTACAAGGAACAGCTTAGGGAACTGGGAATGTTTAGCCTTACAAAGAGAAGGCTGAGGCGGGATACGATAGCCATGTTTAAATACTTGAAAGGATATCATATTGAAGAGGGAACAGGTTTGTTTTCCATGGCTTCAGAGACTAGGACTCGGGGCAATGGTTTCAAACGACAGGAAAAGAGATTGCATTTGAACATCAGGAAGAACTTCATGACGGTTAGAGCTGTCTGGCAGTGGAATAATATGCTGCCACGAAGGAGGGTGGTGAAGTCTCCTTCTTTGGAGGTTTTTAAGCAGAGGCGGGATGGCCATCTGTCGGAAATACTGTGATGGGAGTTCCTGCATGGCAGGGGGTTGGACTAGATGGCCCCTGGAGGTCTCGTCCAACTCTAGGATTCTAGGATTCTTTTCCCCTGTTGTTATTCAAATATGCAAACCTAGGGGTGGGAGAGGAATGACAGAACCGCAGAAAACTGGAATGGACCCTATCGAGAAGTCCCTCTGTTGCTACAGCCAGACACTTAAATCCCCCAAGCTATCCCATCATTCTAGAACCCATAGAACTAGAAAGGATCCTACATAGATCGTCAAGCCCAGGTTCCTTCCAGGAGTCCTGAGTGCGGGAATCGAACTCCCAAACTCTCTGGCTCCGCAGCCAGAAACGCGCACCCCCCCCCGAGCTGTCCAGCATACCATTCGCCTGTGCTTAGCGCTGGTCAAGCTAGCCTTTTGTTGCGATGTGTTATTTGATGCCTCCTCGGGGGTTGCTGTTCATAAGAACATAAGAAGAGCCATGCTGGATCAGGCCAAAGGCCCATCTAGTCTAGCTTCCTGTATCTCACAGTGGCCCCACCAGATGCGTTTGGGAGCGCATGAGACTAGATATCTGTCTCCTGATGCCACTCCCCTGCCTCTGGCCCTTGAAGGACCCTGGTTTTAAGCCTGGAGATGACACACATCTCCATCATGGTTTGTCACCTGTGATGGACTTTTCTTCCAGGAATCTGTCCAATCCCCTTTTGAAGGCATCCAGGCTCGCCGCCCTTCATGCCCTCTCTGTTCTCCACCCCACCCTGCCTGTCTCTCCCCCTCCCCCATTATGCAGATGAGATCATTAGCACCCTTGGGGAAGGCACTTTCGGCCGGGTGGTGCAGTGCGTGGATCACCGCCGGTAAGTTTGGCCCCCGTGCTGAGAGGAACCGAGTGTCGGATTTGGGTCCCCCCCTCCCCGGTCTCTGAGCTCCTGAAGGCCTTACCTCTTCCAATACATGTATTTATTTATTTATTTAGTTAGTTAGTTAGTTAGTTAGTTAGTTAGTTAGTTAGTTAGTTAGTTATTATTTGACTTATATACCACCCATTCTGACCAAAGGTTGCCCTGTTCATCGCCGTTGTCATCATTAAGGGGAAAATTGCTATGACAGATCACCTTTCCCCCTTACTACTCAATGAGTTTGGAGGTATTTCTGCACCATCTGGTAAGAAAAGCCAGACAACACATAAATACAGTGGCACCTTGTAGAAAGGAATCAATTCGTTCCAAATGAAATTCTGTTCAGCAAATTTTCCTTTATACAAATTTCCCATAGTAATGCATTGAAAACAGAGTACAGTAAGACCCCGGTATCCGCCGGGGATTGGTTCCAGGCCTTCCCGTGGATAATGAAAACCATGGATAAGAAAGAACGCTTGCACGCCCACCCCACCCCCAAAACTGCTGTTTCCTGACAGTAGCTTGCTTTATGACTGCTGTTTTGAGATAGTAGCTTGCTTTACGGCTGCTGTTTGTGACAACAGCTTGCTTTGTGGCTGCTGAATTGTTTAATTTCCCCCCCCTGCCAACCGTGGATAACTGAATCAGTGGATAATGAATCAGTGGATACGGGGGTCCTACTGTAATCCCTAATTGGGACCATTTTTATGTTGTACGGATCCGCCCCATAGGCGATTCTGTTGAGCAAATATCCCCTATCTCCGGAATTTTTTATATGGTACAGATTTTACGTGTTGTACGAGGGTCCACTTGGACATTCAGAGTTGGTTGTGGGTTCAAGTCTAGCTTGCCGAGAAAGCGTGCCTTAGGTAAAAAGCAGGTCCATTCGGACTTAGGGTAAACGCTTTTCAGGGTTCTCCATTCGGTGTCTTACCATCCCCATCCTCTAGGGGGCGCCCTGGGGCTGCGCTACTACCATGTTTTCCCCAAAACAAGACAGTGTCTTATGTTAATTTTTGCTCCCAAAGCTGCCCAAGGTCTTATTTTCAGGGGATGTCTTATTTTTCCATGAAGAAAAATACGGTACACATTTACTGTTATCTTATTATGGTGAGGCCTTATTTTCAGGGGATGCCTTATATTTCAGTGCAGGGCAAACCTGTAAGTAGGTCTTATTTTCAGGGGATGTCTTATTTTCAGGGAAACAGGGTAGTCCAAGGCTACCTAGGCTGGGTTTTTTTTGTCCACCGCGGGAGATTCGAACTCCCAACCTCCCCCCTGTTCTAGAAGTGAGTTTTTCCAGTTGTCACAGATAAATTTATGGCTGCATAGGAAAGCAATCCAGTAAGACAGCAGCGCTGTTGGCGAGGTCCCCGTTGCAAAGCTCAGAGGGGCCCAGTTGGAGCGCGATCAGGAGGGTTTTGCCGGCCTCTGTCCCTTGGCCCTGAGGTCTCCTCCTCCCGCCTTGCTCCCCAGGGGCAACTCGCGCGTGGCTCTGAAAATCATCAAGAACGTGGAGAAGTACAAAGAGGCGGCTCGTTTGGAGATCAACGTGCTGGAGAAGATTAACGAGAAGGATCCGGACAACGAGAAGTGAGTAAACGGTCCTCCCCCCCCCCCTTTCATCGGGTTCAGACCAACGACGTCGGCTGTAACACAGCCCTCCCCCCCCACCTGTTTGCGCCTACGGGCAACCCACCCCCAGGAGCGCCATTGAGGGGTTGTCATTTTAGAAAAAGAGAGCTTTTTCTTGGCTTCCATTTCCGCCCGGTTGGTTTGCAACGGCTGTTTGGCCAACGGGCGGAAGAAACCCCCGAGATAAAAGCAGGACTTTTCTGTGACATCTGAAAGGCATACTAGGTCAGCAAGGGGCTTATGCGGAGGATGGATCCCATTCCTGGCGCGACTGACGGCATTTTTCCGTGTCTAAGACTTTATTATTAATATTATTTTGTCTAAAACGGCTAGACTTTAAAAAAGGAGAGGCGTCTTATCCATGGGGGTGAGCCCCCGGAGAGAACCGCGGTGTTGCAATGCTGTAATTTCGGGCTGGGAAAGTGGAGGGGGGGGGCGTCTTATCGGGGGGGTGGTGGTCGTCATAGATGGGGGAAATATGGGGTCAGATCGCTTTGACCGCGAATCCTCATTCCTGAAAATAACCAGGGTACAAAGGAGACACGGGATCCTTTAAAGGCGTTGATTGTCACCAACACATTGCTCTCCTTCCGAATCGTGCCCTCAGGGGTGTCCGGGCGCTCGGTCCATCCACCCAGCCCCCGTGCCTCCTGTTTTCCAACCCCGAGTGCCTCTTATTCTTTTTCTTCTTCTTCTTCTGCTCTTCCTCCCCAGCTTGTGCGTGAAGATGTACGATTGGTTCGACTACCACGGCCACATGTGCATCAGCTTTGAACTCCTTGGCCTCAGCACCTTTGACTTCCTGAAGGACAATAACTACTTGCCGTACCCCCTGCACCACATCCGGCACATGGCCTACCAAGTCTGCCAGGCAGTCCGATGTAAGTGCCAAGTACGCAGAGCTCAGCCCCTGGGCGAGAGAGAGAGAGAGGGGTGTGTGGGGGAGAGTGGTTTGGGTTACCTCCCACAAAATACCAGAACTAGGGGACATCTACTCAAACTGAGGGCTGGGAGAGTAAGAACAGACCAAAGAAAATATATTTTTTTTTCACCCAGCGCATTGTTAGTCTGTGGAACTCCCTGCCACAGGAGGTGGTGATGGCATCTGGCCTGGATGCCTTCCAAAGGGGATTGGACAGATTCCTGGAGGAAAAGTCCACCCCAGTTGACAAACCATGAGGGAGATGTATCATCTCCAGGCTTAAAACCAGGGTCCTTCAAGGGCCAGATGCAGGGGAGTGGATTCAGGAGACAGAGATCTAGTCTCATGCGCTCCCAAACGCATTTGGTGGGGCCCCTGTGAGAAGCAGGAAGCTGGACTAGATGGACCTTTGGCCCTGATCCAGCAGGGCTCTTCTTATGTTCTTATGTTCTCTTCGGTTAGATCTTGGGGGTCGGGGGGGGGTGGCAAGGCCCTCACAAGGCTGGCTGGCAGGATCCATTCCTCCCCCCACACCCAAAACAACACCCCCCTTTTCTCCTCTCCCTCTCCTGCCCCCAGTTCTGCACGACAATAAACTCACGCACACGGACCTCAAGCCCGAAAACATCCTGTTTGTCAGCTCGGATTACGAGATGACCTACAACGTGGAAAAGGTGAGCCCCGTCCGTTCCGGGGTCCGCTCCTGGTTCCTTCCCGGGGCGTGGTTGGAGGGGCAGGCGTTCTGTTGCCGTGGTGGCGGCGGGTCATTTTCTCTGCCCTGTTTCGGACCTCGGTGGGAACACGGGTGCCGGGTGGGGAGGAATCCGTGGACAAGAGAGGCTTCCCCGTGGCCTCAACTGCTCCTCCCGTGGCTTTCCGCTTCCCCCTGCTTCCAAGAAGCGAGACGAGCGGACTCTCAAGAGCACGGCCGTCCGAGTGGTGGACTTCGGCAGCGCCACCTTCGACCACGAGCACCACAGCACCATCGTCTCCACGCGGCACTACCGGGCGCCGGAGGTCATTCTCGGTGAGCTGTGTCCTCTTAGAAGAGCCAAGCTGGAAGGAGTCCCTCTAGAGAGCATCTAGTGCAACCCCTGCCAAGCAGGCCCAGGAGGGGAATTGAACTCCCAGCCTCTGTGTCCACAAGCGGAGATCCAAGCCACTTGAGTGTCTAGCGTTTGTGGACTGGAGGGGTGGGGGTCTACAGAGAAGGGAAGAGGGGCAGGGTTGCATCGCAGCCTCCCTGAGATCGGTTGGCAATGGTCTTCTCTCAACCTTACAGAGCTCGGTTGGGCACAGCCGTGTGATGTGTGGAGCATCGGCTGTATCGTCTTTGAATATTACATGGGGTTCACTTTGTTCCAGGTGAGTGGGCCGTGGGTACGGCGAGTGCCGTAGTCAGCGAGCCGATGCCCTCCAGAGCTTTAGAGGCAGGCAGAGTAGGGAGGGAAGAGAAGAGGAGGAGGAGAGCACGAAGAGGAGGGAAGGAGAGACGAGGACGGACCACAAGGAGAGAGGCGGAGGGAGGTGTTGCTGAGTTTTGAATGTTGGATTAAATTCCTGTAGATGCACAGCAAAACTGTAGGGATTCACCCGGTGGAAGAGTTTTCAAGCTCCCCAGATTAGTCCAACCTTTTTTTTTTTCATCCGCTGGCACTTGCAGCCTCAAGAGCTCTCCCAGAGACATTTGTCAGAGAAAGGATAAACGGTTCTGTTGCTTACGGTTGAAACGATCCAACGTCAAACGGACAAACGCGGCTGCTTTCAGCAACAGTCCCCAAAGAATTACTAACTAACTGCCAGCAGCAGCCAACAGAGAGGGGGAAAGGCTCTCGGGAGACGGGGAGGAACGATTGGTTAGTCCCGGGTAATACTGCTTGGATCTTAATTTGCTTTCTAACGTCCCTGAGCTCTGAAAAAAATGTGTGTCGACGCCTTAACAACCAAGGGATACGGATTATAGAAGTGGGCGCCCGTCGTTGTTTCGTTCTGTTTCCTCCTTCCTTGCTGTCACCCGGAACTTGCTTCCCTTTTAGACCCATGATAACCGGGAGCATTTGGCCATGATGGAGCGGATCCTGGGGCCCGTCCCTTCTCGGATGACGAGGAAAACCAGGTGAGGTCCTTTTTCTGTGCTTTTGAGGAGGCCTCGCGCAAGAAATACTTGTCCGATCAACGGGTTTGCTTGTTTCCGGATCGGGAAGGAGCAGGACGAGAGAGTTAGGCGTCTAACGAAACAGAGGGAGACCAGAACCGAGCTACGCCCGGGGTCGGCGAGCTCCGTTCTGTGGCTCGTCCCGTTGTCTTGGTCTCAGCACCCGTATCACGCTGGCAGGGGGTGCAAATGTTTAACAGCGCTGATGATTGCCTTTATGGCTGGACGTCAGCAAGGACAGGTCAGTCGCAACAGCGGTGGCAACAACACAATCGTAAGGGCAACAAAGCAACAGCACCCTAGGTCTGCAGCCACAACGGGATAAGAACTCACAAAAGAACAGGAGAGATCTGGAACCCCCATAAGAATGACAGAGTGCTGCTGAGTCAGTTCTGACTTACGGAGAGTCTTTTCTGGGCTCGCGAGGGTGAGAAGATTCGGGAGTGGTGGACCCTATTCCCTCCTTCCTGGGGTGCCCTGGGACGGCGCAGCTTGCCCCAGGCCACCCAGGTTGGTTCTTCTCCCTGGAAGCCCAGTGTAGGGGGAGGGGATCAAAACTCCCAATCTTTGCCTCCTCCTCCCCCCCCCCCAGAGCTGGGGTCCCTAAACCTACCCAGCCATGTCTTGCAAGGTGAGATGAAAGAATCGAATGAAACAGGTGGTGGAGTCAAAGGAAGCAAGTTGCAAGTTTCCCGGTGTGACTCTGTCCCCTGATTCCACTCTGCTTTACACGACACAGAAGGAGCTCTGTGTCATGGCCGATGTCTCTGCTTACCCCCGTCTTCCCTCCAGGAAGCAGAAGTATTTCTACCACGGCCGCCTGGATTGGGACGAGAACACCTCCGCGGGGCGCTACGTCCGGGAGAACTGCAAGCCGCTCCGGGTATGGCAGCGGGAACGGGAGTTTCCTGGGATATTTGTATTTGAAGGTTCAGGAGGAGACAGGAGGGTGAGCCGGGCAGGGCTGTATGGTTGTTGTCCACGAGGTTTGAAAGAACAAGGCCCTTGTATGTGCAGATCCCCCTTCCTCAAATTGGAGAGCGTTTGGAGAGGTTACGGCAGTGGGGTCGGGACCCCTTTGGGGGGGTCGAACGGCCATTTCACAGGGGTCCCATGAGCCAGTGAAGAAAAAGGCACAAGTGGCTTAGGTCTGGAGGAGTGGGGGGAGGAAGGAGGGGGGGAGAGTGACTTACAGCTTGACAGGTTGGAAGGGATGTCAGTCAATTGGCACTGGAGGCTGCGATTGGCTGAGGGTGCCACTAGATAGAGGGAAGATCTCTATGGCCCCTGCGGCAGTGGCCTGCCAAAGGGGGCTTGTGGCCTCTTCCAAGCAGGAAGAACTAGAAACTCGAAACGCCAGGGACTGGATGCGGCACATCCTGAGCCGGTAATCACCTACCGGACTGGGTGGAAGTGATAGGAAGCCAGATTGGGGTAGAATATCAGGGGAAACTTCCTAACTGTTAGAGGAATTTAGGCAGCCCCCCCCCCAAAAGCAAGCTGAGTCCTCATTTTACCGACCTCGGAAGGATGGAAGGCTGAGTCAGCCTTGCGCCGGCACTACCTGGGATCAAACCCTCAAGTCGTGAGCCCCGTTTTAGCTGCCGGACAGGCCTTGAACCACCACGCCACCAGGAGAGTCAGCCTTGCAGGGTTTGGGGTGAGGTCTGAGTGTCCTCCCCTCCCCTCCGTAGAGATACCTGGCGTCGGAGGCCGAAGAACACCACCAACTCTTTGACCTGATCGAGGGCATGCTGGAGTACGAGCCGGCCAAGCGGATTACGTTGGCCGAGGCCTTGAAGCATCCGTTCTTCGACGCTCTACAGATGCTGCCTGGCCCAAAGCCTTGGGATACCAGTCGGGACGTCAGCCGATGACCGGCAGGGACCTTCCCTTCTCTCCACCCCCCCTCCTCTTCCGCCCACATTCTTGGCCCCTGTGGAGGCTCGTGGGTCCGATCCTCATTTGCCTTTTGGTGCTTTAAAAACAAACAAACAACAAAACAGACGGGACTCTTGTTTCGGCCCCTGACACTCCAGGGTTTTTTTTATCATGTAAAGCTTGTTAATATGTGAGATAATGTATATATCTATATCTATCTATCTATCTATATAAAACATGCAGGGGAGTTTGGAGTGCTCCCTTTCTTTGTATAAACACGAAGAATTTCTCTAGATCCATCCTCTCCCCCCTGTACATATTTTCCCTCCCAACCCCAACCCCCCTGCTTTGCTTCCGCGTCCACCAATCCACCCTCCCTTTCCTGTGTAATTTATACGGCCGGTGGGAATTTCTTTTTTGGGGTGTGTGGGGGGGATGATAATAGCCCGTTCCAATGCCAGAGTTTTTGTATAGATTTTGTACAGCCTTAGTGAGGGGAAATAAACTCCGTCGTGAAGTAAAATGCGCCGAGAGGCAGCCAACTCCGTGATCTGTCTCCGTCCGAATGCGAGCCGCGGGGAGTGATTTGCGGCGGGGGGGAAAACGGGTTGTCCTGTGCTGTGCCCCGAGGAGCTTACATTTCCCAGGAACGTCGGAATGACAGTCGTTGCCCGCTATATTGCGGTTAAGAACCTCAGAAGAGCCCTGTTGGATGAGGCCAAAGGCCCATCGAGTCCAGCTTCCTGGATCTCACAGGGGGCCCACCGAATGTGTCTGGGAGCGCACGAGACTAGATCTCTGTCTCCTGATCCCACTCCCCTGCCTCTGGCCCTTGAAGTACCCTGGTTGTAAGCCTGGAGATGACACACATCTCCATCATGGTTTGTCACCTGAGATGGACTTTTTCCTCCAGGGATCTGTCCGATCCCCTTTGGAAGGCATCCAGGCCAGATGCCATCACCACCTCCTGTGGCAGGGAGTTCCACAGACTAACAACATGCTGGGTGAAAAGATATTTTCTCTGGTCTGTTCTTACTCTCCCAGCCCTCAATTTGAGTGGATGTCCCCTAGTTCTGGTATTTGGTGAGAGGGAAAAGAGCGTCCCTCTATCCACTTGACTCATGCCCTGCATTATTTTTGTATTCCTGGTCATTGAGAAAAAACTTCCGGGTAGTTCATCCGAGTCAATCCTGGCCCGGAGCACCACGCCATGCCTTTGTTAAAAACGCAAGCCATGGGCTCGGGGCCTGCAGTGAAGGAAGGCCTTTGACGGCTTTCCCATAAACGGCCCTCTTCATCAGCTCCTGAATCTGGTTCGCGCAAACAGGTACGCTGACTGTGGGGCTTCGCTGTCAAAAACGATCCGTCATTGGCCGACCTTGAGAGGGGCTTAGAGGTGGCTTAGTTGGCCCCAAAGAGATTGGAGAAGGAGGTAGGAGGCTGTCGGTCCGAGGGCGGCAGCGTGGCAGGTGGGACCCAGCCTTTAAGCTGCTTAAAGAAGGGCAGCCGGCCAGGGATGAATTAGAAGTGGGTCGGCGAGGGGGTGGGATCGTGGCGCGCTCTCTGCACTGCCGTAGAGCCTCTGCCCCACATACGGGGCGAAGGGCTAAAGCTAAACCATTACCCTGTCTATGAAGCGACTAAAATGATTCCCGGGCTGGGGGCACTTCCCTTAGGAGGAAAGGCTAAAACATTTGGGGCTCTTTAGTCTGGAAAAAAGGCGCCTCAGGGGGGGATATGATTGAGACATACAAAACAATGCAGGGCATGAGTGAAGTGGATAGAGGGACGCTCTTCTCCCTCTCACAAAATACCAGAACTAGGGGACATACACTCAAATTGAGGGCTGGGAGAGTGAGAACAGACCAGAGAAAATACAGTGATTAGATAGATAGATAGATAGATAGATAGATAGATAGATAGATAGATAGATAGATAGAGTGATAGAGTGATAGAGTGATATGGTGATACAGCGATACAGTGATAGATATAGATAGATAGATGGATGTGGGCTTGAGCCCCAACAATGAATGTGTCTCTGAGCCACTGAGCGAGAAACCAGGGAAGAAATTCCCCCTACCAAACCGCCCAAATCCCGTTCGGAGCATCTCTGCTCCATGAGGACTAGTGACTTTATACCCACTTTTGACAGCACGGATTCCCAGACGTTGGGGAGACCCATAGCCATGTGTCCTCGGTAAGTGGCACCAATATGTGCTGGGTATTCCTCGCAGCAGGTGTACGTTCAGCTTGAAACACACACACACACACACGGGGCCATCTGGCTTGTGAGGATCACCCCGACGGATCAGGGAAAGCCCGGCGTCACCAAGGAGGCTCCGCAGCTCCTGATCTTGGTTTAAAGTGCTTGAGCTGGTCAGGGGCTCTTAATTTTCCTCCTGGACATTCGAAGGGAGAGGATCAAGGACTCCGGATTCCTGCACAGGTAAGTTTTATCTATCTATCTATCTATCTATCTATCTATCTATCTATCTCTATCTATCTATCTATCTATCTATCTAGTGTTCCTTCTTTCTCCTCTTGTCTTTCTCCTCTTATCTTTCTCCTCCTATCTATCTATCTATCTATCTATCTATCTATCTATCTATCTATCTATCTATCTATCTATCTATCTATCTATCTATCTATCTATCTATCTATTGTTTCACTGTATTAGTTATCTATCTATCTATCTATCTATCTATCTATCTATCTATCTATCTATCTATCTATCTATCTATCTATCTATCTATCTATCTATCTATCTTTAGATTTATAAACCGCACCGATTTTCCCAAGGGAACTCTGGGTGGTGTACAAACAGAGCAAACAAAAATTAGAAACACCCCAATATGAATCAAAAGGCAACATACCAAGAGGAAGTTTTTTAAAAAGGATAATAATCCGGCAGGAGGCACAGACAAATACTAACGGAAAACAAATGAATCACAAGGGGCACACATTGTATCGTTGTGTACAAATGACACAATTTATACACTGTATAAGTGCATCCAAATGATACAGTATCTATCATTGTTTCACTGTATCTATTACCACGGTATCACTATCATGATATACAATGATACACTCTATCTATCTATCTATCTATCTATCTATCTATCTATCTATCTATCTATCTATCTATCTATCTATCTATCTATCATTTGTCCATGTAGTGTTTCAGACGAGAAACCTCTGATCTTTTCCAGCAGAAAACTGATTTTTGTGAGAATTTTGCCTTCTAAACAGAATCCATCATTTTGCTTGGGCAGGGATTTTTTTTTGGGGGGGGGGGAGGATTTGCCTGTGGAACTCCCTGCCACATGACAGAGAACCGGGCAATCTTGGGGGTGGGTGGGTGGCCACACCTAAAGCCCACCATAGGTTGTCCCCAAAGGCTAAATGGAATCTCCTTGGTGGTGATTTAGGGTTCTAAGCCTCCCACTTCTAAGCAGTGGAGTTTTCACGCTTTCTGTTTTGATGAATCCTCTGTGGGTTTTTTGCCGAACTTTGGCGATGCCTTTCCCCAGTCCCGAACATAACTCTCCTCCAGGTCCTCCGTACCAGCCCCCTTTCCTGGCATGGGATCCATGGCGAAATCGGTGTTTGGTGTGCCGGCGAAGCAGCTGCTGTGTTGCGTCTCGCCCGATTTTCCTAAAGAGAACGACCCGAGGCTCCCAAAACGCCTTCACCGGAGTCCGTTCCCGCCACTGCCTCCGAAACAGCCCAGCCAGAAACAGAAGTAAGAAGCCCCCTCTGCTGCTTTACCAGCCGGAGTTGCATGGGCATCCCAAAAGGCTGATTTGTTGGTGCAGGACAGCCCTCTTATTGAAGGGGTGCTCTTTGGGATGGTCTTTCTGATCTGCGTTGAGTTGAAAGAGAAAGAACAGGAAGGAGAGAGATCAGGGTAGTGAACTCACCCATCAACCACACTTAATTGCATCTGGGCTGCAGGGCTGCCTGGTCTTCCTTCTTTCTGTGAAATCTACTGGAACGGTGTTGAAATCATTTTTAAATATCTTGGGCAAATGCCCGGCGCAATTTGACGCACAATGGGTGAGAGATTAGCCCTCACTGTTGGCAAACGGCATGGAACTAATTTGGCACAAGGGTTTTGGCAATGCCAGGCGGAGGAATTTGGGGAACCAACACCCCCAAAGTCTGGGGGGGGAAGAGAACTCTCGCTGTTCCTGGCTGCTCCATTATCGAAGGGGCATTGAGTTTGCTCCGTCTCTTGGTCCGAACTTGAAAGGATGCATCCCAGGGGCTGAGCTTAATTGGAGGATAGCTGCAGAGGGTTTGCCTCCCCACCCAGCTTTTACAAGATTCGGATTAAAACCCGGAGCGGACGGACCGCTTGCTTCCTCAGTTCTCCACCCTGTCCTGTCTCACCCCACTCCTTCTTTCCTCTTTCCTTTCCCAGGGACAAACGGGACGCGGCTTTTGCACGGCGGAAGGCCGAGCGTGCCTCCATGAGGGCTCAGCTCCGGGAGAAATACCAGTTGCCCAAAGTAAGAAGCCTTGTCTCCCTGTGTGTGGGGTGTGGGGGGGTGTGGGGTGTTTGGCGGTGCCTCCTTGGCCTGCCTAAAACAATACCCTCCGCTGCGTGTTTTTGTCCGAACTTTCCCCACCCGCTCTGCTTTCTTTTTCCAGAACCGAAAAGACAAGAAGGACCTGGAAGTGGCCGGGGCGAAGACCAAGCTCCCTCCGGACCTCTTGGCTATCGTGAGACCCACGGCAGCCCCCGATTCCGGCTCCATCTTCTCCAGCTGGGGCACCCTGGACTTTAGCGCCTTGCGGGCCACCGCCGAGAACGCAATGCAGTCCCTCCAAGGCCCCGTCCGCCAGTGTCCCGTTATGTGAAAGGAGCCGATCCCACGGCGAGACCACGAAATATAAATATGAGGATGTCTGTGATTGGGGGGACAAAACTCCCAAGAGATGCAAAAAAAAAAAGTGGCTAGTCCTCAAGTCTTTTAGCTCACCTAGGGTTGGGAAACTGTAAACAGGACATGGGTGCATCTCCTTCAGCGGCAGTCAAGGGGACCCATGTGCCTGCTCCCTCCTCTGCCCAGATGGGGCTTCCTGTGGACGATGGGCCTTGGACTCCCCTCCACATGGACCTTAAGAAAGGTGCCGGTGTTGGTTTTCGAATACAGGACAACCCTCCCTCAAAATAAAAAGGACACCCTCAGTGTTGTGAATCTTTCTGGTGGATTGCCCTACAGTGGCAGGAGAGAGAGAAAATATCCTTTATTTTATTTATTTACTTTTATATTTCTATCCCGCCAGATTTTCCCCAAAGGAACTCAAGGCGGTTAACAGAAATAAAAATTCCATAGGACTAAATAAGAGAAAAGTGTTTGTTTCGCTTTGTTTTTGCCCCCTTTGTGGCATTTTGAGGTGTGAATGAAACCGTTCGGCCCTGCTTGGTCCGTAGAACTCAACCAACTGGCACATTTGAAACCAGAGAAATATGGGTCTTTTTCTCCCAAGATCATCTCATTTCAAGGCAAGCACACACACGGAGAGAGAGAGATCCAACACTCTTAATTAATTAGTTTTGGTTTTTATACAACCCCCGCCCCCAAAATCTGGCACCAAAGGCCACTTTGGGGCAGTTTGCAACACAAACCAAAAAAACACAACCCACTGAAAACCATAAACCACCACGGAGCAATAAACTCAATTTCAATTGCATACACACACAAACCGACACTCTGCTCAGCGCTCACTACCTCTGATGAGAAAAGTTTATGTATGTATTTATTTATTATAACTCTGAGCGGTTAACAATAAGGTTAAAAGAGCAATAAAACACCAGAGCGACAGGGCCTCCAGCAATGGAAGCCTTCAACAAGAGAAGCGACTTCCCCATTTATATAATAAGCTTCGAGACGGAAGGGACCCTGGCGGTCATCCAGCCCACCCCCGGTCAAAAAGTCACAGGAGGAGAATCGAACCCCCTTCTTCTGGCTGGCGGAGCCCTCCTAAATTTCAACCTTCTGCTTTTTCTTCTCCCTTGGTCTTGCCTCCCTGGTATATACGAATAAGAAAGGAGATTAATTGTCAATATCAGTTGTTAGGATATTGCACTGGAATAACAATGTTTTTACATTTAATCGTGTATTATAAAATTATAAATAAAACATTAAAATGTTATTTAATTGGACAATAACTAACTGTTCAATGATAGAGACAAGCGAAGCGTCAGGAAGAAAAAAACTTCCCCAGCACAGCCAAGCAGCCCGAAAAACTCACACAACAGCGACCAATAAATACTTTAATAATGCTATATATCTGTGAAGATTCTCATCCATCCTGGTGAGTATATCCGGAAGTTGAGTCATGGCAACTGGACTTCTTTTTTTCTTGAGAGACAGTAGACAAAGAAGTCCAGTAGCCTGGACTCAACTTCCAGATGTAATAATGCTAATATTAATGCTAATATGGCTATCAATAAATAATAATGCTAATACTAATGCTAATATAACTATCAATAAACAATAATGCTAATAGTACTGGACTCTATATTATCCCTGATTACTGTACGCCGCCTTGGGTCCTTTTCCAAGGAGAAAGGTGGGGTAAAAATACTCGAAAATACATTTTTTGTGTGATTTGTACTTATCATTAGCTGTCCTATGCCTCTTGCCAATTATTATTATTTTAATTGTTGTTGGGCATTTTCCCCTTTATTTTATTATTATTGTCTTCTCATTTACTTCTATTATCTTGTGGATCTCTTGTGGTTTTATGTGAACCGCCCAGAGTTCTCTCTTGGGAAATTAGCGCGGTATAGAAATAAATAAATAAATAAATAAATAAATAAATAAATAAATAAATAAATAAATAAAATAGCTATCCCTAAAATAATGCTAATACTCAAACGTTTAATAACAATAAAAATATTATCTATTTTTTAAATTCAATAAACGTTTTTAATTTTCTCATGGAGCCTAATAATGTAGTATACTCTTATTTGTCACTGATTCCTACCGGCGACTACAAAGCGCAGCATGCGCTGGCTAGAACTGTCCCAGAGGAGCGCTCTATCTAAGGCGCGAAAACTCCAACTCCCGTCAACCCCCGCGGGACGCTCCCGCCTCAGGCCCCGCCCACTCCCGTCACGTGGGGAGGAGGAGGAGGAGGAATCCCCACCCCACCCACCCCGTCCCCGTCCCCGTGATGACGCGCGGGGTCCCCGGCAACCAATCGGCGCGGAGAGGCGGCGGCGGCGGCGGCAGAAGCAGGGTAGCCGCAGTCGAGCCCTTCCTTCCTTAGCGGAGGGAGGCGGTGTCGGAGGGCGGAACAGCCGGGCATGGCTCGGAACAGCAGCAGCAGCGGCGGCGGCGGGGGGGAGAACCCCTTCGAGGGGGACCTGGGGAACCCCTTCCAGGTACGTCACAGCAGGGAGGGGCGGGGCGTTCCACCCTGGGAGGGGGTCCCTTTCGGTGGGTGGGTGGGGGAAACAGGGATTTCCCCCCCTTCCCCCTCCCCCTCCCCAGCTCCAGGCTCGGGGGACTCCAGCTCCCATCATCCACCGGCCGGGCGGCTGATGGGAACTGTAGTCCCGGCCAGGCCCGGGGAGGGTGGGCTATATGGGGAAGACGACCTGCCCCCTGCCCTGCCCTGCTTTGCCCTCTCGTTTTTTTTGGGGGGGGGGTATTCCCCCGCATATCACATTCCCCCCATAATCCCCATCCTCAGCTCCAGGCTCGGGTGGGCGGCTGATGGGAACTGTAGTCCAGGGTGGGGTTATAGGAGGGACCCGCCCTGCCTTGCTTTGCCCCTCTCCCTCTCTCCTTTTGGGGACTCCCTGGAGGAAACCCACCCACCTACCCCTGCCCTTTTCCCCCCAGCAAACACCGAGGCAGCACTTTAGGACTACTACAGAGCCCATAATCCCTCCCCTCCCCAGCCACACAAAGGGGGCATTCTGGCCAAGCCAAGGCACCGTTTTTTAAAAAAAAATAACCCCCTCAGCTGAGCCTCCCTGATGCGTCCTTAAGATGGCCATATTTTGCCCCTCTTGGATCCCAAAAGACCCCCACCCCACCCCAATCCTTGTCCTGTCTGGGGGTGCAAAAAACCACACACACACACACACACACACACACACACACACACACACACACACACACACACACACACACACACACACCTCTTCTTGCTTCTCCTATGCTTTCCCTTTCCTGGGTTTGTGGGGGATACACCTTCAGGCCTTTTTCCTGGAAGGGGTGGTTCGGACTACAACTCCTACTCTCCTGCTGCTGGCCAGGGACGATGGGGAGGTCTGGGCCGGACTTCATGAGGACTGGCTCCGTTCTCCCCGAAAAACCTGACTTCAAACCTTGGCTTTTCTCCCATGCCACCTATTTATTCTAGGGGTTTTGAAAAAAGAGAGAAAACTGTAAATATTTACTTTATTTGTATCCTAATGACTTGTTTGTGTCTCTGGCACAACAGAGGAACCATCTTTCTTTCCAGAAAAAAAATATGTAGTTGGAGGGCCGTTATTCGGGTCCCGTGTCTTTGGCATGCCCAATTATTGTTCATTTTGGAGTCATGAGGCCTTGCTCCGATCTCTTTTCTAACATGGCGTGTCCCGCACTCGCCTCGTCCTGAGGATTATCTTTTTGCAGCCTTAGGGAACTGTGCAAAACTTTAACAATAAATAAATTTCTCCCAGGAACTGTGGTCTACTTGTGAACCAAGCCACAGAAAAATTACGTCTCTTACCCTTAACTTACCGTAGATCCCCTGGAGACATTGCCTTCTGGATTTTTAAAAATAATAATAAATAATAATAATAATAATAATAATAATAATAATAATAATAATAATAATAATAATAATAATAATAATTATTATTATTATTATTATTATTATTATTATTATTATTTTGACCTGACATTTCCCATCTGCCTTGGCCGTTGTGGAGGGGGGAATGATGGGACCTAGAGTCCAAATCAAAAAAAGAGCGGTGCCAATAACCACAGTGGCCTCGCCCTGATTTCAATCTTGGATGAATTGGTCATGTGTTTCTCTTGATTCCGGCCGATTGGAGAATTGCATGAACATGGTTTGGATCCCGTTTTGTAGATCTTCGAGGCAAGACTCCCCGGGCCTGGAAAAAAAAAGTGAATTTTGATCTGCCAAAACAAACCTATGCAGCTTTAAATTACCAGAACGTTAAGTCCTTAATTTTTTTTTCACTTCTTTTTTCTTCCTCATTTTCCACCCAGTTACGGTGGGGGTGGGGGGGGGGAGGTCTCAGTGTTTCGAAGAGAAATCCAATAAATAAATAAAATAAATAAATTTTATAAGGTCCCCCCCACCCGACAGCTGCTTCTTCCCAAAACTTAAACAATGCCTTTCCCCCCCTTGCTTGAAAACATTCTTGATCAGCTGAGGTCATTTCTGATGGTTAAAAGGTACGTTTGAACCTGTGGGTGGGTGAGTGGGATGGAGGCTCATTGTTTTCTGGAATATATATATATATATATATATTTGTTTTCGTAGATTTTCACGGGTATAGGTATGCATGTTAGGGTGGATTCGGGTTTCTTCCCGTGTAGAAATCTGGTTGTTTTGGCGACGTTTCGACGAGGTCTCACTCGTCATCTTCAGGCTGGTGTTCTGGCTTCTTTCTTCTTGAAGCAAAGCGTGATCTCAGTTGAAGTCCTTCTATAAATACTGCTGGGTGTGTGTGGTTTGCTTGCTCTGTTGCTGATTGTGGGTTCGTTTGTTCTTTTGTGATCTGCTGTGTGGCTGAGTCTACGAAATACCATGCAAAGTCTGCCCAGCCACATACATCGGACAGACAAACAGGAGAATAAGCGCACGCATCGCAGAACACAAGAACGCAGTCAAAAAAGAAGAAAAATCTTCCTCTCTCTTCCAGCACATAAAAACAACAGGTCATGAAATTGATTTTAAAAGAACCAAACTCATCTCCAAAACTGAACACTTCAACAGTCGAATAATCATGGAAGCCATTGAAATAGAGAAACACCCTAACAACATGAATAAACGTGATGACACCTCCCGCTTGCCTGACATCTGGAAACTAGCCCTGGTCAACAGACGAGCCTCTGTCACAAAGACTGACACCAGGTCCAAAAGAACACAAGATGCCACCACCTTCCATCCACACCAAACACAAACCCAGACCCTTCCCACAGATTAAACGAAACCACCATCCAATAACAAAACCACGACTGCACCATCTACCGCTACTCCCCACTCCAGCCACCACATGGAGCACACTTACACACGCCAAAAAAACATTGGGAGACCACAGACATGTAGCCAGACCAAAATGAATTCACAAGACACAGGACCCCACTCCACCAAAGCCCAGGATGCTGCCAGAACGCCCATCACCAAGGTCGTTAAGAAACAAAAGGCTAATAGACACACATCCAGCACCTCACCCACACATGACGTCTCTAAACAGCCATCTAACCCACCAGCAGTTAAGCCCTTAACGATCGCCTCAGCCACACAGCAGATCACAAAAGAACAAACGAACCTACAATCAGCAACAGAGCAAGCAAACCACACACCCCCAGCAGTATTTATAGAAGGACTTCAACTGAGATCACGCTTTGCTTCAAGAAGAAAGAAGCCAGAACACCAGCCTGAAGATGACGAGTGAGACCTCGTCGAAACGTCGCCAAAACAACCAGATTTCTACACGGGAAGAAACCCGAATCCACCCTAACATGCATATATATATATATATATATATATATATATATATATATATATATATATATATATATATATATATATATATATATATATCCCGGAATGCTCTCCTTCCTTTGTGTTTCTCTTTAAAAAGTCTCCTTTTTAAATGTCCCTCTTTTTTTAATCCCATGACCTGCCAAGGAAAAACCAATTTACTGATTTCGTTGGGTGGTGATTTAGCAAGGAGTCCATTCAGCCTCTCTTATCAGATATCTTGTTTATTTTGCGATCCACGTGCATGCGTCAGGTTCCAATAAAAAGGTGCAGCTCGTAGGAAGGAAATTTAAATTATCTGGAGCCTTTTTTTTTTCAGGTTTGAGGAAGGAGGGGTAGGTTACCTGTTTGTGCAGGCCTCAAGTGCTCTCTGTGCATGCTCAGAGGCACTCTTGCCTCTCCCGATTTGCGTTGCCCAACCCATGGCATTTAAAACCAGGACTGGGTTCCTCGGTGCGACCGAGATAAGGCTGGAACGGAAAAAAAATTGACAAATTTATATTCCCCTGCGGGTCATGGTCAGCAGGCCTCTGTGCACATTTTCTCGTCTGAAAGTGACAGAAGTTTTTCCTGCCCGCCTGCCCTGGAAGCCTCTTTCTTTAAAAAGAAAACACAAGGTGCTAGTCCTCAGGGTTCCAAAGAAAGGGGCTGTGCTGAAACAGAAACCTTTCTTCAGCAGATGACGTCATGGCCAAGTTACGATGTGATCGGTGTGCCCGGTTTTGCCCCGATGAAGCCAGGACCCCCCTCCGCTGGCCGGGCGCTTTGGCCCCTCTGCTGTGATCCGCCTCATTCTCTCCTCCCACGCTTCTTTTAGGCCCTAGCTGGTAAAACTTGCTTCTCGGAGGCAGTCCGAAGTGGGTTTCTGAGCGAGGTGACCCCCCACCTTTAGATCTTTCCCCGCCCGGTGCCTTCATGTGGACTAGTAACTTGATTCAACAGAGGCGTTTCCTTTAAAGTTCCTTTCCAAGAAAAACCTCCGAAGGGTGGACTTTTGCAGCCGGAAAAATGTCATTTGGGGCATGTTTTTTTAAAATTTAAAAATAATGCAATAAAAACAGATGGCTTTGCTCAGCCCGGTTTCCTGCAAGCCTGACGGGGAAGGGAGGGGTTGACACGTCCGCCTTTGAGGTTCTCATCACCACTTCCTGTTCCCTCAGGACCCCGCGGTCACCCAGCACCGGCCGACTTCCGAGTATGCCACTTTGGACATCTACAACCCGTTTGACAAATCGGGGGTAAGAGGCACCCCGCTGCGGGCTCCCCAGAACCGTGCCGGGGTGGGTCCGGAGGCAAGCGAGGAAGCCGGAAATTACAATTCTCTGGATTTGATTTACACCAATGGTTCTCAACCTGTGGGTCCCCAGATGTTCCTGGACTACAACTCCCAGAAGCCTCCACCACTCGGCTGTGCTGCAAGGGGTTTCTGGGAGTTGCAGTCCAGGAACATCTGGGGACGCCACCGGTGGAGAGCCACTGATTTAGACATTTAAACTCGAAGCCGTTTTGGCTTTCACGCCCTGTCTCCTCAAGCAGCCTTTTCTGGCTTGGTTTATCCCTGGACTGTGGAACTTCCATCCACTTGAAATGGCTTTTTGCTGCTCTCCAAAAACTTACGGCAGTTTTGTGTGTGTGTGTGTGTGTGTGTGTGTGTGTCACAGCAAAGCAGCCAAGGTGGGGGGCTTTAAATGGAGGAGGATCGGTGTTTCGGGTTTCACGTTTTCTGCGGAAAACGCTGTTTAAATTATTGTGACTTCATTATCATGTTTATATTATTATTTAATTTCCATTTTCATTATTGCTCTTTTTAAAAATTACTATTATTTTTGTAAACCGCCTGGAATTCCTTCGGAAGATGGGCGGTATATAAGTATTTAAAAATAAATAAATAAATATAAATAAATAAATTGTCCCGTGTTTGCCCTTCAGGCAAGGGTGGGCTTCCTTCATGGGAGGTTTTGCGAGAGTGCCTTTCAAACGGCCCCGGTCTCCTCAGGGGGGCTGATTTGTTGAGCCTTATTTCTCTTCTCCGGGGCAGGTGCCGCCCCCCAGCTATGAGCCTGCGGCGTCGGCTCCGGCGGCCCCTCCGGTGCCCGCTCCGGCTCCCCAGCCGAACAAAAAGGTGAGCCCCTCGGAGGCCAGGAATTACGGCTCGTACGGCACCCAGGTAAGAAGTGTGCGACGGCGCGAGGATGTCTCGGGGTTCAGGGAGATGAGTTCTGGGGTTGGTTTTGTGAGCGAAGTGGGCGCTTTTAAATGTTCCTCTTTTCCAAGTTCCCAGACCGAGCCTTGCCTCAGGGCCGCGCCAGGGAAAAGTGGTGTTTGGTGACCGATCAATTATTCAGGTCATCTTGACGGGCACTTATCTTACCGGCATTGGGTTCCGAGCGGTTGTCGTCATCAGCATAAAAGACACCGCCACAGCTTCAAAACAAACAATCTACCTCCTGCCCCGGTGATATTAGGAACAGCGTACATATTTCGCCAATATTCGGCACATAATTGGGTTTGGGTTAAAACTTGCAGCCAGTATAGAATGCCAGTCAATGGTTTTATCGTTTTGATTAACTGTGCCTTATCTATCATCATCATCATAATACAGTGGTACCTTGTACAGTGACCTTCGTATAACAGTTTGTATAACATAAAATCTGTACAACATAAAAAATTCCAGAGATAGGGGGAAATTGCTTAACATAATTGTCTATGTGGCAAATCTGTACAACATAAAAATGGGATTACTCCGTTTTCAATGCATTCCTATGGGAAATGTGTATAAAGGAAATTTTGCTTAACATAATTTCATTTGGAACGAATTAATTCCTTTATACAAGGTACCACTGTATAAAGGAATTAATTTGTTCCAAATCAAATTATGTGAAGCAAAATTTCCTTTATACACATTTCCCGTAGGAATGCATTGAACACAGAGTAATCCCTCATCGCGACCATTTTTATGTTGTACGGATTCGCCCCACAGGCGATTCTGTTAAGCATATTTCCCCTATCTCCAGAATGTTTTATGTTGTACAGATTTTATGTTATACAAACTGTTTGTTATACGAGAGTCCACTGTACTACTACTACTACTACTACTACTACTACTACTACTACTACTACTACTACTACTACTACTACTACTACTATAATAATAATAATAATAATAATAATAATAATAATAATAATAATAATAATAATAATAATAGGAGTCCTAGTGGGGGAATCAAACTCTCAACCTCCGTCTCCTCAGCCAGGGACCTCAACCACTGAGCTAGCCAGCAGCCTGAGGCGACAAAGCTTCCCGTCCGTGTGTCGTTCAGCTGTTTCCTTTGGTGTTCCTTCTTTTGTTTGTTTGCATTCATCCTGAGGGCTAGCAACTTGGTTTTGTTTTGGTCTTAAAAAGAGCGAAGCTGAGGTTTTTTTTTTTTTCAGGTTGCTGTGTGGGCACCCGAAGCTGTGTTTTTACACGGTTGGTGATCCGAGGGCCCTTCCGTGGATTCTTCAAAGATTTTCAAGAATCTTTGAAAATCTAGAATAATTTGACCGCCATGTCTTGTCATCTCTGCCCTCTCCGCCATCCCTGCTGGGTGGGACTCAATGTAATCGAAGCCCAAGGTGCTAGTCCTCCTTGTTGTTGCCATCCTCTTAGAACACCAAGGCTGGAAGGGATGCTATAAATCTTTGAGCCCAGCCCTTCTCAAGGAGGCCACGGAGAGGAATCGAACTTGGGGCTCCTTGGCCAGATTTTCTTAAACCGCTGGGCTACCCTGGAGGCCACCGGCCGTGTCTTGTCCCGAGGGCGCTGACCGTTTGCTCATCGCCCTTGGTCGACCACAATGCCTCTTTTATGGGAGGGGAAAATAAATAAATATATAAATAAAGGAGTCTTAATTCTGGGCGGTAAAAGGACCTCGGTTTCTCCGTTGAGAGGCCTTGGAGTTAGTTGAGCAGCTGTGGCTTCCGCCGGGGATGCCCGAGACCCGGAGCAAAGCGAAATCTCAGACTGCCGGCTTTCTCTCCCCTTCAGCTTTTTTCTGTTTTCCTTCCGCCCCCCCGCCCCCCAGGAGTCGGCCGCTGCGGCCACAGCCGAACTTCTGAAGCGTCAAGAGGAGCTGAACCGCAAAGCCGAAGAGTTGGACCGGAGGGAGAAGGAACTGCAAAACGCCGCCCTCGGAAGCGGCGCAGGTGCGGCCCCGCCTCCTCGAACCCGGCACCCGAGTTCATTTCTCCGGAGCCCATTGCCCCCGAGTTCACCCTTTTCCCCTCTTCATCTTGTGCTTCGCAGCCCGAGCGAACAACTGGCCTCCGCTGCCCTCTTTCTGCCCCGTCCAGCCGTGCTTCTATCAAGATATCCCGGTCGAAATCCCCGTTGACTCCCAGAAAACGGTCACCACGATGTATTACCTCTGGATGGGTACGTATTTGGACCAAAACGAGAGAGAGAGAGAGAGAGAATTTCGTGGGAGAAGGCGTTTTCGTTTTTGCCGGTGTTTTTCTTCAAGGATTGAGGACTACAGGCACCATCATCCTTGATTCTGCGGGGCTCGTCTACCTTTAAGGACACCTGACAGGCGGGTTCTCCCCGGGGGTGGGGTGGGGACAGCTTGACAGAGAAGCTCTGAGGCCTCTCTGGGCGTCGCTTCCTGCTCAGAACGAAAACTCCCAGCGTGCCGGTAGAGGAATCTCGGATGGAGCCTAACCCCAGGCTGCTCAGTCTCGGATTGGGGCATTGAGACCCCTTAGCCTTACAAAAGACCTGCTCTGGGCAGAGGGGTTACAGCAGGCATGTCCAAACTTCGGCCCTCCTGATGTTTTGGACCACAACTCCCAGAATTCCAAGCCTGGGTTTCCAACGGCAAAGGACGGTGGGAGTTGTGCTCCAAAACATCTGGAGGGCCGAAGTTTGGACATGCCCGGGTTAAACCTTGTTCCTTGAAAAACGCAGGCCCGTCTTCTAAAACTGACTGCTAGCATGATTTGCAAACACACCTACCCTGATCCCTTTTTCTCCCCCAAAGCAAAAGCAAAGTGTTCTGCTTATATACCGCCCCATACCACTACAAGTAGTCTCTGGGCGGTTTACAATTTTGATTACAGTGTGCAGGCTACACATTGCCCCCCCAACAAGCTGGGTACTCATTTTACCGACCTCGGAAGGATGGAAGGCTGAGTGAACCTTGAGCCTGCTACCGGGGATTGAACCCAGGTCGTGAGCAGTTTTACCTGCAGTACAGGCATTTAACCACTGCGCCACGAGGCTCTGTGATGTCCCAACCCACATTTCCTCTCTCTTTTTTCTCTCTCTTTTTCCCCTCAGCCAGCACCGGCACGTTGTTTTTCAACTTCCTGGCGTCGCTGGCGTGGTTCTGCGTGGACTCCTCTTCCGGTTCGGGCTTTGGCCTCTCCATCCTGTGGGCCTTGATTTTCACGCCCTGCTCTTTCCTCTGCTGGTACCGGCCTATGTACAAGGCCTTCCGGTAAGGTCCCTGCCACCCTCCGGCAGTGCCAGGGGGCCGCTAAGGAGGTTGGCCGTAATGGCAGATGGGAAACGCTTTTGCAGCCTTGGTGACGTCCCTTGGAATTTGGGGTGGTGCTGGTGGTGTTGCAATTCGGTTTTGGACCTAGAAGCTTTTCCTGTTGTTCGGAAGAAGGCACAAAAACCACGACACCCTGCAAAGTCCACATTTCGGTGTAGTGCAGCAACTGTGAAAGAATTAGTTACCAACTGGTAGTGAATTTTAATGCATTTATTTATTTATTTAAGATAAGATAAGATAAGATAAGATAAGATAAACCTTTATTGATCCCACATCGGGGAAATTTACTTGTTAAAGCAGCTCCCAATACAAAGAACAAAATAAAGAAGAATAAGTGCCCAAAAAAGTGTAAGAACAAGATAAAGAGATAATAGAGATTAAATAAAATAAAAATCCAACATGCAAATATACGCTATAGAAATATGGATATAAAAACGCCGCCCTGACCGCTTTCTCTTGCAGGAGTGACAGCTCTTTCAACTTTTTCGTCTTCTTCTTCATTTTCTTTGCACAAGCCGTGGTGTTTGTCCTCCAGGCCATTGGCATTCCCGGCTGGGGGTTCAGGTAGGGAGCGTCCCTCTCCTCACTTATTGGAAACAACAGGGCAGCATTAAAGGGTGAACGTTCGCCTAATTCTTTTTTGCCTTAACCGGAAGATTGTGACTGGATCTGGAGTCCTGGGTCCAGTTCTGTGCGCCTCAGTTTAAAAAGGATGTTGACAATCTTGAACAGGTGCCAGAGGAGGGCGACCGGGATGGTTGAAGGTCTGGAGGAAATGTCATATGAGGAACGGCTTAGGGAACTGGGAATGTTTAGCCTCTCTAAAAGAAGGCTGAGGGGGGGATATGATAACTATGTTTAAATATTTGAAAGGATGTCATATCGAAGAGGGAACAGGTTTGTTTTCCATGGCTTCAGAGACTGGGACTCGGGGCAATGGTTTCAAACGACAGGAAAAGAGATTCCATTTGAACATTCGGAAGAACTTCATGACAGTTAGAGCTGTCTGGCAGTGGAAGATGCTGCCCCAAAGGAGGGTGGTGGAGTCTCCTTATTTGGAGGTTTTTAAGCACAGGCTGGGTGGCCATCTGTCGGGGGTCCTGTGATGGGGTTTCCTGCATGGCAGGGGGTTGGAATGGATGGCCCCTTGAGGTCCCTTCCAACTCGATGATTCTATGATTTTAAAATCAACTTTCTAACTCTCTCTCTCTTTCTCTCTCAAAGACAGAATAAACTCTATAGACATGCGAGGGGTCCCCAAATATTCTCGGACCACAACCCCCAGAAGTTCTGGCTGCCACCGCTCGTGGCAAATGGCTTCTGGGAGTTGTAGTCCAAGAACCATTTGGGGAAAGCCAGGATTCGGAACCGCCACTCTGGAGGCGTAGGTTGGTACCCAGCTCGCTGGGGGGGCAATGTGTAGCCTGCACACTGTAATCAAAATTGTAAACCGCCCAGAGACTACTTGTAGTGGTATGGGGCGGTATATAAGCAGAACACTTTGCTTTTTTGCTTTTTGTATTCAAAGCGTTCTTTTTAAACTTGGTTTGGTGTTTTCTTTTTTTGGGGGGGTGCAGATTATGGGGAGTCTTGAGAGGGACCCCAGGAAACGACTTAAGACAGAAATGCATAGTCAGCTTCGAAAGGGGAATGTCATACCTGGGGTAGTTGTTAGGCCATGGGCTGTCCTAGCGGGAGTTTGAACCCCCCCCCCCCCCGTGTGTGTGTGTGTGTGTGTGTGTGTGTGTGTGTGTGTGTGTGTGTGTGTGTGTGTGTGCAGGCTCAGGTGGCTTGGATTTGTAGTCCAGGAATATCTTGCTAAGGGTGATGGGAATGGTAGACCCATCTCTGGAGGTCCCACATTAATGATTTTTGGGGAAAGGAAGATTGAAAAGCTGTGTGGGTTTTTGGAGGGGGGGAGCGGCATTTAGGGGAGCTGTTTTTTCGGCCTCGAGGAGGAGGACTGCGCGGACGGGGAAAAAAAACCTGGAAAGGGTGGAAGGCTTCCCAGAGGGCGGGAGAAGCGTTGTCGAAAACTCCGAGCGTTGTAAACAACTTCTAAGGCGGCCCTGCGGTTTGCGAGCCTGGGGCCGCGCATGAAATATTGAATACTTCTCCCCTCCCTTCCTCGATTTATAAATGGAGAGATGCATTTATCCCGTTTTTAAGACGGCAAACAAGGAGCGCAGCCGTGCCAAGCTGGCGGCTGCAGGCACCTTGGCCACGGCAATGGGCAAGCTACTGTCGTATGACAAGAGCGAGCAGTTTATTGATTTTATTTTTATTTTTCTCCCCCCCCACCAAAAAAAATTACAAGATTGCTGAATTAGCTGTCCAGGCGGCCAAGAACAGGGAGGTTTCAGCACGTTTGTTTTTAGAAGCATGTACAGTAGGATCCCCATATCCACTGATTCATTATCCACTGATTCCGTTATCCACGGATGGTGGTGGTGGGATTAAATAATTCAGCAGCCACAAAGCAAGCTATTGTCACAAATAGCATCTGTAAAGCAAGCTACTGTCTCAAAACAGCAGTTTGGGAGGTGGGTGGGTAGGCGTTCTCTCTTATCCGCAGTTTTCATTATCCATGGGAAGGCCTTGAACCAATCCCCAGCAGATACCGGGGTCCTACTGTATCGCCTGCAAAGTGCCTTGCTTAGACACACAATTTGTTTTTTCGCCTTCCGAGTGGCCGAAACGTCGCCGTGCGGGATAATCGTTTATCCTCTCGTAGGCAGCGACTTCTCGGCTGACTTTCGAATGGCCTTGAAAGATGGTTGATTAGTTTCTTTTTTCATGCATCCTTTCCCCCTTCGGTGTAAAAAAAAAAAACCCTGGCAAAATGTTTTCGGTAGGCATTTTGAGCCGGTTTAGCTGAGATAATTAGGGCTGGATCTCATGAAAGGAAGGCCATTTTTGGTTGATATCCCAGAGGATAAAATACTTCCTGATTGTTAGAGCAGCAGGACAAATGGGCGTTGAGAGGGGGTGAGCGCTGAAGTGGCATTTGAGAGACATTTAGCCTACTGGAGACTATGCTATGATCTGGATTCCTGGCTTGGGCAGGGGGTTGATATAGATGGCCTCGGAGGTCCCTTTCAACGTCGCGATTCTATGGAGCATCTTCTTGTGTCCAGCTGTTTGCAGCTGGGCCGCCGGCGTCTTGTGCTCCATTTCCAGATTCCTGTTTGGATTGATGGACAGATTGATTATACCGAGGCGATCGCCAATTGGAGCGCATCGCTGCTCCAGCCCTTCCGTACCGTTCCCTCCTATGGAACCCTGGGATGTGTAGTCCGAAGGGGGTTCCCGATGTGCGTCTCTCTCTCTTTCTCGGCTGCCTTTGCGAGGAACGCCCTGCCGCTCTCCTGGCGAGAAGTCTCCCATCTTTCATGGCTTTCCTTCCCCTGTTTTTCCCCTTCTGTGTCACAGCGGTTGGATCGTAGCCTTCATGGCGCTGAAGGAGAACACCGCCGTGGCTATCCTCATGATGATGGTGGCCATGTCGTTTACCGCGATTGCCGGCCTGGGCATTATAATGCTGAAGCGCGTGAGTATTGGGGGGGGGGAAGTCACAAGCTGGGGGGGGAGGGGGGTTTCACCTTCTTTGTTCGATTGCCTCCGCCATGTCAGACACGCTCCCAAATTCACCTGGGTAAGAGAACGCGTCTCCCCTTATAAATGGTCCCAGCGCATTGTTAGTCTGTGGAACTCCCTGCCACAGGAGGTGGGGACGCCATCTGGCCTGGATGCCTTCCAAAGGGAACTGGACAGATTCCTGGAGGGAAAGTCCATCCCAGGTGACAAACCACGAGGGAGATGTGTGTCATCTCCAAGCTTAAAACCGGGGTACTTCAAGGACCAGATGCAAGGGAGTGGTTGCAGGAGACAGAGATCCAGTCTTATGTTCTTATGTTATGTTTTGCGTACCGGTGACGACAGAACCAAAGGGGGAAAAAACCCATGTGGGTTTTTCGACCAACTCCTGTAGGTGTTGTTTGGCTTATTGGCTTGTTTGTTCCCGTTTGTCCCTGGGGGTCTGAAATTCAGCCCTCTGTGGCCTCCTTGGGATGGGAAATGTTTGGTTAGGGACTAGAAACTTAGCTCTTTAAAGGAAGATGCAAAGAACTGGGGGCTTTTTAACTCAGAGGCCAAAAGATCCAGACAGAACTCTTCAAATCTGGGCAAGGCTGCCCTACAGAGGTGTCCTCAATCACCCCAGGGTGCATGACCCATAGCTACCAGAAGCCAGATTGGGCATGAGTCAAGTGGATCGAGGGACCCTCTTCTCCCTCTCACAAAATACCAGAACGAGGGGGCATCCACTCAAACCGAGGACTGGGAGAGTGAGAACAGACCAAAGAAAATATTTTTTCACCTAGCGCGTAGTTAGTCTGTGGAACTCCCTGCCCCAGGAGGTGGTGATGGCATCTGGCCTGGATGCCTTCCAAAGGGGGATTGGACAGATTCCTGGAGGAGAAGTCCATCCCAGGTTACACAAACCATGATGGAGATGTGTCATCTCCAGGCTTAAAACCAGGGTACTTCAAGGGCCAGATGCAGGGGAGTGGTATCAGGAGACAGAGATCTAGTCTCATGCGCTCCCAGACGCATCTGGTGGGGCCGCTGTGAGATACAGGAAGCTGGACTAGATGGGCCTTTGGCCTGATCCACCATGGCTGTTCTTATGTTCTTAGATTTAGATTTCTGCCTTAAGCAGTAGGTTGGAATTAACGGCCTTTGAGGCCCCTTCCGGACCTCATTATTCTATGATTATTTTTTTCCTCCCCCGTCTCCTCAGATCCACTCCCTCTACCGCAACACGGGTGCCAGTTTCCAGAAGGCTCAGGAGGAGTTCGCCGCCGGCGTTTTCTCCAACCCAACCGTCCGCACCGCCGCCGCCAACGCAGCCACTGGAGCGGCCACCGGCGCCTTCCGAGGCCCGTAACGGAAGGCCGTTTCGGCGGGAAAACAACCAAACAACCGCCGCCGCCACCAACCTGAACCACGTTGCACTCCCGCGCTCTTGCTGGGCGTCCCTCCTGCGTGCTGACGTTCGAAGGCCGCCGCGACCCCCCCTCCCGCCCCCTTAAAGCCTCACCATGCCCGTCTCACCGCCCGGCGTGGGATCGCCGCTGTTGTTTTGCTCGACGCGACCCCTTCTGGCTCCAGGAACAACCGCTTCTCCGTGGCAGCCGGGAAGGAGCACCCATTTCTGAATTTCTTCCCTCCCTCCCACACCACAAAAGGAGTGTTGGAAACCACCAAAGCTCTGCCCTTGGCCGTGCAGTGTTTGGCTCGGATCTGGCCGTTTCTGCTTGGCTGCTCATGTGTTGCCAACCAATACCCCCCCCCCAAAAAAAAACAACCACAGGGAGAAATCTGCTCCCCTCTTATCACCGGTCCCTTCTATATTTTCTGTACCACCCGGTTCTGTTTCATGCCTCGCCTGTGAGTAACTGAGACCCTCGTCTTCCCAAATTCTCGTCTTGTCTGCCGTGTGCCTTCTCTCCCCCCCCCTCTTTCTCCGATGCCTATATCGAGAGTGTGGCTGGTTCTGTTCATTGCACGAAGCTCCCTTTTCCCATTTGGGCACCCCCACCCCCCCACCCCCGGTGAAACTTGCCCGACGACCAGCCCCCCCCCGTTATCCTGAAGTGGCTTGCCGTCGTTCTAGAGAACGAGGGACGGTCCGCTTGTCACGCACCACAGCTCGTACGCTGTTGTGCCTGCTACGAATGGGAATTAAAACCCATCCTCCCCGTTCATCCAGAGAGCTGAGCTCGGCATGACTTTAGAGGCTGTTTCTTGCCAGCAGGTCAGAGGACGGGAGGGACCTGTGTACCCTATCCCTGTCCCTTCTCCCTAGTCCTAGTCCAAAATCTTAAATTTTGGATTTAGAGTGTTCCAAAATACCCTCCCCCTCCCGGGTGCAGGAATAAATCTTGGCGGCCCACTGCTTCTCGTTAGTATGCCGCTGAGATTTATTCCTGCACGGCGATGGTGGGAGGATTGATATTGGACCACCCTCAATCCAAAACGTAAGATTTCGGACTTGGGAGCAGCGACAGCTCCCGATTTCTCATCGGGCAGGTGCGTTTGGTGGCATCCCTTTGGGGTCGGGTTTCCGCTGGCCCAAATAATCCATTTGCGTCCTGGTCTTCCGGCGTGGCTCTTTCGAGGGCTTTATGCCGACGGGGGGCGTAAAAAGGGGGGGGGTGTTTGCTTAGTTACACCTTGGCCTTGGTGGCAGGCAGAACCCTAGATTGTGTTGTGGTTTGGGGGAGTTTATTTTTTGCTGTGATTATTATTACTAGTATTATTATTTTGTATACAAGACCAGAACCACCTCCTTTAGCTGCTTCCCAAGACTTCTGTTTCCTCTGCCCTATATCCTGGTTTTTTTTTTTTGGGGGGGGGATATGTTCTCTGCCTTGGATCCCCGTATCTCCCCACCTCAAACACCCCATCCCCCCAGTATAGGGCTCGGCCCTTTGATTGCCAGCGTTGTCTTCTGCACAGCTGGCTTTGAAGAAGGAAACTCAGTGGGTGTGTTGTTGTTTTTTTTTTGAGGGGGTAAACCCTCTTGTCTTGGTTCCCAGAAGGACCCAACCATTCTTATTCGTTCCGCCGCTTTTCTTTCTCGAAGTTCTGACCTGAGGTTGGGAATTCCTGCCTTCCAGGAGCGTCTAGTGGCCGTAACCCACGTTGCATGGATGTATTCTTGGCCGGTCCCATGTCTCCCTGCTGGTTCTGGATTTTACCCCATCCTTGAGGGCTAGCGCCTTGACTCGACTTCCTCAACTGGTTCCTCTGCTGCCGCCGCCGCCATCCCTCCACATCTGTGTTCCCTTTGCCGCGACGTTAATGAGTTAATGAGATCGATATCACGCCTTCGGCCTTTTGTCCGGACTCACTGGATGTTTCTGTTTTGCTCCCCCCCACCCCACCCCAAAAAAGAAAAACCACCTCCCAGCAGAACCTGTTGGACTTCTTAATTTTTTTTTTTTAAATTTCATTCCAAGGTTCTGCCCGGCTCTCTTTTCGTTTCGTTTTGCTGTGCCAAACGCCAGGTAACTTCTGGAACTTTATTTAAGGAATAAAGGATGTTTTAACTCAACAGCTCTGTGGGACTAATAATAATAACCACGGTGGGTTTATTCTTTATGAGGAGGGTGGCAGGCTTTTAATATTTTAATACTGGTGTGTGTGTGTGTGTGTGTGTGTGTTTGTGTGTGTGTGTGTGTGGAACATCTGGGGTTCTACTTGGGGGTAATTGGTTTTGTATAGAATCAAGTTGGAGTAGAATTAGCAGATAGTCTGGGGGTCGAGATCTCTGGCTACGGAACCTGAGGCTGAGAGTTCAAATCCCCCCTCCGGTGCCTCCATGACAGGGGCTTCTAACTCTGCAGTTCCGAGATGATGATAATGATGATTATGATGATGATCTTCAGATACCTTTACCCTTTTCCAGTTCTGAGGTGATGTTGTTCTGATACCTCCCTCCGGCCCCCCTGAGGGAGAGGAAAAGAAGTGCCAGTTTTTATTTTTTTAAAAAATTCCAGAATGGCAAATTCTGCTCTTGGGCGTTTGTACCATCGTCCACGTTTTGCCTTCCATGGCTCTACTATGCCTTAGAACAGGCATTTCCATACTTCAGCCCTCCAGATGTTTGGGACTGCAACTCCCACAGTCCTTTGTCATGGGCAATCTAAGCTTAGAATCCTGTGATCTCTTTCCGATGCATGGATTCATACGTGCAGCGGGAGGAGGAGGAACAAGGGTGGAGCCACCAGGACCGGAAACGGCCCACTCCAGTTTCATGGGGGAGAAGGTGAATCCACTCCGGGTTGAGTCCGAACTCTGCGACCGAGGACTTGGTTGGTTTGCAACCCTGGGACAGCCTGGCGGTGACCTTCATAGGATTTTCGAGGGAACTGGGGACTTGATGGAGTGTTTCTCCTTCAGTTTCCCCTTCCCGTGAGTTGCCGTGGTAGAGCAAGGATTCGAACCCGGATCTTCTGGATCAAATCCTTCGCCTCGTGAGCCACAGCAACGAGTTTCCAGCCTTTTTGTTAAAAACTGAGTAGTGTAAGAGAAGAAATGGGGGATAGAAGGGGAACAGCAGCTGTCCATGGTGCTGAAGCTACTGAATGTTGTGGGATTCCAGCAGTTAGGATGGCGCGTCTCCACCATTTATTTATTTATTTATTTATTTGACTTTTATACCGCCCATCTAGACCAAGGGCTACTCTGGGCGGTTTACAACATGTAACAACAAACAAAGGAATACATTTTAAAAACCAAAATACAAGGTACAAAATAAAATAAAATATACATAAATCAACAACAAAACAACATTCGGGCTAAAAACCAGTGGATTTAATTACCGGCGTGATATTGGGAGCGAATGGTCTTCCCTGACCTCTAAATTCCATGCCTGGGCAGGCAGGAATGGGTGGGTTATGAGGTAAAATGAGGTTCAGATCGGGTGGAACGCCGATTGTCCTAGGGCCTAACCCTCCCCAGATGCAGAGGTGGGTTTTTGCTGCTTTGCCCAAAACCCACAAACTGGATTTTTTTCCAGAGGCTACCAGTGCCGTTTCTGACCACTAGGACAGACTCCCCTGCGAAGAACCTCAGGCCCGTGGAAATCCTGGCCTGGTTTCAGGGACAGATCTACACCTCGCTTTTCACAACCTGGGTTCAATCCCAGGTAGCAGGCTCAAGGTTCACTCAGCCTTCCAGCCTTCCGAGGTCGGTAAACTGAGTACCCAGCTTGCTGGGGGGGGGGGCAATGTGTAGCCTGCACTCTGTAATTACAATTGTAAACCGCCCAGAGACTACTTGTAGTAGTATGGGGCGGTATATAAGCAGAACACTTTTTTCCCCATTGTCTTAAATCTGTGGTCTGCCACAGGCAGGGAATGGAGGACCAGGTCTGGAATTCACGAGGCGTCTGGCGGCGTCAAAATCCATCCTTGCTGCCCTGTCTCCGAGAACTCACAGGGAGAAATGGGATTTTTTTTCAGGTATCCTGGACAACAAATCCCATAATTCGACGGACATCAAGGCGCGTGGACTGGATTGAATTTTTATTCCAATCGACCTAAGACAGACATGTCCAAACTTCGGTCCTCCTGATGTTTTGGGACTGCAACTCCCAGAATTCTAAGCTTAGATTGCCAATGGACAAAGGACTGTGGGTGTTGTGGTCCAAAACATCTGGAGGGCTGAAGTTTGGACATGCCTGCCCTAAGAAATCCCCTTGGGCTATCCATTAGGGATGCTGGCCAGCTTTGGGTGTGCACGGGCCAAGCTCCCCGGCTCATGCACCCACCTCTGCTTCGCCCCCACCCTTAGCCGCCGGCCTGCGCCCCAGGCGAGCGGACCCCCTTCTGCCTTCCGGCCCACAAAAGGTGGCCATCTTTCGACCCTGGCCTTATCCTAAAGAGAAGAGCCACGGGTGGATTTGAGCTTTCAGCTTCTCTTGTCTCTTCCTTTCTCGGCCTGCAAATGGCTCTCCCGGGGCCTTTGGAGGCAGCTAATGGATGCCGGTGGCTGCTACCCCATCTCTCTCTTCCTTTCCCCCCTTCCCACACTAAGTGCCGTCTGCCAGAGCTGGTGGTGGTGGTGGGGGGAAACCCAGCCTGTCTCAGCTCTGAGGCCCCTGGTTTTCTCAGACACGGACACACACACACACACACAAATACACACATGCACGCAGCCAGGCCCCTTAGGGAAAGGGCCAGGATGTTGGCAGCAAGGACAGCCATGATGACAGTCACGCTTCTTGCCTGTCCCCTCAAGACGCCGAGTCGTGGTTGGAAAAAACGGTGGCTCATCATCACTTTTGCCGCCATCCCCACATCCTGCGTTTACACACACACACACACACACACACACACAACTACAGGGCTTGGACACCCGGTTTTAGGGAGTATTTCGGACCCATCCAAAACTGGTGCCTCATCATTTTTGCCATCATCCCGCCTCATCCTGCGCTTACACACACACACACACACACACACACAAATACAACTACAGGGCTTGGACACCCGGTTTTAGGGAGTATTTCGGACCCATCCAAAACCGGTGCCTCATCACTTTTGCCATCATCTTGCCTCATCCTGCGTTTACACACACACACACACACACACACACACACACAAAATACAACTACAGGGCTTGGACACCCGGTTTTAGGGAGTATTTTGGACCCATCCAAAACCGGTGCCTCATCACTTTTGCCATCATCCCGCCTCATCCTGCGTTTACACACACACACACACACACACACACACACACACACACACACACACAACTTCAGGGCTTGGACGCCTGGTTTTAGGGAGTAATTCGGACCCATCCACTCTTTGAAAAGTAACTTCTCGGTGTTCTTCTCCCCCCCCCCCCGTCTCGCGAGTGCTCTTCCATTCGGCGCTTCAACTAAAATCTGACTTCTGAAGTGTAGCGTCCATGACCCTCAAGAGTAACTAGTAGCTGGCACCTGCTTTGTAGGCAGTTCCTTGTTGCTCCAAAGGACCGAGAAGACAAAAGGGCTGAGATTTTGCACGGAAACACACCCCAGCCCTATAAGCAGCCCCCTGGGGAGCTGTGGGCCAAACAGTCTGAAAAACAGCAATCATATCCCGTCCGTGAATGCCTTCGAGAAGACATTTTCCCATAAACATTGTTTGGGGCAGTGGTCCTCAGCCGGTGGGGTCCCCAGATGTTCCTGGACTGCAACTCCCAGGAGTCTTCACCACGAGCTGAGCTGCCCGGGGTTTCTGGGAGTTGCAGTCCAGGAACATCTGGGGACCCCACGGGTGGAGAACCACTGGTCTGGGGTTTTCAAGACCTTTACGCAGGCATGTCCAAACTTCAGCCCTCCAGATGTTTTGGACTGCAACTCCCACAGTCCTTTGCCATTGGCCATCTAAGCTTAGAATTCTGGGAGTTGTGGTCGAAACATCAGGAGGGCCGAAGTTCGGTCATGCCTGCCTTTATGGATCTCTCTCTCTCTCTCTCTCTCTCTCTCTCTCTCTCTCTCTCTCTCTCTCTCTCTCTCTCTCTCTCTCTCATTCCTTCGCTCTGTTCCTCTTCCTGCCATCCTGAGACGGATATTGTTAGCACAACCTTTTCTCTCTGCCAGCTGAGTACCAAAGGTGCTCTTTGGGGGTAGAGGAAGGGGGGGGGAGCTTTGTTGATCCAGGCATTGGGAAACTGCATCTCCCAAGATGCAACAGGGCCGGGCGTGGCCTTCCTCCCTGCAGCATCAGCACCAGCTGGCAGCATCCTTCGGAGAAAGAGAGGGGGGCGAGGGAGCGGAGCGAGAGATGCAGGTACCCAGCAAAAAATAGACCGAGCCTGGTGTATCCGGAGAGATCGGTGCTGCAGCCGGGCACAAAGAGCCCCCTCCCAGCACTGGTAAGCCCACATTCGCTTCTGGGGCGGGGTGGGGGGCAAAGAAAGAGAAGGTGGGTGTGTAAACGGAGCCTTTTTGCTGTGCTGCGCTAAAGGGATCTCAGGGGTTCTGGGTTCCCCTAAAGCTGGTTAAAAAGTTGGAGCATCTCTATTTGTATTTTTAGCAACCCGAACGAAACTTTCCTGGGTGAAAGTACGTGTGTGTGTGTGTGTGTGTGTGTGTGTGTGTGTGTGTGTGTGTGTGTGTGTGTGTGTGTGTGTGTGTGTGTGTGTGACAAACCTCTGGATGGTTTGGGGGAGCAGCCCCTTGTGGCTTCACCGTGTGCGCAGGCTCTAAAAGCCGCCGCTCCTTTCCTTGAATAGATCGTTTGGAGTTTTAAGGCCTCCTTGAGTCCCGAAGGCGGCTGCCGGCAGAGGTAAAGAGAGCCGGTCTGATAGCATCACCTCTTGCCACCTCTTGGGCCGTTAGCCGCCGCCAGCATCTGCCACAAGACCCCCCCCCCAAGAGCGGCAAACTTTTGCCAAACAAGGTTTTAACTTGGGCACCGTGGCCATCACCACCTCCTCCTCCTCCAGATAGAGAAACAGCACCTCTGCCCTGCCATCCCTGCAGCCGCCCGGCTCAGAGTGGTGGCAGTTGGTTTGCTGCAGACCTTGGGGAATTGGCGTCCAGCGGTTAGACTCAACTTCGGAGGAGCTGTATCTGATTCTTCCTCCATTCTCCTTGTACCCCTCTGCCCAAGACAGCCGCCGGGCACACCCGTGGGGCCTGGCGGCGGCGGTGCCAGACAAAGCCGTGCCGGCTAAGAATCCCTCCTCGCTTTTCTGGCCACGGTTTGATTTCTCCTCTCTCTCCACCAGAAAGGATCAGCTCGGCTGGCTTCTCTCCTGCTGCGATTCCCTGGCGGCGTCGGTGGCGTCGGCTCCTTGCTCTGGAGCCAGGACACACTCATAAGAAGCCTGCTGTTGGACCCATGGCTGCTCCACCAACCCCCTCGCCCAGACCCCCGGGTTCCTGAAGAAGAATGAGGCTCAGCTCCAACAGCGGGGAACCCTTTTTAATTGCATCATATCCTGCCTCCTTCCCTCCGGCGTGGGTTTTGAAGCTCAGGGGGGCCTCTATCTCCAAGCATGATCCTTTAACGGCCATCAGCTTTCGGCGGCTTCTGTTTGTAGGCAGGAGACGTATTTCGCACCTGTGCCTGTGAGAGCTAGTTTGCCTCCTATTGGATGGCTCTTACGTGTTTTTTCAGCTGAAGATGCGGCGGCCCCCGTGGCCAGAATTGCTTCAAATCATTTCCTGAAAGACACCCTTTTTTAAAAATGTTGATCCGACAAGGCCCCCGTTCATCTCATCTTTGGCTCCTGCTGCTGCTATGGCTGCATTGTGAGATCAAGCGCTGACCCTTGCGGGCTGGACCTGGCGAACCTGGAAAGCATCTTTGAAGAGGGAGGAGCCAAAAAAGTTTGGCCGCGTTGACATCCCAGAATCCTCCGCTGACATACAGGCCGGTCCTTCTCAGCCGGCCAACATTCCGGAATATCAAAAAACCGCTCTCTGAATCTTCCTCCGTGCTTTGGCTGCTACTCTCTCCCTTCCCAGTCCACGCTCCTGCTTTCAATGCAAGGAAAGGCGCTCTGCGCACGTTCAGAGGTGCCCTCTCCTCGGCCTTCCAGGGCACTGGCCCCTCCTAGCGATTGCCAGCCGGGGGCCTCCCCCCAAACCCCGTCTGCTTTTCCTGCCGTACGGAGGCCCCGCTTCCATCGGCGTAAAGAACGGAGAGCATTTGGTGGCTTACGCAGAAGAAGGGGAAAAGATGGACACAGACGGGATCAAGGCCACGGTTGCCCCGTAAACATCGAAACCTTGGCGTTTTTTTCTCGGAAAGGACTGTCATGCATTTATACATCTGCGCTATTCCTCTCTTTTACCCCCCTAAAAGGGCGTCCCAATGCAGCACGCTTTGACGCAAGCGGGATCTCTGAGTAGCGTTGTCGTCAAAGGCTGAGTCCTACAGAATTGAGCCTGGTTTTCTCCGGTCACTTCTGGGCTACCTCGCTGTTCCTCCGTCCTTCGGGGTCACCGTCATGCCCTCCCGCAGCGATTCCAGCTACTCTTTGACCGGACCCACCTCCCGAAGTTTCACTCACCTGCGTGTCCGTCGAGCTTGGCTTCAGATCCTCCTCCTCCTAGGTTTCATCCAGATGATCCTGGGTATCCTGATCGTGACGCTCAGCTTGCTGGTCACCACCAACATCCCCTCGCAGAATGCCATCCGGAGCTCCTGCCCCATCTGGGCTGGGTTTCCGGTGAGTTTGCACGCGTCGGGACCGGGCGGCATGTACGAAACCGTGGTGGTGGTGGTGGTGGCCGGATCTGGCTGGAGGTGGCCACGTTCTCCTGGTAGCCGCGGATCGGTTCCGGAGAGGCATCGATTCCCCGAAAAGCTTAAAGCAAGGCATTGGAATGGGGTGCATTTCCCAGAATCCCCTGGGAAGGCCAGTGGGATTCTGGGAAATTGTGGTCCACAGCCAGCGTGGCGCCGCGCTTAAGAGTTAAGGGATCCATCTCGTAGACCTTACTGAGCTCTGAGCTCCCACTTTTTGGAAGTAACTAGTTACAAGTACTGGAACGTAGTTGCCTGCTTCAGTAGTTACAGAATTGCAATACAAAGTGTCATGGATAATAACCCAGTTACTTAACTATAAGAAGTAACACAAGGTTTCTTCAAAAGTTTATTATAAATGCATTTATAAGCTACTGCTATTTTGACACATATTTTATCAGCCTGCCACTGAACGCAGAAATAGCTTTATGCTTAGATGTATAAGTTATCTTGACATCCTTCTTCTTCCTCCCTGGCTGTGTCACCAAAACAACCATCTAAGGTCGGTCAGCTGGTTCAAGATCACCTAGGGAGTTCTGTGGCTCACTGAGGACTAGACCCTTGGTCTTCTAACTTCCAGCAAATGCCCTAACCAGCATGCTTAAAGGCTAGCGCAAAGAGCACAGGATGATGTTCCCAGTCCCACCCCTGGAGAATATCATTAACAGCCGCGCTTGTTTAATGGATCCTCCATGTACGGAGGCAGTGCACCTTTGAATGTTGAGCCATGAGGATAAAACACCAAGCCCTTTCGTTCTGGATGTTGTGCTTTGGAGAGATTGCTGGCAGACAAACGGGACGGACGCCGGGTGAGGCTGCCCTTGCATTTGGAGGGGAACGTTTCATTCTCCGTTCAGATGCATCCTGCCCTCAGCTGACCTTTGGGGTAGTGCTAAGCTGGTTGCATAGCTCAGCGGTGCAGGCCTCTGGCCGGAGATCCAGAAGTTTATTTATTTATTTATTTATTTTTACAACTTATATGCCGCCCACCACCCAAAGGTCTCTGGGCGGCTTCCAATCAAAGAATTAAAACAGTTAAAAACATCAAACAACAATAAATAATTAAAACAATAATAGAAACCTTATACTAAAATCATCACACTAAAATTGCCATCAGAAGACCCACAATCTAAATTGTATCAATTAAAAAACTTCTGGAACAGAATGGTTTTTACCTGGCGCCGGAATGCCATCAGTGTCGGCGCCAGGCGGATCTCACTTGGGAGGGCATTCCATAGCTTGGGGGCAGCTGCCGAGAAAGCCCTATGTCTGCAAGCCATCCCTCTTACCTCCTTGAGGGATGGCTCTTTCAAAAGGGCCCCCTGGCTTGATCTTAATTGCCGGGTAGGTTCAAGTTGGAGGTTCGATTCCCCACTGTGGAAAAAAAGCCAGCCTGGGCAGGCTTGGACAATGTGCACTGTCTCAGGGCACTCCCGGAAGAACTGAACGGGAAAACCATCTGGGAGTACTGCAGGCATGCCCAAACTTCGGCCCTCCCGATGTTTTGGACCGCAACTCCCAGAATTCTAAGCTTAGACTGCCAATGACAAAGGACTGTGGGATTTGTGGTCCAAAACATCTGGAGGGCCGACGTTTGGACATGCCTGGAGTACTCTCTCCCTCCGTGGTGGCCAAACGTTGGCCCTCCAGATGTTTTAGGCCACAACCCCCCACCGTCCTTTGTCACTTGGCAAAACGGGGTTGGAATCCTAGGTGTCTACCTAGAAACCCCTCCCCCCCGCCAAAAAAGGGGTCACCCCAAGTCAGAATTGATTTGCCCGCCCTGGTGGTGGTGATAGCGAGACATAATGGCGCACACGATATTTAAACGTGAGAAGTGTCGAAAGTGAGAAGTGTAGAAAACAAGCGGCCTTAAAGTCCATATCGCACACATGGGAGTGGAGGGCTTCCCTGCCACCCCTATAACACACACACACACACACACACACACACACACACACAAACACACACACCCCTCCGAGAGTCCCGTTTCCAGAAAGACGGAGCCCTCAAAACCCATGAGTGTCTCCCTCGAAGGCAGGCAGGAGTTTTGCCATCGTCGAAGGGTTTGCATCTGCGGCATTTGAATGGCCTCGGATGGGAAAACACAGCGATTAATAATTCAGGGAGAAAGGAACTCCATTAAGGAAAAGACGAGGAAAGGAAAGAAATAAACGCTGCCTCTTCAGGCCTTGGATATTCATTTCGGTGACCGAGGGCCGGAGGAGAGAGCGAGAGAGAAACAGACAGTGCACAAGGCCTTCCGAAAGCGATTAAGAAGGAGGATTTAACCACCTTTCCAAAACTCGTCCCTTCCCAGAGATTATAATAATTTCCTTCCCATACGAGAGGGGATTCTGTTTGATTTATACCCCACAACAAAGGGCCTCAAGGCAGCTTACAAAGTTTGGGGTAGGGGGAAACGTGCACGATAACGGTAGTAACTGGACAGCCAGTGGTTATGACTGTCTGGAAATGATCCCGAGAGGAAGATGGCGGGTTTTGAGGTGGCGTCTCCATCACAGCCTGTGTCTCGCCTTGTCTCTCTCTCTCCATCCTTCCCTCCAGCTGGCATTCTCTGGTGTGGTTGGCATCGTTTCCTGGAGGCGCCCGTTCACTCCTGTGGTAAGCTCAGAAACTTATTATTATTATTATTATTATTATTATTATTATTATTATTATTATTATTATTATTATTATTATTATTATTATTATTATTATTATTATTATCTGGAAAACACAGCTGCCTGGTGTTAAGCTGGAGTTGGCTTTCTCTAATGATCTATCTCTTCCTTCTTTCCCCTCTCATCTATCTATCTATCTATCTATCTATCTATCTATCTATCTATCTATCTATCTATCTATCTATCTATCTATCTATCTATCTATCTATCTATCTATCTATCTTTCTGTTCTATCTATCCTTCCTCTTCCTCCTCCTTCCTTTCTTCCTTCCTTCTATCTATCTTCTATCTATCTATCTATCTATCTATCTATCTATCTATCTATCTATCTATCTATCTATCTATCTATCTATCTATCTATCCCTTCCTTCTATCTTCCTATCTATCCTTCCTTCCTTCCTTCCTTCTTCCTTCCTTCCTTCCTTCCTTTCTATCTATCTATCTATCTATCTATCTATCTATCTATCTATCTATCTATCTATCTATCTATCTATCTATCTATCAATCTATCTATCTATCTTCCTTCCTTCCTTCCTTCCTTCCTATCTATCTATCTATCTATCTATCTATCTATCTATCTATCTATCTATCTATCTATCTATCTATCTATCTATCTATCTATCTATCTATCTATCTATCTATCATTCATTCCTTCATTATCTATCTATCTATCTATCTATCTATCTATCTATCTATCTATCTATCTATCTATCTATCTATCTATCTATCTATCTATCCCTCCTTCCTTCCTTCCTTCCTATCTATCTATCTATCTATCTATCTATCTATCTATCTATATCTATCTATCTATCTATCTATCTATCTATATCTATCTATCATATCTTCCTTCCTTCCATCCTTCCTTCCTTCCTTCCTTCCTTCCTTTCTATCTATCTATCTATCTATCTATCTATCTATCTATCTATCTATCTATCTATCTATCTATCTATCTATCTATCTATCCCTCTTCCTCTCCCTTTCTGTTCCTTCCTTCCTTCCTTCCTTCCTTCCTTCCTATCTCTATCTATCTATCTATCTATCTATCTATCTATCCCTCTTCCTATCTATCTGTTCTCCTTCCTTATCTTATCTATCTCTATCTATCTATCTATCTATCTATCTATCTATCTATCTATCTATCTATCTATCTATCTATCTATCCTTCCTTCCTTTCCTTCCTTCCTTCCTTCTATCTATCTATCTATCTATCTATCTATCTATCTATCTATCTATCTATCTATCTATCTATCTATCTATCTATCTATCCCTATCCTCTCCCTTTCTGTTCCTTCCTTCCTTCCTATCTCTATCTATCTATCTATCTATCTATCTATCTATCTATCTATCTATCTATCTATCTATCTATCTATCTATCTATCTATCTATCTATCTATCTATCTATCTATCTATCCTTCCTTCCCTTTCTATCATCTATCATCCTATCTATCTATCTATCTATCTATCCTATCCTTCCTATCTTCTATCTATTATCTATCTATCTATCTATCTATCTATCTATCTATCTATCTATCTATCTATCTATCTATCTTCCTTCTATCTATCTATCTATCTATCTATCTATCTATCTATCTATCTATCTATCTATCTATCTATCTATCTATCTATCTATCATCTAATTAGCTGAAGCCACAAAGTGGCACCTTGAAAAACTAACACATTTTGCCCGCAACTGGCCACTGCACCACCAGCCATGCTGTCCACGAGACCTTGACACCCCCTACCCCTCAAGCCCCCAAAAGGCTTATTTAAAACCAAGATATTTTTGTTGTCCCCTGGGCTGCCTTCGGTTCACTTTAAACAGCTTCCCAAGGCAATACCGGATTTGAGCTCCGCTAGCCATCTGTTGCAACACCGTTGCAGCCACCGGTGGCCCGTGTTTAGGATTTTGGAAGGATTGTTTGTCATCGCCGGACTAAAGTTGGCAAACATTTTTCCAGGCGCAAATTTAATGTGTATCAAACGACATGGGCAGCCATCTAGGGTGAGGGCATGAACCTTTTAACCCCAACCTTCCTGAACTCGGGCTGCTGCTGCTGCCAGTTTCTACCTCCATCACCTCTTTTTTTAAACTTTAAGAACATCCTCTCACCAAGGACTTTAAAAGTAACCTCCTGGTAAAGCACATATTTTACCACGCCTGAACTTCTGGGACCTGCTTTGAAGAAGGGTGATTTACACTCGAAAGCTTGTAATGTTCCTTTTTTTTTCCAATTTTTAATAGTGGCCTCTAAAGGGATCGCCTGTAACCTATTTTTGCAACTGTGTTTTGTGACGGCCTTGCGGCTCACCCCACCCTTTTAAATGGCGTTTCCTTCCTCTCTTCCTGCTTAGATCACTTTCTTCACCCTTCTCTCCGTCCTCGGGGTGATGCTTAGCTTGGCCGGCTCCATCCTCTCCTGTCAGAATGCCCAAAAGGTGAAAACCTGGGAAGTTTGCGAACGTGAACGCCAACGAGACCTTCCCCCGCTCTTGAAGGAAGAGGGGTGGAGGCGAACCTTAAAGGTGAGTATCGGGGTTAGAGCTGCACCCCGCAAACCCCTCGCCTGTTTATAAAAGCTGGTGTCTGAGTGGGTTAAACTTTGAGACCGAAGCTTTTCCGAATGGGGAAGGGGGTGTCTCAAAGCAGGGGTGAGCCCCCTCCGGCCGGTGGGTGGAATCTGGCTCGTCTCTTGCCCCATTGGTTTCCTGAGGAGGCCATGGCGTTTCTCCCCCCCACCCCCGGACCATCCTTTTGACCCCTTGCCAAATTGTACACCCCTTACAAGGCTTCAGCCCCTTTTTTGGGGGGGGGGGTCTGTCAAGTTCGCCCGGAATCCGGAGCGGAGCCGCTAAGCCACGAAAAACGGCCCGACCAGCCTCCGTGGGTATGAGAGAAGATAGGGTGTTCGCTCATGCAGGAACCGTGAGGAGCGTGAACTGCTGTATGTGAGGATGCAGCACCTATCTGGATTTCTCTTTTTCTCTCTCCCGCAGAGTAATTTCCCAAAATGCTTCCATTACTCCAGGGACCACGGGATCCCTTGTATGGCCAGCAGCGAGCCGAATTCGGGCTGTACCCAAATCCTCGTGGTTCTTAAGGTGAGCTGGCCTGGGGAGACCTCGGCATGCCGAAACCGGACCTCTGCTTGGAAAATTGTTGCCGGGTACCAGGTTCAAAGGATGAGCTGCTTTTCTGTTTTTGACCTAAGGCAGGGACGTGCCAGTCCATGGAGTAGGCTTTTAAAAACTTCATTAAAAGAAAAGGGAAAAAAATCATACTCTGATTGGCAATCAAATTCAACGGTATCAACAGGAAAGGATGTTCAGACACCCATTGGGTCCACTTATTGATTGATTGATTGATTGCATTTTTATACCGCACCAATTTCCCAGAAGGGACTCTGGGCAGTTTACATTAATGCAAATAAGAAACAAACAACAATGCAAATTAAATAAACCAGGCATGTCCAAACTTTGGCCCTCCAGATGTTTTGGACTGCAGCTCCCACAGTCCTTTGCCATTGGCAATCTAAGCTTAGAATTCTGGGAGTTGTGGTCCAAAACATCAGGAGGGGTGAAGTTTGGACATGCCTGAAATAAACAGTGGAATAAACAAGTGAAATGAGCAAATAAACACTTCCCTTTTTTTTGTACAAGAAGTAAGGCCGATCCAAGGCAGGGGACCTGGCCGCTCAGCCTTGCCTCTGGTGAGCTCTGGGCCCAGCAGGTGGGTCTCTTGGAAAGGAGGACGATGGGGTTTGGAGTCTTTTAAAAAGTCAGAAAACACACACACACACGCACGCCTCGTTGTGAGGCCTCCCTGGCGCTTGTGACAGCTACAATTTTCTCTCCTACCATAGGACCTCCTTTTCAGCGTCTGTGGCCTGACGATCTTCGCCATCGTGGTCTGCACCCTCTCGGCCATTATGTGCTGCATTCACATCTTTTCCGTGGATCTGCTCCGTGTGGTGAGTTCTCCAGAAAGGCAGGGCTCCGGTCGGAGCTTCCCGCGGGCTTAATTCCACAGGGATGGGGCTGGGGGGGGGCTGGGTGGCACGCACGTTCATTACAGTGCCAGTTCGTTTCGCTGGACATGCTGGCGATGGAACCGAGAGAGGGGGCGTCTGCATGGGCCCTTTGTGCCACAACAGTGAAGTGGCATATTGCACAGCAATGGCCACAAACGCCCACAACTCACGGTGAGCTTGCTCCGTGCCCCACCCACGCTTTGCAAAACCGCCGAGCCGGCTGCGAACTCCACGTTGACCATACGCAGCGCAGGCGCTCCAGGTATGATTCTGAACTTCCCAGGGACGTTCCCGCAGGCTAGCTCTTGCGTAGGGCAAAATCCCCATACCCTGGACCAGTGGTTCTCAACCGGTGGGTCCCCAGATGTTCCTGGACTGCAACTCCCAGAAACCCATTCCAGCAGCAGCAAGTGGTGGAGGCTTCTGGGAGTTGCAGTCCAGAAACATCTGGGGACCCACCAGTGGAGAACCACTGGCCTGGTCCGCTTCTGTGAAGTTCGGACCGAAACCCCTGGTGCCTCCATGCACCCAACGGTTCTCTCACCAGTGACCTCCCGCCCGCTCCGGCTTTTGGGATGTAGTTTTACAAGCATGCCCCATATCAGCAGGTCCTTGTGTTGAATCGGGGAGGCTCTGGCATCATCCCCGTGGGCGCGGCCAGGTGCTCCAGAGTCACAGGTACCATGAAGGCAAAACCCAGCCACGTTTCACTTGGCTGGCAATTTTTGTCTCCTTAGGGGCAATTTATAGGCATACCTTGAGACTGCCATCAGCATCCGGAACGGACATCCGTGTGTTTTGTTGACATCCCTCCCTTGTTTTTCACCACAAAGGCGAGAGGGGAAACGTGTGGGCCGTCAGATGTTGCTGGACTGCAACTCCCATCAGCCTTCTCCTATTGGCCAAGACGGATGGGCTTTGCAGTCCAGACACATTTTTTTGTGAGATCTGCTAAGCTCAACCCCAAACCCAGAGAACCCGACATCCGGGATGCGTGGGCAGTGGTCCACTATTTTCATTTCCCCAGAATTCCCGCCGGTGCTTTCAGAGGCATTCTGGGAAAACAAGATAGCAGGAGGCTACATCTTTCATTGGTACTTGACTTCAGAGTGCTTTATCCACCATGGGGGAGAGAGGAGGGGAATTTGATTTACATTTCCTCCATCCAGAAAGCTGTCCTCCAGGACCTGCATTGGAAGCAGTATTTGATTTCTCCTCCATAGAAGGCTGTTCTTCCATTCCTAACGCAGCTCCTTAATTCCTAGCAGCTCTCAGCTGTGGCATAGCTCCGTGGTTGAGGTCTCTGGCTTTATAGCCAGAGATTGTGAGTTCGATCCCTCCACTGGGCCTCCTTGGCAAGGGGTGGACTAGATGATTGATGGGATCCCTTCCTGCTCTGCTATTCTAAGATGGTGGTGAGAGTGGGAGCAACCAAGGGGGTCAGAAGGATGACAACCAAGAGGGGATCATCTGGAGAAAGGAGGTCAGGATGGTGGCAATCAAGAAGAGGTCATCTAGAGAACGTTGTTCAGGATGGTGGCAATCAAGAGGGGATGATCTAGAGAACGTTGGTCAGGATGGTGGCAACCAAGATAGGATGACCTAGAGAACGTAGGTCATAATGGTGGCAACCAAGAAGGGACCATCTAGAGAACGTTGATCAGGATGGTGGCAACCAAGAAGGGATCATCTAGAGAACATTGGTTAGGATGGTGGCAACCAAGAGGGGGAATCATCTACAGAACATAGGTCAGGATGGCCGAAACCAAGAAGGGATCGTGTAGTTCTCAACCTGTAGGTCCCCAGATGTTCCTGGACTGCAACTCCCAGAAGCCTCTACCACTCGCTGTGCTGGAAGGGGTTTCTGGGAGTTGCAGTTCAGAAACATCTGGGGACCCACCGGTTGAGAACTACTGACTAGACCACATAAGAAAGATGCCTGCCCTGTTATTGACAGCACTCTTACCCTACCCTATTCCTTTTCCCTTTGTTGGTTTCTGTCTTCCCACCCAGCTTTCTCCACCACGTTCCAGCTCGGTGACGCTGGATTGTACCTCTCCTCCGGACACCTACTTGCCCCACATGCTGGATCTGGATGAGTTTGTCCCTCCCATCCCCCCGCCACCCTATTATCCGCCCGAGTATACCTGCAGTTCAGAGACAGACGCTCAAAGGTGAGGGGACCAAGGAGGGTGGCTCAAAAGAAGGGAGGGAGCCCTGGAGTGCTTGGGTGTGCCACATGCCGGATGAGGACTGAGGAAGAGTCAGTCTCATTCATTTTAATGAATCAAGGAATGAATATCTCCCATCCTGTTTTGCTTTCCTGGCTGCTAAAGGCACAGGAGAACATAAGAACAAAAGAAGAGCCATGCTGGATCAGGCCAAAGGCCCATCTAGTCCAGCTTCCTGGATCTCACAGTGGCCCCTCCAAATGCATCTGGGAGGGTATGAGACTAGATCTCTGTCTCCTGATCCCACTCCCCTGCATCTGGCCCTTGAAGGACCCCGGTTTTAAGCCCGGAGATGACACACATCTCCATCGTGGTTTGTAACATGTGATGGACTTTTCCTCCAGGAATCTGTCCAATCCTGTTTGGAAGGCATCCAGGCCAGATGCCATCGCCACCTCCTGTGGTAGGGAGTTCCACAGACTCACAACGCGCTGGGTGGAAAAAAATTTTCTTTGGTCTGTTCTTACTCTCCCAGCCCTTAGTTTGAGTGGATGTCCCCTAGTTCTGGCAAATAAGAAAAGCAGAGGCAAATAAGAACAGCTGGTGGCTGGCCATGGGAACTTTCAACTTTTTTGGTGTATTTTTTTTTGGACTACAAACGCTATTATTCTCCATTCTGTGAATTCTCCTTGACCAGCATCCACCTTTCAGACTCCTCAACAGGGCTGACCTAGAGAAGAGCCTAGTGGTGGCGAACCTGCGGCCCTCCAGATGTTTTGGACCGCAACTCCCAGAATTCCAAGCCTGTAGGTGTATTGCCCAGGACGAAGGACTCCGAGAGTTGTGGTTCAAAACATCTGGAGGGCTGAAGGCTCACCAGATACACCATTTCCAGCTGTGCTCTGCCTTGCATGCAGAAATCAGTGCAGGCTTTCGTGGCAAAAACCAGCTCTCTGTGCGTGATTTCAAGGCCATCAAAGGAAGAGGAGGAGATCAATATTTATTTATGTATTTATTGGATTTTTACGCCAGCCATCTGGCAGAGAGGGCAGGTAACAGTTAATCAAAGCGATACAATACAGTGCAAGAAAAGCACATATGATTTATAAGTAAAATTAAACTAAGCAGAAAAATGCAGTAAAGATAAAGAAAGTAAAATTAAAAGAACATGAATTGACATCCAATTTCCACGAACCTATAATATGATTGGCGGGCAAATCAGCTAAACACAGGTTTCACAGGGTGGACGCTAGATTGATGTATTTGACGAAATGCCTGCTTAAACCATGCAGAAAATAAACCTCTATGAGGAAAGTTGAGAAAATTGGCTGTGGATTTGTGCCGTAGCCAGCTGGAAAGGGGGAAATGGGGCCGGTGTTCTTGGTTAATCCCCTTTTTTTCTTCCTCTTTTAGCATTACCTATAACGGATCAATGGACAGCCCCGTACCCCTGTACCCCACAGATTTTCCCCCCAGCTACGAAGCTGTCATGGGTCTCCACGGTGACAGCCAGGTATGGGAGAAAGGAGGATTTATTTATTTATTTTATTTTGAATATATTTTTTACCTTACCTTTCTCCTTGGAAAAGGACCCAAGGTGGTTTACAATAACGAGGGACAATCTTCTACAGCCTAGAACATTTAAGACCTATTCAAGTTAAGAACAGGGAATTAGAAGAGGCATCTTAGAACATGAAAAGGTAACAAGAAAGCTACAAAAAGAGGGACATAACTTCTGCTATGTGCAACAGTGTTGAAACACTTGTTATTTTTATTGTTTATTTATCAAACTTCTATGCCACCCCATCCATCAAAATCGCTACTCTGGGCAGCGTACAAACCCACCGTCAACCATACACAAGAAGTAACCGCTGCACTTACTTGTTACGTTTCTTGTTCCTTTGCTCTTCCTTTCCGTTCCTTGGGCTTGCAAAGCAATCGGAATGACCCCAAGGGAATGCCCACCAGAATGGAATTCTGAAATGACCGCCAAAAGTAACTTCTGATAGGAACTAGGAATCATTGTTATTCTTGCTCCCAAATGGAGACTACGTTGCCCTGCAGGGTGTGTTTTCTTTTGCAGCGGGAGTTTGTTCCCTTCTCTCCCCGCCCCATGCAATGTAAATAGTAATTTGTAACTTGTTACTTCTGCACCCTTGTAACTAGTTACTTCTACACAAGTAACTACATGTAACTAGTTACTTCTGCACCCCGTTTCCGGTGTTGGGCGCCTGCTAACCCGCAGTGCCTCTCTTGGGCAGGTGACGTTGTTCGACTCGCAGTTCACCGACACCTCGCACGGGCCGTGCTCTTGCAACCGGGTCCCGTCTGTTGTACTCAGCGGAGAAGGTAGGGGCGCTGGACGACGGAAGGGGTGCCCCTAAATTACTGGAAAAGGGCCCCCTCATCCCTAAGAAAAGAGCATTTCCTAAAGCCAGGAGCCTGGATGCCTGGTTCGAGGGTCGACCGCTTAGAAATGTCCCCATTGGCTGAAGTTCTGGTCTGAATTTTTGGACGGGCCCCAAAAGCTGAGCCAAGGGGGCCACGGTGGCACAAACTCCGTGGTCCATGGGGGCCCTGTGGCACAAGTCCGTGGTCCGTGGGGGGCCTGTGGTTGCCTTCAGTTGGGCCATTCTCTCTCTCTCTCTCTCCCTTTTTCTCCAAAGGGGTCTCCGTGGACAGTGGCTCCCTGGCCGTATCGGAAATCGTGGACCTGGCCGGCGACAGCAGCCCGTCTGAGGACTCGTGCCTCCTCGAAGCCAGTGGTTCCGCTTGCTCCGTGGACTACGTCCTCTTCCGCTCCATCCAGCGCAGCCGAGCGGACTACTGCCTGAGTGTGGACTGTGGCCGGTGTGGCTTGCACCCGCTGGGACCCTTCGAGGAAGGGCCCCCGGCCCGGCTGCGAGGGGAGCGCTCCTACTCCTGTTCCACCCCGGGCACGGGCCACGAGGGGTTGCTGGAGGTGGGCAGTGCCCTCACCCACAGCTGCCACCGCTTGGAAGGCTTGGGCCACAGCATGGGGCCTTGTTTCCCCGAAGTTCGGGTCAAAGCCAAGGCCTCGTTGCCGGGACGCAAGGGACCCGGGCGGCAGCAGCAGCAGCGGCGGCACCGTCGGAGCAGCGAATCGTCCTCCCGGCTGCCTTCGGTGCAGGGTCTCCTCGTGAGGTCGCACAGCGATCCGGGCCTTATCAGCGCCGGCGGGGCTGGTGAGTAGGCATAGGTTAGGAGAGGGCACAACAGCAGAGGGATTTGGGTTTTTTTTTTGGGGGGGGGTGTTTCTGGACTACAACTCCCATCGCCTTTTGCTTGGAAGTATACAGTGGTACCTTGTATAAAGGAATTAATTCGTCCCAAATGAAATTATGTTAAGCAAAATTTCCTTTATGCAAATTTCCCATAGAGATGCATTGAAAACAGAGTAACCATTTTATGTTGTACAGATTTGCCCCATAGATAATTATGTTAAGCAAATTTCCCCTATCTCTAGAATTTTTTATGCTGTACAGATTTTATGTTATAAAAACTGTTTGTTATACGAGGGTCCACTGTATATATATTATACTGTATTATACTGTATATTATACTATATATTATACATGGGCACCCATGTCATAGGTTCGCCAGCGCTGATCTTGAGGAAAGGCTAAAACATCGGGGGCTCTTTAGTGTGGAAAAAAGGCGCCTGAGGGGGGATATGATGGAAACGTACAAAATAATGCAGGGTATGAGTCAAGTGGCTAGAGGGAAGCTCTTCTCCCTCTCACAAAATACCAGAGCTAGGGGACATACACTCAAATTGAGGGCTGGGAGAATAAGAACAGACAAAAGAAAATATTTTTTCGCCCAGCGCGTTGTTAGTCTGTGGAACTCCCTGCCCCAGGATGTGGTGATGGCATCTGGCCTGGATGCCTTCAAAAGGGGATTGGACAGATTCCTGGAGGAAAAGTCCATCCCAGGTGACAAACCATGATGGAGATGTGTCATCTCCAGGCTTAAAACCGGGGTACTTTGAGGGCCAGATACAGGGGAGTGGTATCAGGAGACAGAGATCTAGTCTCATGCGCTCCCAGAGGCATCTGGTGAGGCCACTGTGAGATACAGGAAGCTGGACTAGGTGGGCCTTTGGCCCGATCCAGCAGGGCTGTTCCTAGGTTCTTACAGTATGTTCTTATATTTTCCCACGTTGGCTTTCCAAAAATTGCCCTGTTCTTAAACATTTTTTTTCTCCCGGCGTTCCTTCCCCCATCCCCATGTGCAGATGGTGACTTCCAGGAAGTATTCTGCACCAAGGCTTCAGAGGAGGATGGCTCCGGGTCCTCAGGAGGTCCAGGTAAGTAGAGGGACCCCTCAAGAAGCAACGGGGTTGCCGCCTTTGCATCTGATGGGGGCAGTGACTCGGAGACTCGCACACACCTAAAAATTTGGCTCCATCCAAGCTTCCCCTTTTTTCCCCCAGTGCCAGCTGGGAGATTTCTTTTGGACCGTGGCTGGTTACGTTAATCCGTCCACTGCTTCAGGTGGCCAAATGATTCAGAGGTCAAAGCGCCACGTGCCTCCGCTGATTGCATGCCGCTCTCTCGTTTCATTAACTAATCGCCTTCATTAAGTGACAGCAGTCATCATTCGTATTAGGAAGCTGCATTTACTATCCCAGAAAAAAAAACTTGTTACTTGTGTAGAAGTAACTAGTTACAAGGGCGCAGAAGTAACTAGTTACACAAGTAACCAATTCCAAATTACTAATTACATTATTTTGGTTTGGGGTGGAGAAGGGAACAAGCTTCTGATTTATTTGCTCTATAAGTAAAGGAAGACACGTGCCCATTTTAACAACTTTTTTTAAAAAAGAAATCATTTTGAAAGCACTGCTCATAATTTCATCTCTGTGGCCAGATTCTATCGTAATAGGGAAAGGATTTTTTTTAAAAAAAAATGTTGCATAATAAAGAACAACAACAGCCTTCCAAGGTGGTTAAGAAATAAAAAAGCAAGTCTTGGTGAAGTTACTTGATAAGCTTTGGAGTGGCAGAGACCTGCCATTCTAAAAAGTTATTATTATTATTATTATTATTATTATTATTATTTATTATTATTATTATTATTATTATTATTATTATTGAAGGCTGATTTGAATTTCCTGCACCTTATTCTCTCCCAGGGCCATGTTCGCAGGGTTACTTTCTGCACCCATCTTTCCCGGATCTGCCACCCCAGCCTCGCTCGTCCGGAAAAGCTAAGCCAGAGGTGCCACGGAAAGTGCCTCTCCACCTCTCCAAGACTGCCGCGCGCTCCCTGGGGGACCTGAAAGTGTGCCGTGGCAGCCGTGGGCTGGTGGCTCGTTTCCTGCACCGGTCAAAGCGCAACCTGGCGGCGGGGGCGGCGGGCAGCGACACGGCCGGCCGTGGGGGCACCCAAGGCCGCAAGCAGGTAACAGGGGTAAAAAAGCTGGCCAGAGCAAAATGTGTGGATGATCAGGTAGACTGCCTCTAAAAAGAGAGGCTCCATTCTTTGATTCTTGTGGCTTAATAACTCCTGAGGGTCGACCAGTTGCCCCGGAAGGAGCCGGTGACGCTTCAGATAATTAATTGATTAATTCCAGGGGAGCTTAAGCCGCCATGCCTGGTTCTCTTTTCTCTTAAGCAGGCATGTCCGAACTTCGGCCCACCTGATGTTTTGGACCACCACTCCCAGAATTCCAAGCCTTCATTTCCAATGGCAAAGGACTGTGGGAGCTGTGTTCCAAAACATCTGGAGGGCCGAAAGTTGGACATGCCTGCTCTTCAGGATCCTGTGAGGTCGATGACGTCCAGGGAATTAACGATTGCTCAGGCTTCGTTTTTGATTAAAGTTAAGGTTGCCTGTGCCGGGATTTGAACTCCGAGTTCAGGGGACGTGTTGACTCGCCAAATCACACCCCAGCTGTCAAGCTGCAGGCCTCTTGATTTTATTAAGCCCCAGGTTTTTAAAGCTCAGGGGAAAAATGCATCAATGAAAATCTTTATGCAGCAACGTGCGGACGCAGAGCAGAAAATAAATAATTTTGTTTATTTATTTATTTGAAATGTTTCTATCACGCCTTTCTCCCTGAAAGGCCCAAGGTGCCTTGCGTCCTCAACAGAAATTTTGATGTTTAAAAACAAGAGCTATTCACATATTTTTTTTAAAAAAAGAATGAAACAAGTATTGTCTCAAAATGCGACTAAGAGCTCTATCCCACGATCACAAATGAAGGACTGCTTTTGAATTTTGGACAGACGCGATTTCTTGCAAGGAAATCCCTCAACCTCACAAAGCCGCTGGATGGTGCTGGCTAAGTAGAGAGTTAAAACACCCTAATTACTTGGGCTGAGGAGAAAGAAAGACCCATAAAAGATGATGACAAGAAATGTTAAGAGGCGCCTGTTTGATTTAGCAAGGAATTTCTGCCTAAGCTGAAATTCAAGGGAGGTTGTTGTGGAATTGACTGCCGGCTCCCTCGTTTATTTTAATGAAGTGGATTTTAAAAGGGTGTTCCATCCCTGTTTCACTTCCATACTGCCATGCACTCTTGGGGTGGTTTTGACGCAGTACATTCCAACAAATTAAAAAAAAACCCCAAGATGAAAGAAAGATCCAGTTTAAAGCCACAAAGAACGAGTCCTCTGCCGTCAGCAAACCAGCCTATGAAGCAAGTATTCATTTGAATAACTTGAATAATCCCCGTCAATAAAAGATGGGCTTTTTTTTTAAAAAAAAATGCTTTGCTCTGGATGTGAAGTTCTGGGTTTTGGCCTGTCATTCCCTGAGAATCTGACCGTAACAGAACCCTGCAAGCGGTTGTCCAAAACAGAGTCCATTTGGAAGCAATTATTATTATTATTATTATTATTATTATTATTATTATTATTATTATTATTATTATTATTATTATTAACCACACAGCTAACTACGCTGGATTTTGTATTACAAATCACTAGTCAAATGCTTCCCAAGCGTTTTGGACTACGTGATGTATCGGCGAATTATGCGAGCAGATCCCAGTAAGGCGGCTTTCTGCAGCTGACTGATGGTGACTTTGTTCACTCCAATCTCTTCTAAATACATTGGTACCTTGTATAAAGGAATTAATTCGTTCCAAATGAAATTATGTTAAGCAAATTTTCCTTTATACAAATTCCCATAGGAATGCATTGATAATGGAGTGATCTCATTTTTATGTTGTATGGATTCTCCCCATAGGCGATTATGTTAAGCAAATTTCCCCTATCTCCGGAATTTTTTATGTTGTACAAATTTTATGTTATACAAGCTGTTTGTTATACAAGGGTCCACTGTACTTGCTTAGCTCTTTAGGCACCGCACCCAGCGTACCGATGACCACGGGGACCACCTGTACCGGTTTATGCCAGAGTCTCTGAAGTTCAATTTTCTATTATTATTATTATTATTATTATTATTATTATTATTATTATTATTATTATTATTATTATTATTATTATTATTATTATTATTATTATTATACAAAAAAAACCCCTCAGTCCTTTTAAGAAGACCTAGTTAACAGCATTGGCAATCTAAAGTCGGCTCAAGTTTCTAGTCCCTATGAGGACACTCCGTGGTTGTTTCAGCCTGGGAAAAGCTCCCTGGGTCATGGAGATGGTGCTTTCCCAGTTTGGTTGTTTTATTGTAGAGGGATGGATGAGAGAGAGAGAGAAGTGAACCGAGGCTGGTTTGCTGATGGCCGTTCCATTTCAGGTGTCCCGATGGCGGTCCGAACGCTGTTCCCCGGAGAGCATCCACCTGCAGAGTTGCGGCGACCTCAGCTCTACCTCATCTTTGCGCCGTCTCTTCTCGGCCCGGCGACTCGAGCGGCGGCGCCCTCGCAGCCTTAGCGGGCTCGTCCGAGAAAGCCACATGTGAGGGGGACGCTTTGGATGTGCTTTCCGCTGCCTTTTCTAAGAGGGGTTCTCGACCTGGGATTCGGACAACCCGTCCTGGGATTCCCAGCGTTTAGGGCTTTTTCCATCCCCTTCCTACAAGACCCGTTGCGAGCGAGGCGCTTCTCCAGGTTCGGAGGCACCCTTCTGAACCACCATCCCCCCCAGGTTACACCACATCGAGGGCAACGAATGCTGGTCCGCTCCTGGTTTTTGGCCGAACAAAGGAGGAATGATCCTAGCTCCCTCGGGGTGGGGCTGATTAAAAACCAAAGATAGGGTCTGGTGGGGATTCTCTCCACCCCACCCTCCACCTCTGTGGGCCCGTCTCGTGCGATGGTCTAGTAGGGAGTTGGTGCCGGATGGTGACTCTTGAGCACGCCGGTGGTTCTTGTGCACGATGGTGAACGACGGTGTCATGGTGGCTTTGAGGGCCCCAAGCCAAGGGGGTCCTTTTTGTCGGGAGCCTCGGTAACCAGGAGGTGTGGGTGAGGCACCTCAGTTCTCGTGCCCCCCACCCCGGTTAAGGGACGACCCTTCATCCCGACTTGCATCCACACGACGGCACAAGTACTGCGGGTTGATGCCACTTTGGTGGACGATGGGAGTGTTAGTTTGGGGCCGGGCTCGGGATCCGTGGCGAAGGGCACCCAAGACGGGCGTGGTCGTTTCCACCCAGAGCGCCGAAAACGAACAAGAGGGCAACAAATGGGAAGTGGAGTCAAAGTGGTTTGATCAAACAGCGGTGTAGACGCCGTGCTGGGAGAGGCCTTTTCCATGCCTTGGCTTGTGGGGATGTGTTTGTGGGGCTGCTGACTTTTTGGGCCGTGTTTCTGCCTTGCCCTTGGTTGCTCGTTTTCTCTAGCTGTGGAGAAACGAGGGGAACAGGAAGGAGCCCGATAAATCCCCCCACATCCTTGCAGGGAAGTTTTTCCAATATTATTCTCAGAACCTCTTCAGCGGCTCTAAAAAGGGCTGGAGCCCAGGAATTTAGGACCGGCTTAGGGCTTTATGCACCCTCCAGGTCCAAGCGCAGTCTATCGACTGAGACTAAAGCGCGGGGGTGGCAGGTCACCAGGAAGATTTAATATCTGCCGTGGCCCGTGTTATTACTTTGTTTGGTCCGGCATGCTGGATCCCACTCTTCTGAGAACTTCTCTCCACCAGATCTTACTCAGGTAGACTGCGGCTGAATCTGGAGGCTTCTCTTAGCCCTGCAGGCAAACTGCCAACACTAAATCTCCCTGGCCTGTTCCTTCATTTCTTCTAATTAGTCCTTTTCGGAGCCACGCGAGAGAATGACACCGCCCGGAACCTCGAGGACTCCGAGCGTGGAATATCATGGTAGCAGAGAGCTGATCGTTCCGCTTTTGTGTCAAGACACCGGAGAATGATCCAGATTTGGGGGCAGTCTTTTGATGCTCTAACCCCTATAGAGATGGTCCTTGGCCAGGGGAATGAAATTTCCCAGAATCCACAGGAGAGGGGAGTACCCAGGGCATGGTGGGTAATTTCAAAGCTGCAGTCAGCTCTACGGGCAAAGTACGGAAGGGGGGGAGGCAGGCAGGCAGGCAGGGTGCCAGGTGTCAATGCCAACTTGGGACACAGCTCGGTGGCATCACGACCGTGGCTTGAGGATGATGGGTTCTGTTTGTCTTCCACTTGATTCTCTCTCCTTCGGTGGCTGCTTTTCAGGCCTCAATGAAAACCTAAACGGAACAATGAGATCTCCTATCTCTCATTCCTTTTTTTAAAAAGGAAGCATTTTTCCCTTTGCATGGCGATTTCCCATAGCAACAGGTAGTCATCCTCTAAAACTGACTGTGTGCATCTCTGTGTGTGTATCTCACACCACCTCCCTCCTCCCCTGCGGCCTGCTGCGGGACCCCGTGGCCTCTTTCGCACACTGCTGTGCTTGTGGTATTGTTGTGGGTTTTCCCCCCCAGTCCAGGCGACGACGGGGTGATGTTTCTTTTGCCAAACGTTAGGAATTGGCGGGGGAACGGAGGGTTGCCAACTTTTTTCCTCGGCCCGGCGCCGACGCTTCTTCCTCACTGCATGCCGAGCAGGGAGTAATTCAATGGGGGGGGGAGGAAAGGGGGAGGTGCATGCCGGCCATATTTCTACTTGCTATGCAGAGCTGCTAAAGGCGGAGGAGCACTGGGCCTTGGGAATGTGGCAGCTTTGGATCATGCTGGCCACTGAGTGTGATGGACGAATACTTACCTGAGAAAAACCAAATAAAGCCATATCTATCTGTATACACCAAGCTTTATGCTTTGTCTCGTCATTAAACACACACACACACACTGCTAGATCCAAGGAGATCCATTCGCCTTGAGTCCATTTCTAAAAGTACCCCCATAGGATTTTCCAATTTATTTGTGATATGAATAATTTTATTTTATTTTATTTTTTTTTTTTAAGATTATATTTCCTTTTCTGCTGCATTTCCTTGCTAGGAAAAGTGGCAAGGGTCTCATCCTGACTCCCCTCTGTGAGATTTCACAGCTTAGGAGACGTTATAGTCGGTGTCAGGGGGACATATGCAAGAAGGAGGGTCACCAAGAACAATCTTCCAGGCATTGAACCCCATTGATTATTCCCAGCACACTGGAGAGGGCTTTAAAAAGTTTGGACTAAAAGCCGGAATGGATTTGTGGCCTGCATTTCACATTGGTGCCACTGCCTTCCAATTTTGTGTGTGGGTGGGTGGGTGGTGGTGGGGAAATACATTTTAGACTGGTGGGAGGGGGTTTAGATATTTGAGTGGAGTTTGAGTTTGTTGCAGGCTACTTCTGCCCCTGCATAAAATGGCTTTTCCACCAGGTATTTATTTATTTATTTATTTATTTATTTATTTATTTATGGGGTAATTTCTCCTTGGAAAAAGGACCCAAAGCGGCTTAAAGTAAGGAGAGACAATACACAGTCCATTCCAATTAAGACACGTTGCAGTTTGAGAAACAGGGAACTGAGGGCGTATTTTATAACATTAGAAGGCAACATTAAAACTAACAATTAATAACACAGTGGCAGTGCAATCTCACACAACCACACACAGTTTGAGAAAAGGGAATTGAGGGGGTACCTTACAGCATTAGAAGGCAACATTGAAACTAACCATTGATAACAGAGTGTCAATGCAATTACGCAAGGAGAGAGATAAACACAAAGTTATAAGTGTTTATAAACACAAAGTCTATGTAGCCATGTACAGTAGATGCATAAAAGATACATAATTCCAGGAAAGCTTGCCTGAAGAGAAAGGTCTTTGCCTGTTTCCGGAAAGGCAGCAGAGATGGGGCAGTTCTGTTTGGAGTATGTTATGGTTTACTCGGAAGTAAATGGGATCACTCCAAAGGTTTCACCAGAAGAGGATAACACTAAATTTAAATTTAAAAAACAAAAACACACAAACAAAAAGGGATTTTTTTTTTTAACCTTTAGAGATGGGTTGTTTTTTTTTTTTATTATCGTGGCAGGATTCTGCGGGTTTTGGGCTCCGTCAGGAATGACTGAGGTATGCAGACCAACGAATAAAAATTCAGAATTAATCAACAACATAACTCTTCACTGGAGAGAAAAGACGGTGGCAGATCACCGAAACTTGTGGTGTGCAAAATCAAGTACTGTGTGCATATAATATGAATTAGGGGGGGGGGGGGAATCGCCTTCTTGGGGAGTCATGTGACCTCGGATCATGTGACCCGCTGGCTTTTGGCAGTAGGAGGCACGAGTTTGCTGCAGCTGGATGTTTTATTTCCTTACCGGTTGCAAAGGACGCTGGTGTTACTTCCTGGTCGGGTGAGGAAAGAGAATTAATTGGGTTATTATTATTTTTTGTGGGGTGGATTTGGAGGGGTAAAGAACAGGCTGGGATGCGTGTGTCTTTTTTTCCCCCTGTATTAAATCCCCGCCAACTTTTCCCACCCCTTTTGAAAGCCCGCGGTTCTCCCCGGATCCCATCCCATCATCCTCACCTCCTCGTTGGGTGCAAGGGAAGGATCCCAACGAGGTTGGATGATGAACACTCGGGCTGTTCTTGAAAGACGACGAAACTCATCCCCCCGCCAAAAAAAAAAAAAAAAAAACCTATTTGCTTCTCTGCCCCGAGGAGACTACAGTCTGAAATCTGCGGAACAGAAAGAAGAGAGGCAGAAAAGAAGTAACGAAAGAAGGGGCAAAAAACCAGACCGGTTTGAGGTGGTTGTAAACAACAGACTGATTTGAGAATTGTTGAATTCCTGGGAATTTACTTCTCAACAGACGCCCCACAAGGGAGATCTGTGGGTTTATTTATTTATTTATTTATTTATTTATTTATTTATTTAGCTTGTGTGCCACCCACTACCCAAAGGTCTCTGGGCGGCTCACAATCAAAAATAAACAATTCAGACAATTAAAATAATCACGATCTTGTTATGACTGTTGCAAGGGTCACCGTGGGTTATCCATTGCCTCCCAAATCAAGAGTCCCAGTGGGGATTTGAACTCCCAACTTCTAAATGTAGCTTAGTTCCTTTCGAGGCAGCTTTCTCCAACCTGGTGGCCTTGGGGGCGATGTATGGGGTGGGGACTACAGATTCCATTACCCACCACTAGCTTTTCTCCTTGGGACAGACGATTGTACCAAGCCCAGGGAAGGATTCCCCAAAAAAGATTGTCCATGAACAGCGGGGGAAATGGTCCTGGCCATTTAGAATTTCTCCCTTGCAGAAACTGCGTTCCTCCTCCACTTCAAGGATCCAGCCTCGTAAATGTAAGCAAAGCCATATACTGTATGTAGGTGGCTAACAAGTTTTTAATGAACCCCAGCCAAGGCAGCCGGTAGATTCCTGGAGGGTAGGGTGAAGTGTAAGCAGCCCTCTGCTGTGCTCTAAAATATTTCATTATCTCCTGTCATGGGGCTTGGCTTTTCACCCCCAGAAACAATGGCAGCTGTTGCAAACTTGGAAAACTGGATTTTTATAACCTGACCAACTTAAATTTCAGAACAGTGCTCAGAGCTTCTTGCTGGATTTAAGTGGGTCCTTTAAAAACACACACACATCAAGATTCCAGGCTTATTTTGTTAAGTGTCACTCGTAAGAGCCGGTCGGTCTCAGCCTTTTGAGAGCTTTTGAAAAGCCAGTTTTGTGTGTGTGTTATTGCTGTGTTTCTAGGCTGTTTTTCTCCTCTGTGTGTCCCCCCCTCTGCTCAGGGGGTGCCCATTTTAAATGCTCCCCTCTCCCCCACCTATATCCCCCCAAATTTAGCTCCACTCCGAGCCGTGGATGAGGAGCCGTGGATGAGGAGCGGGGCTTTTGTAAGGCCAATGGCTCTTCATTGCTCCCCCCGCCTGGCTAAAATCCTTTGCATGACAACAGAAGTAGTTTGGAAAATATGTACAGTAGGACCCCCATATCCACTGATACATTAACCACTGATTCAGTTATCCACGGTTGGCAGAGGAAATAAATAAATAAATAAATCAGCAGCTGCAAAGCAAGCTAGTGCCACAAAACAGCAGTCGTAAAGCAAGCTACTATCACTAAATAGCAGGGTTTTTTTTGCATTTTCTCTTATCCACGGTTTTCATTATCAATAGGAAGGCCTGGAACCAATCCCCAGCGGATACAGGGTTCCTACTGTATATTGTTCATAGTCCATTTCTCTCAGTTAAACTCCCAGACACATCTGGTTGGGCCCCTGTGAGACACAGGAAGCTGGACTAGATGGGCCTTTGGCCGGATCCAGCATGGCTCTTCTTAGGTTCTTAGGTTCTGATGTTCTGAAGAAGAAAAGGGGGTGAGGAAAACCCCTTTCCTAAACATGGAACCTTTCACCCTTTCGCCGTCCTGTCCGTGAAGAGCCTTCCTTGGATAAAGTGGAACAAATAAAGTGAAATAAAATATCCCGTCCTTCCAAAATTCCTGGGAGGAATTTCCTTGCGCTGTGCCAATTTGCTGGGCTGGTTGGCGGTTTCCCGTTTCCGTTTAAATACGTTTGCCAAAAGAACTTGGGTTGTACCTGTTCAGCCTTGGGTGTATTACTGGCTGCTCGTTCCTTTTTTTCCTCATTCCAGCCCCACATTCGCCCCTGGAAGTCAAGAGGTGTAGCTGAATAACAACATCACCTTGTCTTCCCCAGGATCCAAGGTGAGGTTTGGAGCTATGTTTTATTTTAAGGCCTGCAGTGTTGGCTCCCATGGCATCCGTGTGCGGGGGCTCGCTGCGGGTTTTAATTAAGGTGCCTATCTGCCCTTAGTGGCAGCAACAACAAAAAAGGGATAAACAAATTCCTTGTAATTTTTATCTGGCTATCTTGGTTTTTCCCGGAGCCTGGAGCAAAGAAACTTTTGCGGCGTCTCTTTGGGGCACATTTTTGGAAAGCCTTAGGTACCATTTTTTAAAATGGCACAGCGAAATCAAATTATACGTCGCCACACAGGCCCCTGTGCAGGTAACGGAAAAGCAGTGTGATCTAGTGGGTAGAGAAAGTGGGTAGACCTTGGCGGGGCTTTTCCGTTTCACTGAATGCCTTCCCAACTTGCCTCTGTATTCAGTTTTATTGTTATTTTTGAAATTTAAAAACCTGCTACATTATACTGTGTCGTGACAGTGGGTTTTGGTAAATGGGTGTGTGTGGAATGGATTTTTAAATTAAAAAAAATATTTTTTGTTTAAACAAACATTTTTAAACAAATTTTTTGTTTAAAACTAGAAAAGCTTCCTTGTGCCCTCTGGTGGCCAAGACATTTTTAAGGGGGGAAATTGCTTTATTTATTTATTTATTTATTTATTTATTTATTTATTTATTTATTTATTTATTTAAAATATTTGGGCTCTGCTTTTCTCCTAAAAAGGATGCAACGCAGTTTCCAGTGTTAAAGGAACGACAGTATTAAAAACAGGAAACACGAAATCATGACACTATTAAGAGAATTAAACAAATACAATATTAAGAGACCCATAGATAAAACAGTATTTTTAGGTGGGAGACAGGGAGCCGCTCGGAACGTGTTAAAATGGCCGCCTGCGATCCTGATAGGTCATGAGGGGAATTTTGAACCCCAAACTTGAGTGTATGGCATTGAAAGGGTGCTAAGGATTAGCATTTATGGCAAGGTTTTGTGTGTGTGTGTGTGTGTGTGTGTGTGTGTGTGTGTGTGTGTGTGTGTGTGTGTGTTTCACCGGGGCCATCCCAAGCAATATTGCCGCCTGAGGACAAGATGGCACCCCTTTCTGTTCCGTGAATGCCGATTGGATTGGCAGTGGAATTGCAGCAGACCCTTGTATAACAAACGGTTTGTATAACATAAAATCTGTACAACATAAAAAATTCCGGAGATAGGGGAAATTTGCTTAACAGAATCGCCTATGGGGCGAATCCGTACAACATAAAAATGGGATTACTCTGTTTTCAATGCATTCCTATGGGAAATTTGCATAAAGGAAAATTTGCTGAACAGAATTTCAATTGGAACAAATTACTTGCTTTATACAAGGTACCGCTGTACTTGCCATGGGATCAGGTGGGTGTCCCAGCTTGGTTCTGCACGCCAACTGAAGTGTGTGGTGCACATCCTTATTGATTTGTTCATTCCACGCTCCTCATGTCCCTTCTCAGGGGGACAATAAAGCTATATCACAACACTCCTGCTGGGTAGGCCAGAGGGCTATTTGGCTGAATTTGACCTTAAACCAATGCTTTTTTTTTACCGTAGCACCGCACAGGATTCTGGGAAAAGCACCCCCCAAAATTAAAAATAAATAAGAGGCCTTCTAAGGGATGTACATTTGGGAATCCTCCACTTTTTGAATGTTCCTAAATACATATTTTAAAGCAAATCATATAGTATATAATTTGCTGTTCACAATTCGTGGCATTCCATTCACCGCCCTGCGTTGTTAAAAAAAATGTTTTGCAATACTGCACGTAGCGCGAGGGAGTTCAAACATTTATTCTTTCAAAATCCATAATAAATAAATATTTATTGGGTACCCTCTGTCATTTTCCTGCAACTCAAGTATATAATTACTGGAGTTGCATTTTTTCCCTTTTGCTCCGTTCTACAAACCGGATCTTCATAAAAACCTGTTGTTTGCAACTCCTAGGAGGAAATGTACTTTGTCTGTAGCTAAATTTTATCATTGCAAATGGTATATGTACGCAACAGTTCCTTAAATGAAATGAATCCTTTCTCGGTGTTGTACTTGTTATTTTAAAAAAAAACTCTAACCACTAGGTGAGATGAATCCAGGGGTGGGTGGGGTTGGTTTGCATGTGGCTGGCCAACGCTGTGCGGCCTGGAGCAGAGCTTAGGAAGGAAAATGCGTTGGACCACAACTCCAAGAATCCCCCAACCAGCAGGGGGGATCTGGGCTTTGTAGTCCTTTCCCCCTAAATACCATCCCAAAGCTACAAAACTTTGAGCCTCAGTTACTGCAGTCCAACAGTAGTGTACTTCAGGGTGGTTATAGAGCTCTTAGCTCATTAATTACATCGTCTTTAGACTCCTTGCCCACAAAATGTCCCAAAGAGCGTAGCACTTCATATCTTCAGCACAACCCTGTGAGGTAGGCCGAGCTGAGAAAGCCGCCTCGGTGGCGAAAATCTGGAATTTCTCATCCAGGCTGTTCCTGTTTCATAAGCAGTCAGATAGGGAGATAAGGACTAAATTTGATTTCACAATGGCTGTCCCTGATGGCGATCAAGGTTTCCTGTAATGTTTTGAAGCATTTGCATTTATAAGGGGTTAAGAAAAAAATCATAATTTCAGCCAACTCCTGGATATGGCCTCGGCCCTTGTTTGCCTCACAGGGAAGGGCAGAATTTCGCCCCAGAAAAAAATGGGAGGGGGGAAAAGACGATTAGGAGCTCGAAATGATAAGAGGTGGCGAGATTAGTCAGCCGGAACAAGGACGTGTCTATAAGGAGTTACTAATCACATTGTACTTTCTTGGAAGGTGTGGACTCGGGCGGGAGAGGCAGCCGGGTTGGCAAATGTCCCCAAGAGTCAGCAGAGGCGAATGACTGGGGTCACCGACAATGGCGGCCCTCACAAACCTGTGGCAGGTAGGTGGAAATTCGAGGCCCGCGGATTGGAAGGAGCGGTTTCCGGACACAGGGAGTGCTGGGTTCAAGTCTTGCCCAGGTCGGCTCGCCGCAGAAGTGGTGTGGGGAGGGTGCGGGGTGGGGGGAAACCTGAGCGGACGTTCTTGGGTCCTACGTCGGTGGAAGAATTCTGGGTTGCTAAGGAGGGAGGCAGTGCAGTGTAGTGGTTAGAGTGGAGGAGTGGAGCTTGGAAGAGCTGGGTTCGAGTTCCTTAAAGAGGTCACTTGCACTGGCATAGACTTCTTCTCCTCCTCCTCCTCCTCCTCCTCGTCCTCCTCCTCCTCCTCCTCCTCCTCCTCTTCTTTTTCCTCCTCCTCCTCCTCCTCCTCCTCCTCCTCCTTCCAAATGCCAGGCACAGGCAATCAACATGATTTAAGAAACCATTGAGAGGCACGATATAGTTTATTTATTTGATGATGATGACAATGACAAAGATGACTTGGTTGCAGCGACCAGCACGGGGTTCCTACCGGTGTTGTATTGGGTTTACCGTTGTTCAAAGATACAAGGCGTGAATGAATGAATGAATGAATTGAGGGCGTATCTTTTACAGCATTACAAGGTAACATTAAAGCTCACCATTGATAACATAGTGTCAGTACCATCACACAAGGAGAGATTTAAACACAAAGTTATAAGTGGTTATAAACACAAAGTCTGTGTAGCCATGTATGGTAGATTCATATAAAGACACACTAGGTAGTCCATCATTCAGGAAATGTTTGTGTGTGTGTGTTTGTGTGTGTGTGTGTGTTAATGTGACATCTTGAGGCGGCAAGAAGCAACCATTATTCATTTTATTTTAATATTTATTTAATTTGGCTAGGCCAGTGATGGTGAACCGATGGCACGGGTGCCAAAGGTGGCCCTCGGAGCCCTTTCTGTGGGCACCCGACATTGCCCCTTCACAGCCACCTGTATTCAGGTTAAATTGCCGTATTGGCACTTTGCAAAAAAAAAAAAATTAGTGGGTTTTGAATCGTATTTTGGGCACTCGGTCTCTAAATGGTTCGCCATCACTGGGCTAGGTAGACCAGGGATTTTCCCATCTGAGGCCGAGAAAATCGGAGATCCTATTGGAATTGCCTTGGGGTGTGTGTGTTAAAAATAATGTTGAAAGCGACTTCATTTGGACCTCAGGCTTTCGGCCCACCTTTAATCACCCCTTCCCCATGCTTGTGCCACAGAAACTGGGTGGCAGGCCCCATCATCCCCTGGGCGCTAGCAACCTGGGGACGATGGGTCCTGCCTCCAGCTGGTGGCGGGAGGCTGCCTACGCAGCTCTTAGGAAAAGAGAATTCTCTAAACGGATTTGGATGTCTTATTTGGGTGCCTTAATCTCTGCCCCCCCTCATTTTTCTTGCAGATGTGAGCCACACTTGAAGCCCCCCTGTTAGGTAACAGTGTCACACACCCCCAATAAACTGTGGCGATGATGAGGTTCATCCTTTGGCATTCCTTTTATCTCCTGCTGGCGGCGGTCGGCATGATGAGTGAGTAGACCTGGGACAACGTTTATATAGGGTGGTGGTGGGAATTCGAACCTGGAACAATGAGAACCTCTCTTCCCCCTTATACTGAGAAACCACCGTTCTTCAGGTCCCCCTCCCTGAACTCCGCTTCTCTTGGTGCGATGAAAATACCACAACACTTTTCAGATGCACCTTGTTTTCCTCTTCCCTCCTCTTCCTGTTTTTCCTCTTGTGCTGTGTCCTGTTTGGATTTGTAAACCGGGGACAAGGAGGGGTTGGCAGCAGACAGTGGGAACTCGTGCCTGCCCTTGGGCGGGCCGGCCATAATCTGAGCGGGCCGCGGGTGCCCGTCACCCCCCCCAAACGTAAGCATCCCCCGCCACGCGAGACTACGGGGGTACCGTTTGCACGGTGGTTTGGGTTTTAATTCAGAATTCCGTGTCTGTTCCACCTGCGGACAACTTTGAGGCCTCTTGGGAGGGCATTTCTTCGAAAATTCGAGGGAGCCGGTTCTGTTGCCTTACCCCCCCCCATGCCACCTAGAATCCCATTCCTATATGAAGGTGGCGCCATTTTGCTGATCTAAGAACTGCTGGGTAGCTCAGCAGTTGAGAGCCTTAGCTATGGGTCTAGCTGTTAAGAGTTCGATTCCCCCCTATGCCTTCTTGTCAGGGGCTGGTCTAGATGATCCTTAGGGCCCCTTCCATCTCTGCAGTCCTACGACGGCACCGACAATGATGAGACGGAAGCAACCGTGGTTCATTTTGATATCACTGTTGATTAAATTAACACATCTGTACCATGCCCTGACCAGGCACATGGAGGGAGCCTGTCGCTGGCGGGTGGAAACAGGATCCAACTGGCTCCGATGCAATTGTGTAAACAACAAGTTCCTGGCGATAATTGCGGCAAGCAATTATCTATTGTCGCTGCCCGCAGGTCAAGCAAGTCATGTCCCGCTTGGGAGCGGCCTCCGAAAAGCCCTGCCTCCTGTGGCGCGGTTTTGGAAGCGCGACCCCATGGCTTCCGTGACGGCGCTCGTCCCTCTCCCGTTGGGTCTTCCTCTTCTCCTACTGTCCTTGCCGCATTGCCCTTTTCTGCTGTGCCTGGCTTGCTCTTCGCCATGCCCTCCGGTGTCCAACGTGTGCCCGTGACAAACCCATCCCACCCACCTCTGATCCGGGCCGTGGGCAGAAAAACCTGTCAATCGAGACCAGCGAGATCAACGCCATTGATAATCTGCTCTTGAAGCATTAAGAAATTCTGGGAGGAGGTGTCCTTGGGTGACTGGGTATAAAAAAAAGAAGAAGCTGAGATCGGAGAACAGCCACTGTGAGATACAGGAGGCTGGACTAGATGGGCCCTTAGCCTGATCCAGCAGGGCTCTTCTTAGGTTGTTATGTTCTTATGACCTTGAGCAGTGACGGCGAACCTTTTAGAGACTGAGTGCCCAAAATATGATTCAAAACCAACTCCTTTTTCACAAAGTGCCAATACAGCAATTTAACCTGAATCCAGGTGGCTGTGAATGGGCGATGTCAGGTGCCCACATAAAGGGCTCTGAGTGCCACTTTTGGCAACCGTGTCATAGGTTCGCCAGCACTGATCTTGAGGAAAGGCTAAAACATTTGGGGCTCTTTAGTCTGGAAAAAAGGCACCTGAGGTGGGGGGATATGATTGAGACGTACAAAATAAGGCAGGGCATGAGACAAGTGGATAGAGGGATGCTCTTCTCCCTCTCACAAAATACCAGAACTAGGGGACATACACTCAAATTGTGGGCTGGGAGAGTAAGAACAGACAAAAGAAAATATTTTTTCACTCAGTGTGTTGTTAGTCTGTGGAACTCCCTGCCACAGAAGGTGGTGATGGCATCTGGCCTGGAGGCCTTCAAAAGGGGATTGGACAGATTCCTGGAGGAAAAGTCCATCCCAGGTGACTAACCATGAGGGAGATGTGTCATGTCCAGGCTTAAAACGGGGGTACTTCGAGGGCCAGATGCAGGGGAGTGCTATCAGGAGACAGATATCTAGTCTCGTGCCCTCCCAGAGGCATATGGTGGGGCCACTGTGAGATACAGGAAGCTGGACTAGATGGGCCTTTGGCCTGATCCAGCAGGGCTCTTCTTAAATTCTTATGTCCTTATGTGTGTGTGTGTGTGTATGACCTTGGCCTTCCGTTATACCAATTAGATGCCCGTTCGTTAAATGCGCAACATTTGAGCCACCATGATTTGCTGGCGAGCGGGCCCTCTCTCCTCGTTTTGAACCTCGGTTCATCCTGGAACATTATCTCGCCTTTCGCTTCCCACCCCCAGGCATCCGCCCCTGCGAAAAGAAATATTTCGGCCGTGACGCCGTCGTCTGCGTTTGCAACCGCACCTACTGCGACACGCAGGACCCTGTCTCCCTCCCGCCGTTCGGCTCCTTCATCCGGTACGAGAGCAGCCAAGCCGGCGGCCGGATGGAGAAGAGCGAAGGGACCTTCCAAAACGGGACTGCCGCCCCAGGTATACGGTAGAGGCTGTCTCTTCTTTCTCTCTGTGGGTGTGAGGCACGGGAATACAGCACTTTTGCATTCGGAGGGGGAGCCCTAGAGGTCATCTAGACCAACCCGCTTCTTGAGGAGGGAATCCAGAGCTTCGAATCCAATCTTCCCGTTTTTAAAAACAAGGTTATTTCCGTTAACTCCCCCCCCCCGTCCGAGCGATCTGAGTGAACTAAAATAGAACATTGCGGGGCATTCAGAACTTGCTATAGACCCTCAAAGTGACTTATGTTTTTTTCCCGGTTTTTTTTTCCACTTGGGCAGGTTTTTTTAACCCTTCCTTTATATTTGCTCACTTATTCGTCATAGCTTTAATATTGCTCTTTTTAATGATGTAAGATGCCTCCCCCTGGCTCGTCCAACTCTATGATTCTATGATTCTTAATCCCTTCCCACACATTTTTTCTGCACTTTGTCGCCTCCAGTGTCTCTTGACAACCGCTGTGTGCTTGTAGACTCCAGCGTTGTCGGTGATCCTTCAGCATCGTAAGCCACCTTGGGTGCTTTCTAAGGAGAAAAATGGGGCAAAGATATTCTAAATTTAATTGAGTTAAATTAGGCTAAATTAAATTAAAATACAACCAAACTAACTAACTAGCTAACTAAGCAAGGAATCAAACAAACCATCTGCTAACTAACTAAGCAAGCAAGCAAGCTAGTCCAGGGTCCCCATAGATCAGGCATGACCAAACTACGGCCCTCCTGATGTTTTGGACCACAGCTCCCAGAATTCCAAGCCTGTATTCCCAATGGCAAAGGACTGTGGGAGTTGTGGTCCAAAACATCTGGAGGGCCGAAGTTTGGACATGCCTACCATAGATGAATCCAGAGGCCTCCTTCTGTGGCTGCTGGGACTGTATTTTGAATTTCCTACTCAATTTCATTCTGTTTGCTTGCCTTTCCCGTTTCTCTCCCGCCTTCCCTGCCAACCAGATCACGGGTGACTTCCCTCTTTCCCGTGTCCTCTGCCCACCAGCCCTGATGGGCCACTCAGCAAGCATTGGAGCAGAGTCGGAATCCGACCTCGAGACTCCGGAGCCCATTGTCCTGGCTCTGTCTCCCCTATGAGGGGTTTGGCCATTTTCATAGCAGCTGTAAGCTGGGGTGGTCGTGGCGGTCGATCTTTCTCCTGCTTTGCCCACTTTCTCTTAGCAGGCCAAACAGCTGGGGAAACACCGGTAGGTTTGTAGCTTTTGCAGACTGGTGCCCCGCCGGTTTTCCCCCGGGGTTCGGACATTCCACATTTCTCGCTTCTCAGATATTCTTTTGGTCCTGGAGGCAGCCCGGCGGTATCAGGTGATCAAGGGCTTCGGGGGCTCCATCACTGACTCGGTGGCCATCAACATCCTCTCTCTCACGCCAGATACGCAGAACCAGCTGCTGCGCTCCTATTTCTCTGACCATGGTGAGTGTCCGGTCCAGGTAGGGCAGCGGATGCGGTGGGGTTTTCTATGTCGACAGAAATGGTGCCTCCCCGCCACCCTTGAAATCATTAACAATCGCTGGCAGGGGAAACGGATTTGTCTGACCGCAGCATATGGTGACAAACAAAGGTTTGGCAACAGGCAACAAAGAGCCGTTAACCGTACAAAAGGCCCACTTTTCAATTCGAGAAAAACAAAGCCAGAACCAACCAACAAACAAAACACAACAACATAGAACGGGGAAACAAAGACATACCTTTTTCTTAATGTTCTGAAAGCCCACTTTGTGCGTTTGGGGGGAAATGTGGCATGCCCTTGTGTGCATTTCCGCTGTTCCTGGCTTCCGCAGGGATCGAGTACAATCTTCTCCGCCTGCCGATGGCCAGCTGTGACTTTTCCATCCGGCTTTATACCTACGACGACTGGCCCTACGACTTTGAGCTGAAGAATTTCAGCTTGGTGGACGAGGACGTCAAAATGAAGGTGCCCGCGCGCGTTGGGGAAGGGCGGGAGGGCGGGAGTTCGAGGGGGTCCCTCTCTCATCCTCTTCCCCCCCTTCCTCCAAAAAGCAGCAGGGATCCTGCTGTATAAATTTTTGAACCCAGCGCGTTGTTCGTCTGTGGAACTCCCTGCCACAGGAGCTGGTGATGGCATCTGGCCTGGACGCCTTCCAAAGGGAATTGGGCAGATGCCTGGAGGGAAAAGTCCTTCACGGGTTACAAACCATGATGGAGATGTGTAATCTCTAGGCTTAAAACTGGGGTACTGAAGAACCACATGGGGCAGCAGGAGAGAGAGATCTAGTCTCATGCGCTCCCAGAGGCATTTGGTGGGGCCACACATACAGGAAGCTGGACTAGATGGGCCTTTGGCCTGATCCAGCGGGGCTCTTCTTAAGTTCTTATGTTCTTAACCAACTTTTCTTCCCTTGGTGATGGTTCCAGAAAGATGGCGGTAGGGGAATTCTGTGCTCCCTAAGCCTCCATTGTCTGAGCGTCCTTACAAATTTAGAGTTTCTCTCTCTCTCTTTTTCTCTTTAGATCCCACTGGTTCACCGGGCTCAGGCTATGTCAAAAAAGAACATCTCTCTGTGTGCTAGTCCGTGGACGTCTCCACTCTGGATGCGGACCAACAAGGAATGGAAGGGGAAAGGGTCCCTCCTGGGACAGGCGGGCGACCGGTACCACAAAACGTGGGCCAAGTACTTTGTGAGGTAAAATGGGGGACGTAGAGGCAGTGGTGGTGGTAGCGGTAGTGGGAGGGGCAGGAAGGGTGGAGGATTAGGGGTTTTCAATTGTGGGTTCTCCCGTTGTTCTTGGACTACAAAGCCCAGAGACCCTGGCAGGTGGCAAAGGCTTCTGGGAAAATGACCCTTTTCTCATCCCAAGACACGATCACCGGAGGTGGCTTTCCCCGTGTTGCGTCTGGGTTTTGTACCCTCCGAAAACAGACTTGCTTCTTGTGAAGCGGCGTTTCTGATCGACAAACGGCCGTTAAGCGAACGTTCTGCCAACGTTTCCCCATTTCTCCTCCTCTTCTTTTTATTGTCCTCCGGAACTACCTGCCACTGGAAGGAAGCTTCGAAGTCGACCCTGGGCCGAAAAAAGTCTCTCGCCTGGCTTTTATACATTTCTTTTATTTTTATCTATATTTTTGTCACCATGGAGGATAACACTACATCACCTTGGATTTATGCCTCGGACCCATTTCTCCTGCCTGGATGCCTTCAAAAGGGGATTGGACAGATTCCTGGAGGAAAAGTCCATCCCAGGTGACAAGCCATGAGGGAGATGTGTCATCTCCAGGCTTAAAACCGGGGTATTTCAAGGGCCAGATGCAGGGGAGTGGTATCATCAGGAGACAGAGATCTAGTCTCGTGCGCTCTCAGAGGCATCTGGTGGGGCCACTGTGAGATACAGGAAGCTAGACTAGATGGGCCTTTGGCCTGATCCAGCATGGCTCTTCTGATGTTCTTATGTTCTAACACAAGATGCTTGGTGCAGGAAACCAGAATTTGAGTTTTAAGACCCCCACTTCCTTTCTGTCTCACTAAAAATGACTGATATCTCTCCCCCCCCCCAGGTTTCTAGATGAATACGCAAAGCACAACGTGACGTTCTGGGCCGTGACAGCGGAGAATGAGCCCACGGCGGGGCTGGTCGACAACTACCCCTTCCAGTCGCTGGGCTTTACGGCCGAGCAGCAGCGGGACTTCATTGCGCTGGATCTGGGACCGGCCCTGGCTGGCAGCGCCCACAAGGAGATCCGTCTCATCATCCTGGATGACAACCGTATCCATTTGCCCTACTGGGCCAAAGTGGTGAGTTCCCCCACTCACCCCCGGGGGCGGCAAGGTTTTCAAGAGGGGAGCGGCGCTGCGGGTTGAGACCCACCTTTTCTGGGGATCTCTGGCTTCCTCTGTTTTGCTTCGAAATCAATGTATGCCAGCAGTGAAGGAGGCCAATTCCATGCTAGGGATGATCAAAAAGGGGATTGAAAATAAAACAGCCAACCTTATAATGCCATTGTACACAACGATAGTAAGACTGCACCTCGAGTATTGTGTACAATTCTGGTCCCCGCATCTCAAAAAAGACATAGTGGAACTGGAAAAGGTGCAGAGGAGAGTGACTAAAATGATGACTGGGCTGGGGCACCTCCCTTATGAGGAAAGGCGAAGACATTTGGGGCTCAAGTGCATAGAGGGACGCTCTTCTCCCTTCCACAAAATACCAAAACTAGGGGACATCCTCTCAAACTGACGGTTGGGAGAGTGAGAACAGACAAAAGAAAATATTTTTTCACCCAGCGCGTTGTTAGTCTGTGGAACTCCCTGCCACAGGAGGTGGTGATGGCATCTGGCCCGGATGCCTTCAAAAGGGGGCTGGACAGATTCCTGGAGGAAAAGTCCATCACGGGTTACAAACCATGATGGAGATGTGTCTTCTCCAGGCTTAAAACCAAGGTACTTCAAGGGCCAGATGCAGGGGAGTGGTCTCAGGAGACAGAGATCTAGTCTCGTGCGCTTCCAGATGCATCTGGTGGGGCCACTGTCAGATACAGGAAGCTGGACTAGATGGGCCTTTGGCCTGATCTGGCAGGGCTCTTCTTAGGTTCTTATGTTCGTTCTTATGTTGTGTTTTCTAGTCCTGAAGATTCCCTGAGAGGGGAAAGGCGAAAGGAAAGGGGGGTGTTTAGCCTTGGGGGGAAAGTGGAGCCTTTTTCAAAGACTCGAAAGGCTCTCCTACAGAGGAGGGGGCATGACCTGTCCTTAATCATCCTAGAGGCAGGACGTACAACAATGGGCCTTTTCACACGACCCCTAAGATCCACTGGCCACTTAAATTCGGACCAGGGATCTTGGGGGTTCGTTGCTCTTCATGCGTCCCCACCCCTCCACACTTCCTTGATCCTGTCTGCGTGAGGGGAGGGAGGAAGAAGGAGAGGAAAAGATGCAGGCTCACCTCCGAAGCCGGTCGAAGCCCCATCATTGTCCTGATTCCTTCTCTTTTGGGTTGTTTTTTTTTTGCCTCCCGCCTCTTCTCTTAAAGGGACGGGAAGCAAAAAAAACAAACAGAAGCGAGGAGAGCCCCGCACTCACCAGATTAAATCCGGACCTGGGGATTTTCACCCTTCTAGAGCAGGTACAAGAAAAGTGCGCTGGGATGCGCTTAGGTGGGCGTGGTCGCACTTAATTTCCTGCAAACTCCGGAGCTGGTGGGGAAACAATTGTAAGCTCCGGAGCTGGCAGCCATTTGCTGCGGAGTTTAGGGGTCGTGTACAAAGGGCCAATGAGCTCCCGAGGTCACGTGTTCCGTCCTCGCACTCCTCTAACAGTCAGGAACTTTTTCCCTGATAATCAGCCCGGGTCTGGCTCCCTGTAATTTGAGCCCGTCTTACGCTTTTCCCCTTCCTCCTTTCCGATGGCCAAGGTGCTGAGCGGGGAGAGCCCGGCCCACCGCTACGTCCATGGCATCGCCACCCACTGGTACCTCGACTTCATCGCCCCGATCGCCGACACGGTGGGCATCACCCACCAGATTTTCCCCGACTACTTCCTGATCTCCACCGAGGCTTGCGCCGGATCCCACTTCTGGGAGAGAGACGTCATCCTCGGGTCCTGGGACCGGGGGAACCAATACAGCCGGAGCATTTTGGCGGTACGGAGATGGGGCGGGCGGGCGGCACAGGAAAGGGGGGTCTAGTTGCTGTCCTCCCCATCAAACCCGGCCGATCCCGGGCGTCTCACCTCCGGCTGTCCCCTCCGTCCCCGCAGAACCTCAACAACTACGTGGCGGGCTGGATCGACTGGAACCTGGCCCTGGATCTTGAAGGCGGTCCCAACTGGGCCAAGAACTACGTGGACAGCCCGGTCATCGTGGACGTGGCCAACGACGTGTTCTATAAGCAGCCCATGTTTTACCACATAGGGCACTTCAGGTGATGCCGTCGTGGGGGGCCCGAGACGGAGAGAGGAAGGGACACGCAGGGTGATGCACGGTGCAGCCGGGATGCTGCGGGCGTGCCGCACCGGGAGTTCGGATCCAAGATCCTTCCCGTTCGGCCCTCCAGATGTTTTGGACCACAACTCCCACAGTCCTTTGTCGCTGGTAGTACAGGCGTGGAAATCTGGGAGTTGTGGTCCAAAACATCTGGAATGCCAAAGGTCCACCACCACGGATCTAGATTCTAGACTCAGGTTCCCCCCTCCAGCTCTGCACTTCTAAGATTATGAACTGCTAGACAGATCATTGGTTTACTTCTAAGTTCAGGAGTTCAGTTCCCCGCTGTGCCTCCTTTGGCACTCCAGATGTTTTGGACCACAACACCCAGAATTCGAAACCTAGATTGCCAATGGCATCAGAGTCGGGGGGGTTGCGGTCGGAAACATCTGGAATGCCGAAGGTTCGCCACTCCTGATCTATAGGATCCCCTGTAGTTCTGCACTTTAAAGGTTATTAGATCGTTATTCTGTTTCCAGTAGCAAAGTTGGATGAAAAATATAATTCTCCTTTTCCTCCTTTAAATCATTTACACTGGCTTTGCAACAATCACTTATGTGGAAAATGTTTCCCGTCTTTTCATTTTCCTTATTTTTTCATATGCGTTTCTCAATCCATCCCGTGTGGGCTGCTGTTGGTTCCTCTCCTGCCCTGCAACACCCCAACCCCGAGTGGGTCTAGGTTCTCCTCTCACCGGCTTTAGTTTTATGATGATGAATTGCTTTGATAGCCTCTTGAATGAAGGACCTCCGAAAACTCCTCTCATGAACAGCTGCGCTCTCATGAACAGCTCTTGTGAAACTAAAAGCGGTGGTTTCCTTTATTGATTCGGCCGGTCCCGTGCTGACTCCTCCTCTTCTCTTGCTACGTTTCTCCTTTCCTTTTGTTTCCTGGCTCGGTCCTTCCTTTTTGCCAACTTGGGCTGTCGGGATTTGAACTTGGAGCCGTTGACGGGTCTCTCGTTTCCTCCACAGCAAGTTCATCCCTGAAGGGTCTCAGCGCATCGGCCTGGGAGTCAAGCAGAAGTGTTTCACCTGCAGCTTGGAGCACGTGGCCGCCCTTCGGCCCGACGGATCCGCCGTGGTGGTCGTCCTGAATCGGTGAGCATCTTGTCTATCGCTTGGTCCCCCAGCCAGGCTGGTGGTGGGGAGAAGGCCCTGCTGGTCAGAGCGAAAAGAAACAGGTGGAGGGGGGTGGCACAGAGTGGTTCCCTGTTGCAGAGTTCTGCAACCCTGTTAGCTAAGCTTGGGTCACATTCTCCGTAGCATATGGAGAGAACACAAGGAATAGAGAGCTTCCCTGGTTTTGTAGTTCCTTCTGCCTGGGGAGGAATGGCAGGAGGTGATAGAAGTTCTTGAGATGGTTGGTTTTGTGGCCTTCAAGGTGGTTAGGTTTGAGCCCTTCAGAGTGGTTGGTTTTGCGGCCTCCAAGGTGATTGGGTTTGTGCCCTCCAAGATGGTTGGGTTTGTGGTCTTCAAGATGATTGGGGTTGTGGCCTTCAAGGTGGCTGGGTTAGAGCTCTTCAAGGTGGTTGAGTGTGTGTCGTTCAAGGTAGTTGGGTGTGTGTCATTCAATCTCATTGGTTTTGTGGCCTTCAAGGTGGTTGGGTTTGTGGCCTCCAAGGTGGTTGGGTTTGTGGTCTTCAAGGTGGTTGGGTATGCGGCCTTCAAGACAGTTGGGTTTGCAGCCCTCAAGATGGTTGGGTTTGAGCCCTTCAAAATAGTTGGGCTTGTGGCCTCCAAGTTGGTTGGGTTTGTGGTCTTCAAGATGGTTAGGTTTGAGCCCTTCAACATGGTTGGCTTTGCAGTCTTCAAGGTGTTTGGGTTTGTGGTCTTCAAGATGGTTGGGTTTGATCCCATCAACATGGTTGGCTTTGCAGTCTTCAAGGTGTTTGGGTTTGTGGTCTTCAAGATGGTTGGGTTTGTGGCCTTCAAGGTGGTTGGGTTTGCAGTCTTCAAGGTGTTTGGGTTTGTGGTCTTCAAGATGGTTGGGGTTGATCCCATCAACATGGTTGGCTTTGCAGTCTTCAAGGTGTTTGGGTTTGTGGTCTTCAAGATGGTTGGGGTTGATCCCATCAACATGGTTGGCTTTGCAGTCTTCAAGGTGTTTGGGTTTGTGGTCTTCAAGATGGTTGGGGTTGATCCCATCAACATGGTTGGCTTTGCAGTCTTCAAGGTGTTTGGGTTTGTGGTCTTCAAGATGGTTGGGGTTGATCCCATCAACATGGTTGGCTTTGCAGTCTTCAAGGTGTTTGGGTTTGTGGTCTTCAAGATGGTTGGGTTTGTGGCCTTCAAGGTGGTTGGGTTTGCAGTCTTCAAGGTGTTTGGGTTTGTGGTCTTCAAGATGGTTGGGGTTGATCCCATCAACATGGTTGGCTTTGCAGTCTTCAAGGTGTTTGGGTTTGTGGTCTTCAAGATGGTTGGGGTTGATCCCATCAACATGGTTGGCTTTGCAGTCTTCAAGGTGTTTGGGTTTGTGGTCTTCAAGATGGTTGGGGTTGATCCCATCAACATGGTTGGCTTTGCAGTCTTCAAGGTGTTTGGGTTTGTGGTCTTCAAGATGGTTGGGGTTGATCCCATCAACATGGTTGGGTTTGCAGTCTTCAAGGTGTTTGGGTTTGTGGTCTTCGAGATGGTTGGGTTTGTGGCCTTCAAGGTGGTTGGGTTTGTGCCCTTCAGGGTTGTTGGGTGTGTGTCATTCAATCTCATAGGTTTTGTGTCCTTTGAGGTGGTTTGGTTTGGAGCCCTTCTTTCACTGAACCCCTTCCTCCAGGGACATCTTCTGCAGATGTGAGACACAGACAGCTTCACAACCCCATGGCTGTGTGTGGGCACGTTTGTGTCTTGCAGCAAGATCTTGCGCCCTTACTCCTCTGATCCTTCACGTTTGTAATGCTGCGTTCTTCTCCAGGTCTGGGGCCAACATCTCGCTTGCCATTTCTGACGCCGGGCGCCTGATCGTGACCGAAATTCCAGCCAACTCCATCCAGACGTACCTGTGGAGGCGCCATTGAAGGGAGGGCCCAAGGCCCCTCTCCTATGGACAGATATATATATAAAAATGTCTGAGCTGCTTCTGATTTTGGCCCTGCTCTTGAGAAACCTCTACCTGATTTTCGAGGACTACCTCATTTGTTTTTCTTCGGGTGACGAAGCCAAGAGCTTCCAGAACGGAGCCGAAGGGGCCTTCGGTGCGCTTGGCCTGAGCTGCCGTGCTGGGGAAGACTTCTTTACTTGCTGTGAGAGGAACACGCTTGAGGCCATTTGCACCCCGAAAAATGAAGGAGCCCCTATCGGATGGGGTGCCTGGATCCGGAAGGAATATAAGACGTTCTCTTTGCCTTGCCAGTGGGGAGTGGAGTGTTTACGTGGTTCCTCGCGAGAACTCGGCCATTAAAAGGAATCTCACTCCGTCTGTTTGTGTGTGTCTTTTCTCTACCCGCCGGTTTGCCGAACGGGCCACAAGGAGCCCTCCCTTATGGAGGGGATCCAGGTGATAGTAGAGTCACTGAGAAACAACTTTTAAAAAAATGACCCGATATTGGTATCGGAAAACTGAACTTCAGAGACTCTGGCATAAACCGGTACAGGTGGTCCCAGTGGTCATCGGCACGCTGGGTGCGGTGCCGAAAGAGCTAAGCAAGTATTGAGAAGAAATTGGAGTTGACAAAAGTCACCATCAGTCAGCTGCAGAAAACCCCCTTACTGGGATCTGCTCGCATAATTCGCCGATACATCACGCAGTCCTAAACGCTTGGGAAGCGTTCGACTAGTGATTTGTAATACAAAATCCACCGTAGTTAGCTGTGTGGTTAATAATAATAATAATAATAATAATAATAATAATAATAATAATAATAATAATAATAATAATAATAATAATAATAATAAATACAAACAGCGTCCTGTTGCCCACACAAAACAATTAGTCGCGAAACAAATGGGCAAAACCAATAATAATAGTAATACTCAGAACTGCAGAGCTGAAAGGGACCTTAGAGGTCATGCAGTCTAGCCCCTGCCAAGGAGGTACGGGGGGGGGCGGAATTGAACTCCCGACCTCTGGCTCTGGAGCCATCTGTTATTCTGGCCGACATAGCCACCACTGAATGGAAAACCCTTTATCAATGCTATTTCCCACCCCTCTTCGCTTTCGATCCCTGCATGCAATGTTCTCCTTTCATGCTCTTCTTTCTCTCTTTCCTTCCTTCCTAGTACTTGCTCTTCTGTTTCCCTAGTTTCAACCCGTAAGTGTCTCTTGTATCGTTTTTATAAACGGATGGAAGAGTTGGGCCATTGCAGAGAAAAACATCCCAAAGGTGCTTTTGGAGGTACAAATATCCCTACTTTGGTCCATCTTGGTCTTCCCTGCTTAGAGCAGGTCCCCCACCTAGTGGCTGAAAATGGTACAACAGTTTACAATTAATTTTTTTTTTAATCTTAAATTAAATCCATCCAAACTTCAGCCCTCTAGATGTTTTGGACCACAATTCCCAGAACTCCAAGCTTGTATTGCCAGTACAAAGGACTGTGGGAGTTGTGGTCCTAACCATCTGGGGGGCCGAAGTTTGGCCACCTAACCCTACAACGATGACCCACAAGGACTTTTTAATATTTGTGTGACGTTTTAGGTGTCTCGTGTTTCATTGGCGTTGGGCTCTGAGGGAGGCACCCACCCACCCGGACCTGATTGCGTAGTCTCTTTGTTTTATCAATGCATGTGTTATGAAACAAACGACACACACCATAGATAACAGGCGGCAGCATTTGCATTTCTGCGCTTCCATTGCAGTCCGTCAGATAAACAGTTCTGTTTTGCATACTGCGCGAGCATGTTAAGCAGTCTTACGTAAGTCCTGCCGTGTTCGCTGGCTGGCTGGCTGGTTTCCCCCGAAGCCCGATTTCACCACTCACTCGTCCGTCCTCTTCTGAAACGCACATTTTAAGTCTTGCAGGCCGTTGGTTGATAGAGATCTGACTACTCCATATTCCTTTGGACGAGTCTTCTTGTTGAAGGCTTAGGACTCAGGCAGGTCCGAACTTCGGCCCTCCAGATGTTGGAACACAACTCCCACAGTCCTTTGCCATTGGAAATAATAGGCTTGGAATTCTGGGAGTTGTAGTCCAAAACATCAGGAGGGCTGAAGTTTGGACATGCTGGTCTTAAGAGGAGTGGCTTAGGGAGCTGGGAATGTTCAGCCTTATGAAAAGAAGGCTGATTAGAGATATGATAGCCATGTTTAAATATTTGAAAGGATGTCATATCAAAGAGGGGGCTGATTTGTTTTCCATGGCTTCAGAGAATAGGACTCAGGGCAATGGTTTCAAACGACAGGAAAAGAGATTCCATTTGAACGTGAGGAAGAACTTCATGACGGTTAGAGCTGTCCGGCAGCGGACGATGCTGCCCCAAAGGAGGGTGGTGGAGTCCAAAACGGCCCTGTCCCCTGAATTCACTGCCTCAGCTCTTGCAAATGCAGCCTCGTGGTTTCCTTGAGGGAGTTAGTCCATCTTGGGTTTTGCCTTCCTCTTTCCCTGCTCCCTTCCACATTTTCCCAGCAGGATGGTCTGTTCCAGATCAAACTGGCCTTCTCAGGATGCTGCCTAAGTTAGGATGGCTTCGCAGCTTCATCCTTTTGACCTCCAGAAAGAGTTTGGGCTTGATTTGATCAAGGATTCCCTTGTTTGTCTTTCTTGTCACCCAGCCCTTAAGCACCACGTTATGGACGAATCGAAGTGCAGTGTAGTTTGACGAATTTCATCTCAGCCACGAGGCAAGCCTTCAATGAGGAAATTGGTCGTGGCCTAATTTATCCAGAATGTTTACAAGCCTATGATTCCCTTTTATAAGTCTAATTGGTGAGGGTGCACCTGACAGGAAAAAAAAAACCCCCTCATAACTCATTTCCTGCCCTCTTCTAGCTGCTCTCTTGCCCCGCCTCTGTAATTATGGACATTTAATTAGGAAAAGAGTTTTATTGGCCTGAAAAAGGTCCTGTCAGGAAAGAACACCACCGTTCCTTCATCACATGGAAGTCATAATGACAAGCCATGGTTCCTGTGATGCCAGGTTGGGCCTTTTCAAAAAATAAATAAATAAATTATTTGTTAATTGGCTTAGATCTGAATTTCTAGACAGGAACTCCCTCGGTTTCTCCGCTTACATTGTGGGCTATGGACTCTGGTCTCGAATTGTAAGCCATTCAAATCGTGTTGGGGGTGTTTGGCAACTGAAGAAACGATCTCACGCAACCATACGAAAAATGCTTTTTTGCGCATTAAATCTCCTGGGATCCGATGGGTCGGATTTCCTGGTCTTCTAGATGACCGTTCTTTGTGACGTCTTAACGCTCTTCCAAATGAATGAATGGATGAATAATACAGAAGAGGACCGGGTTGGGTTTGTGTCCGAACTTTGCTTTCTAGAGCCAGTGCTCTGGAAGAAAAACTGTTCTCACTTCAGAGATCTTTAAGAAATCTTTCCATCTCTAAAGGAAGAGCAGCACTTCCTGGAGTTTCCTTTCTGGCTCACCTCTGGTTTTGTTTACTTCTCATTTGGCTTCTGAGTGCTAATTAAAGGGCTTTTTCCTCTTGTTTGAAAACAGAGAGAATATTGCAAAGAGGCTTTGATGTTGGTCCCTTCACCATCAGGATCACCTACACAGCAAATGGAACAACGTACTGCAGTGGAAATCCATCCATCCATCATCATTTCCTTCCTTCCTTCCTTCCTTCCTTCCTTCCTTCCTTCCTTCCTTCCTTCCTTCCTTCCTTCCTTCCTTCCTTCCTCAGTTACATCCACCCACCCATCCATCAGCAGCTCCTACCTTCCTTCCCTGCTTCTGTCCTTCCTTCCATCATCAGCTCCATCCATCCATGCATCCATCCACAGCTCCTTCCTTTTTTCCATCATCCACTCCATCTGTCCGTCTGTCTGTCTGTCCATCCATCCATCATCAGCTCCTTCCATCCATCCATCCATCCATCCATCCATCCATCCATCCATCCATCCATCCATCCATCCATCCATCACCAGCTCCTTCCTTCCTTTCCATCATCCACTCCATCTGTCTGTTTGTCTGTCTGTTCATCCATCCGTCACCAGCTCCTTCCTTCCTTCCTTCCATCCATCCATCCATCCATCCATCCATCCATCCATCCATCCATCCATCACCAGCTCCTTCCTTCCTTCCTTTCTTCCATCCATCCATCCATCCATCCATCCATCCATCCATCCATCCATCCATCCATCCATCCATCACCAGCTCCTTCCTTCCTTTCCATCATCCGCTCCATCTGTCTGTTTGTCTGTCTGTTCATCCATCCGTCACCAGCTCCTTCCTTCCATCCATCCATCCATCCATCCATCCATCCATCCATCCATCCATCCATCCATCCGTCACCAGCTCCTTCCTTCCTTCCTTCCATCCATCCATCCATCCATCCATCCATCCATCCATCCATCCATCCATCCATCCATCCATCCATCCATCATTAGCTCCTTCCTTCCCTTTTACGATGAGTTACTTTTTTTGAGGGAAGGCACCCCAGTTCCATCTTACTGACCCCTCCCTCCCCCCAGCATCAGCCACGGAGTGGGTCCAAGCCACGGGCCCTTCGCAAGGAAATGTGAGTCCCCACTGGCATCCAGACACCGAAGGAAGTCCAGGTCGGGGATTGGGTGGAATCTGTTCTTTGCTTCCTCCTTCACTTTGAAGGGATGTTTGCTTGTTTTTTGGCTTCTTTTCCGGGACCTCCCTCCTTCCTGGGTGGCCAGCAAAGCACATTCCTTCGGGTGTCATTAGGAATATTAAAAAGCCAGGCTTAATAAAGGTCCTGTATTCATGCCTCTCCCAAAGGTCATTTCCACCTTGCGGGCTTTGCTATTAAAAAAAAAAAAAAGGTTCCCTGCGCTGTGTGAGTTAGTCATTGTGCATACTGTTAGGGAACAAAAACAGCCCTGATCTTTTGGTTTCTGGTCGCCTTCCAAAGTCAGAAATGATGGCGATCTGTCTGTCCGCCTCCTTCCGTCTGCCTAGCTGTTCCCTGATGCCACGCAACGAAACCAACCGAGCCTCAAAAATATCTGTGCGATTGGAATGGAACAATCCTGCAACCCCACAGTTACTCCTTATTTATTTATTTATTTATTTATTTATTTATTTATTTATTTATTTATTTATTTATTCATTCATTCATTCATTCATTCATTCATTCATTCATTCATTCATTTAGTGTTTATACTGCCCATCTGGCAGCACGGCTGTGTTCGGCGGTTGACGGCAGTTAAAGAGGCCAAGCGGCAAAGGTGTACCGTAAAATCCAATTAAGCTAAAATCCAAGCCACCAGGCCTGAAGTGAGGCACATTAAATTAAGTCAAGGGACTCTGGGCTGTTGACAGTGGGAGGATGCTTGCTCATAAACCTGCCTGTTTAGTTACAATCTCAATTCTCACAGGGAGCCTCACAGGAAAACGTGTTCGGCGTTTGAGAAGACACGGTGCATTGGGGAGCAAACCGCCCGTTCCGGAAAAGCAGAGAAGGGGAAAAAAAGAAGATAGATGAATTTTATCTTTATTTTTCTCCCATTTGCTCAACTGTCTTACTTGCCTTTGACTCTGCCTCCTGTTTCTCTTTCTGAATGTTCAGCATGCACCGCCATCCCAAACTTTTTAGAATGACGTCATCTCCTCCGGCAAGTCACCAGCCCACAATGAGCTCTTTGGCAGGGGTGAGTCCCTAATTTATTTATTTATTTATTTTTTAAAAAATGCCTTTCTTAATCAGCCTTTAAATGCATTTGAAATGGGTAGCATCGCTCCGGAAAAACTTCTTCCCAATGCCACCCGTCTGGCTGATCTGGAATTTCCACTCTCTTTCTCGCCATAAACAAAGGCCTCTCAAATTTTATGTCCTTCTGCTGCCAGTCTGTCAAAGGGAAAAAGCTCCACAAGCAATTTCGTCTATAAAGAGCATCCTTCCAAACGGCACCCCCCCAGATGTCCTCCTTAGCCAGGGAGACGGCGTCGTCTGCCTCGTGGAGTAGATTGGACTAGCATCGAGGGTGCACCTATTTATATCCAAGTAAGTAAAATATGCTATCCCCCCCCCCCATCAGCCGTTGAGCCATAAAATGTGGGAATCGCCGGGCTCAGCAGGGAGAAAGGATGAGTTGAGGATTTTGGAAGGATGAGCGGGTGGTGAACGGTGCCAACCAGTCTGGGTTAGATCAGTGTCAGGCATTGGTATTTTGTGCAAATGGGCACGCCGTCTTCGACCTCGCAAGGTTGGCGTAAACCAATGGTTCTCCGCCGGTGAGGTCCCCAGATGTGCCTGGACTGCAACTCCCAGAAATCCTGGCCAGCTCAGTGAGTGATGAAGACTTCTGGGAGTTGCAGTCCAGGAACATCTGGGGACCCCACCGGTGGAGAACCGCTAACGTTCAGAAGGGAAGAAGGCGGGAGGGCCGCTTGAGCTGACTTGGACGGAGGAAACAAGGCCATCGGATGACCTTTATTGTCAATGAAGGTCTTTGATTTTTTTAAAAAAAACAGCCTGGTTTGATCAAATCAAAGGTCCAGCTGTCCTGACCATTGGAGCTGGTGGCTATTTTCTTGCTCTAAGGTAGACTCTCTTGACAGATGGAGGTTCTGTTCCCCGTTCTGGGCCCAACAAGCTCACCTTGTATTGTCTCTCAAGCGACAAGGAGCCGTACATTTTCCAAGCGTCCACGGTGGGCCGTGAAGGCAACGCCTTCTCCCCGTTCTTCAGGAATGCTGAGATAGACTGCTTCTGAATCTGGAGGTTTTGTTTACCTCCAATAGATCTTATTCAATTGTCGCCATAAAACCAAGAAATGGCTTCGAACCCAAGTCCTTACGGCCTGGCCTGTGCTAGCCGGAGACTGTGCCGTGCCCAAGGCATTTAAAAAATATTTACTAGCTATTTTTTTTCTGTCCTGCTGTTCAACTAAAAAGTTCAGGGGGACGAACGGGGCTGTCTCTCTCTTTGCTTTATGGCTCACAACAATCATCTGAGGTTGGAGAGTCCCAGAGAGAGAAGGCCAATGCATGTTCTGGGCTGTATATTGCCCTCATTCTTGTAAGCCGCCTTGGTTCCTTTTCCAAGGAGAACGGTGGGGTAAAAATAATCTAAACAAACAAACAAACGAACAAACAAACAAACAAACAAACAAACAAACAAACAAACCATGGCGTTGTGGAGATTTGAACCTGAATTTCCTGAGTTGTACTCTTAAACCATAGTGCACAACAATAGAATAGAATAGAATAGAATAGAGTTTTATTGTCATTATGCATATGCAAAATATGCACAACGAAATTAGAGTACTGTTCCACTACACACTCTAAGCATACAAAACACATAAAACATATAAAACACCATACAAAATTTTAAAAACTCTTAAAATTGCTTACAAAATTTAAAACACTACTTAAAACTGATTAAGATAGTGCTAAAGCTGTCGCATTTAGCTTGGATACCGCTCTGTGATAAAAACTGTTCTTTAGTCTATTTGTCAGTGACCTAAGAGTCCTGTATCTCCTGCCAGACGGCAACAGTTCAAAAAATTGGTAGCCAGGATGCGAAGGGTCTCTCAAAATTCTAGATGTCTTCCTTGTGCATCTGGAGTTGCACCCGTAACCGTAGCAAAACACTTGCTGTGAAATCTTATTAGTTACGGGTGCATCTAACACCGCTTGTAGTTTTCTTTACGGGGTGGGTGGTGGGTGGAATTACCACTCGGCCCTGCCCTCCTAGCAGGCGTTTTGTAGTGGATTCTGGCTATTGTAGTCTACCCGGAAGGAACGTTTCTCAGCCTTGACGCCTGTAGGACTGTTGGTGTGTGTGTGATTCCCTAGTATTAAAAAAAAAGCACCTGTCTCTACACCACAAGGTGTGGCGATTTAGGCTGCTTTAAAAGGGGATTAAATAAGTGTATTGGAGCCGGATGCCATTCCCCGCTAGGAACCACAGCAGCAAACTGGATCTGCTGCACTGGAAATGTTATTTTAAAGGAACTGTTAAGCGTGGCTACAATGCTACGGCCCTTGAGGTGGCAGCGGCGTTGCCGTGTTGAAATTTCTGGTTCCTTACGTTTCAAAAGTAACTAGTTACATTTAGTTATTGTTAAGCAAGCTGCAGCACGCTATGTGCTGCTGGCCAGCGGTGTACAACCCCATTGAAATAGGGAAGTCCTATGCACGCCCTGTAAATAGAAAAGGAACTGCAAGCCCCCCTCCTCGAGGCGGCAAAAGACGTAAATTTCCCATGTTTAGCAAGTAACGACCAAAGGTACGAGAAAAGCTATTACCATTGGGCCCTACACTTGTATGAGTTATGCTTCATGTCAAATCATAATAGAAATCTGCTGAATTTAAGAAAGAAAGAAAAGGACTTAGTTACAAGTGACAATCACAATTTCAATTTGCAACAAGTGACAATTACAATTTGCAGTTTGTAACAAGTGACAATTACAATTGCAATTTGTAACAAGTGACTTCCAAGTTCCAGATTCCCTCCATTTATGAGGACCTGTGGAGAGAAAACAGGGGCCTAATCGTGACTTTTTCCCCTGAGTCCTTCCCTCCTGTTGGGAGAGAGCATCTTTAGGCCAGAGATCCCCCATACCTAATCGAGAAAGGGTTTTGTGTTCGTCACAGTCTGAATTAGGAATGGAGACTCTGTATTAAAAAGCAATCTATCTCTATATACTAGATTTTAAGAATAAGCAACAGGGACGTGCCGGAGACTCTATTTGGGCTTTCTTGCCCTGCCAGGTCACAATCTAATCAAACAGCACGCTTACCCTGAGAGCTGCGATTGCTAGGAAAAGAACCTCCTTATTCATGACCGCTCTACCTCTCCGAGGTCCATTGAACATCTGTGCAAGGAACAGAGGAGCATCCCCGGCCAGTGGAAATCAGTCGATGAATTCCAGCCACCAGGAGGGCAGGAGAAGGAGCTTCTTTTTTTTTCTGTGCAAAAGCTGGAGGAAATGGCAAAAGTTCCTTTAGACCAGGCATGTCCAAACTTTGGCCCTCCACATGTTTTGGACCCCAGCTCCCACAGTCCTTTGCCATTGGAAATACAGGCTTGGAATTCTGGGATTTGGACATGGCCACACTATCTACCCCCACCCCAACAACACCCCAGGCGAAGAGGGGCAGGAGGCACACACAGGGGGCTGGGTTCCAGTTTCCGGGACGGTGAAAGAGATTTGCATGGAATATCATCTTGAGTTCTGTGGGAGATTAAAACAAAACCCTTGCATGCTTTAACGAAGGGGGAAACAAACCTTAAAATAATGTCACCCCATCTTGAGCTGGCCCTCCGCCATCCGTCAAGTCTATCTGGTTCATCTTTCACTCCCTCTTGTCTTGATAAACGAACCTCAGATTAGCATAACACCATAACCGTGCCTCAGGGACTCCGCAAAAGGAGCTGTCGAGCCTTTAACTGCATTAACAGGAGGCGGGTTGAATCAGACCTCTTATCCCACGACGAGGCCCGGACAGAGGTCTCTGCAGGAATTGCCGCACCAGGAGACGGTGGAAATCACTGCCACTGGAACGGACTGGAAGGCGCATTGCCCCTTGCCTACAATGCTGGCACACAGCTGGGCCAACATAACCGCTCTGGGTTTTCAAATCTGCAGCGGCCAATACTTTGTCCACCGCATTCATTTTTTAAAAAGGTTTCTCCTGTATCCAGGAGGACTAGAAACTTACTTTGAGATTTTTAAACCCAATGCCTGATCTGCTTGGAACAGATGAAAAACACCATGCAGTATGGACCTCATTAGAGACAGCTTAAAATTAATTGCGTTTTCCTTAGCTTTTCCTGTCCGGCAGCCCAGTGGATGAGCAATCTCTGAATCGCCCTCTTCTCCACGGCCCTACAGGGCTCTTCCAAACTCAATCCCATGGATTCTTGCAGAGAATGAGTCCATCTCGTAGTTGTACCTTCTTCTTTCCCTGTTGCCTTCCAATAAAGCCCCGATAATAAAGGATTTTTTCTGGGCAATCCGGCCGGCTTTCCCCTTAAGGCACCCCAAAACAGGACAGCTTCCGTTTTGTCACGTTTGCCTCCAGAAAGAGTTCAGGCTTGATCTGACTTAGGAACCCCTCGTTTGTCTTTTGGGCTATCCGGGGTGGGGTGGGGTGAATCTCCAAAGCTCTCCTCCATTTCAAATGAATCGCCTTTAAAATATATATAAACAGGGAGTGAAAAAAAGAGGTAATGACTAGCTGACGACCTCTAGTTTCTGGCACCGGAACAGCAAAGTGGGGGTGAAAGCTGTCATGCTGGGTGGAGAGAAAAAAGGCTGTACAAGACACCAGAAAAATTGTAGAAATTGGTCTTATGTCAATTGCAGCTGGGGTCGGCGTTTTGGGACACGGGCGCCCTCTGAACCCAAACGTTCTGATCTCCCAGCTTGCTTTCAAAACCAAGCACGCTGCAGGGCCATGGCTGGGCATTGAGCTGGCACATCATCGAGGCAAAGGGCTCCGATTACTCACCCGGCACGGTCTCCCTTCTGGATGCAGGTGTCTGGCGTCATCTCCTCCTGAGCTGTGGCCATGATCCGAAGCCGTTGGATCGTGGCCTTCTGGATCCTGAACCTGATGGTCCCGGAGGTGACAGGTGAGTCTGTCGGAGGAGGTCCTGTGGCCGGGATTGCTGGTGGATCGGTCCCTTTCCTCAAACATTGGTGAGAGGCGTGGATTTTCTCATCTCAGAAGCTTAGAAAAGGCATGTCTAAACTTCGGCTCTCCAGATGTTTTGGACCACAACTCCCACAAGTCCTTTCTCATTGGCAATCTCAGCTTAGAATTCTGGGAGTTGTGGTCCAAAGCATCAGGAGGGCCGAAGTTTGGACACGCCTAGCTTAGAACAATCGCAGCTTGGTGTGGTTATGTGTTGTCGCACTCCCGGTGTTGTTATGCGTTCACACGCTGCCTCCGACTCATGGTGACCCTACGGACCAGAAAATGCCCTCTCCTCGAGAAACCCCAGAGGTCGGTGGTGTCGAACCTTCGGCCCTCCAGATGTTTTGGACCACCACTCCCAGAATTCCGAGCCTAGACTGCCAGGGGCAAAGGGCTGTGGGAGTTGGGGGGGGGGTCCAAAACATCTGGAGGGCCGAAGGTGCGCCACCGCGGCTTATGGGCTATGGTGGCGTGTTCTCGTCTCGTGATGGGCCCCAAAGTCAGACGGAGTCGGCGTCAACATCCTTGCTCCGGGGATAACCCCAAAGCCAAGCGATTAAGCATGAGTACACAGAGCGTTTTGCAGGCACCAGGAATTATGTATAACTAATGTTCCATTTCTCCTCCTCCTCCTCCTCGCCTACACTCGCCTTCCTTTCTCTCTGTCTCTCCCCTCCCACCCACCTCCAAGCCGGCTTCCCCTGCGTCCCCATGGTCACCGGCCGCCACGCCATGGTGTGTGTCTGCAATGCCACCTACTGCGACACCCTGGATCCGGTCTCCCTGCCACCCCTCGGCACCTTTGCCAAGTACGAGACCACCCGGGACGGCCGGCGCTTGGAGCTGACCCACGGGATGGTTCGCCCTAGTCCCACACGTCCAGGTAAGCCCCTGGGGTTTGGGGGGGGGGTCGTTGTTGTTGTTTTAGGGCAGGCATGGCCAAACTTCGGCCCAGCGCGTTGTTAGTCTGTGGAACTCCCTGCCACAGGAGGTGGTGATGGCATCCTTGCCTGGATGCCTTCAAAAGGGGATTGGACAGATTCCTGGAGGAAAAGTCCATCCCAGGTGACAAACCATGAGGGAGAGGTGTCATCTCCAGGCTTAAAACCAGGGTGCTTCGAGAGGCAGGGGAGTGGTATCAGGAGACAGAGATCTAGTCTCGTGCGCTCCCAGAGGCATTTGGTGGGGCCACTGTGAGATACAGGAAGCTGGACACGATGGGCCTTTGGCCTGATCCAGCAGGGCTCTTCTTAGGTTCTTATGTTCTTATGAAATGGTTTTGAAACATCTTCTGTGCCCTTCTCCTCTTTCTGCCTTGGGGCTCCATTCTCTACATCCGCCTTCTTTGTCGGCTCTTCGCATGGAAGGCGTGCGGTATGGCTACAACCCCTTCGTCCGATACCAGACCATCAAAGGTTTCGGTGGATCCCACACTGATGCCACTGCCATCAACATCATGAGATTGTCTCCAGAGGCCCAAGAGCGCTTGCTGCGATCCTACTTCTCCGAAGAAGGTGAGGTTTTTTTTTTTTTTTTTGTGGGGAGGGGATGGGGAGGGAAAGCCAAAAACCAGCCTTGGAGGACAAGAGGCAGGGACCCTGCGAGGGAAGCAACTGTATAAACCTAGCCTGATGACTTAGGTTTCTACCTGCAAGGTGAAAGCAAACATCAGAATGAGGTTGAAGTCATAACATGGTCTTGGTTAGAGGAACGCCTTTTGGGATGGGATAGCGCTTGGATGTTGTGCTACGTTTAAGGATGAAACAGTGAGGGGACTGGTTTGGAAAAAAAGAAGTGATGTTGTTGCGAAAAATATTGTCCTACACAATATTTTTGTCGTACACAATATTCTGTAGGAGGAGAGAAAGCAAGCCGATTACACATAAGGCTTTGTCTAGTGCCTGCTGCCCTCACGCTGGCTGCCTCTCACAGCCCCTCACTGCTGCTGGTCTTCTTTTAAATATGTGTTTTGTTTTGTCTTTCTTCCAAACTGGGATAGAGCTCTATCAATATTGCAGATAGGAAAAAAAAAGAGATTGGGCTGCAAGCTTTCCCCGCAGTCTGAAACTTTGATCCTGGCAGCCATTCCATGACAAGCTCCACACCTTCCAGCCCAAGGACAGGCGATCCAAGCCAAAGCCTCAAATGCAGTTATTGATTGATTCTGGCAGGGCAAAAAGTCAAGCAGGCCTGTACATGGCACGCAGGCTGTTGGTTGCTGACCCTAGTGGTCAGTTTTGCGTGTGTGCGCAATTCCACCAGTTATCATTAGAAGTCACACAACAAGAAACTACCTATTTTTGCGGGTCTAAATTCTGAAATTTCTCTAAGTTTAGAGCTGGAATTCCCAAGGAAGGAAACACAGGGCAATGCTGCATGTCCAATGATCTAGTTTTTCCTTGTGTTTCCACCTACACAGGGATCGAGTATAACCTTTTGCGGTTGCCCATGGGCTGCTCCGATTTCTCCACGCGGGCGTACAGCTATGATGACGCCTGTCCGGAGGATTACGAACTGAAGTGCTTCAGCCTGGCCCCGGAGGACACGGAGTTGAGAGTGAGTGGGAGAAACTGGTTTGTTTTTTTAAAAGGAGTCTCGATACCGCCCCCAGTGGTTATTTTATATCAATACATTTTGTGAGTCCCTTCTCCAAATAGGGTCCCTCCTGTAGCCAAAACACCACCGCCCGAGCACAGGTAAGGTGTGTTTCTTAGACCAGCGCTTCTCAAACATCCCCAGATGTTCTTGGACCGCAACTCCCAGAAATCCGAGCCCGCCGAAGGGAGTGGCAAAGTTGGCGCATGATGTTCGCATGCTGGAAAGAACAGGGATGCTTCGGTTTAAGAAAAATTTAAATGGAATGCCTTGGTTTGCCTCCCCCTCCGACCTCTGGAACAGATTAATAATTGGTTTTCGATGCATTCATATGGGAATAAACCATGTTTTGGTTTACAATTTTTCCCCCCCGCAACACAACATGGCCCGGAGAATGAATTAGTTACTTAAAACAGAGGCATCACTCTGTGTGTGTGTGTGTGTGTGTGTGTGTGTGTGTGTGTGTGTGTGTAAATTGCAAATATTTTAAAGATAGTGTTATTGCAAAACAATGGAGTGGGCTTAGAGAGACCCAATGAAACCATTTTAAAAAAATCACACACACACACACACACACCCCAGCAACAGTTCAAGTGTATTAAAAGCCCGTCTGAAAAGGACGTCTTGGCCTGGCCATGGACAAAACCTAACCTCTGGTGGGAGGGAGTTCCACAGGCTGGGAGCAGCCCCTGAAAAGCCCCCGCCCAATGACCGAACGAAGGGGTTTTGTGGAGAGAAAGGCCTCTGCAGACAATCTTTAAAATCTTCGACACTCCAGATGTTTTGGACCGCAACTCCCAGAGTTCCAAGCTTCTACTGCCAATGACAAAAGGACTGTGGGAGTTGTGGTCCAGAACATCTGGAGGGCCGAAGGTTCGCTACCCCTTTAAGGCCCTTTAGGGAGCCTAACCTTATGGGGAGCTATCCATGGTACTGAACTCTGCCCTTCTAGTGAGTTTCGCCGCCGCCGCCGCCACCCTGGTTGAATCATGGTTCTGTTTCTGAGTTCGGCCCCAAAACCGGAGCAGATTTGAAGTAGTGTCACCCTCCCGAGAGGTATGGAGATTTGGAGGAGGGGAGTTGGGTGGCAACTCCCCAACACAGGGAAATTTGGGGTGTGTTAATCGAAACAACCCATGCATCTTCACACCATGGAAGCTCCAATTTCCAAAAATAAAAATCATTATTTGGGTTGGATTATCATGCGAGGGTTTTACTTGTTATGGGATGGAGGTGGCTGGGAAGGAGTGAGACCTCTAGGGCCTGGATCCACTCACTGGGGGGGGGAACCCCTCCCTACTCACCTCTCCCCATAGATCCCTCTCCTCCAACGCTTTTGGGCCCTCTCTAAGCGGCCGCTCTCCCTCGTGGCCAGCCCGTGGACGGCCCCCGCGTGGCTCCGGACCAACAACCAAGTGAAGGGGAAAGGACGGCTGAAGGGGAAGGCTGGCGATAGATACCAAAAGACGTGGGCCCGGTACTTCATCAGGTAAGGGGAGGCCCACAAGGGATGGCTGAGGACTCCTGTGGGGAGTGGGATGCTCATTTGTTTTTGAGGCTTTAATTTCTGATGAGGGCCTCATCCACTCCATGGAGAAAAGTAAAATTTGCAACAACAACTATAGTTACTATAACTGTAATTTTAGTTACTATAACTATAAATAACTTTAGCTAAAATTAGTAACTGTAATAGTAACTAGTTACTTTTACGGACTTGGTCCTATCATTACTTGGTTTGTAAGGGCTACCCTCTATCTCCTTTCCATTCTGTATCCCCCCCCCCAGGTTCCTGGATGAATACGCAAAAGAGAACATCAGCTTCTGGGCTGTTACGGCTCAGAATGAGCCCGTCTTCTCTGTTTATATAGCTCAAAAGGATTTCCCCACCATTCAGTTCACACCAGAGGAGCAGCGTGACTTCATCATACGGGATCTGGGCCCTGCCTTGGCCGCCAGCGCACACGGAAAGGTCCAACTCATCATTCATGACGATCAAAGGATCAACCTCCCCCACTGGGCCAAAGTGGTACGTTCCCAAAATGTCTTAAGATGCAGCCGGCAATATTTCCCGGCCAAATTCTTGGTTTGTCGCGGGACTTTGTATATGAGGCCTGTACACCTGTACAAAAGTTCAAGCTTCAAAGGCAGTAAGTTATAGGCTCCTTCTGGCTTCATGACGCTATGACAAATGACAAATTACGTAGTTAAAAATCCCCCCTTTCCAATGACTAAAGCACAATTAGTGAGCAGCAACTCTGAACGAGCTAGCTACCAACCGGTAGTGAATTGTAATGCAGTATTTATTTATTTATTTATTTATTTATTTATTTATTTATTTATTTATTTATTTTTATTTGTTTGTTTGTTTTTGTTTGTTTGTTTGTTTGTTGTTTTATACGCTGCCCGTCTTGTCCGAGGCCAACTCTGGGCAGCAAACAGCAATTAAATAAACAAAACATAGCACAATCTAATTTTTAAAAGCAGCAACGCCAAAACAATCTTAAAACATTAACAAAACCATGTACTCTTGATAATAGACAAAACCTCTGGGGCCAACAATGTCGGGTAAACAAAAATAAACAACACCTACAAATCAACCAATGTCCATCAAAGTCCACTCCCCTCTTCCTCTCTCCCCCCTCCTCTATCCACCCCCACCCCAGCTATGTCTCTATAGGAATTTACCACCGGGCTTGCATGCAAATACGCCGACTACATACAACAGCCAATGAATATTTGGTATGAAGCATATATTGCATTACACATTCTATTGCACACCTCATTCGGCTGCTTTATGTCTGAAGAAGTGGACGTGTCCACGAATCGTTACATTGAAACATGAAAGTGAGTCTTTAAGGTGCCACATGTTTTGTGTCGTTTGTATCTTTTTGTTTTGTTTTGTTTTGTTTTTGTTTGATTTTTTTTGGGGGGGGGGCTGGAATTCTTGAAAAGACTAACAGGGCTACCCTCTCCGAAAAATAAATAATACCACATCACGACGTCGCCATCTTATGGCTGAACAGGTGGATTGCGGCTTTGGAAAGACCTCCTTCTGCCCTCTGCTGGCACCGTCTGCACACTTCATCCTGACCATGGGGAAAACACTGATTTTAATACCTAGAGTCAATCTGTCTTCGACCTTCTGTTACATCCGCCTTCCTCCTCTTTCTCTCGTGTCTTCGTTGGCAGATCATCGGCAATAGCAGTGCTGCCCAGTACGTGTCCGGCATTGGGGTCCACTGGTACCTGGACAGCGTGATCCCTCCGGAACCCACCCTGGAGGCAACCTACCTCCTCTACCCGCAATTCTTTCTCCTCTACACCGAATCATGCAACGGCTTCCGGAGCTGGGAGCCCAAGGTGGACCTCGGAAGTTGGGAACGGGGCAACCGATACAGCCGGAACATCCTCAAGGTAAAGCTACGAGTTGGCCTTTAAGGGGGGGGGGTCGTGCAGAAACCGTCTAGGGCAGAGGTCCTCAAAGATTTCAAACAGCAGGCCAGTCCACTGCCCCCCCCAGACACCGCTGGGGGCTGGACCACAGTCCAAAAAGAGGCCGGCATGGAAAAGGGGGGAGGGAGAGGCAAGTGGGCAGAGTCATTCCCCCACGATTGACCCATGATCGGCACATCTCCGGGGCTCCAGGGATGCCTCCTGCTCCAGATCGCCACTCTCAGGTGCCGCCACTGGGATCCCTCTGGTGCACCTTCTCCCCAACTCCTGTGGCGGTCGGTGAGTGAGGAGTCTGCAATAGGTCCCGCGGGCCGGATTCAGGACCCTGGGGGGGGGGCGTATCCGGCCCCTGGGCCATAGTTTGAGGACCCCTGGTCTAGGGTGACCTACAAATCCACCCCTGGTTTTCATCCGACCTTGCTAGGCCAAGCTTGGGCTGCTGCCACATTCCAGATAAGGTTGGAGTACGACTCCCATTGAGCAGGCCAGGAAGGAGGATGGGAGTTGTAGTCGGGCGCCATCTGGGAGGGCCACCGCTTCCACCTTCTAAAAGACCAAGCTGCAACCCATACTTTATCCTTGTGTGTTTGGGGGCCACCTCCTTGCCAAGAAGGCCCAGCCTGGGAGATAGAGGGACATCTCCCTCCCACAAGGTGGGGCAACCCCAGCATGTCTGCCCTCTGACCCCCTGCAGAACCTCAACAGCTTTGTGGTTGGCTGGATCGACTGGAACCTGGTTCTCGACATGGGAGGGGGCCCCAACTTCGTCCAGAATTACGTGGACAGCCCGATCATCGTGAACCCGGGCCGCGATGAGTTCTATAAACAGCCGATGTTCTATCACTTAGCCCACTTCAGGTAACCTGGAATGTCCGGGATCTTCGAAAGACCCTCCTCCTACACCCCCCAAAACACCCCCCCTTTGGTGTGTGTGTGTGTGTGTGTGTGTGTGTGTGTGTGTGTGTGTCAGTGCAGAGGAAAGATGTACACCGCCGTGTAAGCTCAAAGCTCCAGCAATGGTGCCTCTTACCAGGCGGGAACTTCTTGTGGCAGGGAGTTCCACAAGCAATGGGGGCGGCCATCAGCAAAAAAAGGGGGGGGAGAGAGAGAGGCTGTTACTTCACGTCCCTCTCATCACTGTTCGCTGTCCCGCTTGGGACCGGTACGAAGAAATGTTACCGCATGACCATTGTGTGACGACGGGAGTTCGTCCCGACCGTGCCCTCTGAACTGGGATTAAAGCGTGATGAGCCATACCTCTCCCTGGGCTCGGGAATCTGCTTGTCTCGGTTCTTGTTCTGAGACGAGAGCCCGTGAAATAAGGGTCGTCGCAGAACGAGTGCCGTTTTTTGCTCGTTGCGGTGTTGCAATCCTTTTTTTTTTTTGTCTTTTGACTGCTGCATTTCGAAATTTCGAAAACAGGAGTCAAGGCATTGGTTCCGTCATCCTTGAGAGAGAGGGGAGGGCAATGTGGTTTCTTAAGACTGTCCGCCCCAGAGATGCTCCTCTGGCACCCTCATGAACGATCCCTTTCCCTTCCAGCAAGTTCATCCCCGAAGGCTCGTTCCGGGTCGCGCTCACCACGGACTGCTTACTCGGCAGCTGCCAGCTCCAGAGCGCCGGCTTCCTGAGCCCAGACGGTGCCGCCGTGGTGGTGGTGCTGAACGAGTAAGTCTACGGGCTGGGAAAGCCGGGTGGGCCTTGAGTCTGAAATGCACGGGGGAGGGGTGAAGAGCACCCCCTTGTAGGGGCCAGGGGGATGTCTTCGAACGGGGCTGCCTTGTGTTTATGGGGGAAATCAATGAGGCTCCTCTCCCGAGTTGCAATGCCTTTCCTAATCCTTACTTGGAAGAGGCGTCTGTTTCTTTCGTTCTTGGTTGCCTCCTCCCCTAAACCTTTTTTTCCCCCTCCCTCTTCGCCTTCAGTTGCTTCTGGGACATCTCTTTCAGCATCTCCGACGACCAGGTAGGCTATATTGAAGACACGGCCCGGGCCAACTCCATACAGACGTACCTGTGGGGCCGATGTTCATGACGACGGCCGGTCGGACACCGTCGGGCGCGGACAACACCTCTCCTTATGCCTCAGGGCAGTGTGTGTGTGTGTGTGTGTGTGTGTGGAGGAGCCCAGAAGCCATTGTGACCCTGCAGAGAAGGCCTGGACCGGTGGAGGCTGTTTCTCCTTCCTCTCCTTTGCCATGAAGTTGAAAGTCTAAAAACCGGTTCAAGACCCCCACCCCCACCCCCACCCCCTGGGAAAACCAGGACGTTGAGAATACCAGCTGGCTTCTGAAAAGAACACCCTACCATCCTGAAAATGGACCCAGTATTTATTTAGGTTTGGCATTAAACACCCGGCAAACCGAGTCCCGCTCACTCCCAGGATAACCCGTTGGCCTCGGCGTGGCGGCTCAGTGGACTCAAGCGCTGAAATCGTCGGCTGCCTTCATCTCAGCGGGCTAGAGTGTCGAAACGGTCGGCTGCAAAGCCGGCAGCTCGGCGATTCGAATTCCCGGGCGCCTCGTAGCGGAGCGAGCTCCCGCTGTTCGCCCCGGCTCCTGCCAACCTAGCCGTTCGAAAGCCAGTCAATGCAAGTAGATAAATAGGTACCGCCATACAAAAAACAATGGGAAGGTAAACAGTGTTCCGTACAGCCACGCCAGCCACACGGCCACGGACTTGCACAACACTGGCTCTTCGGCTTGAGAACAGAGATGAGCACCGCCCCTAGTGTCGGACACGACTAGCACACAAGTGTGTGTGCATAGGACCTTTACTTTTAACCTTCGGCGGCTCAGTGTGTTTAACCCTCCAGACCGATAGTGGGAGGGAGCTCAGGATCCGGTTCACAGAGGGGTGCGATCCAGGGGGGCACAGAGATTCAAAAACAGTTGGAAGTGGACCTGAGAGAACCCACAACCCCTTCCTGAACCCACGGCATGCCCTTGCCTCTACAAACTGGCGCATGGCTGGTGAAAACGGGGTTGAATTGACGCTTGGCGGCCACTTTCTCTACACTATTAGCCCTCACGGGATGCTTTGTTCAAAGGAAAGATGTGGGCAGGTTATTTATTTGTTTATTTATAAACATTTGGACCCCAGTATCCGCAGAGTCACTTATCCACAACCTGAAAATGTTAAAAATATTAAAAGCGAAAAAAATATTAAATGGCAACTCCTAGAAATACATGTTTCTGAAGATGATGTTACCAGAACTGGACACTAGAGGGCACCAGAGACCATGCTATGTATAGTGTTTGCTGTTTGATCAGTTTGCTAAAATCCGCTTTTTTTTCAGCCTCTGCCGTGGGGGGCAGGTACTTGGAGGGCATCTCCCACCGTTATAGGGGTCCTAATGTAATATTTCCGCCAAAAAGGAGACGCCAGTTTCCTTGGAAATGCTGATCCACTCTGAGAAGTTCCCGGACTGTAAACCAAAGCAAACGAACAAAACCTAGACAAATTATTTGTTTATTATTTACTTATTTATTGCACTTGTTGACCACACCCACTTTCCCAAAGGGAACTCTGGGCGGCGAACGAACATATAAATAGGAAAGGCAAAAATACGTAGCCTGCCTCCTCCGTCTAAAGAGTTGGATTCCTGTTAATATAATACAAGTGACGGCTCCCCGTGGACATCTCGTTTAGAGGCTGGAGGCCCTCCCTTCTGAGACTCCGGTTCCCAGAACCCTGGGACTGGCTGCTGGATAGGGATGCTGTGCATTGTAGTGCCAAAAAAAAAATCTGAGCACGGGTCACGAGATCGAATCTTGACCGTGACTATGGTTTTTTTTAATGTGTTTATGAACTAACTCTCTCTCTCTCTCTCTCTCTCTCTCTCTCACACACACACACACACACACACACACACACACACACACGGTTTTGTAAATCTGTCCCACTTTCCTTTCCCTTTGGTGAGATGTGGAAAAAGCCACGTCAGGTAGGAACCTGTTACCGATGGCTGAGAAGTTGGCCCCCAGGCCTTGGCACCGCACCCTCGTCTCCCTTCCCACGCTCTCACTCTCGACGCGATGGGGGGCCAAACCTGTCTGGTGAGCCCCGGCAGGTTGTCCCATGTGGGTCTAGAGGGAGGCCACCCCTTCCTTCCTTGGCAACACCCGTGGAACATGGGATATTTCAGGACCGGGCCCCCAAATTTCCTCTGGATGTATGGAGCCAGAAAGGGCACCTTGGCTCCCCTCCTGGTTTAATCATTTCTGCAACAGCATCTTAGGACAGGCATGTCCAAACTTCAGCCCTCCAGATGTTTTGGACAACAACTCCCACAATCCTTTGTCATTGACAGTCCAAGCTTAGAATTCTGAGAGTTGTGGTCCAAAACATCAGGAGGGCCAAAGTTTGGACATGCCTGTCTTAGGACTTTCAGTGAGCATTAGGGAGAGACATAGTCCGTTCAGTGACTACAAACCCCACAATCCCCCGAACCAGCAGTAATGGGGAGAAAATCAACATGCTTCTCTGTCTTCCTGTGAAGTGGAAACTTGCAGGGTCTTTCTTTCTTTCTTTCTTTCTTTCTTTCTTTCTTTCTTTCTTTCTTTTTCTTTCTTTCTTTTTCTTTCTTCCAAACGAAGCTAGAACATTGAGGGTTTAAGTGCCTTGTGAGCCTCTTGCCCAGCTGGGGCTGATGGAACGTGTAGTCTGGCGAGGGAAAAAATCTGGAGGGCCGCCAGCTTCCTACCTCTGCCCCGCGGGTGTGTGCGTACGTGCGTGTGCATGCAGAAATGAGGCACCCTCTTAACTTCCCTAAGCAGGCCTGCTTAAATCTGAATGCACCTCTCCTTTCAAGGGTGATTATTCCCTATATGCACATTGTTTCAATTTCTGGGGTTTTTTTTTGGGGGGGGGGGTGAGGCCTGGGAGAGCTGCATTGCAGCAGGAGGTCTTTCCCAAAACCGGTCCTCCTTCGTCCCGGAGGAATTGCGAATCCAACGCGTGCAACTCGATATTCCGGCTAAGCAAGAGGATCCAGTTTCTCGCCGCCCACGGTGGATCCCAAATCGGACGGCTTTGGGGTGTCTGGGGAATCTGGAACAAACAGGCAGACCGAGAGAAGCTCCTTGCGCCTTGGAAATCCCGGTGGAAGCAGGGGCCCTTCTTGGCTGTGGAAGAGCAGGTGAGTTTGGGGCAGGGGGGGGGAGATGCCCTTGGGAAGATGAGGGCGCAGCAGGTGGAGGTCTGGAGGGCGTCCCTGGCAAGAGACCCAAAAGGCTGCCTTCAGCTTCTCCGTCCCCAACATGCGGCAATGTCCTCTTTTCCCTCCCATCCTGTCCACCCCCCACCCCCAATATCCCAGTCCCTTGTATGTTAGGAGACAGAAAACCTCCCCAAAGGCTGGGGAGGAACAAAGCGGGCATCCCAGCTCACCATGGTATTTTTTCTGTCTTGCAACTAAAGGGAACCTCTCTTTCCAGAGACAGTATACTTCCCTCACAAGGCATGGGTGAGAACTTTGCTTGAGGCCATTTTAAGTGATTTCTGTCTCACTTACGAGGACTTTTGTAAATTTCTTATTTGTAAATTTCCTTCTCTTTCTTTCTTTCTTTCTTTCTTTCTTTCTTTCTTTCTTTCTTTCTTTCTTTCTTTCTTTCTTTCTTTCTCCTTTTCCTACCTACCTTCTTCCTTTATCTTTCCTTCCTTCCTTCCTTCCTTCCTTCCTTCCTTCCTTCCTTCCTTCCTTCCATTATCACATCCTTCCTTCCTTCCTTCCTTCCTTCCTTCCTTCCTTCCTTCCTTCCTTCCTTCCTTTAGGTGAGATAGAAACCACTTGATTTTTAAAAAAAAAAGAGTGGGAGGGAAAGCAAACAACGGATCTCAAGCCAAGTCCTGTGATTTTAGAGTTCGCCAGCTTGCAAAAGCTTAGCTTCAGTTTCTTTAGTTGCTCATATACATTCTTGGGGTGGATTAGGTCTCTGGCTGCGAGTTCAATTCCTCTCCTGGGCCTCCTTGACCAGGGAGGTAGACTGGATGATCTCATCCAGTGGTTCTCAACCAGTGGGGTCCCCAGATGTTCCTGGACTGCAACTCCCAGATATCCTGGCCAGCTTGAAATAGGTTTGGTGGTATATAAATCTATAAATAAATAAATAAATAAATAAATAAATAAATAAAAAGCCCTGTAGATCAGGCGAGCTCCTGTAGGACATGAAAGCGATACCTGGATAGGACCAAAACAAACTTCTTTCTGGCCGAATCATAGAAACAAAAGGCCTGATCACCCTTTCTTTATGCTACGTTTCTTTTTTGTGTCATTTCTTGATTAGCCATGGGCAATTAGTCAAGTAGTCAAGTACCCAAGGTTCATGCGTCCAGGGCCCCTCTTAGGAATAGCACGTATTTTGTGTGTTTTTGTTTTGTTTTGTTTTATTTGTCCTAATGGAATTTCCTTCACAAATGTATAAGTGTGTGTGTGTGTGTGTGTGTGTGTGTGTGTGTGTGTGTGTGTGTGTGTGTGTGTGTGTGTTGCGAAGCCAGTTAGGGACTCGGTGAACTGTACATCGATCTGTCGGCAGGTGATAAGCAGGGTGCGATCCAAGCAGACACCTATGCTTGGTTTTCATCCCTGGCCCATAGCAGCTGAGGAGCGGCTTTCCCTGTTTAATTTCGGCCTGCTCTCGGGAACCAGGCCCGCGCCTGCACGAGGCGACACAGCCGCACCTGTCGAGGCGTGTCAGAGTGGCAGCCGGCCAAGGTAGGGCTGGCGGAGGCTGGGTGGACGGAAAGTCTCCGCGGGCGTTTTCGCAGGTTAAACAGGATCCGGCCGATAGCAGAGCCGTGCACGAGAGGGCTGCTCCCCCCCCCCCAGCCAAAAATCTGCAATGTACCATTGGCCTTTTCGGTGGATTGCCCCCAAAGCCCAGGGTTTCCATGACTGTGTCGGTCCATCTCACATCCGTCTCACTTTTCCTGATGCCTCCCCTTCTTTCGCATCCCTTCTTTTGTGTTGTCTCGCCGTCTTCAGGGGGTCTTCACCCCCCTTGTCGGCCACGCCTATTCTAAAACCGTTAGAGCCATTAAAAACAGTGAGGCAGCCCATAAGGAAAATTCGTTATCCGAAGCAGCCCATAGGGAAAATTTGTTATCCGAGGCAGCCCTATATCTAGAAATTACAATTCGTTATCCGAAAAATTCATTATCGGGGCATTCGTTATCCGAGGTATTACTGCAATTCTCAATTTCGTCTTCTGCTCCTCTCTTGAAGAACTCACCCACACGCAAACGTCTATGGCTTGTTTAAATTTAAACCTTTCTTTAAAATTATTTTTAAATTTCAGGACGGTGGGAAACTGAGGTGATTTTCTGCCCAGTGGCATATTTTCCCCCATCTGGTGGTCCTGCAGCGTCGCCATGTGGCCGGGACATGTCGGCGTCTGGTGCTCCCTGCTCTTGCTTCAATTGACCATCGCCGAGGCTGGTGAGTAAGGGATGGGAGGGCCAGATTAAAACCGCGCCACACAACTGCTTCGCGAATGGAGGAGTAGAGAGTAGTCAGGTACCACTGGACAGTTACAGGCACGTGACATCTGAAAGCTTTGGAGGAGAAGACGGAGAGAAGAGAAAGTAATTTTAAAAGGATGCTGACAACCTCGAGCGGGTGCAGAGGAGGGCGACCAGGGTAGTTGAGGGTCTGGAGGAAATGTCTTATGAGGAACAGTTTAGGGAACTGGGAATGTTTAGCCTTTCAAAAAGAAGGTTGAGGGGGGATATGATAGCTATGTTTAAATATTTGAAAGGATGTCATATTGAAGAGGGAACAGGTTTTTTCCCCATGGCTTCAGAGACTAGGGCTCGGGGCAATGGTTTCAAACAACAGGAAAAGAGATTCCATTTGAACATTAGGAAGAACTTCATGACGGTTAGAGCTGTTCGGCAGTGGAAGATGCTGACACAAAGGAGGGTGGTGGAGTCTCTTTCTTTGGAGGTTTTTAAGCAGAGGCTGGATGGCCATCTGTCGGGTGTCCTGTGATGGGGGTTCCTGCATGGCAGGGGGTTGGACTGGATGGCCCTTGAGGTCTCTTCTGACTCTATGATTCTATGATTCTATGATTCTATGCAAGTACAGTTAATATCACAGCTTAGAGAATCACCCCATGTCCCATCATCCTTATTTCCTTACAGTTATCATTTACTCAATCCCTCTTTCGCTCTCTGCGTGCCACCACAGAAAATGACGGTCCTTCTATTTATTCCCTAGGAGGTCGGCCCTGTTCGGCCCGTAACTTTGGGCACGGCTCCCTGGTGTGTGAATGCGGCGCCGACTACTGTGACACCCTGGAGCCCGTCTTGCTGCTCCCCTTGGGCTCTTACGTCAAGTACGAAAGCAATAAAGCTGGCCGCCGGGTGGAGCGCAGCGAGGGGGTGTTGCACAACGACCGTCCAGAGAAAGGTGAGGTGTGTGGCTTTCCGAAGCCCGGCTTTCTGTGTTGACGAGCCTGTTGACGAGGTTTGAACGTCTGTGGTGGTTCACATAAGTGAATAGCTTCAAGCTCCCCCCCGATTAGTCCACCCCCCTTTTTCTCAGTAACTGTAGTCGTTCTGAGTCAAGGATCTGGAGAAGGGGAGGGTGCCTACCACCCATAACAGCTTATACCAAATAAAATTTCATGGTTGGCCAGTGATGCAAGGCTCCTTTGCTGCTGTTTCTCAATGAGAAATGGCGGAAATGGTTGTTTTCCGATCGTTGAATGTCCAATGGCTGTAGCCTTTGGTGCTGCAGCGTCACATGGCGGGCTCGGACTCAGCCCATGATTAATTAGCTGAAATAATAGTAGAACTCATGTGGCAGATAGGAATTAAGGTAAAGAGATGTCGATCACCCTGAAACCCGTCTCTCTTTCTTTGGGCGGATGCCAGAAAAAGTCCTGTTGACGCTGAAAACCTCAGAAAAGTATCAGAAGATTAAAGGCTTTGGAGGGGCCCTCACCGATTCGGCTGCACTCAACATCCTCTCGCTCTCCCCAAAGGCCCAGACGAATCTGCTCAAATCCTACTTCTCTGAAGAAGGTCAGTGACACAACCAAAGGCATCTGTGTATTTCCTTGGCTTCATTCTTCCGCCGGCCCGGGAAAGATCCCACCGCTGACACCATGTCCAGTTTTCTTCTTTGATTTCCCCTCTCTTTCACCTCGCACTCAGAGCCTTCCTGTTGGACTGGATTGACCCACGTGTAACACTTATGCATAGAAAGGAAGATGGCATTGCCAGCACACACACACACACCTGTTCCTAAACAGAAGGAATCCTGGAGGAAGCAGCTATGGCTAAGGAGTGCATAAAGGATCTCTTCATTACACTCATCCCCATGTTCTGCTTTTAAATTTAATTTAATTTTTAATTTCATTTAATTTATGGGCTGCCTTCTCTCCCAGGGATCGAGTACACCTTAATCCGCGTGCCCATGGCCAGCTGCGATTTTTCTGTGAGGCTGTACACCTACGATGACTGGGAGGATGACTTTGAGCTGAAAAACTTCAGCCTGACCGAAGAGGATACCAAGATGAAGGCAAGTCTGTCTTGTGGGTCCAAAAAATAACACAACTTAAGGCTCTGTCCAAGATTTTTTTTTATTTCGAAGGGGGGCTAGATCCTAAAGGCAGAGGGGGGTGACCTTTTATTTCCGGTTGGGAAGTTGTTTTCCCCCCAAAATTTATTTCTATAAGGAGTTGGGGATCTAATTTTTCAGAATGCCATGCTGGAATTTCTGCAAATCGAGCATGAGATGCGTTTCTGTTTGGTTTTGTCGTCATCTTTCTCTTCCCTGCTTGAGAATCGGAAGGTGGAGCTATGTCCTCAAAACAATAAATATAATTTTAGAAGTCTCTCTCCGGCTCCATTCAGTCGGTGGCTTTTGCTGACGCAGCCTTTGCCTTTTAAAAAAAAAATACTGCTTTGAGATTCATCCTTAGCTCCCTGAGGGCTAGAAACTTGCTTTGTCAAAGTGAAAGTCAGCACGGAGCCTGACTCTCATTCGTCCTTGGAAACTGAGGCCAGGATCATTCACGTTCATCAAACTTTTCACACGTGGGCGTGTGAGGAAAGCAGGGAGGAATTAAAATTGATTTGCCTGAAGCATAGTGCTGGAGGAGAGCTTTGTAAATACCCTAGAACAGGGGTGGCGAACCTTCGGCACTCCAGATGTTTTGCACCACAACTCCCAGAATTCCCAGCCTGTATTGCCAATTACAAAGGACTGTGGGATTTGTGGTCCAAACATCTGGAGTGCCAAAGGTTTGCCACCACTGCCCTAGAACATCTAGAAAGACATACAAGGGGCTTCTTGATCCAGTCACACCCAAATTATCCCTGGAGGGCAAAATGTTGTAGCTGAGGTTGTCCTCTGTTGGACACTTCACGAGAAGACAGGACGCTCTGGAAAAGAACCATCATCGTGCTGGGTAAGGTGGGAGGCAGTAGGGAATGAGGAGGACCCAAATGCGAGATGGATGGACTCCCTCAAGGAAGCCACCACGTTTGAGGCTGCGAATGCTGAGTAGAGCCACGGAGGGCAGGATATTTTGGAGGCAGCTCCTTCACAGGGCCACTGGCAGTCAGAGGCAACCATATATTCTCTCTCTTTCCACCTCCAGATCCCCATTCTGCAGCAAGCTCAGGCCGTCGCCTCGAGGCCCCTCTTGCTCTACGCCAGTCCCTGGACCTCTCCCGTGTGGATGAAAACCAACGGCGCCATGACCGGCCGCGGAACCCTCAAGGGGAAGCCAGGAGACAAGTACCACAAAACCTGGGCCAACTATTTCATCAGGTAACCATCCTAAGAGTCACTTTTGCCTGACAGGAAGGCAGCGTCGGTTCCAAGCCCTCCTGGATGAGAAGCAAGAATTGTGGGTTTCCAAGGTGTATTGACATAAATGGCCACTAGGGGGGGGACCAGAGACTATGATAGATACAGAATTCAGGGGTGCCCAAAGTTTTTAAACAGGGAGCCAGTTCACTGTCCCTCGGACACTGTTGGGGGGGGCAACAAATGTTTGAAAAAATATGAACAAATTCCTAGGCACACTCGTCATCATCATCATCATCATCATCATCATCATCATCATCATCATCATCATCTTCTTCTTCTTCTTCTTCTTCTTCTTCTTCTTCTTCTTCTTCTTTGCACACTATAATGCAATTTCAGTGTTTACCTATTCAATCTTGATATGTAAGTGATTAGCCTGCCAATAATAATGCATTGTTTTATGTCACTTTAATATTATTTTTATTTTTATTTTTATTTTATTACTATTTTATGTTTTTATTGTATGAATTGTTTGAATTCGTTAATTGTTGTAAACTGCCCAGAGTGACCTCGCTGCCAGATGGGCGGTATAAAAATCCAATAAATAAATAAAATAAATAGATAAATATAGGTCCCCCCCCCCCCAGAGTCCTGCTATGTTTCAATAAAAGGAAACTTTTTATAAAAGGAAGCTTTTATAAAAGTCTTCCTTTTTAAGGTCTTTAAACCTGGGTGACACACAGCACAAGAGGAAAGGCGGACGCAGAAGGAAGAGGAAAACAGACAACTGGAACAGATGCCTCCCGATGCCACGGAGTCCTTCAGCCTGGTGGACTGGCCGGCTTCTGACAGCAGCAGACAGAGACGTTGTCCATGTTTATAAGAAAACTAAACATTTTGGGAACGGCCAGGCTGAACTAAGGATTCTGGGAGTCGTAGTCCAAAAAGAAAGGAGTGTCTTCAATCTCCTGCCTCCAAGTGCTCACTGCTTTTCTTCTTTACAGGTTCCTGGACGAATACGCGAAGTATAACTTGACTTTCTGGGCGGTGACCGCGGGGAACGAGCCCACGGCTGGGGACATCATCTTCTACCCGTTTCAGTGTTTGGGATTTTCTCCCGAGCACCAGCGGGACTTCATTGCACAAGACCTGGGACCTGCGTTGGCCAACAGCTCTTATAAAGGCATTGAACTCATCATTCTTGACGACCAGAGGGTGATGCTCCCGTACTGGGCTGAAGTGGTGAGTGAGGACGCTAGCGGCCGACACCTCCGTGGGAAAAAAAATTCCTTACTGTTGGAGCTTTAGCAACCTCGCATACTTCCCAGAGAAGGCGTGGCTTGGAGGGTCTGAACTGGGGTGATGATCCATCAATTATTCCTTCTCTTCTCTGAATTCAGAGAAATTGCCACCTCTCCTCTCTGTTCTTTCCCCTCTGCTCCTATTGCCTGCTGGCATTGGGTCCGTCCGTTGAAGTCTGTTGTTGAAAGCAGTTCCGTTTGTCAATTTGCTGCTTCATCTGTTCAACTGTAAGCATTGCCATTCCTATGTGTTTAAAAGTGTTTGTTCGTTTTGGGTATTGTTTATTTGGTTTGTCAACTACCCAGAGTAAGTATTTGCTAGAATTAACTCTTTTCCAAGTGACTTTCCAAGTGCTGTCCTCCATGAGGTCTGGAAGAATGTGTGCGGAATTTAAAAACGGGTCCGGTTCTAATGTTTTCGTTCTCTTGCCCTGTTCCCCTAGGTTCTTAAGGACCCCGTAGCAGCCAGTTATATCAATGGGATTGGTATTCACTGGTATCTGGATTTCCTCGCACCCATTGATTTGACGCTGTCCATCACCCACCACCAGTTCCCCCAGTACTACCTCATCTCCACCGAGGCCTCCACGGGATCTTACTTCTGGGAGCCCCGGGTCGTGCTCGGAGGCTGGGATCGTGGGAGTAAATACAGCCACAGCATCCTGGCGGTACGTTCCCGAGGGGATCCCCTGGCATTTCCTCGTTTTCCCTTGAGGAAGAGGCTGGTTCGAGCCCCGTTGACACCTCTTGCAGCTCTTTCTGAGTGTTAACAACCCGGTGTAGACTCAGAAGCTGAGCGATTCCCCCTACCCTCGGTTAAAAACAAAAGGAGAATCATGCCATAGGTCAGTTGGGGACTCCCCTTTGGAGTGCTGTGGATCCACTCCGGGTTTTACTCTGCACCGGAGGCACGGAATCCTTCCCCTGCTATAAATTTTAGAGCTTTCCACTGCAAAGCGGAAAGCAAAACCCGGAGCGGATGCCTGGCACCTCTGGAACGGGAGTCACGTGGCTTCTCCACCAAAAATAAGGCACTGAGGCAAACTCAGACTGATGTTTTAAAAGTGGGTTCTGGTTTATGGCAATCCTTCCCAAGTTTTGCTGGGTCTAAAGCACTCCGATTATCAGATATGGTTTACTAACTCTTCCATCTGGGGGCGCTCCACACAGCTTGCTAAACCGGGGGGGGGGCAGTCTAGATCATAGAGGGGCCCTTCAGAAAATCAAGGCATCTAAGACTGTCGTGTGCAAACTGTCCATTGTTTTGGAAGTTGAGAGTTCAAATCCCCTCGGATAAGTCTGGTGCTCATTAACGAACATTTCACTCAGTTTTCTCTTTTTCCTCCCCGCTTCCCTCCTGCTTCCGTGGCAGAATCTCAACAACTACGTCACCGGCTGGACCGACTGGAACCTCGTGCTGGACATGGAGGGGGGGCCCAATTGGAGCAAGAATTACGTGGACAGCCCGGTCATTGTGGACGCGGCCCACGACGTTTTCTATAAGCAGCCCATGTTCTACCACATGGCCCATTTCAGGTGGGGAGAAAGGCCTCGGGGCAGGGGCAGAGGTCTGTGCCTGGGTGACACCTCCCAGCGTCCCCTGCCGTGGCAGTTCTGGGTGTTGTAGTCTGAAAGGCCACGGCCTGTAGACTCCCCCTGGCTGAAAGCGCGTGGTCACGTGGCCCTCATTCTGGGCTCGCTCTTCTGAACCATTTTAGTACGATGATTGTACGCACCTATTTTCATTGGATTTCTTGTCTTTTTCTTTTAAAAAAAACTCACAACATGAACATTGTATATAGTAAGTTCCTCCCGGAGGGAACACAGCGGATTGGTATCCAGCCCAACACGTGGACCAGCCTGGAGTTCTCAGCCTTCCTGCGACCCGGATGGCTCGGCTGTGGTCGTGGTCTTGAACAGGTCAGTGGATGATGGGTATTCGGCTGCCCCACGGATGGTGGAGCATGGTTCTTGCTGTTAAAAATAGACCCATTTGAATCAAGGAAACCTACGGAAGAGTTGACTCACCGTATCCTTGTTAACTCAACGGGACTTACTCTATTGCATCCATTACGCCAAGGGACGAAATTTGGGCTCTTGTGTTTCTAATAGTAACTAATTGCTATTCGAGAAGAGGGGCTTGCAACCATTATTAATTACTTTTTATAATAATTGCAAAACTTAGCTTTTTATATGGCTTTATGTCCATAACCAGAGACCTACCAGTATGCCCGAGCGTGGTTTGTGAACCTTCGGCCCGCCAGATGTTTTGGACCACCACTCCCACAGTCCTTTGCTATTGGCAGTACAGGCTTGGGATTCTGGGAGCTGTAGTCCAGAACATCTGAAGCGCTTAAGGTTCGCCACCACGCCAACCTTTAGATGTATGGATTATCTTTCCAGCTGACCGCAGGAAAAATTTCTACCAGTATCCTTCAAGACATCTTGGTGTGGTTCATTTAACTCTGATGCAGTTTAAGTGACGGATTATATTTCCAGCTGACCTCGGGGTAAAAAAATAATAATCTTCAATGCGCTTAAATGCACTTCAATGTGGTTTGCTTGACTCAAAGGCAATTTAAGTGACAGATTATATTTCCATCTGATTGCGGGGTAAAAAAAATTAAAAATCTTCCAATGTACTGCAGTACACCTCGTAGAATCATAGAGTTGGAAGAGACCTCAAAGGCCATCTAGTCCAACCCCCTGCCATGCAGGAACCCCCATCACAGTATTTCCGACAGATGGCCATCCAGCCTCTGCTTAAAAACCTCCAAAGAAGGAGACTCCACCACCCTCCTTGGTGGCAGAATATTCCACTGCCGAACGGCTCTAACCGTCATGAAGTTATTCCTGATGTTCAAATGGAATCTCTTTTCCTGTCATTTGAGACCATTGCCCCGAGTCCTAGTCTCTGAAGCCATGGAGAACAAACCAGTACCCTCTTCAATATGACATCCTTTCAGAAATTTAAACATAGCTATCATATCCCCCCTCAGCCTTCTTTTAGAGAGGCTAAACATTCCCAGATCCCTAAGCCCTTCCTCGTAAGACATTTCCTCCAGACCCTCAACCATCCTGGTTGCCCTCCTCTGCACCCGCTCGAGGTTGTCAACATCCTTTTTAAATTGAGGCGCGCAGAACTGGACACAGGACTCCAGGTGGGGTCTGACCAGAGCAGAATAGAGTGGTACTATCACGTCCCTTGATCTAGACACGATACTTCTGTTGATGCAACCAAGAATCGCATTGGCTTTCTTTGCCGCCTAACATGTCCTTCGATGTGATCCTCTGCCTTTCTCCCTCTCTTACTCATCTCTGTTTTTTTTTCCCTTCCTCAGGTCGCCCGAAGACATCCCCTTCGGGATCTCGGACCCCGGCGTGGGCTACATCAAGGCGGTGGCGACGGCCGATTCCATCCAGACTTACCTCTGGCAGCGTCCGACGGGAAACCCAGAGGCACCCGGGCCAGAGTCCCCGAACGCAGGGCACCCCAAAGCAAGGCAGACACTCTGGGAAGCCTTGTTCCCATAATAAGCGGAGGATCCTTAGCGGGTGGAGGCGGGGTGCACTTGGAGCGTCCCCTGGGGATGGGTTGGTAGGACTGCATGAACCAGGAAGATGCAGGGGAAGGTTGTCCCCTCACCATTCACCCCATCCTGCTTTTAAAAGAGTTCCCTTGAGTTAATCAGTTTTAAGCGTCTTTCCCTTGCCACTTAGTCAATGAGAACTCTAACTCTGCAACGTTTTCCGTGGGCAGATGGGGGGGGGGTCCCTTCTCTCCTCCTTGTTTGCTTGTTTTTTTCATACAATAAACCGTGATATAGAGGTTTTTTTTTTTCTAGAAAGCTGTCTGGTTTTCTTTGGTTGTCTCTGGATAGGCGGGAACGGAGCGGAAATTCAGCGCGCTGGGCAAATCGCGGCAGAACTGCCCTCCCTCAAACCCTCCGGAGGTTAAATTTTTGGAACTTTAAACACAGTTGGCTTGCACGCCTCATTGCAAAAGTTTCTCCCCCAAAGTGACAAAAGTAATTCATGGGAAGGAAGGAAGGAAGGAAGGAAGGAAGGAAGGAAGGAAGGAAGGAAGGAAGGAAGGAGATGATGATGGATAGAATGAATGAATGAATGAATGAAGGAAGGAAGGAAGGAAGGAAGGAAGGAAGGAAGGAAGGAAGGAAGGAAGGAAGGAAGGAAGGAGCTGATGATGGATGGATCGATGGATGGAGCTTAGGAAGGAAGGGACGGAAGGAAGGAAGGACAGAAGGAAGGAAGGAAGGAAGGAAGGAAGGAAGGAAGGAGATGATGATGGATAGAATGAATGAATGAATGAATGAATGAATGAATGAATGAAGGAAGGAAGGAAGGAAGGAAGGAAGGAAGGAAGGAAGGAAGGAAGGAAGGAAGGAAGGAAGAGCTGATGATGGATGGATCGATGGATGGAGCTTAGGAAGGAAGGGACGGAAGGAAGGAAGGACAGAAGGAAGGAAGGAAGGAAGGAAGGAAGGAAAGAACTGATGAATGGATAGAAGGAAGGTCCATAGTTTGCCCTCTTCCCTCATCCCACCCGGAAGGCAAGGCAAACACTCTGACAGGCCACCCAGAGTGAAACCGGCTTAGCCAGGGTGCCAGAACTCACCGTTTTGAGATTAATTACCAATCCCAAATGCTACAGATTCTGGAGAGGGGAGGGGGGGAAACCACGACACCCATGACGGGCGAAGGAGAGGCGGGATGGAAAAGGAGCAGACGAGGCCAAGGTAACAGGCTCAACCACAACGTCTTGGAAACCGAAAAAAGGTCCAAGCCCGAGGAAGCTAAGTTGGCAAGCGTTGGCCGCCCTGTTTGGATCTGCAGCAGCGGTTCTGAGCAGAGGAAAAACGGGAGTTGCCAGATCATATCTATCTATCTATCTATCTATCTATCTATCTATCTATCTATCTATCTATCTATCTATCTATCTATCTATCTATCTATCTATCTATCTATCCCTTCCTTCTTTCCTATCTATCTATCTATCTATCTATCTATCTATCTATCTATCTATCTATCTATCTATCTATCTATCTATAGTTCTGGGTTTTCTTTTACGGCCCCTGGCAGGGCTGAGGAGACAGAGAACGGGATAGAGGTTTACGAGAACTTGCAGAACAGAGCCAGGAGGAAGAGGGAAGGTGCCTGGAATGAAAACCACCTGGGCCCCACCTGAGCAGCCCATCTTGCAAAATCAGCAAGCAAATATCATCATCATCATCATCATCATCATCATCATCATCATCATCATCATCATCATCATCATCATCTTGGAATTTCAGAGCTGAGAGGTGGCCCTAGAGATAGGCACCATGGGGGAATTGAACTCCCCAGCCTCTGCGCTCTGCAGCCAGAGACCTAACCTCACTAAATGACTGAGTTATCCCATAATCTTTGAATTGCAAGAGATCCTAGAGATCATTCAGTCCAGCCTCTCCAGCGAGGAGGCACAAGGGTGTGTGTGTGTGGGGGGGGATTTGAACTCCCGACTTCAGCCCCCCCACTGCCAGATGCCTCAAACCACGGAGCCCTGCCAAGCAACTTTTTCAAAGAAACCTGGCCAGCCAGCAAGGCCTTTGCTCAGTGGTGGCAGACCTTCGGCCCTCCAGATGTTTTGGACCACAACTCCCATAATTCCAAGCCTGGATTTCCAATGACAAAGGGCTGTGGGAGTTGTGGTCCAAAACATCTGGAGGGCCGAAGTTTGGACAAGCCTGCGGTAGGAGATGGTATTTTGAGTCCTTATTTTTTTTAAGCCAGGGGTGTCCAAACTTCGGCCCTCCAGATGTTTTGGACCACCACTCCCAGCATTCCAAGCCTGGATTGCCAATGACAAAGGAGTGTGGGAGTTGTGGTCCAAAACATCTGGAGGGCTGAAGGTTTCACCCACACTGGCCTGGCGAGTTCAGGGTGGCTTGTAAGGTGCTGCGGAAGTCAGGTCCAACTCCCGAAAAGAGGGGAGCTATGGGATTTGTAGTCCGAGAAATTAAAATTAAAAGTCCCGTTCCCGAGAGGCACCAAAGACGAGAAGAAAAAAAACGTGCCAAAGTCTCTCCAAAGGTGGCTGCACAGATTTTTATTGGGGGGGTCCACGGCCTCCCCTCTCTACCCAAATTCTGGAATGGACAAGAGGGAAGAAAGGTCAGAGGGGTGCGCTGGAGCCCCGGCCAGTACAAAACAGAACAAAACAAAAAGAACTCCCCAAAAATGGTCCATTCGGAGGAGGCGCAACGGAACGTTCCCAAACAGTCCGGCTCAATCCTCGTCCGGCTCGTCGTCCTCGTCCAGGGTGACCGCCCGGGCCGCCCCGCGGTCGGGCACCTGCTTCTGGATGGAGACAATGCCCGTGAGGAGGGCGTACCCGATCATGGCCACCAACCCCACCAGCACCGACAGGAACTGGTGTCGCCGTTTGTAAGGCTCCTCCTCGCTGTCGGTCCCGTCTCCAGCGGCTGCCCTCGGGACGCTGGGCGGAGGGTCTCCTGGAAGAAGGGAGGGAAGAGAACAGGGGTGGCGGTGGCTGGTCTGGTCTCCCATTTCCCACAATCCTTTGCCCCAGGGGCTTCCGGGAGTTGCAGTCTAACAAGAACAGGAGACTCAAGGTTGAGATCGCCATCGCTCCAGTGCTGGGTTCTAGAGCAGTAAGACAGGCATGTCCAAACTTCGGCCCTCCAAATGTTTTGGACCACAACTCCCAGAATTCCAAGCTTAGATTGCCAATGACAAAGGACTGTGGGAGTTGTGGTCCAAAACATCTGGAGGGCCAAAGTTTGGACACCACTGCTTTAAGCTATCAGTGGTACCCCGACTTAAGAGCAGCTCGACTTAAGAGCAAATACAACTTAAGAACGGAAAACTGTTGGCGTTTTAACTGCCGCCTTACAAATTTTAAATATGGTCTGCTCGATTTAACAATTTTTTTTCATTTTTTTAAAAAAAGTTTAACTTATTTTTTCTATTATTAAGATAGGTACCCCGACTTAAGAGTAGTTCGACTTCAGAGCATGCCTTCGGAATGGATTAAATTCATAAGCTGAAGCACCAATGTCTTTTGTTTCCTCCCGGTCAGCCGTCCAGCTGCTGCATTTCGGAACCGCTGGAGTTTCCTGAGACTTTTCAAACGATGGGTTTTGTAGTCCAGAAAAATCTGAAAATCCTGTCTCTGCTGAATTGTGCTCCCTCCACCTCCACCCCCCTTCCCGGTGGAGTCTACACAGAAACAAAAATAACTGACTTTTACTCCAAACCGTTATTTTTGGGGGAAAACATAACATCCTGCAGCCCCCAACCAGTGCCCCCCTTATCTCACCGCCTTTCACAGTGTGTGTGTGTGTGTGTGTGTGTGTGTGTGTGAAACGTTATATGCCCACCTTCATCCCAGGGGAAGTAGAGGCTCAGGATGGAGGTGCAGTAGTTGCAGAGGTTCGGCAGAGACTTGAGGTGCTGCTGAAGTTTCGGGCTGGGAAGCTTGGCCTTCAGGAGAGGCGCCAGGTGGCTGAAGACGATGGCGTCCAGGGAGGCCGGCCTGAATAGGGGGGGGAGGCAGAAAGTGAGGAGTCAGACATGGGGGTAAGGGGGCACCATGACGTGGGGTGAACAGCCGCTTCCTGCGGCTTCACAGACAGACCTAAGTTCGTCCAGTCTCTTACGCACAAATCACACGAACACAGCTATCTATCACTGTATCGCTGTATCGCTGATCGCTGTATCACTCTATCTTTCTATCTGTCTATCTAGCGCTGTATCGCTGTATCGCTGTATCAATCTATCTATCAATCATCTATCTATCACTCTAGTGCTGTATCATTGTTTCTTTCTATCTATCTATCTATCTATCTATCTATCTATCTATCTATCTATCTATCTATCTATCTATCACTGTATCACTCTATCTGTCTATCTAGCGCTGTATCACTGTATCACTGTATTACTCTCTCTCACTCACTCTCTCTATCATCTATCTACCACTCTAGTGCTGTATCACTGTTTCTATCTATCTATCTATCTATCTATCTATCTATCTATCTATCTATCTATCTATCTATCTATCTATCTATCTAGCGCTGTATCACAGTATCACTGTATTACTCTCTCTCTCTCTCTCTCTCATCTATCTATCACTCTAGTGCTGTATCACTGTTTTTCTATCTATCTATCTATCTATCTATCTATCTATCTATCTATCTATCTATCTATCTATCTATCTATCTATCTATCTATCTATCTATCTATAGAAGCTCGTGCCATGTCGAAATGTGTCGTTTTTGGGGCAGTTACAAGTCTCCTGGACAGTTTTGGATAGAAAGAACTGGGGATGCGGATACGGCCTCATGGGAGCCTCGCCTTTCCCGACCCCCAACGAGCTCACTTACGAATCTCCGAAAAAGAACTTTTGTTTTCCTAGGCGCTGGGAGAGGAGGGTGAGGCACTCCCGAGCATCGCGGTACAGCTGTGGCAGAGAGAGAGAGAGAGAGAGAGAGAGAGAGAGAGAGAGAGAGAGAGAGAGAGACTACATCAGCCTAGATTAGAATCCACCCCATAACAAACGCCTGGGCAGACAAAGTGTCAGGGGAGCCATCCCTGACTTGCTGGGCCTCTGGCTGGGTCGGACTACAACTCCCATGCCCCCAGCCCTATTGGTTGGACTACATTGTTGTTAGTCTGTGGAACTCCCTGCCATAGGATGTGGTGATGGCATCTGGCCTGGATGCCTTCAAAAGGGGATTGGACAGATTCCTGGAGGAAAAGTCCATCCCAGGTGACAAACCATGATGGAGATGTGTAATCTCCAGGCTTAAAACTGGGGTACTTCAAGGGCCAGATGCAGGGAAGTGGTATCAGGAGACAGATATCTGGTCTCATGCGCTCCCGAGAGGCATCTGGTGGGGCCACTAGGAGATCCAGGAAGCTGGACTAGATGGGCCTTTGTCCTGATCCAGCAGGGCTCTTCTTAGGTTCTTATGTACATTTCCCATCAACCCCACATAGGGCCCGGAGTTAGGGTTAGGAAAAAAATTAAAGGAAAGTTTTTTCGCAGAGGTAGGGGGGAAATTGCTTAACAGAATCGCCTGCGGGGCGAACCCGTACAACAGAAAAACGGTCACGATTAGGGGATGCATCCGTTTTCAATGCCTTCCTATGGGAAATTTGCACCGAGGAAATTTTGCTTAACAGAATTTCATTTGGAACAAATTAATTCCTTTAAACAAGGTACCCCTGTATATAGAGAGCAGGCAACTCCGTTGATCTGGGTTGGCGGCTCCAGTCCTAGCTCTCTGCCATCTCTGGCGGGGGGTGAGGCGGGCTATGGGCCAGGTTTTTAGGACTGCATCTTGGTCCATTCCCATCATTCAGGGCGGAGGGGGAGGAAAGGGGGCCCCCACGATCCTCACCTCCTTCTCCAGCTCCTCTTCGTTTTCCAGGCAGTCTGCTCCGCACACCGTCTTCAGTCGCTCTAGCTGCTGCCTCTGCATGCGTCCCGGCAGGTAAAAGTTGAGCGGGAAGGGGATGGCTTCGGCGTACCACTTCCGGGTGTGATCCACATAGTTCTTGGCGTCCACCCAGAAGGTGTGGATCTGTTAGAGAGAGACAGGGCGTGTGTGCGTTCGTGTGTCATCACGGTGGCTCCTGCCCTGCCCTGCCCTGGTTTAACGTCATTTAAGAAATGGGCGGCGTCCCAATAGGTTGCTGAATTTCCTCCTCTTGGGAGAAATTATTATCCCGCACAAGGTTACTAGTCCTTAAGGTGCGAGGGGGAGTTTCCGGAAAGGGAGCAGGCTGGACGTTTGGGGGTCTAACGCGGGGTTGGCAAGATAAGGCACTAAGGGTGGAAAACGGAAGCCACTAGGCTTTATTGCCCTTGCCCCTCATAGCTATGGGATGTGTTAAGTGTGTGTGCCATTTCACGCTAGAGGAAGAACACCCCCACACCCCAGATTCCTTTGGGAGGGCAGATGGCTAGCTCCCCCACGGACACCGAGAGCCGTGGATAAGAGAATGCTCCACATAGTATGGTGAAAGAAAGGGGAAAAGCACAAGAATTATTTTCTACCTGCATTAACAGAACTGGCCACTAGAGGGAAGCAGAGAACATGCGGTATTCTTCGCCAACCGGAACCCATAGCATGGTCTCTGTCTCTCTCTAGTGGCCAGTTCTGGTAAATACATCCTGAAAATACACATTTCTTGTTTTTTTTTTTTTTAACTTTTAAATTTTTTTGAAAACAGGAATAGGGCAACGATCACATCAACGATCCACATGAGTTGAACGTTGATAAACTTTCTAGGGAATGATTTCCTGTCTTTTCAGGCTGACGTCCTGGACTACCTGCAAGGGAAGGAATCACTCACCAGTACAGGCAGTAGCTTTTCCTGGATCAAAGATACGAAGGCGAGGGTGTCGGCCCCTTGCCGGGCCGACAGGTCATAATCTGCATTGAATTTCTAGAAACCGAAAAACGAGACTGATCAATGCTAGCAATATCTTCCCCCACCCGCCCACCTTTGGCACTCTGTTCTATGATAAGCCAAGAAAGGGTGCGTGGGTGATCCTCATGGATTTCCCCCACGGGGATGAAAATGGGTGTACTGATACATCGAGAGAGCCCAATAGAAAGAAATACAGTAATACCTCGGATAACGAATGCCCCTGATAACGAATTTTTTGGATAACGAATCGCAATTTCCAGGTATTGGGCTGCCTCGGATAACGAATTTTCTCTATGGGCTACCTCGGATAACGAATTTTTCCTATGGGCTGCCTCGGATAACAAATTTCCAGCATGCGTTGGTAAAAAAAAGAGTTATCCCGGGCTGCATCACATCTGTAACTTTAAATTGCACTTTATAAAGAGTTTTGAGCAAAAAAACACCAAAAAAACCAAAAAACAGGTCTGTGTCATTTTCTTAGGCTCCAGAACGGATTAGTTGGTTTCCCATTCATTCCTATGGGAAACCGTGTTTTGGATAACAATTTTTTTCGGATAACAAATTGCCTCAGAAAACAAATTAAATTCATTTTCTGAGGTACCACTGTACAGGGAACCACTAAATCAGTGCTCATCTCCGTTTCCAATCCAAAAAGCCAGTGTTGTGCAAGTTCGTGGCCACGTGGCCGGTGTGGCTGGACATATTTCTGTGGACGGAACACTGTTTACCTTCCCGCTTTTTTACGGCCGTACCTATTTATTGACTTGCATTTGCATGCTTTCGAACTGCTAGGCTGGCAGGCGCTGGGGTAATCGGCGGGAATCCCGCACCTGGGATTCGAACCACCGAGCTGCCGACTTGGCGGCTGACGGTTTTCGGAAGTCTTAGTCCACTGAGCCAACAGCGGAGCCAAACATCTGGAGCATGCCTATATTTAAAAAGAACCGAGCAGATGCCACACTGGGGGCGGCGGCGGCGGGGGGACATGAATGCAGATATGCTTCCCCCTTGCTTGCAGAAATCAAACGGGCAAAGATTTCTAAATCCTGCTGGTTCTGCAAGTTGGCTCCAGGAGTGACAGAATGTCTGTGAAGATTCTCAGTCATCTAGGTGAGTTTATCTGGAGTCATGGCTACTGGATTTCTTTTTTGAGAGATAGAAATGTTTCACCGCTCATCCAAACAGCTTCGTCAGTCTGAATACAGCTAGTGCGAGTCCTCCATCTTATAGTCAGACCAGGGTGACCTCTTGTCACCGTGGTCTGAATCAGGCTCATAAGATGAACAACAGCCTGAATAGGCTCGTTAGGGAGACAATAGTATCCATAGCCTTAAGGGGAACAATGGCCTAAGGTGCCGAAACCTATCAAGAATGGGTCGTTACCTATGCCCTTGGTGGTGAAGGCTTTTGGATTTGTCTGGGTACTTTGGAAAGCACACCCCGATAAGTAGCAGATAGACTATGCCTGAGGCCACCACCTCTGTTGAGGGAGGGGGGTTCGATGCTCACATGAATGGTTTCCCTTACTCCTCTCTCAAACCACCTCTCTTCTTTGTCTAATATGTGTACATCCTTATCTTTGAAAGAGTGCCCTTTGTCCTTCAAATGGAGGAATACTGCTGGTTCTGGTCCTGACCTGTTGCCCCTCCTATGTTGGGCCATCCTTCTGTTTAATGGCTGTTTAGTTTCTCCAATGTAGAGGTATGAACACTCCTCACTGCATTGGACCGCATATACTATATTGCTCCTTTTATGTTTTGGTATTGGATCCTTTGGGTGGACAAATCTCTGCCATAGTGTGTTTGTGGGTTTGAAATAAACAGCGATGTGGTGTTTGCCAAAAATCCTTTTGAGCTTCTCAGAGGTTGCTGCAGAGTTTTTGGGTTGCGTAGCAAATTTCGGTGGCCCGATAATTTTGGGCGCCCTGGAGATGCCAACCTGTTTCCTGAGATGGGTGATGATCTGCTGTGGCTCCGAGATGATGCCATCATCCTTTGACTTTAAAGCCGGGAGAGATCCTGCCGGGGGCAAAAGGGAGCAGCTGTTAAAGAGTGTTCCTCTCACCCAAATCTAGGTGAATTAATCCTAATTTCTCTCTCCTGCCGGAATGTAAGACTGCCACTAGGTTACGGGTCTCCGTGACCAGCAGAAGAGGGAGGCAACTTGTTTCCTTTCCTCTCATCACAAGCCCTTGCTGGGTTGCCAGTACAGCGATAAAATTCACCAGGCCTCTGACCATGTGCAGAGCGCTTCCGTCCTTCCCCTTGCAAATCTCTCTTGCTTAATCTACTCCTCGGATTCTGAGGCAAGGCCGGAATAAGCCGTGCATCCACTCAACCGGCCGGTCTCCTTGCTCGCCTCCCCCTTCTGACAAACAAGAATCTATCTTGAGGACTAGAAACGTGTCAAGCTCGGGCAAAACCTGCCCGATTTCTTCTAGGGTCATCAGCGAGCAATAGTTAAATCAGGGCCATGGTTGGTGCCATTGTAAAGAGAAGACTACCACCCACAAGCCTTCGAGAAATTACCTGAGGGGCTTCGCCAAGGGTTTGTGATTTTGTGAACCTTGAGAGGTGCTCCGGTGAAGCGGGCGTATGTCTGGGGGGGGGGGGAGAGAATAATAATGAAAAAACACAACTTGTGCCACACTTCCAAGGTAGGCCAGGAAGGAAGCCATTGTCAGGTAAACTTGGACGGTCCCTCAGTCTCTAAAGCAGGGGTCCTCAAAGTTTTCAACCAGCGGGCCGGTCCACCACCACCCAGACACCACTGGGGGCCGGATCACAGTCCAAAAGCAGCTGCGGAGGCTGGCTTGCTAACAAAACAGGGGATAGGTGGGGGGTTGCAATTGGTCCCAGGGGCCAGATTCAGGACCTTGGGGGCCGCATCCGGCCCTGGGGCCTTAGGTTGAGGACCCCTGCTCTAAAGGATAAGATGAGGCAAAGGGGTTAGAAATAGGGGCACCCTCCCCTCAGAAATAATTTGATAATTAGAATAAGCCGTGCATCGACCCAACCGGCTGGTGTCCTTGCTTGCCACCTCCTCCTGACAAACATGAATCCATCTTGAGGGCTAGAAACTTGTCAGAATCCTTCTAGAAACTTGCCAGAGTCCTAAAAAGGGCGCATTTTTTAAAAAAAATCTCGGATTCAAATGAACCACTACTGCTATTATTATTGTTACTATTAAGAGGGTAGCCAACAATTTTTTTTTGGGGGGGGGACCCACTCCAGTTTCTGAAATATTCCGGTGGGAGGATGCTCTGAATTACTACCCGGAATCTTTCCGTTTCTTTACTGTGGCCCTTTCCAATTTTGCTCCAATGCACAGCTTCCCAGAAAAAAGTGAGGAAAACCAATCAGAATGCAAAGTTAAAATGGTTTGGTTTGGGGCCTAAAATAAATGCAGATTGGTTCGGCTTTTTCCGAAGCAGCCTGCAAGCCTTGGCGTTTGAAAAAAATCTGCTGATTTCTCAAGTTGCATCCTGTTTTCTTAAGAGAAAGCCCTCCAGGTCCCCCCCCCACCAGCAAAAAAAAAAAAAATCGGTGTCAACTCAAGAAGCCAAAGTCAAGAAGTGGGAATTCGGAGGGAAAGCGCAGAGAGTTTTAATATATCATTCCCTTCCGAGGCGGGCGATGAAAAATTGAGCTCCCCCCCCCCGAAAAGCACCGGGCAGGCTTTGAATTCTGGTCCCTTGGGCTCCCGAGGCTGGAGGAGACCCGCCCGGTGGCCACGATTTGGAGCCGAATTGAACAAGGGCGCGTCGGAGGACGATGGGCGCAAAACGGGGCGATTTTGGAAAGGGACCCGTAAACATATTTTATTTTAATGGGGGGCGGGTTTTTTGGAAACAAAGGGCACTTCCATATCCAAAAGGGGTTAGATCTCGGGAGGGCAGAGCTCCCCCCTACACACACACACACACACACACACACACACACACACACACACACACACACACACACACACACACACACACACACACACACACACACACACACACACACACACACACACACACACACACACACACACCGGTCGCCTTCCTCGACCCCCCTCCCCTCCCCAAACCCGGTTACCAAAACAGCCAACACACACACACACACACACACACACACACACACACACACACACACACACACACACCGGTCGCCTTCCTCGACCCCCCTCCCCTCCCCCAAACCGGTTACCAAAACGGCCAAGCAATCCGGGTCCACCGTGGGCAAACCCCAGCCGCCGGCCCAGCAATACAGCTCTAAGGGCGCCGCCATCTTTGCAGGCTTTTTCGACCCGGAACAACACACACGCACACACACACACACAGAACTGACACATTCACACACATGCACACACCACACTCCGGGAGGAGGCGAGCGAAAGAGGCGTGACTCCGGTTCCGCTCGCGTCTGTAAGGGCGCACGGAGCAAACGGCGCGTGCCAAGCGCCCTAGGGCACCCGTGCAAGGAGAATGCCACGGAGTTGTGTTTGTGTGTGTGTGTGTGTGTGTGTGTGTGTGTGTGTGTGTGTGTGTGTGTGTGTGAGAGAGAGAGAGAGAGAGAGAGAGAGAGAGATTGCAAAGCCTCAAATCCTACTAGATTTGCTTCCTACTCGCGAGGAAGCGTCGGGCAAGCCCCCCTCATCCAGGGAACTGCCTTTTTATTGACTGATTTATTGGTCCGGAAAACCAGGCAAAAGGATTGAAGGAGCGACATCGACGACGACGACGACGACGACGACGACATCATCATCATCATCATCATCATCATCATCATCATCATCATCATCATCATCATCATCATCATCATCATCATCATCACACAGATGGCTGGGACGTTCTCCGTGTTTCCACGCCATCTTGTAAATTGAAAGGACTTTTTTAAAAAAAAGGTTAAATTCGTTCGTTGGTTCGTTCATTCATTGATATGGCCGTTCTGACGGAGCTGGTTCAGGAAGGAAAGACATCAAAGCAAAACAAAATGAAACCCGATTCAAATGCCATTAAATTTCAGTTCAAGGACTGACAAGGCTTCACCAGCAGATGAATTATCTTGTGATTCGAAAAGGCCGCCGGTTAAGGAAGGAAGGAAGGAAGGAAGGAGCTGGTGATGGACAGAAGGAAGGAAGGAAGGAAGGAAGGAAGGAAGGGAGGAAGGAAGGGAGGAGCTGGTAATGGACAGAAGGAAGGAAGGAAGGAAGGAAGGAAGGAGCTGGTGATGGACAGAAGGAAGGAAGGAAGGAAGGAATGGGAAGGAAGGAAGGAAGGAAGGAAGGAAGGAAGGAAGGAAGGAAGGAAGGAAGGAGCTGGTAATGGACAGAAGGAAGGAAGGAAGGAAGGAAGGAGCTGGTGATGGATAGAAGGAAGGAAGGAAGGAAGGAAGGAAGGAGCTGGTGATGGAAGGAAGGAAGGAAGGAAGGAAGGAAGGAAGGAAGGAAGGAAGGACAGAAGGAAGGAAGAAGAAGGAAGGAGCTGGTGATGGACAGAAGGAAGGAAGGAAGGAAGGAAGGAGGAAGGAAGGAAGGAAGAAGAAAGGAAGGAGCTGGTGAGGAGCTGGTAATGGAGGAAGGAAGGAAGGAAGGAAGGAAGGAAGGAAGGAAGGAAGGAGCTGTTGATGGATAGAAGGAAGGAAGGAAGGAAGGAAGGAAGGAAGGAAGGAACTAAGAAGGATTCATTTTTTTAAAAAGAGGCCTGCGTGTTTACAGATGAGTGGAAGATCCCAGCGAGAGAGGAAACAAGGAGAGATTGATTCCAGAGGGGCTGTGATGGTGTGTTCTGGCAAGCCAAGAAGGACACACACATATCCCGGGACCCTTTGCCAAGGGAGGTGTGATCCAGCGTGGAAGGATACAGCCTTATTAGAAGGCCCCCCTCCCTGCTGGATGTGGCTGGCTCACTCGCGGGAGCTCCCTTGGCCTGGGGAAGGATCCGGCCTCGTCCGGGCAGCCGGCCAGGGTATTCCGTTGTGGTTTCTTCCCCTTGCCAGCTGAGCTTCCAGAATGATCTCATTCAGATGAGGACACGCACCGCAACACCCCATTCCATCATACCCTGGCCAGAAGCCTGCGAAAGATTGACCCGACGGAGGAGTCAGAGCGAAGATCTCTCGCCGCCTTTGCCGCCCGGCGGCTCCGTTTGGGGCCGTAGGGTTGCCGTCACCGAGTGGGTCCATCTCATGATCTCTCTTCCTCCTCTTCTCCTGTCTTCGGCTTTCCAAACTCTTATTGCCTTCCTGTGTGAGCCTTGGCTCCTCGCAATGCACCTGAATATGAAGACCTCCGTTCCATTCATTTTTAGCTTTTAGACTCAGTTTGATCCAAGACTGACCCACTTCTGTTCCAGACAGCCCAGGCCGCAGTGGCGGCGAACCTTTGACGCCCCAGATGTTTCGGGCCACAACTCCCAGAATTCCAAGCCTGTATGGCCTGTGACAAAGAACAGTGGGAGTTGTAGTCTGAAACATCTGGAGTGCACAGGGTATATGAGAGAGAGAGAGAGAACATCATATCATCTTGTCCTTTCCAATTTGAGCCATTTCATAGAATCCTAGAGTTGGAAGAGACCCTAAGGGGCCATCCAGTCCAACCCCCTGCCATGCAGGAACCCCCATCACAGTATTTCCGACAGATGGCCATCCAGCCTCTGCTTAAAAACCTCCAAAGAAGGAGACTCCACCACACTCCTTTGTGGCAGCATCTTTCACTCCCGAATGGCTCTAACCGTCATGAAGTTCTTCCTAATGTTCAAATGGAATCTCTTTTCCTGTAGTTTGAAACCATTGCCCCGAGTCCTAATCTCTGAAGCCATGGAAAACAAACCTGCTCCCTCTTCAATACGACATCTCTTCAAATATTTAAACATAGCTATCCTATCCCCCCCTCAGCCTTCTTTTTGAAAGGCTAAACATTCCCAGTTCCTTAAGCTGTTCCTCGTTACATCTTGCCCAGAAATGGAGCAGCATCCAGTGGAGCGGCAGAAATAGGGTGCGTTTATGGGGTCCCGGTAACCCATTGGTGCATCTGTGGACCCCTTCTGAAACTGACCCACACTCCCCAGAGGCAGCCCCATGTGAAGCGCATTACAGTAATCCAGCTGGGGTATAACGAAGGTGTATGTCTTAGATAAGACCTCCCAATGAGCAGGTACAGTTGGCATACTAATTTTAATGGGGCAAAGTTGCCCACGTATTTAAGCATCCAGTCCTGGAGACAATGTTATTTCTCTGGCATCTCTCCGTCTGGTGCTTGTTGATTTTTCTTGCCTGTCTCAGTTGTTTTATTCCAAAAGTTACCATCCCCGGTTATTGTGTTTTTTAACTTTGTAGCAGTCGCTGGTTGCTTTTTGTTTGTTTGATGGACTGAATGGTTCCTTCTGTCTGGGAAGCCTGTTTCAAAAAGATACTCTCACATCAACAAATATAAGGCAAGAAAGATTGTATCACCAAATTCACCTTTTGAAACCTTGGTTGTTCCACTCGCCGGCTAGGGATCTCGCCCAGCCCTCTTGCCCGGCCCTGCTGGGCCCCGGGAAAGTGTCTTCAAGGCATAAATGTGCCATCATGAGGTGCAGGAACTTGAGAGGCTTTGTATGAAGCCATTTTTCCCCAGGCCTCTATTTGACGGGGTACACACTGGCTGAAATCCGGTTGTGTGAACTCTAGTAGGTGCCTTGAATCAGCGGGAAGTATGGAGGACTTGACTCCCCGGATGCCCCCAGTTTGGTGGAACCTCCTTAGGCGAAGGCAGTCTACCTTGATCTCCACGAAAAAAAAGAGAGATGTTGACAATGTTTAGATTTCTCACCGCTTCCCCCAAGAATCTGTCAGACCTAGCTCGAATCTGAAGTCGGAGCTGTTAGATTTCCCCCTTCCATCCTTTTAAGAGGCAAAAGCCATTTAATTATTTTGGAGGTCACTTTCGAATGGGACCCGGGCAGTGTCTTCTCTGAGCCATTTTTGAACTCCTCTCTCTAGAAGCTGATTTATTTTCTCGTGGTGGAGGTTGCAAGCTTTTGTTTTGTTTTGTTTTAAATCCCAAACCTGGCTGAAAAGCTGGGGTCTCTAAAATGGTTGCTATGGACAGAAAACAAGGCTTCAGGGAAAGTGAGAAGGGAAAAATTGGTTCCCTCTGTGTAATTCTGAGGAAAATGTATATCTCACCTTCTGCCCAGATGGAGCCCCTGGCATTATTCACAGTGTGGACCACAAAAGCCCGGCCATGGGCTGTTGCTCTTGTGGCCCCATGTGTGTGTGTGTGTGTGAGAGAGAGCGAAAGAGAAGAAGACCACCGAGGATTCAGCAGGCCCGTTGTTATGGCGGCAAGGGGGGAAACAAAGCGTAAACACAGTTTGGGCTCACATCCGAGCCAGCGGAAGGCTTGGCCGCAGCCTCAGGCCCAGTCTTGGTGGCCAACTTTACTGGGGGGGAGGGGGGTCTCTCCACCGGTCTCGTCGCGCCCCCCCCCCAGCTGTATCCCGACAACGTGCCAAAAATAAAAATCGAGTTGTCGTTGATGAGGGCGATGCACCGGTGACACTGAGGAATACGAAGTGCGATATAATCGTCATTATCATCATCATCTGAGAACTGCCATGTGAAAGGGACCCTTGTGGTCATCCAGACCAGCCCCCTGACAAGGAGGCCCCGGGGTGGGGAGGTGGGGAGAATCGAACTCCTGGCGCAAGCAGGAAATGGGCCTTGTTTTCCAGCGTTGGGACGCCAGCCTTGGGAGAGATGTCCTGAGAATGTGGTTCTCTCTGTTCCCGAGGATTCCCCTGGTCTGTTTGCGCGCCGTCCCCGACGGCCGACGCACGATCCCGACGATGCTCCGACGGGTGGAAAGACGACACGGAGCCAAGCCGCAGCAAGAACAACCAAGGAGAATTTTTAAAAAGTTTTTCCAGTTGCCGGGAGCAGATCCAAGCCTTGGAGAAAAAACAATGAGGTCATCTAAGAATCGGGTTGAGAGAAAGATCTCAACACAGCAGGGAGGGTCACCAAGCTGCTGTTAAAGGCCCCATCTGCTCCCCCCCCCCAAGGAATGGAATGTAAAAAAGGCCACGGAGCCATAAAAATCAATTTTTTGTTCCCCTCGTGAGCCACGGGGAAAAACCCAAGCATGGGTCTTTGTTTTTTTTTTATGCATCCCATCCTTGACTCGTGGGCGTGGGCTGCCTCGCCGTGGGACGTTGGGAGGCCAGGCCAAGCCTGGCGGGCTAGCGCGTGGCCACGGAAAGCGTGCGTTCTGTATTCCCCGGACCGTCAGTGCCGGTTTTCGTGGCCACGGCTCCGTTCCGTGGACCAGTGAGACGCGCAGTGGGTTGAGACGACGGAGACGAGGCGGGCCACTGGTAAAAAGACCCGGCACATGTTTCGGAGTAAGGTGGCACCATTTCTTGGCCTTGAGCCCATTCTTAATCCTATTTCTAGACATTATATCAGGAACAACAGCAGAAATCTGCCCGGTTTTGTGTTTTTTTTGCAGAGGCAACCCCGGGCTCAAGCCTGTGGCTTCCTTGAGGGTGTCTGTCCACCTCCCCCTTGGGTCTTCCTCTTTTCCTGCTGACTTCCACTTCTCTGAGCACAATTGTGTTGTTTACCACCTCTTTCCTGCCACATTTCAGGCGACTGCTGGATTTTCCGGGTTGGGGTTTCCAACGCCCTGGGTGGGCTGGGCCACGGGGTGCCCACCTCTGGAGGAGGGTACGTTGTGCCTCCACCTTCTCCCTGTGGGGCAGGAAATTAAAAAATAATAATAATAAGGATCCAGCACCCTTGCCTGGCCCGCTTTGCAAGGCGGTTGTTGGGGATCTCAACTGGGTCTCCATCGCAGGGTGACACCGAAAAGAGGAACGCTCCCCGGTCCCTTCACCTTGGGAAACAGGGGGGATGCGAAGGGCCCCAGCAAAACCACCCACCCCTCCCTTGCCTCCCGCAGCGAAATCTCTGGGGCCACCGCGGGCTTGGATGGCCAGAGAGGTGCGTCCACACGGCACCTTCCTTTCCAAATTCTCTCTCTCTCTCTCTCTCTCTCTCTCTCACTCTCTGTGGGGCTGTCTGGTCCGGGAGGGGTGGGGAACTGTGGGGTAGGAAGGAGGGATGGAAGGAGGGGAGGGGGGAGGGAGCAGGGGGGGAGGGCCCCGCCGGCCGGCATGCCGCGGCCGTGGCCAGGGAGGCCTCTCCAAGCCGCGCCGTGCGCCTCCGCCGCCTCCACCCTTTTGTCTCGGCAGAGCCGCCCCTTCCTCGCCCCTCCGGCCGCCCTGGCCCTCCCTTCCCGGCCTCGGAAGCCGCGATGGACCGGCGGAGGCTTCCCCGGAGCTCCGGAGACGCCCTGGCCGGCGCCTTCGCCCTCTTTTTCGGATGCGCCCTCGCCTTCCTCCTTCTTCTCGGCTCGGGCGCCGAGGGCGCAGCTCGGCAGGAGTTACAAGGTCGGTGTCCCGGCGCGCGTAACGGGGCGCGGGCATCCTTTCGGCGGCGTTTGAAGCAGCGTGTGTGTGTGTGGGGGGGCGGATTACAAAGCCCAGAATACTGAAGCGGCACGGGCCGCGCCGGCTGGGGGGGATGGTGGACCTTGTAGTCCAGGGGGAGAAGGTGGGGGAGGACGAGGCAGGGCGGACGCTCCCCAGCTTTGCGCGCGCCGAACTTGGGGGTCCCCCCCCCTCGCACGCGCGAGCGCCTTCTAGGGAGACCCGCCGGCTCCGCTTCCCCTCCGAGCTGGAGGTCGCGAGTTCGAATCCGGCCGCGCCTCCTAGGAAGAAGAGGCGGAAAGCTGAAGACAGGCTTAATTAGTCCCTAATTGCGAAGAATTTAAAAAAATGACTCGGGGGTGGAAGGGGTAGAGATTATCCCAAACTGTCGTAGGATCGCGGGCAGAGGTTCGGAAGGTGTCGGCTGCCGGGGTGGGGGAGAAGTGACAGACGGGCCAGTGGTGGCGCGTGGCGGTGGAGCGCAAGGTCTCTGCCCCGAGAGGCCTTCCAGTGGCGTTGATCCACGGAAGGACTTGGAGAGGAACGAGGAATGCCGATTGTCCACAGGGATATTTTTTCCCTCCTGGGGCGGTGGGGAAAAAAAGGTGCCTAGGGGTTATCGTTGGGCCAGTCCAGTGGCACTATTTATTTATTTATTTATTTATTTTTTATTTATTTATTTATTTATTTATTTATTTATTTTTGCATTTCTGTACCGCTCCCATTTCTCAAAGGAACTCTGGGCGGTTCACACAAAAGTCTAAAAACGAACATCAATAAAAACAGTATAAAACAGCACGTATTTATAGCATTATTTATTTATAAAATAGCATTTATTTATTTATAAAATAGCATTTATTTATTTATTTAGCTTGCATGCCGCCCACTACCCAAAGGTCTCTGGGAGGCTCACGATCAAAATAAACAATTAAAACATCAAAGCTACCATAAAATTAAAACAAGAAAACATATAAATATGATAAGCACGATACATTAAAAAAAAACACTAAAAATTGCCATCAGGACCCACAATCATCAGTTTAAAAACTTCTGGAACCGAACGGTTTTTACCTGGCGCCGAAATGTTATCAAAGTCGGGCTAGATCTTAACTACTGAGTAGGTTCGTACAGAAGGAGGCGGTCCTTCAGGTATCTAGGCCCCAAGCCATTTAGGGCTTTATATGTCAAAATCAGCACTCCATTTGGGGAGAGGAAGCCGATTTTGAACGGAGAAAACGTTGGCGGAAGACTCGGGTTGCCTCAGAACCTCCAACATCAGGAGCAGTCTATCTCGAAGTACTGTATGCACTCCTCCTGGATGCCGGAGGCCCATGGAAGGGGAGCCAAGGCCCCATCATGAAGGTTTCTCTGACATATAGGGCCAGGAAGCTGGATTTGGAATGAAGGGGGCAGCATGCCTGAGGCAGCGGCCTCAGGCGGCAAATGCTCAGGGGGGTGGCAAAGACAGACTCACCCCCCTCTCCCACATCCCTCTATCTTTCTTGGTGGCTGTACCTTCTGTAAGAACCTTGATCCTGGAATGCAGGATGTCTCCTTTTGCTTTATTTATTTATTTATTTATTTATTTATTTATTTATTTATTTGCTTGCTTGCTTGCTTGCTTGCTTACTTACTAACTTACTTATATACCGCCCGTCTTCCGGAGAAGCTCCGGGCGGTTTACAACATTAAAAAAGCAAACAATAAATGACAACAATGCAACAAAAATAAGAATGATAATACGAAAACAAAAAGTAAAATGTATGAAATGTATGAAATAAAATAGCTATATTACTAATACGAAGGCAAAGCAAAATAGAAAAGATATCTGGCAAGGTGGCAGGAAAAACAAACAAAAGGAAAAAATGCTATTTGAGGTCGCCAAAATGTGACCTTAAACAAACAAACAAACAAACAAAAAACCCACGACATATCCCAGAATCCCCAAGTTGGCAAGGACGGGATGGATGGCTTGGGAATTTTGGGACCTGTGATCCTAAGGGAGAGTGTTCATTTACCCAGACCCTGGCCTTAGGCCAGGCATGTCCAAACTTTGGCTCTCCAGATGTTTTGGACGACAACTCCCAGAGTCCTTTGCAATTTGAAATACAGGCTTGAAACTCTGGGAGTTGTGGTCCAAAGTTTGGACATGCCTGCCTTAGGCAGTGTAAAATCTGGGTCCATCCTCGACGCCCACCAGAAACATGGGCAGCCTGTGGTAATCAATAATATTCCTTGATATTTAGGTGCAAGAATGTCGGTCAGACCCTAGGTTTCATCTTACTTTTGGGCTCGAGATGAATCCCAAACATAAATCAGAGGAGGAATAATCCTCCGTAGGGTCCTTTCCATCTTTGCAGTTAGTTCTAAAACCAGAGTGGATATATTCCCGCCTGCCCTGTGATGTTTCTTCTAAAAGCACTGGAATCCAAGATTTGAGGAGAAGATACCATTCCTGATTGCCTTTCTATGTGTGTGCTGTTTTCCCCCCTTCTTTAAATGATGATGATGAAGATGAAACCAGAGCCTCTTTTTTTAAAAGGCCCTGTTTTCCATCCAGGTTTTCCAAACCTGGATGGAAAACAGGCCTTCGCCCGATTTCTGGTTAATTGCTTCTCCAAGAGTTTTAGGAGAAGCTGGCCGGGCGGTCTCGCTTGGAAGCCCCACGCACGTGGGAGGTCTGGGCCGGCCGTGCGCATGTCAAAAGGGGGCACCTTCCTTCCCTCCCTCCCCACGCCGACCCCAAAGGCAACCCACAAAGCGTTTTGGCCCGGCCCCAAGACCCTTTGGGTGTCCTGAGGCTGGCATGCGCCCTTAACCCGTTCTCGTAAACAAGGAAGGGGAAAAGAGGTTTGGAAGAGATTTTCCTGGTTTCCTGGTCTGTTTTCTTGGCATGTCCCGAAAACTCTCCTGTTCCATATGAGGAGACGAACGGCCCGCACTGAAGGGCGGCCTTGTCAGGTCGGGACGGTCCTCCGAGGAGCCTGGCCTCCGGTCTTCCCCACAAATGAATGAACCAGATGGTTCTGAGCATTCTGGATTACTTTTCCAAGCCTTGTTCAGGGGTCTAGACAGAGCCAGGAGTTGCAAGATCAAAACAACACAGCTTTTTAAAAAAATTATTAATAGGGATGATGAATCAACAGCTGCTCCTTCCCCTCTGAGCTTCGTGGGCATCCCTCAGAGTCATTTGGGGCAAGGAGGGGGACAATATTTGAGCCTTTTTGCTTTGTTTTTGGTTTGAGAAGGGCATGCTCTTGGAAAGGCGATCGGGACCCGTTGACTTTACAAAAGACCCGTCTCCTGGAAAAGGAAGGCAATGACCAGAGGCCGGTGTGTCGGTCTGGGTTGTGATTGTCGGCACTTTCTTCTGGGCTCTTCCTGGCGGCCTGGGGCGGGCATCTATTCTAGGCCATTCCAGCCGCAGATTGGAGATAGACTGCTTCCGAGCAGGGAGGTTCTCCGGAGGTATTCAGAGAGCACAAGGAGCCACCGGAGATCTGAGCCCCGGGGCACACTGATGGCTCTCGTCCTCTTTGGGTTTGCTTGTTGGACCTTTTTGAGAGGTGGCTGGGTCACCGATTTCTCCTCCCCTAGTCATTGACCTCCTGACCGTGACGGAGGCCCGGCACATGGCCAGCGTCGCCAACAAGATCCGGACGGAGCTTCTGACCATCAACGACCTCTACCTGCTCTCCAACCTCCGCTTGCCACCCAAGCAAGGGGGCGTCTTGTTCGGCCTCTACTACAAGAAAGACAACAGCCGCTGGCTGGAGGCTTCGGTCGTCGGCAAAACCAATAAAGGTGAGAGGAGGAGTGGTGGAGTCCACGAGTCCTGCTGGCTGTGACTGGAGTGGGGCAGGGCTGGAGGTGCTGCGGGTTTCGGTCCGAACTTTAGAGAGGGTAGGCAAAGCACTGAGCTTGTGCTGGGGGGGTAGGATTCTACTCCGTTAAAGTTCGGATTGAAACCAGGTGCGGTTCAGTGGCCCTTCCTCTGGTGAGAGGAACCGGGCTGGTGTGTGGGGGGACACACCTGCAAACAAGTTGGCCTCCAGTTCCCATCATTCCTGACCGTTGGCCACGCTGCCTGGAACAGAGGGGACAACTCATGGAAAGGACCCCGCAGCAGAAGGGACTCTGTGGACCATCCAGTCCAATCCCTGTCAAGGTGGCACAGGGTCAAACTACTGAGCTGTCTTGTAGTTCTCATAGGGAAGAAGGCATTGATAGGAAGTGTAAGGGTTTCACAGCCGAATAGCTTCAAATTCCCCAGAGTAGGGCACCCCCCTTTCCCCCCATTCGCTAGCATTTACAGTCTCAGTGACTTTCTCTGAGACGTAAGTACATGCAAGAAGGAATCGAAGGCTTCCTTTACTTACCGTTGAATAGGTGCCAACAGCCGACTAGCAAAACGTGGCCGGTTTAAGCAAACAGACTCCCAGCTTTCAACCGGGACGGAGAAGGAGAAAGGCGGGACTCTCTTTGAATTCAGAGAGCCAGGGAAGGAACGATTGGATAAGGCCAGAGAGAGTGACAGTCAGGACAGCTCAGAGGTGGAACTCTAGCAAAACCCACTAAAGGCAGCATGCAAGGTTGTAAAAACTCCATCAGAATTTTGCATGCAAGGTTGTACAAACTCCATCAGAGTTTTGCATGCAAGGTTGTAAAAACTCCATCAGAAGCAGGTTGTGTGTGTGTGTGTGTCCATTTGGATAACTCCCGAGGGCCACAATTCCAACCCCATAATGAGTGGGTTCAACAGGGTAGCAAAAGCAGAGATCAGAGCATAAAACCCACCCTTTGTGTCTCTTCCGGTGGCCCCTACCCCCTACCCCACCCTCCCAGTTCTCCTCCGCTACCTCCGGGCTGACGGGAAGCTCCAGTCCGTCAACCTGCAAAACGCCAACCTGGCCGACGGGCGCAGCCACACCGTCCTCCTGCGGGTGAGCGGCTTGCAGGGCCGCAGCCTCTCCGCAGACCTCTACGTGGACTGCAAGCACGTGGACTCGAACGTGGGTCTCCCTGAGATGGTGCCCGTCCACGGGGAGCAGGCAGAGCCTGTGGAGGTGCGGACCGGGCAGAAGGCTTATCTGCGCATGCAGGTGAGCATGGTGGAGCATGCCCTGTTTCTTTTTTGCATCGGTGGGTGTGGTTAATGCAGATAGGAAGGGGCAGGGCTAGGAAGGAAGGGGCAGGGCTAGGAAGGAAGTGGCAGGGCTAGGAAGGAAGGGGCGGGGCTAGGAAGGGAGCCATATCTTCCCCTCTGTGCAGAGTTGTCGGGGGGGGGCATGGGTGCTGGAGGAGGGGAAGCAAGGGATGGGTTGTTTGAGTCTTTTTGAATGGTCACTGTACTAGATGGGGGGGAAAGAGCGTCTTGTCTCCCTCTCCCACTGGAGACAATGTATCTCAAGGTTTTCAAACTTCCCACGAAGGTGTATAAAGGCAGCACCAACTGGCGAACAAAAGGAATTCAAAGTTTCCTTCCTCTGCCTGGAGTAGATAGAGGACCCAAAATACTCCCGGGTTTCTCACCTTGGCCAGTCGGCGTGCGGATTGCTGCTCTTGGGTTCACGTCCGCCCTCCTCCTTCCCAAATCCCATGCTTTTGGTATATTCCTAGTTTCCAAAACAGGGAGTCCTGTGTGGTTGTCAGTCACTCACAAGCTGAGATCACTCAGCCTCACTTTTGGCTTGGATAAGTCCCCTAACGATGCTCCTGCCTTGATTCGAGACCGGTCTCTTGTTTGCACGTCAGGGGTTTGTGGAATCACTGAAGCTCATCCTAGGAGGGTCAATAGGCCGTGTGGGGACCTTGAGCGAATGTCCTTTCCAGGGGGACGAATCCATGCAAAACACAGGTGAGAACACTTCCTTCCTTCCTTCCTTCCTTCCTTCCTTCCTTTCTTCATTTCTTTCTCTCTTTCTTTCTTTCTTTCTTTCTTCATCAGCTTCTTCCTTCCTTCCTTCCTTCAACCATCGGCTCCTTCCTTCCTTCCTTCCTTCCTTCCTTCCTTCCTTCCTTCCTTCCTTCCTTCCTTCCTTCCTTCCTTCCTTCCTTCCTTCAATCATCAGCTCCTTCCTTCCTTCCTTCCTTCCTCCCTTCAATCATCAGCTCCTTCCTTCCTTCTTTCCTTCCTTCCTTCTAAAGCATACATAACTTTCGCCCTTTTCTTCGGGGAGAGAGTATTGCATTTCCTCTGTTTTTCCCCCTTGGCCTCATTTCCTGGGTGTCGTAATTGCTAGCAAAGACTCTGTGTATTTCCTTTCCTAGTTTTCTCCAAGTGTACACATGTGCGAGTATACACGTTTTTAAAAATGTGTGCGATTTTAAAAGGAATCTCTGACCCACTCCATCAAAAAAATAGCAGATGCTTTTATGAGCACTTCCCCCTGTCCAATGCATGGTTTGCACACATTTTTAGACTCTGGGTGGAAAATAAATAAATCCAATCTTTTCTCCCTTTTTTCCAGTGTCCAATGTAGTCAATTCCCTCTTCGGTGAGTCTGCCACCTTTCCTTGTTGCTTCTCCTGTTATTTATGCTGCTACAGACTTTTCATATGCTCAGAGTCCTTTAAAATAAATAAATAAATGTACACACACCTCCCCGGGGCTTTTGGTTGTAGAATTTGTAGTCCAATAGGTGAGGGTGGTGGAAGTCAGAGAAGACCCCGTCTATGTCTTTATTCAGACTGAATGGTCAGCTACAAATTTAAAGATACCTCACTGACGATCCCAACTGGCCAGAGAGTTGCCTTCTGGACGAACTGATCGAGAAAGGGCTAATATGCATTTTTTAAAAAAAAATTAAAAGTAAAACAGTGATTTGTGCAATGCATTTTTGCAAACAGGGTCTCTATGATGCAGTAGAATGGAAAAAATGACTGTGGTGGGAAAATGCATTTTAAACAGAAATGGCCCTGTGCCGCCCCCTAGTGGGCAAAAATATAATTTAAAATACTTGGAGGCTTTATAGCAGGCATGTCCCAACCTTGGCCCTCCAGGTGTTTTGGACCACAACTCCCACAGTCCTTTGCCATTGGAAATACAGGCTTGGGATTCTGGGAGTTGTGGTCCAAAACATCTGGAGGGCCAAAGTTTGGACATGCCTGCTTTGTAGAGAGACCTCTGACGCCTACCCCGACTGCCCGTGAGGCCCCTCCAGAGCACAAAAGAGGGGGCACCTATCTACTAAATCCCACCAGCTGTTTAGAGAACAGATGTTGAGTTGCACCCTAGAGAGGTGGGTGTGTTGGGATCGGATTCGGGTGGTGGTGGTGGTGGTGATAGGTAAGGGGGCTATGACACTCCTTCATCAAGGATGAGGCTGTTGACCCTCCCGTTGTGTGACAGGGGAGCAAACCCAGGCCCTGGTGAAGCAGCTGACTCTTTTCAACCAGATCTTGATGGAGCTCCAGGAAGACCTGAGAGACCAGGTGAGTTCAAAAAGAGGAAGTCCTGAATCCGCCTTGGGGGGTCCCTTTGAGGAGAAAGGCGGCATAAAAAAATAAAGTTTATTATTTATTATTATTAATTATCCGCAGACTTACTGCTGCGGATGGCACTATTGTTTCACTTAAAGCAAGCATGTCCAGACTTCGGCCCTCCAGATGTTTTGGCCCGCCACTCTCACGGTCCTTTGTCATTGGCAATCTAAGCTTAGGATTCTGGGAGTTGTGGTCCAAAACATCAGGAGGGCCGAAGTTTGGACATGCCTGACTTAAAGGTAAAAGGTAAAAGTTCACCCTGCGCAGGCGTGCTAGTCGTGGCCAACTCCAGGGGTGGCGCTCATCTCCATTTCCAAGCCAAAGAGCCAGTGTTGTGCAAGTCTGTGGCCACGTGGCCAGCGTGGCTGAATGCATTTCTGCGCACGGAACACTGTTGACCTTCCCACTTTTTTTTACGACGGTACCTATTTATCTGCTTGCATTGACATGCCTTTGAACTGCTAGGTTGGCTCTTCCTATATACCTGTGTTCTTATATGCTGCCCTGTGGCTTCTTTGTAGGTGAAAGAAATGTCCTTGATCCGCAACACCATCATGGAGTGTCAAGTGTGCGGTGAGTGAGATCCATAGGATAAAATTGGGGCAGGAAGTTTGGACACCCTGTGCCTCTAATATTTGTGTGTGTGTGTGTGTGTGTGTGTGTGTGTGTGTGTGTGTGTGTGTGTGAGAGAGAGAGAGAGAGAGAGAGAGAGAGAGAGAGAGAGAGAGAGAGAGACAGAGAGACAGAGACAGAGAGAGACAGAGAGAGTGAGTGAGACAAGTGACTAACAGATTTGTGAATGGAAAAAGTTTCCGCTTCTGTCTTTTTCATCTCCTCTGGTAAATAAATAATAGAGCGCGGTCCGTTCTTTTTTCTGACTTTACGGCATGGTTTAAAACTCAGCCGATGAGGACTAGCAGCGTGAAGGGAGGGAACAAAACGAAGGAGATGGGATTGGCAGCATATTCTTGCCGGAGGTGGGGTCAGGGGAAGGAGGAAAAGCAGACATCCAAAGAGGCGGCGCTTGAAGAGACAAATGTGGTGGGTTTCTGGATTTCCTGTGGATTAAATCGACTCCTGCACAGAACGGAGGGCGATTCGACTGCCGGGATTTTCTTCCGACCGCAGGGTTCCACGAACATCGCTCCCGCTGCAATCCCAACCCTTGCTTCCTCGGCGTGGACTGCATGGAGACGTACGAGTACCCGGGCTACCGCTGCGGGCCTTGCCCACCCGGCTTTGAAGGCAACGGCACCTACTGTGCTGACATCAACGAAGTAAGCGGGCTGGGAGAGGAGGAGGAGGAAGGAAGGGTGTGTGACCCCGGGTTCATGCTCCTGACCAATTGCTCGTCGTGTCCCCCCGCAGTGTGCCTATGCCGACCCCTGTTTCCCGGGATCCAAATGCCTCAACACGGCACCTGGGTTTCGGTGTGAACCGTGCCCTCCGGGTTACAAGGGGAACCAGGTCTCCGGAGTCGGCGCCGACTACGCCAAAGCGAGCAAGCAGGTGAGGAAAGGACCATCAAGAGGGCCCCACAGGCATCTCCCCACTCATCCGAGACCAGCCGTTCCCCAAATCATCTCTCTCTCTCACTCTCAATCCCTCTGGTTGTTGGACTACAAATCCCATCAACCACAGACAGCCTTGGATCAACACTTCTTCAGTGTCGCTTATTTATTTATTTATTTATTTATTTATAGGTTGTCAATCTATGCAGCACTAAGCATAGATTCACCTCCAGAGTCTTCCTGCCTGCCTGTCTGTCTGTCTGCCTGTCTTTCTTTCTTTCTTTCTTTCTTTCTTTCTTTCTTTCTTTCTTTCTTTCTTTCTTTCTTTCTTTCTTTCATTGTCAGCTCCCTTCCTCCCATCCATTCATCATCAGCTCCTTCCTTCCTTCCTTCCTTCCTTCCATCCTTCCATCCATCCATCCATCCATCCATCAACAGCTCCTTCCTTCCTTGCTATCTCCCTTCCTTCTCCCCCCCTCCCTCCCTCCCTCCATCACCAGCTCCTTCCTTCCTTCCTTCCTTCCTTCCTTCCTTCCTTCCTTCCTTCCTTCCTTCCTTCCTTCCTTCCTTCCTTCCTTCCAACTCTAACCCCTTGTGATTTGAGCCCTGATCTGTCGACTGTATCCTTGTTCCCCTCCCAGGTTTGCACAGATATTGATGAATGCAATGACGGCAACAACGGGGGGTGCGACCCCAACGCCATCTGCACCAACACCGTGGTAAGCCTGGCACCTTCAGGTGGTTTTTTTCAGCATTGGAGGGACAGGAAGAGGAGGAGGAGGAGATGGTCTCCAAGGGGCTGGAGGTATCGCCAGTGTCAAATATTTTTGCTTTTTTCGGGGGGGGGGCTCTGTCCCTTTCCTTACAGGGATCCTATAAATGTGGACCATGCAAATCGGGATTTATCGGCAACCAGACGGGAAGCTGCGCCCCACAGAAGACCTGCCAGAGCCCGACCCACAACCCCTGCGACATCAACGGATACTGCCTGTTCGAACGCAATGGAGATGTTTCCTGTGCTGTAAGTTATCTCGGGGGAGGGGGGAATCAATACCCTACCCCCACCCCAGTGACCGGAGCTGGGCTCCATGATCCATAGAAATGAATTACATGATTAAAATTATTATTATTTGGTTGGCCGTGCCTTCGGCAAAAAAAATCTACAGGGTGCGATTACTGAAGCACCGCTAAGTGTAGCAACTTTGCTTTGCCTTTATACAGGCGTTACTAAGGCCCGGTGTGTGTGTGCGTGTGTGTGTGTGTGTGTGTGTGTGTGTGTGTGTGTGTGTGTGTGTGTGTGTGTGTGTGTGTGTGTGTGTGTGTGTGTGTGTGTGTGTGTGTGTGAGACCCAAAATGTCTGTGAAGATTCTCAGTCGCCCAGGCGCGTTTATCCAGAAATCGAGCCACGGAAACAGGACTTCTTTCCAACTCAGCTTCCAGATCATCTCACCTGGACGACTGAGGATTTCCACAGATGTGTTTCACCCCTGTTCTTCTTTGCGGCCTCCCCACGGCTATCCCCCCAGGAACATGGACCCAACAGATGAGATAGGTTGGGGGGGGGATCGGTCTGACCGAACAAACTTCTCCCGATCTTTTGCTGTTGTTCTCATAAGAACATCCGAAGAGCCCTGCTGGATCAGGCCAAAGGCCCATCTAGTCCAGCTTCCTGTGTCTCACAGGGGCCCCACCAGATGCGTCTGGGAGCGCACGAGACTAGATATCTGTCTCCTAATACCACTCCCCTGCAACTGGCCCTTAAGGCATCCTGGTTTTAAGCCTGGAGGTGACACATCTCCATCGTGGTTTGTAACCCGTGATGGACTTTTTCCTCCTGATCCCACTCCCCTGCCTCTGGTCCTTGAAGTATCCTGTTTTTTAAGCCTGGAGATGACACATCTCCATCCTGGTTTGTCACCTGGGATGGACTTTTCCTCCAGGAATCTGCCCAGTCCCCTTTGGAAGGCATCCAGGCCAGATGCCATCACCACCTCCTGTGGCAGGGAGTTCCACAGACTAACAACACGCTGGGTGAAAAAATATTTTCTTTTGTCTGTTCTCACTCTCCCAGCCCTCAATTTGAGTGGATGTCCCCTAGTTCTGGTATTTTGAGAGAGGGAGAAGAGCGTCCCTCTGTCCACTTGAACTCATGCCCTGCATTATTTCGTATATCTCAATCATATCTCGTTGTGTCCCTCCTCATCCAGTGCAACGTGGGGTGGGCCGGCAACGGGAACGTATGTGGACGAGACACGGATATCGACGGCTACCCCGATGAGCCACTGCCTTGCATTGATAATCATAAACACTGTGCCCAGGTAGGTCCCTGCCGCTGGGAAAATGGAGTGCGGGGCTGTGAACGGGGTACACCCGGCACCTGCGGCAGATCGGCCATTGAAGAGTCACGTCATTATATACCAGTGGTGGCAAACCTTTGGCACTCCAGATGTTTTGGACTACAGCTCCCAGAATTCCAAGCCTATATTGCCAATGACAGAGAACTGTGGGAGTTGTGGTCCAAAACATCTGGAGTGCCGAAGGTTCGCCACCACTGTTATATACAGTCGGAAACCCGTGTCTGCGGTTTCGCTTACTCGTGGTCTGAAATTATGAAAAATATTAAAAGAAAAAAGTAGGAATACAGTGGTACCTCGGATAACGAATTTAATTCGTTCTCCAAGGCAATTTGTTACCCGAAAAAAAATCGTTATCTGAAATGCAGTTTCCCACAGGAATGATTGGGACACCAATTAATTCGTTCCGGAGCCTAGGAAAATGACACAGACACCTGGGGTGTTTTTTTTTGCTCAAAACTCTTTATAAAGGGCACTTTAAATGTACAGATATGATGCAGCCCAGGATAACTCTTTTTTACTGATGCATGCTAGAAATTCGTTATCCGAGGCAGCCCATAGAGAAAATTCGTTATCTGAGGCAGCCCTATACCTAGAAATTGCAGTTCGTTATCTGAGGCAGCCCATAGGGAAAATCCATTATCCGAGACAGCCCTATACCTGGAAATTGCAATTCGTTATCTGAAAAATTCGTTATCAGGGGCATTTGTTATCCAAGGTATTACTGTATTTCCTCTTGTTAGCGGATCCTAACATCGCATTTGCCTTTTCTGCAGCAACATCACACGGTTGGCTCCTCTTCAGCAAGGGACCAGCGATGATTCCAACATCCCTCTTGCTCACAGTATCCAGTGATTTGTTCATTTATTATGTTTCGTTGCTACCGGTCTCCATCCCTACAATTTTTTTTCTCATGCAGGACAACTGCCGGTTGACTCCGAACTCAGGCCAGGAAGATGCAGATAATGATGGCATCGGGGACCAGTGTGATGATGACGCGGACGGCGATGGAATTAAGAATGTGGAGGTATACCCAAGTGTAGCTTGGGGGACTGTCATTAATCTTTGAGCTGGGCGGGCCAGGTGAGAGCAGAGCTACGAGGTGATTTTTTTTTAAAACTGAAAATCCTAGATTATTTGGGGCTTGAAAAATAATCCCTTGAAATGTTGTTTAGGGTCCTCTCCCCCTCAACGTTCTTACTCAGATTGTGGCCATTCAAGGTCGTGGTTTCCTTTATGGGGTCTATCCATCTCACGTTTTTTTGTGTTCCTCTTTTCCTGCTGCTGCCGGCTTCCGCCCACACAGGACAACTGCCGTCTCTTCCCCAACAAAGACCAGCAGAATTCGGACACCGACTCTTTTGGGGACGCCTGCGACAACTGCCCCAACGTCCCCAACAACGACCAGGCGGACACCGACGGCAACGGAGAAGGAGACGCTTGTGACAACGACATCGACGGGGATGGTGAGAGGAAAAAAAGGGAAGAGGAGGGAAGGAGGAAGAAGAAAGAAGTATGGGGGCTTTGGAGGGGTTAATGGGCTATGTGGTACTTGAAGGAGCAACCCCCTGTCTTGAAATCTTTGGGGCCTTATAACCATCACATTTTCGGGATTTTAGGGAGAAAGGGCTGATGGGAGCAACCGGTATGTAAATAGCCGTCGAGCCTTGGCTGGTGATTGGCTGGGGTTCTGTGAGGTCAGAGAGGGAGGTAAGAGGGCTGATGGGAGCAACCGGTATGTAAATAGCCGTCGAGCCTTGGCTGGTGATTGGCTGGGTTTCTGTGAGGTCAGAGAGGGAGGTAAGAGGGCTGATGGGAGCAACCGGTATGTAAATAGCTGTCAAGCCTTGGCTGGTGATTGGCTGGGTTTCTGTGAGGTCAGAGAGGGAGGTAAGAGGGCTGATGGGAGCAACCTGTATGTAAATAGCTGTCGAGCCTTGGCTGGTGATTGGCTGGGTTTCTGTGAGGTCAGAGAGGGAGGTAAGAGGGCAGGCAGAAGGCATTTTCCGGCTGCTAGAAGGGGCAGAAAGAAAGACGGAGAGGGAAGATTGGAGAGGAGAAGGAAGAGGGGAGGCCAACATGAGTAGACCCAGGATCGGTGGCGCCTGAGGTCATGAGCATTGGTGCTGGCCGAGAGCAGATATGGCCTCAGAACTGGACGGAAGGGGGGGCGATTCACACCCTTCACCGCCTCTTGCTCCCTCTCTAGGAATACCCAACGGGCTCGACAACTGCCTCAAAGTCCCCAACCCGCTACAGACAGATCGTGACGAGGACGGGGTGGGCGATGCCTGCGACAGTTGTCCGGAAATGAGCAACCCCACTCAGGTATGAGCGCCCCGGAAGGAAGGCTGGCGTGATACCTCCCTGGAACGTTAAGAAAAGATAGCCCTGAATCTAGAAACGTAGGGTGAAAGGAAGGACAGTTCCAGGCGATCCTGCCTACCTGCCTGATGAGCTAGTTTTCTACATGTCGGGGATTTTTGTTCTCTGTTTTAGAGTTTTAGAAAGAGTGAAAAGAGATGCTTTTAAGGCACCACTTCCCATCTATGGGCCACCTTGGGAATCTTGCATGGGTTCCATCTCCCATAATCCCCACCCAGTAGGGACACATTCTTTCTGGGAGTTGTAGTCTAACACACACACACACACACACACACAAAAAACATTTCCCAATTGGGGGGTGTTTTGTCTTGGAGGGGGGACCTGTTTTTGCTCACCGGAAGCTCTGGTGTCTTTCAGACAGACGTGGACAGTGACCTGGTGGGGGACGTTTGTGACACCAATGAGGACAGGTACGTTGAATAAAACCCCACGGAGGATGCGGTCACACATGACAAATGGGCCCCAGTTGTATCGATTCGGCCATTATTGAAACTGTTTTATAAATTTCCGTTCACACAATGCACGGGGAACCTCAATTCATTTGGCCCGCCATTTTTTTTTTTATGAACCAATCCCTGTATCAGTTCGATCCTTACCATTTCGGCATGTGTGTACATTGCCGTCAATTTACAACAACAAAAACAATCTTTATTTGCGGCCACAGGCCCAACCAATAAGGTAAAAATACATACATGAAGTTTTAAAAGGATAAAAGAGTAAAACCATTACAAAATTTTAAGATAGTTAAAACAGTTTAGGTAGTAAAATCCGTCAATTTATTTATTTTGAGAACAGGTTGGATTTGAGGGCACCATGTCCGCTGAATGGCCCCCATGCGTCTACCTTCTTTTTTTTTTTAACTTTAAAATATACTTAGCGATAAATCACTTATGTTTTCCTTTTATTTTTTTCCACAACAGTTTAGCGATGTATCGCTTTGCCGATGTCTTCCCTATTGCAACTGTCATCCCCGTTTTTGCATGAGTTATAGTTAATTCCACACACAAACCCAGCTTGCTAATAACAACAATAACCCTTTTAAATACTTTTCTACATTTATCCAGAGACAGGGGGTGCCTCTGCTAACAGTTGGAAGTGACAGGAAAATAGCAATGTATCACTTAAGATTTTTTTTTAATGAAAAAATAATGGAAGTGTTTGGAGAAGACAGAACAGGCCATTACTGTACTTATAGGCAGCTCAGGGTATCATGATTTATCTCAGAGGTTCTCAGCCGGTGGGTCCCCAGATGTTCCTGGACTGCAACTCCCAAAAGTCTTCCTCACTAGCAGAGCTGGCCAGGAATTCTGGGAGTTGCAGTCCAGGAACATCTGGGGACCCACCGGTTGAGAACTACTGAGAGTGCTTCTCCATTACACTCCCACTAATTATAGCTTTAGTTATATCCCTTCTTCCTTGTTGTTGTTGTTTTGACAGTGATGGTGACGGCCACCAGGACAGCAAGGACAACTGCGCAGAGGTCCCCAACAGCTCCCAGCTGGATTCGGATAACGACGGCCTGGGAGACGAATGCGACAATGATGACGACAACGACGGGATCCCCGACTACGTGCCACCTGGACCGGACAACTGCCGTCTCATCGCTAATCCCAACCAGAAGGATTCGGACGGTGAGCGCGTGAAGGATGGGTGCTTGAATTCACAGCCACTTGGACCGAGAGGTGGACATGGTTCACCTCGATGGACCTGCAAGAAGGCTCCCTGGTGGGCGACGCTTCCCAGCGTCCACCGCTCGCTTTGATTGCAAAAGCAGCCAGGTTCTCTTCCCCCCTAGAGATGGAATAAGGATGATAAATCAGTGGCGTGGCTTCAGTTCCCCAACAATAGGGTCTTTGGGAAGTGACGCCCCACTGCATCTGGAGGGCTAGAAGTTAGGAACGGGCTAGGTGAAGAATGTTTATTTTTCTTTTAATATCGTTTAACGGGCAAGAGGTTCCCAATAATTCAGGGGCCGTTGAGTGGCCTGTAATCAAGACAGCAAAATCGGTATTATGAGAAAACAAAGAAGCGGGTCCTCAACTCGGGAGGCACGAATTTTCAAGCAGAGGCACCTCGTGAGGAGGTAGGATCCCCTGGAGAAAGCAGTATTACTGGGAAAGGCGGGAGGCAGGAGGAAATGAGGAAGAGCCAATATGCGATCGACTGACACAAAAGGAAGCCATGGGGTCGAGCTTTCGAGAGCTGAACAGGATATTTTGGAGATGGGTCGTTTGTGGGGCCGCCATGAGTCGGAGGCGAGTTGACGGCACGTAACGACAGCAACAAAACATCTTTGGGGGATTTACCTATGAAAGTAACTGTACGAGCTTCCGAGGCCCACAGGTCTCTTCTTCAGGCTTTAGAGCTACAAATATTAAGCCGACCCACAGTGTTTACCCTCCTGTTCTTGTGCTGGTCCTCACGGGCAGGCAACGGCGTGGGAGATGCATGCGAGGAAGACTTTGACAACGACACGGTGGCCGACCAGCTGGACGTCTGCCCGGAGAGCTCCGAAGTCACACTGACCGACTTCCGGGCGTACCAGACGGTCATCCTGGACCCCGAGGGCGACGCCCAGATTGATCCCAACTGGGTGGTCCTCAACCAGGTACAGCAAGTGTTTGTTTTAGCATCACAAAAAGAGGAGATCTGACGTTTGGATTGCAGAGGGGCTGCCTGTAAGCAGCTGAGAGGCATAGCCAATGGCAAACATTCGGCGTTTGGGCCGGATTGGGCGCTGAGGCCGCCAGTTGCCGATCCCGAGATTGTGGGATTTAAAAGAGATCTTTGAGATGTAGGTCGTTCCTTCCACGGCAGCCTCAATCTGCCTCCCGGCCTCCTGCGCCCGATATTTTGGATACGGCGAAGCATTTTCCTTACCCTTCTAATGTCTTTAACCCCATTCTCCCCTTCAGGGTATGGAAATCGTTCAGACGATGAACAGTGATCCAGGCTTGGCTGTAGGTAGGTAAGACCTCCAGACCTCGGCGGTCTTGTAGACCCATCGCTCTCCTGGACTACATTTCCCAGAATTCCATGGTGGGCATCTAAACTTAGAGAGCACTCACATGTCCAAAGACATCCACGTTGTGGGCTTTGTATTTATTTATTATATTTTGAATTGGTTGGAAATTAATAATAATAATAATAATAATAATAATAATAATAATAATAATAATAATAATAATAATAATTTAATAATAATCTTATTATATTATAATATTATTATTATTTCCAACAAGATTCTTCTTCTTATTATTATTCTTATTTCTTCTTCTTAATTTCCAACCAAAATGAACTATTATTATTATTATTATTATTATTATTATTATTATTATTATTATTATTATTATTATTATTATTATTATTATTTCCAACCAAGACTAATAATAATAATAATTTCCAACCAAAATGAACTATTATTATTATTATTATTATTATTATTATTATTATTATTAGTAGTAGTAGTAGTAGTAGTAGTAGTAGTAGTAGTAGTAGTAGTAGTAGTAGTAGTAGTAATTTCTTTGCTGCCTTTTCTTAACACTGGCTCTGTGGGACAGGATACACGGCGTTCAACGGGGTGGACTTCGAAGGCACTTTTCACGTCAACACTGTCACCGACGATGACTATGCTGGATTCATCTTTGCTTACCAAGACAGTGCCAGCTTCTACGTGGTCATGTGGAAGCAGACAGAACAGGTGTACTGGCAAGCTACCCCTTTCCGAGCCGTGGCCGAGCCTGGCTTGCAGCTCAAGGTAAGCCGTTGCCCTCCAGAAACGGCTTACATCCCTCTGGAGGGGGTACCCAGCGGTCATGTAGTCTGACTTGCTGTGGACCTCTTGCATTTTTACTCACTGATTTCTCTGCTTCAAAGCCTCGAAGGAAGAGAGCTTTGTGAGCATTTACACTTCTTAGAAACCTAGGAAATTATGCCCCTTTTACACACCTTACACACACAGATCCTCCCTGTGTAGAAGCAGTCTATCCTAAAACAAACCTTGCATTTTGGAGGGGTGGCTTTCTCTCTTTTGCAAGGGGTCACCTTCTTTGTTTTTTGTAAGCCGCGGTCCTCCTTCAAGACTCTCTTGTCCTATTTCCGCCGTAGGAGCTGCTAAATGGAGCCTCCTTGGAAGGAGGAGTCTACCTTAGTCCTGAGCTAAAAGGCCCCATGCACAAAAGAACGCAAGCAGCCCCCTTTCCGTGGGCAAAAAAAAAAAAAAACCCACCTTGCTGGCTTCACGCCATTTCCCTGCTTCCGGAAGAAATCGTTCTGACGACCTCCGTTCTCTCTCTCTCCTCCCCGGCAGTCGGTGAAATCCAAGACGGGACCCGGGGAATACCTCCGCAACGCCCTGTGGCACACCGGCCACACCCCGGGCCACGTGCGTCTCCTGTGGAAGGACCCACGCAACGTAGGGTGGAAGGACAAGACCTCGTACCGTTGGCGCCTCATCCACCGGCCCCAAGTGGGCTATATCCGGTGAGGAACGGGATCGGGATGAGGTCCTTTGACATATTTGAGGGAGGCAAGAACCCCGTCAGGATCTTTTCCTTTGCATCCACGTAAGAGGCGGGCTGGTGGGAATGAGTGACCTCCCTTGGCCATGAAACCACCACGAGTGAATGTCTTTTCGAAGGCTTTCACGGCCGGGATCTGATAGCTGTTGTGAGTCTTTTGGGCTGCTTGGCCGTGTTCTGAAAGTTTTTCTTCCTGACGTTTCGCCAGACTCTGTGGCCGGCGTCTACCCAGGGCAAGGAGCTCAGGGAACTAGGAGTTTCTCTCTGTGCTCTGGGTTATATGAGAAAAGGAAACCCGGGGTATAAATATGATGTGGGTTATGATAATTAATCATAAACCAAGCTATTCATATTAGATGGATTATCTGGAGGGGAGAAATCTCGATGACTTATCCATCCATCCATCCATCCATCCAACTATTCCACCCACTCATCCATTATTCCATCCATCCATCCATCCACTATTCCACTCACTCACCCATTATTCCATCCATCCATCCATCCATCCATCCATCCATCCATCCATCCATCCATCCATCCATCCATCCATCCATCCATCTGCGCATTCGTCCATTCATTTGTTCACCCCTTCCTTCATCCGTTTGTTTCTTTCGTTTGTGTATTACACCGCTCCACGCGTGCAAAGGAGTCTCCTGGGTGGCAAGCAACAAACGAATGCGAATCATATCACCGTAGAAGTAAACAACAAAACAAACAAAGGAGAAAATTCAGGACTGATTGACTCAATGCGACAAATCGATACACCAGACTGTCCAGTCCTCCGGTTGGGAAAGCATTGCTCGGGTGTGGGTGCCAAAACCCGGTGCGGGTCCCATTTTAATTGACAACACATCCCCCTCCCCCATGGAGGTGGCGTCTGGGTCCCCATTTGAGGATGGTGGCCTGGGAGTGTTTGCGTGCACGTCCTTCCACCGCTTGCGTTTCCCCCTTGTATGGCTTCCCCTCTGGACTGGTTCACAGGGTGGGCCCCAAGCACCATTGTCTGGGTCGCCATGGCAACGCCATGGGCCTGGAATGCTTTGGCTCTCCTCTTCCCCTCTTCCCTCTTTTTAAATGCAAAAAAGAGAGAGAGAGAGAGAGAGAGAGAGAGAGAGAGGGAGGTTTTATACAATGAGGACACACACAGACACACACAGAGACACAGACACACACACACACACACACACACACACACACACACACACACACACACACACACACGGGACGAATGGGACTCTTGCAAAGAGCTCAAATCTGCCAGCAATTCCACCCCAGGAGCGCAGGGGTTGAACCACTGCTTTTGTGTGTTTGTGTGTGTGTGTGTGCGTGTTTGTGTGTGTGTGTGTGTGTTTTGAGCATATTGAGGCCCGATTGTGCCCTGGCTGAAGAAACAGGACCTGGCAGCTTTCCCCTTTGCTCCTTCGAGCTGTCCCGGGTTCGAGGCCCCGGAGGGGACAAACGTTGTCGGGCGCAGAAGTTCGGGCCACCGCCGGTGGGTGCCTCACTATCTTTGGGTCGATCAGAAAAAAAGCTTTCAACAGAAATTGCTTTTTCATTCCGTTGCAGGTTAAATAATAATAATAATAATAATAATAATAATAATAATAATAATAATAATAATAATAATAATAATAATAATAATAATAATAATAGCAGCTTGCCGAAGGCCACCCACACTGTCTCTACTTCAGAAGATACCAATAGCAACAGTAACAGCAAAACACCATCATCATTATAATCATCATCAACAAGAAGAATGACAATAATGATAACAATAACCAGTGGCAATATTTAACAGACACTTTGTTAAAACTTGTATCTTGCTTAAAACTTGTATTGGTTACACATAAGGTCAGTCAGTGTTTTTATAGTTTTGATGCGCTGTCCCTGGTAGAGGCATTTTTTGACTCATCATCATCATCATCATCATCATCATCATCATCATCATCATCATCATCATCATCATCATCATCATCATCTTTCCCCCTGCCTCTAACGTGCCTCTGAATGTTAATGCCTCTTAATTTATCATATCCAGGGATCACTCATTATAACGGTCTCCTCAGGAGTAAACAGCACACTCTTGAAACGCTGGGACCGGCCGAAACCATGACGGCTCTTGAAAGCCAGTTACTGTATACAAATTAAATTAAATTAAAATGGGAGGGGGGGATGTTTCTCATCTGCCATGCCCTTCCAGAAAGCCCTCCCCCCCCCGCCGCCGCCACCAGTTGCAATCTCCTGTCTCCTTGGGTGTCCCCCTCTCAGGGTGCTGCTCTATGAAGGAACTCAGATGGTGGCCGATTCGGGCGTCATCCTGGACTCCACCATGCGAGGAGGGCGCCTGGGTGTGTTCTGCTTCTCCCAAGAGAACATCATCTGGTCCAACTTGCAGTACCGCTGCAATGGTGAGCTGTTGGAGGGCATTTGGGGTGGTGGGGGATGTGAGCCCAGTGTGGATAAATCTGCATGGTGGCTCTCCATGGTCACGTGCCCATGAGCCAAAGGTAGGGAAGACTCAGAAGCGCTCGATCCTTCCCTTCTTCCAAGGGTGCCCTGGGACGTTGCAGCTTCCCCCAAGGCCACCCAGGCTGGTTTTTCTCCCGGTAGGAGTCAAACTCCCAATCTCTGGCTGCACAGACAGGTTACTGGTTAAAACGTTTATTTCTTGGGGGAGTGTTCCTCTCCTCCGCCTCAGCAAAGCCTGGTCTTCAAGGTTTGGAGAAAGTATTTCAGGGGGACCTTGGCTGTCAAAGGGATGTGTGCGTGTGTATGTGTGTGTGTGTTAAAAACAAGACATTGCCCCCCTTTTTCCAAAGGAAGGAAGGAAGGAAGGAAGGAAGGAAGGAAGGAGAAGGAGCTGATGATGAAAGGAAGGAAGGAAGGAAGGAAGGAAGGAAGGAAGGAAGGAAGGAGCTAATGATGGAAGGAAGAGGTTGAGGAAGGAAGGAAGGAAGGAAGGAAGGAAGGAAGGAAGGAAGGAAGGAAGGAAGGAAGGAAGGAAGGAAGGAAGGAAGGAAGGAAGGAACGGTTGAGATCTGTTTTGATGGAATAGCATGCTAATTTGTGAGGCCCAACCATTTTGCTGCCTGACGCAAAGTTGAGTCACCCTTGACTGCAAAAAAACAAAACAACCCCCCCCAAAAAACTTTCTGACAATGTTGTCAAGGGGATATAATACCCTCCCATGGAATGCCCTCCCAAGTGAGATCCGCCTGGCGCCAACATTGATGACATTTCGGTGCCAGGTAAAAACCTTCCTGTTCCTGAAGTTTTTTAATTGATACAACATAGACTGTGGGTCCTTTGATGGCAATTTTAGTGTGATGATTTTCGTATAAGGTTTTGTTGTTGTTTTAATTATTTATTGATATTTGATGTTTTAACCGTTTTAATTCCTTATTGTAAGCCGCCCAGAGACCTTTGGGTAGTGGGCGGCATATAAGTTGTAAAAATAAATAAATAAAATAAATAAATAACACGCCACCGCTCCCCAGAGCTGTAGGCGAGCTTTGGATAGCACCAATTCCGGTCCTCCGAAAGAGAGACAAGGCCTAGGAACAGGTACAAACCCTTGAATGGGAGGCATTGGCTGTTTTCTGCATCGGAGGCCAATGCACCCCCTTTGGCCACCGCTCATTCCTTGAGCCGCCGTACGTTGGCCAACAATAATTTCCAGGCTTCGTGGAGGGTCAGGCGGGCAAGGAAGCCATGACGTCTGGAGAGGCACGAGTTTTAAGTTCGTGTCTTCTGTAGACTGTCTAATAATGTAACGCTGGCCAAACTTCCCATGAAACCTATCTGTTTCCCCCCTCTCCTTCTTTTTTCTGGATAGATACCATCCCGGTGGACTTTGAACCCTACCGCAGGATTTTATTAGAAGGCCCATGAAGGTGGACACGTCACGGGATTCGCCCCACCGTGGAAAGCAAAAACCAAGCTTCAGAAAGACTTGCGATGGCCCTGACCCCCTGATACCGGACCTCATTCCTGCCCCCACCAAACCCCCGCTCATCCGCAGGGTTGACCAGAGTCTGTGGCCGTGGGGCATTTGCAAAGGATTATGGGGCAGCGAGGGCTCCAGCCAATAGGAAGGGGTCTGCCCTCTGGGGTTCCTGTCTCGTCTTTTTGTGGAGAAACACGAATTCACCCATAAAAATTTGGTTGTTTTCTACCTCCTCGATCCTGTCGTTGATGGGCATGTAGGGCAAACAGGTGGACAGTGAGGTTTTTTGATATCCGCCCATGCTCAGATTTTTAAACCTGCATTTGTAAATCGTCTTTCAGTGCCACTTCTCCCTTCTTCCAGAGTATTCCCACTCTTCACCCTTCAAACAAACAATCCCCGGGAAAACAGGATTCCTGTTATAGGCCATGCTTTGATTTTTGAAGGCTGTTTTCCTGCTGATTTATTCCGTACACGGACAGCATGTGAGATGTGTCGGTTGGGGCAGAATGGGTAGGTTTTTTCTGGGATTGATCCTCAGATTTCCCCGTTTACCTCAGCGAAAACTGGGTGACACGAAAGCGCATAGGTCCATATTCGGTGAGGAGGCGAACTGCGCAATGCTTTTAAAATAGAAATAAGAGCCTGAATTCAACCCCAAAGTGGCTGCTTCCAGCATGTAGTAAACCCTTATAGACATATTTTGGGATGTTGTTATGAGTGATCCACTCACCTCCATTGACCACCTATAAATGCTGGTTTAATAAGGGTTCTGTTCTCTTAATCACAGTAACAATAATAATGATGGTTCCTTTCTCTGCTATTTAGTTTTCTTATTATAAAGAAACAAACCAGCCTCAAAGTTCCTTGGATATTCCTTTAAAAAAAAGTAACTGTAGTAAGGAGTTAGTTATGGTTCAACACCCCCTGCCACAAGTACCCTTTAGTCTGGAAAAAAAGGTGCCTGAGGGGGGATATGATTGAGATGTACAAAATAATGCAGGGCATGAGTAAAGTGGAGAGAGGGAAGCTCTTCTCCCTCTCACAAAATACCAGAACTAGGGGACATACATTCAAAGTGAGGGCTGGGAGAGTAAGAACAGACAAAAGAAAATATTTTTTCACCCAGCGCGTTGGTAGTCTATGGAACTCCCTGCCACAGGATGTGGTGATGGCATCTGGTCCGGATGCCTTCAAAAGGGGATTGGACAGATTCCTGGAGGAAAAATCCATCACAGGTTACAAACCATGATGGAGATGTGTAATCTCCAGGCTTAAAACCAGGGTACTTCAAGGGCCAGATGCAGAGGAGTGGGATCAGGAGACAGAGATCTAGTCTCGTGTGCTCCCGGACGCATCTGGTGGGGCCACTGTGAGATACAGGAAGCTGGACTAGGTGGGCCTTTGGCCTGATCCAGCATGGCTCTTCTTATGTTCTTATGAACATAACAACATAATCTGTTAACCTTATAGCTGCAGTTCTTCAAAAGTAACCAGTTCCTTCCCCACAACACTGTGAACTTTTGAGTTGTTTTCCGAAAACAGAGACACGGTTTTCGTCCAACAGCAGAAGGCCCTCAGCACCCTGCAGTCCTTCCTCTTCTGTCTTTTAAAAGAGACATCCCCACCCCATCAGGAATGATAAAATCAGTTTAAGAAGTTGCCCCCCTTTCTCTGTAATGCCCTCCCAAATTCACTTAAGAATTGGGAAGTCGTCATGTTGCCCCGAAATTTTGTCCCCAGGAACTAATGATAGGTCACTAGTCCTTCACAACAAGTTATTTCCAGGCCTTCTTGGTCAGCCAATGTTCCTACCAAAACCCAGGGTGTTCCAGCCTGCACTCAGGTTTTAATCTCCTTCCTTCCGATGCCTGGTTGGATTCGGGAGCCAACCTCGAAATTTCGCCAGGAAACGTCTCTTGCCTCCGACGTGTGTCCCCCACTTTCCCGCCGGCTTCTGCAGACGTGCCCGAGACAGCGGGAGGCCGGGACAAGTGCAATATTTGTGGGCAGGCAAACAACACTGCACTCTGTCCCATTCCTCCCGCCGACTGGGAAACCGGGAGATAAGATAGGTGATTTGGGCTTCTCCTCGAAGGGCGCTCTTCCGAGACTTCGAAACAACGAATGCCATCCTTTGGCGAGGAGCTGATTGAGGCTTGGTTTAGGGTCCGACGCATTTGATGGCTTAGCGGTTGATGAATTGGGCTCCCCGGCTTTGGGTCGCTGAAACTTTGCCCAAAGTTGGGCACGAATCCATTTGGGCCGAACCATGCACGACACGAAAAAAGTTCTCAGCATTTGAAAGCAAAAGCAGGCGAAAGAAAGGAATGAAGGGTGGCTGAATCCGAAAGCCGTTGAGAAGCAGATGGGAAGAGGAAAACAGGTCCACCCTGACCTGTTGCGGGCTCCTGGCTCAACCATTAAACGTGGAAAACGATGCCACTAGTTCTTCTATACAACAAAAACAAAGTTGGAGAAGTTTGCCTCTCAGGAATGTTCCCTTTCTTTGGCTCACCGTGGCCGGTCTCTCTCCCACCCATAAGTACCCCCATGCCGCCACCGGTTAAATAATCACCCGCCTGGCCGAGTGGTTCGGAGGGTTGCTGGGGTGACGGGTGTCCCAGCAACGGACAAATGAATGCCACACTCGCCCGGAGGCTGAGAAAGCTTGGGTGCGAGGGGACGAGGCGTCCGCCCCCCCTCCTCCTCATTCACATTAGAAGGCCTGGGAAAGAGACTTCAGCCTAGAACAAAAGTAGTGTCCACATTCGTGTGGATTTGCACGGCCTTTTTGCATATTCCCAGCTGGGACTTCTCTCTTCTCGTTCAACCTGTTTGTGATGCTTCAGTAGGAAAGATTTGTATTGTAACTCTCGCTTGGCTTTTCTTACTATATTACACCCCCTACACACACACACACCCTCAACCTCTTCTATCATTGAAAAAAAATTGGGACCAAGAAGGCAATAAGGAGGAATAAGGTCCTGTGAAGGTATCACACTTCACCTCTAGAACATGCAAGGCCGGCTCATCAAATCCTGACTCTCAAAACAACGCTGCAAGATTATTATTATTTTTAAAAAACATCATCTTCTCACCTTCTTGGGAAATGTATTTCGCCCAGCACGAAAAGTCGAGCGCAAAACGCCGAATTCGCACAAGTGCCTTAAAACGGTCTGAGGCTCCGTTTTGGTAGTTAAATCAAGGGTGCCAGCAGCCCTGCCGGACCCTGCGCTTTATTACGAAGGTGGGTGAGATTAAGGTTGCCAATTCCCCCCCGCAACAGCCTGGCTCCTTGGCCGTCAAGAAGAGGAATGGAAACGGGGTTGCCACATGTTAGAGGAAGCCCTGGTCTCCGGCGCTGCTGAGAACGAAACAGGAGATGTGTGGTTGTTCCGTGGTTATAGCATCTCAAGAGTTCCACCTGTCCCACAAAAAGGCGCAGGTGCAGGGCAGCTTGGAGAAGTTGGCAATCCCGAAAGCCCCCTGTTGGTGGAGAAAGAGGACAGGTCAAAAGGGCAGCTTGGCTTCCTCAGCTTTGGGGAGGGAGAGAAGGATGATCCCCCAAACACCATTTCTCCCCGAAAGGGGGTTCCGGGGGGCTCCCGTTTTCCTGGCCTCGATTCTCCGAGGTTTGGGTGCTTCTCTGTTTTAGGCCCCGGCTGGCTGTCAGTTCCAGTGCAACTTTTGTTCTGAAGGGTTGTCGCTCTCCCCCCCACAATAGAGCCGCCCGGGATGGGAGCGCCAGCAACAATGGGAACATTTCAACGCTGAAACCCATTCAGGCAACAAAGGCAGCCCTCTTAAAACGGCAACGCTCGGGCCTCGGAGGGGAGGGGGACACGCATCAGAGGACGGAGCAAAGAGGCAAGTTTCTTGGCTTTGGTCTCCAGTTTGGATGCAAACCTGCCACCTAGATAGAAATCGAGGGTGCCTCTGAGCATACACAGAGCGAGTCTCGACTTGCAAATAATTGCTTATGAGTATTAAGCTACTGGTAAATTAAGCCTCCCCTCTCTCTTTTGCAAAACTAAGTGACCTTGCAATTATTAAAGCATAGCTAAGTGACATTGCAATGGTTAAAACAATTAAGTTACATTGCAATTATTAAAAGGTAACTAAGTTACATCACAGTTATTAAAAGAACGATATTATCTTGCAGTTATTAAAATAACTAAGTCACTTGGCAGCTGCCTAGATGCCCTAAGCACATCCGATCTCACCTGATTTTGGAAGCTAAGCAGGGTCGGCCCTGGTTAGTACTTGGATGGGAGACCACCAGGAAATACCAGGTGCTGTAGGCGCCTGGAGTAGGAATTGGCAAGCCACTCCAGTATTCCTGCCAAGAAAACTCCATGGACATGGAGTCACGAAGAGTCGGTCACAACTGTAACGATGCAACACACACACAAGTCACTTGGCAGTTGTTAAAATATAAACAAACCGCATTGCAATTATTAAATCAAAACTGAATTACATTGCAATGAGACATGTTTTGTGGCACTTAAATTCATGTCTCAACTCCCAGTATGGTGCAGTGTGTAGAGTGACTAAGAGGGTAGCAACTAGAATAGTAAAACAATTTCTTTGGCATTACAATAATGCTAGGTAAATTACTTTTGAATCAGAAGGAACAGCCAGTAGGTTGCGCTATGAGCCCAGGCGTCGTGATTCTATGAGAGCTGGGTGACGAGTTTATTCTAGTTAGAAATGAACATAAACGTGGACCCCTTCCTTTTCCTCATTCCAGAGAGTATCTCTGGCTCAGACGGAGCCTGATTAATTCCCCAAACAAAGAATCCAGAGGTCCGTGGAGGCGCAGAATTCCTGCCCTTTAACTATCACATGTTAAAAGTTGGCACAAGCGGGAAATGCCCTCTGTACATGCCCGGGAGTGCTCTTGTTGCCTCGCCTGGGTCCCCAGGCTGAGCCCACCTGTGAGAAGAAAAGCCAAGCGAAGAAATCAAGGGAAGAGTTAAAAGTCAGATCCAAGAGTTCAGGAGCGAGGAGATGACAGACAACAAAACTTGCTGGGAATAGAGCAGTGTAAGAGGAAAAGGTTTCAGAGAGGGTAGCCGTGTTCGTCTTTTCAAGAATTTAAGGCCAAAAGAAAAGAAAAACAAAACAAAACAAAACAAAAGACACAAACCTGTGGCACCTTAAAGACTCACTTTCATATTGTGATGTAACGTTTCGCGGAATGAAATGTATATCCCGTCTCGTATTATATGTCACACCTGATTCTGCTGCTATATGTCTGAAGAAGTGGCCGTGTCCACGAAACGTTACATTAAAATATGAAAGTTAGTATTTCAGGTGCCACGTGTTTTGTGTCTTCTGTTTTGTTTTGTTTTTCTTATATTTTGGCCTTAAATAAGAGAAAAAGAGATCCCCCCCCCCGCAACCTGGGATACAACAGCTGAGACCAGTTCACAGCATGGAATAGGAGTGTGTATGTGTGTGTGGGGGGGAGGGGTCCCCTAATTCTCCCCTCCAACAGTGACAGTAGGCATAATCGCAAAGAGGTGAGGGGTGGTAACTTTTTCTGATAGTTTTATTTGCAGCGATTTCACTTAAATCAGAGCCTTTAATTGCTAAAACAATTGGCTACGGATGAGTGTGGGTGGGCGTGGGGGTATTTCTCTCCCCCCCCCCCCAGAACTAATGATGGTTTTGTTTCTGGACAAGGTCATTTTAGGGAGAAAGCCAGGATAGAAATGTTTTGAATAAATTAAATCAATAAGAAATAGAAACCACAGGCCTAATGGCTGGAATTTGAGGGATTGTATCCCAGAAAACGCACAGGAATAGGGACAAGGGAAACCCGCAAGGATGCATGCTACTCTCCCTAGCGGCACCTCCTGTTTCCAGCAGGCACGCCGGATAAACTAAAATCATGCTAAAGGCACCCTCCGGCAAACATGTGTGCTTGTTTTAGGTGTTTCTGTGGGCTAGATTGGATTTTGTATTTATTTAATGTATTTATTCGATTGCTATAATTCCCACTTTGGGCGGGTCATAATAAGACAGAAGGATAATCGATAGCAGGACATAATAAAGCAGTGGAAACAATACAACTTAAATTTTAAAATGCAGCATAATGAGGTGACAGGCTGACGGAAGGAAGGGAGGGAGGGAGGGTAAGCCCTTATCAAGGCAGGGAAGGAAGGAAGGAAGGAAGGAAGGAAGGAAAGAAGGAAGGAAGGAAGGAAGGAAGGAAGGAAGGAAGGAAGGAAGGAAGGAAGGAAGGAAGGAAGGAAGATGGAAGGACAGAAGAGGTGGAAGAAGGAAGGAAGGAAGAATGGATAGATAGATGGAAAGAAGAAATGAAAGAAGGATGAAGATGTTTTTGCGAATGGTGCTTTTGTGAATTTCGTTGCACGTGTATCCTATGTATATATGTACAATGCCAATAAACTGAAATTGAATTGAAATAGACAGAAGAAAGGAAGGAAGGATGGAGAGAGGGAGAGGGAGAGAGAGATGGCAATTTTTAATAAATAAATAAATAAATAAATAAATAAATAAATAAATAAATAAATAAATAAATAGATAGTTGAGTAATGGAGCCCCATTCTTTGCGGCTTTTAAGACTCCAAGGTCAACAAGCACTTAAGAGCCCGTTAATTCACGTCCAGTTTGTCGCTCTGGAAAGTGTGCTGAGTTGCGGGATTAAAAAAAATTGTACCCCACGTCCGTCACCCTTCAAGAAAAATAAAAGGCGACCACGCATCCCCCTAAGCGCCACTCAAGGCACTAAACTTGTACCTGGTCCTGATCTCACTCACCCCGTAACCCCGTAACCTTCCCGCTGCTCTTGATGAAGGGAGAAGATAAATAAGATAAATGGAAGTTACACCCTTCGCCCTGGGCAAACCTGAGGTTAGAAGCCTATCAGGCGGATGCTGTCGTGACCAAGACTGGCAAGCAGAAACCTGGGTGACGTTTGGGACAATGGTTAGAGTTCAGGTTCACCTCATTTCCCAAAGGTCCCTGTTTTGAAAGCTGCTTCAAAACAAACCTGGCCCCCACCCACCATTAAAATCTAAAGTTACCCTCTCAAGAATGAGGAAGAAAAGTCCTGTTAGACCAATTTGCTGGCCATAACTTGAGACCCATCCGACTCGTCTGGGTATCGTGTACTTGGATGTGTTGGGCCCGCCCCACCTCTTGGGGGTGCTCCGGAGCCATCGTGCCATTTGCCCTGGGTGTGTGTGTGTGTTTCGGGGCAGGGATACGGAAGCCCATCGTCCTTTTAAGGGTGATCCCGGCCGTTTCCCCACTCCCTCTTTTTTGGAGACACGGAGGGATTTGAACTCTGGATTCTGCCGCCGCGACCGGCCCTCCCAACCGACGTCGGAGCAATAAAGCAAAATAACATTGTCATAATGGTCTATTTGCAGTACAACATTAAACAGAGAACAAGGAATATAAAGCCATTCCAAAGCAGGAAATAGACAAACTTTACAAGTCTCAAGGAAATCCCCAGAGTTTAAGATGGGGGTTATTTTCTGGCCATAGCTATTTTAATGGACACAAGGCAGCATCAATTCTTAAATACTGTACATTAACACCCCCCCCTCCCAAACTTCCATCAGACAGGAAAAAAGGGATCCTTTAAAATGAACTCACCAGGCACTGCCCTGAAAAGCTTTCAAATAATTTGTTACTGTTTCCATTAACAATTACATCTTGGCTTCTTCTCCTGTTATTTGTTACTTTTCATGATTTTGTTTTTAAGTTCTTAGCAACAAAATAGCCTAAAAGCGAACCATCAGCACACACAATGATTTTTCATTGAAATATGACTGCGGGTGTCAAGCTTAGTCACTCCAGGCGGGTTCGTGGCTTTCCATCATCATGAAATCTTAAAATACAGGTCTGTCTCCTCCAGATGCAAATTTATGCCACCTCGATATTTTGGCACCCTGGATCAAAACCACCCAACCACCACTTCCTGCTTCCAACCAAGAAGTGGAAAAAAAAAAAAACAAAACCGGAAGCTAATTTTGGAGGGGGAAAAACTGGATGAAGACAAGCTCCTGTTAGAATATACACAGACCATTGTCCCTCCTGTCAAAGAGCACTCCTTCTAGGTACGGAGTCAGCTTCTGGATTCGTGATGCCGATAAGATGGATAAGAGGTTGTATTCCTCCATAAGGCACATTATTAAATTGGAGTTCATTGCCAAGAGATGTGGTGATGGCTGCCAACTCCCAAGGCTGTAAAAAAGGTGATAAGTTAAATGAGAGATTATCCGTGTCGTCGGCAGCTACCAGTCAAGCTGGCGAAAGGGACAGATGTGCGTCCCTGCTTGAACTCATCGGAGGAAAGTCAAGATAGAACTACAACTTAAAAATATTTTACAGGTAGACTGCTTCTGAACAGGGAGGGTCCGCCTACATCTTCCTGTCCATCTTTCATTAATTTGTTCCATATGTTTTTTAAACTATCATGGCACCATCATGTGGAAGTACCTAGGATAATTTTGCGAAGTTGAAAAGTAGTTTCAGGGGAGAAAGGGAGAGAGTTACACCATCCCCATCTGGGAAGGAGAAATCAAGGAACTCTGCATTTGAGAAATTTAACCTCCAACTCAAAATGTTATATTTTAAAAATAATACAGTACATTGAGTTACTTCTCAGTAGCCTAGCCAGGTTCGGCCTTATAATGAAGCTGCACTGGTAGTTAATCCACTGTGCTTTACAGATGTGTTACCATGCCTTACAAGGGCCTAGAAAAATACAGAGTGCTCTCTGGTTCCCCCTAATGGGCAGATGTGACATTGTAGCTCAGAAATATTTATAAAAGGACAAAGGATATCCAGCTTTCCACATGGGACTGGTATGGGAACAACATGCAACCTATTAAAAAAAACAACTAAATGTCCTTTAAAAGTAATTTTTGAACCCAATAATAATGATGATGATTTTAGAACTGCAGATTTGGAAGGGACATCGAGTCTAGACCATCAAGGAGGCACACAGAGGGAATTGAACCCCCAAATGCCAGAGACTTAAACTGCTGAGCTATCCCACAGTTTCACTTCCTGCACCAAAGTAACTTAGGTGTCTCTTGTTCATGCAACAAGTAACTGCCTAGTAACTAATTACCTGACTTGTAACTCGGAAAGTAACTAGTTACATCGAAGTACGTGCCTTAGAACTTGTTGTTTCCACACCACAATGCATTAGCCCCATGGGTCCAGGGAGATGCCTGTTTGGTTGGCTCGGGAAAACATTAACCGCCATCGCGACGTCACCCGCCCGTCACCCTATATATAGCTACACCTCTTAAAATAAGGCTGTTTCTAATAGTCACTGTGCCCCACACCCTTGCGTTTTACTTCCCATTCAGAGCTGAGATTAAATTAACCCCACTTAACATGAGTTTTGCTCTCCTGTTTTTTTTTTATTTTTTTTTTTTAAAAAGAGGGCTGTGTTAACACGGCAAGGCGTTGGCCGTTGCAAGGCCCGATAAAGCCAAAGATAAAATCTTTATTGTTCATACCTGAGAGGTGAACAAGAATTGTTGCCTTCCTCGTTAGCGTTGCAATTTTAAAAAAAAAATCCCTCCTGCAGGCAAACAATATTTCTGAGCCCCGTTAAACCAGGATGTAGCCTCGTGAGACAGACTAAGGATCTATGCACTTCTTAAGGATATGACATTCTCTCTCTCTCTCTCTCTCTCTCTCTCTCTCTCTCTCTCTCTCTCTGTATCTATATATCTATATCTGTATCTATATATATAGATTCAGATACAGATGTATAGATATATAGATATATAGATATATAGATATACAGATATGCACTGTTCCCTGGTTATACTCTTTAACAAGGTAGTTTTACAATAATATAAACAGCAGCCCCAGGAAAGGAACACAAAACATAAACCTATAAACAGGCCATTAAAAGCTTGGAATCCAAATGAAGGGGTGGGGGGGAGAAGCTGCTTGTTTTTCCAGTAACATCCAGTACAAAGCCTGGCTGTTGGTGACACATTTCCACTCCTCTGAATGTGCCTTATATATTATGCTCAAACACCCCGTGGAGGAAATAAATTTTAAAAATGCAGTAATATTAGTCTCTCGGTGGATTTGAACTGGACACTCTTTCCTTGCAGCTGTTTTGATCTGTTTTTCTCTGCGTGCTTTAGCTTTCTTCTGAACAGGTGAAATGCCACCAGAATAAACCAAAACCAGCTTATAAAGACCGGGTCAGCAAATATACAGGCAGCTGCACGGATCTGAAAGAACCAAAATGAGTTCTGGCTGTTTCCCTCTCCGCCAGCTGCAGGTCTTTTGTAGGGTCAACGGGTCTTCACCACCAATTTAGGAGCAACCCACCGTTTTGGATACAAGCCGGCAGCACAACTTCAGGGGACAAATCTTACGTCCCAGAATTCTCAAACCTTGATACCCAAAGTTGCATCCATTCATATATTGGGGGTGGGGGTGGAATGGATCTGTTTTGATGTTTCTGAGCTTTTGTGAGGATGCTATCTCCTCCCGTTCTAAAAGATGGAAGATGGCTATTGTTTGGGAAGTAACTAGATATAGAGAACTCCATTCCTTGGAATATGTCTGTGAAGATTCTCAGTCGTCCAGGTGAGTTTATCTGGAAGTGGAGTCATGGCAACTGGACTTCTTTTTCTTGAGAGATTGAACCTGATATTTCACCAGACTCTGTGGCCGGCATCTTCAGAGGGCAAGGAGCTCACTCAGGAAACAAAAAAGACGAAAGTCTAAACATCAACAAAGCCTGGCTTCCAGTACTAAAAATTGCAGAGTGCAAAAAGGTCAACGGTAAATGATTCCCATCCAGCCACAAGCAAAGGTGATCAGTTCACACAACAGAACAACTAACGACACTCATCAACTTCATATTAGGATCCTTGCTACCCCAGATTGCATTGAAACTTCTTAACCCCTCCATCACAATACAATGACTAACACCTATTGTCCTGCATAGGACAAGTTTCCTCTTTCCCACAACTTTAAGAACCCCAGTCTCGTTCACTCTATACCCCAGAGCACAGAGAGAACTCCTAGTGCCCTGAGCTCTTGCCTTCTGAAGATGCCGGTCACAGAGCCTGGCGAAACGTCAGGAAGAAAAACTTCCAGAACGTGGCCAAAGCCAAACAGCCCAAAAAAACTCACAACAACTATAAGTGTTCTGCTTATATACCGCCCAGTACCACTTCAAGTAGTCTCTGGGCGATGTATGAACTTCTAGACCATTCCTTGGAACGTGTACCAAATTCTCTGGTTGAACGAGTCCTCTAGAATACAGGGTGTCACTATCTGCATGTCAGCTTTAGAATAAAAGGCTGTGGTGTGTAGCGGTTAGGCAGGGAGGTGCCCCCTTTGTCACTTACTGGCACGGCTCTGCTGGTCTCCACCTCTGACCTGCTTGGCGCTTTCGATTTCTCGTAAATCCCGGCACCCAGGCCTCGACAAATCCCTCTCTTAGCTCCTTTTGTCCCTGGATGCAGCCGCACCTACGCATTTGCTTTGTGTGCAAATCGGGATTTTACATGCTGTGGAGAATAACACATCTGGGCACACTAGTTTACATGAGACCAAATATGTCCGGAAGCCTTAAAGTTGTGTGTGTGTGTGTGTGTGTGTGTGTGTGTGTGTGTGTGTGTGTGTGAGAGAGAGAGAGAGAGAGAGAGAGAGAGAGAGAGAGTGTGTCAGGGGTCTTGTCCTTGCCTTGAGACCAGAGAATCCATCATCCCCAGGTGCACTGAATCTGCATTTTGCTAAATTATTATGTGTGCACACGTCTCCCATAACGTGGATATTTTTGAGAAATACTTTCTGGATGCTGTTTTAAGCAAGGGCTGCTGGAGGACCTCCATGATTTAGGTCTCTGTCTGTAGATTTTTCTACCTAGCAAGCCCTGGAAAAAGCCACCATAAGTCAGATTCAGCTTGATAGAGTTTGTTTATTGTATTAAAGCAAAAAAGGGGGTTGAGCCGTGTGGCCAGCACAAAACACAATTGCAAAAATGGGTTGCAGGTGATACCTTTATAGGCCACTAATAAAAATAAAAAAAGGAACATGGCAAGCTTTCGAGTGCAGTAAATCACCCTTCTTCAAAGCAGTCCCAGAAGTTCAGACATGGTAAAAGTAACCTCCTGGTGAAGCACATGTTTTACCATGTATGAACCTCTGGGACATGCTTTGAAGAAGCGTGATTTACACTCGAAAGCTTGCAATGTTCCTTTTTTTGTTTTTAATAGTGGCCTATAAAGGTATCACCTGTAACCTATTTTTGCAACTGTTTATTGTATTAAAAATGGACAAGGTAGAAATCAGAGGGTGGGAAAGGCCCCAGCCATTTCAGATTTGGGGGGGGGTAAGGGGAGGAAATGCAGCTCTTAAGGAATAATTAAGTTGTCACGCAAGCCCTAACTGCCTTGCACATACAGCAATCATCATTAGATTGCAAACGAGGATGATTATTGCACCCATTAGAGACAACGAGAAGCATCACACGGTCAATTAAGGTCAATCGCACTGTCAAACGTTCTCCTTTGCTCTTTGTGAAAACGGTAGAGGTTCTACGCGTGACAGCCGGAGTTGCACCGTAGGCCAGTCGTAACCGACATGTTCTGTTCTATTTTTAAGAAGTCGTGAGCCTCTCCGATGCCGCTGCATGCTCCAGCTAAAGCCAGACCCCTCATCCATACGATATTTTTGAAGTGTTTCTCATCCGTTTAAAGCCTTTAAAAACAGCCCATTGCTTCGCAAGCTGCCATTAACGAAGCGAAGCGTAATGAAACAATTTTTAGCAGTTCATTTCGTTTCATTTCTATTTTACTCCTAGGTTCGTTATTCATTTCATTACGTAACAAAATGCATAAAGAATAACGAAACGAATTATAAAAAATGTTTCGTGCCCATCTCTACCCCCAACCTCTATCTCTGCAGGCAGAGACCTCTCCAGCAGTGATAACTGACTGAGGCGCCAACTCTTCGACTATTCCGCCTGAAACCTTGAGGCCAGGTTGAGAAAGAGTGACTTGAAGAGGATTCGAGCCCCAGACTCTGAAGTTCCAAGTCCAGCACTTGAACCCCCATGGAACCTTTTTCGTTCGGTCTCCCCGACACCCCTCTGAGGCGAGCTGCATCCAGGAACGGCACTGAGCTGCAGGCCAACCGGTGTGCCCCACCGTTCATCACAGGCTTAAAACAGGGAACCCTGGTGTTCTGGGTCAGAATCCTAACTGTGGCGCCATCTTGGCAGGAGAACAAAACCCGGAAAAGCATCGCCCTTGTTTTAAACAAGCACCCTCAGCAGCAGGGTTGGGGGAACAGAGGAGTCCTTGCCCCAGACTCCATACCCCTGGGCTAAAAAGCAAGGGAAGTCCTTTAGAAAGGTGTTAGGGGCACAGATGGTTCTCGTCGTGTTGACCTTTAGGGTTAGGGTTGCATCCCAGCGCGGAGAGAGAGAGAGAGTAAAGTTGAAGGCTTCAGGGTTGCCGGACAAGATAGTTGGCAAGATAATGGGGACAGAAGCATAAACCGCAGGGATAGAAAACACAGAAATAAAATCTGTTTACGGACAGGCGGTGCTCTGTCCTGGGTTTATCAGTAGAAAGGGAGATATTTGTTGTCTTAGGACCCACAGTTCTGCATCCCTGGACGGTCCGTTATCAGGACAAGACACGGAGACCCCTGCCTGGAACATTGATAAGGATGGGGAAATCCAGACACTTCATGATGGCATTGTCTCTGTGAACAAACGGCCAAAGATCAGGGTATAGGTCTCTCCTAAGAACATAAGAACATAAGAAGAGCCCTGCTGGATCAGGCCAGAGGCCATCTAGTCCAGCTTCCTGGATCTCACAGTGGCCCCACCAGATGCGTCTGGGAGCACATGAGACTAGATCTCTGTCTCCTGAGACCACTCCCCCTGAATCTGGCCCTTGAAGGACCCCGGTTTTAAGCCTGGAGATGACACATCTCCATCACGGTTTGTAACTTGTGGTGGACTTTTCCTCCAGGAATCTGTCCGATCCCCTTTGGAAGGCATCCAGGCCAGATGCCATCGCCACCTCCTGTGGCAGGGAGTTCCACAGACTGACAACACGCTGAGTGGAAAAAAATATTTTCTTTTGCCTGTCCTCGCTCTCCCAGCCCTCAATTTGAGTGGATGTTCCCTAATTCCATTTAACAAGGCGGGCGAGGATATTTTAAATAAACAAGATCAACAAGCGGGTGACGACCTAAAAACAAAACACAGAGAGAGAAGCCACCGAACCCTCCACCCCACCCAAACCAGATACAAAACCTAACTTCATCTGTCCTCTGGTGAGGCGAACAGGAACCTAACTGCCTGCTTTGTTGCTTCTCTTCGCCAGCTCTGGACCCAGCCCTTGGCGACTGCTTCTGTTTTCCCGTTTCACCCTCTGCCTGGAAACCGCGTCACACACCCTTTCGGACAGATCCTGCCCCCTCCCTTTTGGCAAACACAGGCGGTGACTTGAGGGAAAGGCATGGGATTGGATCTCCCGGGATCCGTCAGATGCAAAGATAGCTGCGGACTGATGGTGATTTGATGTCTTCTCCAGACCTGAATCGGGCTGGGTTCGAGTCAGGATAGGGATCCGGGAGCCCTTCCTAAATTCGAGGGATCCATTTTGGATATTAAAATCAGAGAGCTTTGGCCAACGATACAGTCGACGCAGGATCTGGAAGTTGAGTCTTGGCTACTGGACTTCTTTTTTGAGAGATAGAAACGTTTCGCTGTTCATCCAAACAGCTTCATCGGTCTGAATACAGCTAGTGCAAATCCTCCATCTTATAGTCAGCTTTGACCTCTTGTCACCCTGATTTGAATTAGGCTCATAAGATGAACAACGGCCTGAATAGGCTCGTTAGGGAGACAATAGTATCCATAGCCTTAAGGTGAACAATGGCCTAAGGTGCTGAAACCTATCACAAATCGGTTGTTAGCTATGGCCTTGGTGGTGAAGGCTTTTTGATTTGTCTGGGTACTTAGGAAAGCACACCCTGATAAGTAGCAGATAGACTATGCCTGAGGCCACCACCTCTGTTGAGGGAGAGGTTTTCAATGCTCACATGAATGGCTTCCCTTACTCCTCTCTCAAATCACCTCTCTTCTTTGTCTAATATGTGTACATCCTCATCTTTGAAAGAGTGCCCTTTCTCTACCTTAGATGTTCAATGGCCGGCTAGCGAGATAATCAGAATCAGAATTAGAATCAAAATCAAAATCCTTTTATTGGCCAAGTGTGGTTGGACACACCTGGAATTTGTTTTGCTAAAAAATGCTCTCCATATATAAGAAGGAAATATAAGAATAATATATTCAATAATAAATACACAGTACAACAACACAATATAACTTCTGATTTTAAAAAGGAGAAAAGAAGAAAAAATTAATTATTTCAACAGTTTGATAGCACTTGGAAAGAAGCTATCTTTATATCTAGTTGTCCTAGTATGCAATGCCCTAAAATGTCATCCTGAGGGTAACAGTTGAAACAGATTATGTCCAGGATGTGTGGAATCTGTATACAGTATATCTCCATCGCCCTCTTTTTAGCTCGTGTGGTATACAATTCCACAAGAGATGGCAAATGAGTAGCAATAATTTTTTCCGCAGTTCCAATTATCCATTCAATTCTAGTTTTTTTTTTAATCCACTCCCCGCCTCCCCAAAATAGGTGAAGCCACTGGGCTATTTAAAATGGCGCCCAACCTGGATACACACTTATTTTAGGGTCTCTTTCTCCTTAAAGTGCCGGTGGTGGTGGTGGTAGGGAAACACAACCAAACAAAACCAGCTTCAAATTTTGGGACAGGCGGGCACTCTCGTCAGGAGGGAAGCCGCTCCGGGATTTAGCCTGAACTTTACCGGAGCTGTCCTAGGGACTGAGGCCTCCCTTTCTTCCGCCCGCTTTTGGATAAAGCTTGGAGCCCCTACTACGCGAAGCGCCCTGCGAAACTGGACGGCCTACGATGCTGTTGGTGTCTTGGCTTCCAGCCCTCCACTTCCAGATAAACTCACCTGGACGACTGAGAGTCTTCACAGACATAACACGTTGTGTCAGGGAATGCAGCGGGTATTTTATTTGCTGTCCACCCCAGGAAGGAAGGAGGCCTGTTCAAAATGTCCACCACCACCACCCCTCTCCTTGAGGCGAGGTGGGCTACCGTTCTGGGGCTTCCCCCCACCCATCCCCGGTTTCGGCCATTATTTGCCCGAATGGCATCGAATGCCAACATTCGTGGTACCGCAAATTCGGTCAGAGGGAAAAAACTTTCCTTCCGTGCCCGGTTTTGGCCCCCTTTGGCTGTCATCCCACGTAAGCTTTTTGGCGCTTCCACCCTCCCACCCCCACCCCGCTTTTGAGAGAAAAAGGGAATTTATTTCCCCATCTTTTGGTTCTCCTGGTTGGGCTGCTCTTTGCTCTCACATAGGATAAAAAAAATTCAGTAACAGTTTCTCAACCTCCCCCCCCCCCGCACCGCTGTGTATCTCGATATGACACACCCTCTCTTGCGAACGACAAGGATAATCTGAAAATATGTGTGACATTCTTAGAGGTGAGTAATGTGTTACGTTCACCCCTGAAGTGCAGGGCACGGCGATACTTGACTTCTGACCCTCTGGAGAAACTCAGAGCGCTGTCCTAGTTTTATTTTTTTAAGGGAGAGATTTATTGATTGATTTGATTTGATTTGATTTGATTTCTCTTCTGCTCCATCGGACCAAAGGCCCTCCCACGAAAGTACTGCCCCAGACGGCCAAGAGTTCAAATCCCCCCAAGGTGCCTCTTTGATAGGAGCTGAACTTGATGATTTATAGCAGTGGTGGCAAACCTTCGGCACTCCAGATGTTTTTGGACCGCAACTCCCAGAATTCCGAGCCTAGACTGCCAGGGACAAAGGACTGTGGGAGTGGCGGCCCAAAACATCTGGAGTGCTGAAGGTTTGCCACCACTGATTTATAGAATTCTGTCCAACAAGACAACCCTCTGTGGAGGCCATAATCTATCGGTACGGATAGATCGTGTAATGCCTGCCGACAAAAAAACGAGAAGCCTTCCAGATAAAAAAAAGCTGCAACCTTAAAAGATGCTTTACTATGACAACGCTTTCCCTGGGACCTCATCATCCAGTGTTATTCCCCCTGCTCCTTTTCATAAACCTTAAGATGTCTAAAAAAAGGCATCGATTCTAGCTTCTTCTAGCTAAAATAGGCTGGGATGTCTTTCGCCTGCTCTTTCGCCTGTGGGACTACCTGCCACTAGAAGGGAGCTGTGGGAAAACCTCCAATCCTCAAATCCAGCCCTTGGGCAGAAGGGTGGCACCTCAGCGGCTCCGCTTCAGGTTACGAACTTTGAGAAAGAGGTCTTGTAACTTGAGCTATTCTGGTCGCTGTTTCGGTCCGGAGTGGAAACCCCGCACTGGCTTGGCCTTCCTTTTAAACTCGGTTTAAACCCAGTTTTCCTTTCCTGAGTTAACCTTGTGGATTTTCCAGATCTCTTCCTGCAAAACTGGCCACAAAATTCTTTTTAAAAGGGCCTTTTAAAAATGCTTCTTTTTAAACAAGTGCTCTTTTTGGGGGAAGGGGGGTGGACTACAAACACCCAGGGGTGGGGAAGAGGTAAGGGCTGGATCTTTGGTCTAAGGGGGAGGGTTTTTTGTTGTCCAGGTTCTGACAAATGGGGACAGATATAGCCTCTCTCTTTTTGTTCCAATCAAATAAGGTAGACATTTCCTCCTGCCTGGCCGGCCCCCCCGTAGGGCGTGCCTGCCTCTCTCTCTCTACCTGTGGTCAGGTGTCTCCGTTATAAATCCTTACCTGGCTGAGCTGGCTGGCAGCTTCCGATCTGTACCTGCCGAAGGGAGATTACCACTGAGAGAAGTTACTGGCCTCGGGGCACCACCCCACCTGCAATCCTGGCCATGGACTCCAAGAACCCGGTCTTTCTCCTCTCTTTGGGGTTGATGCTGCTGGCGTTGGCCAATGGCCTTGAGGGTATGTCCCATTTTGTCTGGGTCCCCTTGGAGAGAATGGGGTTGGATGGGGGAAGCAGCCCCCCCTGTGAAATCTAAGGTGCCACGAAAGGGTGTGGGGGGCTCCTAAATTCTTCAGGACGGTTGAAGGGAGGGCATTCGAGGCCCCTTTGTTGGTCCAAAGGTTGCCCAGAGTGAATGTTTGTGGTACCGTTCGTACTGTGGCAGCAGACTCAGGCAGGTGGGTGGGTGGCCAGACAGACTAAGTCATTTCCCCATTTGGGGGCAACTCAAGAGCTGGTGTGTCCTTGAACCCCCCTTTAAACCAATCTGATCTCCTCGGGGGGCATCCAAAAGTGACATCTGGACTACAACGTTCTGCTTCTGAATGTGGAGCATGGGAGAGGGAGCGGCCGCAGCCTTGGCCTCAGGCGGCCACCTGTCTCGGGTCAGCCCTAGAGGGGAATACAGCGTTTCCAGACTGGTTCTGTCCGAGGAGGTGTGTACGTGCGCGTCTGTCTGCATCTCCGTTCCCTCCCTTCAAGTGCAGTTCGCCTCCGGAGGCAGTGGGACTACAAAACCCGTAAGCCCCTGGCCCACAGGGCCGCCCCCGGTTGGGCTAATGGGGTGTGTCATCCAGAAAACCTATGCCTTGATCCTGCCCAGCCTTGTTAATATTTAACCGTAATATCAAACTCTCGGTTTTAGATATTATATGAAAGAATCTGGGAGGTTATTTTCCCCCCTGTTCAGCGTAGGGTGAATTTTGGAGATTAATTTTCCAAATAATAACCCTCATCCTCTACTTTTACTTTCCCCCATGCCTTTTTTTTTAAACTGAGTGTTTGCCTTTAACTCTGCTCTGTGCTAAATTAAGCAATTTGGAAAGTGTTTAAGATCGGAATATACTCCCCCCGCCCCCCGTTGCACATGTGACGTTGCATATTCAGATCTTGGCTCCCAGAGAGATGTCGTTCGGGTCGAATGTTCAGCATCTGGCAGCAATTTTGGCCTGGGCCACAGATCCCAGAATCCCCTAACCAGCCGTGCTGGGGATAACAGCAGATGTAGTCCCCAGAACAAATATCTTTGTTGTTCTTATGAGTTCTGACTCACAGGAGCTTCTGAAGGCGTGACCCCGGAAGGTCCACGCGTGAAGGGCCTTGCCCAGCCTTTTGTAAACGGAACACCGTGGCTTCCTTGTCGAGTCTCTCCACCGCGTGTTTGGCCTTCCTCTTTCCCTGCTGCCTTTCCTCTTTCTTCTCCCCAATTAGGTGGGTCTCGTTTTCTTGCACCCCGATAAAGTTCAGGCTTGATATATTTTTTTGATCTGGCATCCCTTTATTCCTCTTTCTGTGGCGGCCATAAAACCACGATCCAAGGCACCGTGAGATGCCCCTCCTACGTGTCTGCGCCTGGGGCTAGCCCGAAGCCACCGTCCGCTTAAAGGCTATCAGATCTGGCCTGGGAGAAGTTCCAATCCACGACATCAAAAGGTCTCTCTCTCTCTCTTATTCTCTCTCTCATTTTCTCTCTCCCCACGCATGGATTCTGTTCTGTGCTTCCTTTTCATCTGGATTTCTGGGCGATAAGCAGCCAGACTCTCTGGAGATAAAAGCAGGTCATTTGCCTGGCTGTGCCGATCTCCCTCCTGGACAAGCCCTGTTGAGCCTATATTTTGGAAACAGAAGGGGTTTCTCTATTCTTTGAGGAAACACCGGCAGCTGCTACCTTCGACGGAGACGACCTGTCCGTCTTTTTGAGTTTGCGTCGCGTTTGCCCTGCCTGGCAGTTCTTTTAGAGTGCGGAAACTGGAAGGAGACTTATTAGTTCTCCGGAGAAAACCCCTTGCCTGTCTGTATTTGAAAAGATTTTGATATTTAAAATCTTTTTCAAATATTGTTGTTCGGGATCCATTTCAGCTGCTGCGGCTCCTCTCAACGGGTTGTTCTGTTTTCGGTTTGAGCTGGACACCCATTGAAAGTGGATGATGGGGTGGCAAGAAGCCCCCTGATGGCACATCTGAAGTTAATGGGAGATGTCAGTCCCCTAAATCCACCCGGAACAAACCATGACTAAAGATCAATGCGTGGGAACCAAACCCATAAAAAGTCGCAGAAATGTCACGGCACGAACCAGGACACGGGGAAGGTTGTGCGGGTGGTGGAAGGGAAAGCAGTAGCAACTTCAAGGCAGAGTGCTTTCAGGAAAACGCAGACCCCCATTGGAAGAAACCTAAGTTTCCAGTCCTTATGGTTCACCCTCTGAGTAAAGGACTGATCGAGAACAGGGAAATAGACATGGAAATATTTCACATAGATTGGATGTCCTATTCATCTCTAGAGGGAATCAGTGCTGCTAGCTGCCATTTAAATGCATGGTGGCCATTTCAGGACATATCAAGGTGTGTCATACGTAGGGTTAGAGTTAGGGTAGATAAGCAGTAAATGGGAAACCCGGGGAGATTTATGCGGATTGTGGATCACAATTTTTTTCAACCATGACTCTCAAAAAGGCCCAATCTGCACCGCCAGAAGCTCGGCAGGCTGTGGGATGATGGGAATTGTAGTCCATAATGTGATGTTTCTGAGCTTTGTCTGTCTTGCCAGCGAGGGCACACCTAGAAAGAAAGACAATATTTCAACAGGTTTGAGCACCCAGGTTGGGTTTCATTTAGGGCAACACTGCCGAAACAGCCATGCAGGTCTGATCCATCCATAGCCATTTCCCCTCTAAAGTTACTGGGCAAATTCAACTAGATGTATGGTTAGCACACAGTGTGCAGAGGTGCTCATTCAGGAGGTGAAAAACGTCTGATTGTCACAGCACTGAATGAATGTTCTTCCATTAGTGTATGTTGGTGACTGGAGGGAAAGATGGCTTTGATCTTTTTGTCTCAGTGCTAAATGGAAGCACGTATCTCTAAGAGAACGACGTTGTAAGAGATAAAAACATGTTGATTCCAGGCTGCGTGGACGTCCTCTAATTTCTTATTCAAAGGAGATTGAGTTTGTCTCACAACTGATTGTCAAATTGGTTAAGAAAATCTCCAGACATTGACCCAGTCAGTGTGAGCGGTTGTCCCAAAGGAATCAGTCTGTTTGGAGATTATGTTTTCACGTGAACATAATCTTCCTTCCTTATGAAATAGGCAGCAACATCCACTCTTAGATAGTGTTCTGTCCTTTAAAAAAAAGAGAGACGTATCTGAAGATGTGCATTCAGTAAGTATTCTCAGAAACAGTTATTAACAGTGCTGTTCACAATTCATTCAGAGTTTTTCTAGCCCCAGCGTAATAATGACAGAGACAACCCCCTCACTGACCACCACCACAGCCACTAGCTCTACTGGCTCCAAACCAACCACCACCAAAGCTACCGGCTCCACCATCTCTGAGAAGACGGTGGTGACAACCCCCTCACCAACCACCACCCAAACCACTGGCACCACACACTCTGACAGGACAACAGAGACAACCCCCTCACCGACCACCGAGAAGACCACTGGCCCCACCGGCTCAGAGAAGACGATGGAGACAACCCCCTCACCGACCACTGAGAAGACCACTGGCCCCACCGGCTCAGAGAAGACGATGGAGACAACCCCCTCACCGACCACCAAGAAGACCACTGGCCCCACCGGCTCAGAGAAGACGATGGAGACAACCCCCTCACCGACCACCGAGAAGACCACTGGCCCCACCGGCTCAGAGAAGACGATGGAGACAACCCCCTCACCGACCACCGAGAAGACCACTGGCCCCACCGGCTCAGAGAAGACGATGGAGACAACCCCCTCACCGACCACCGAGAAGACCACTGGCCCCACCGGCTCAGAGAAGACGATGGAGATACCCCCCCCTCACCGACCACCGAGAAGACCACTGGCCCCACCGGCTCAGAGAAGACGATGGAGACACCCCCCTCACCGACCACCGAGAAGACCACTGGCCCCACCGGCTCAGAGAAGACGATGGAGACAACCCCCTCACCGACCACCGAGAAGACCACTGGCCCCACCGGCTCAGAGAAGACGATGGAGACAACCCCCTCACCGACCACCGAGAAAACCACTGGCCTCACACACTCTGACAGGACGACAGAGACAACTCCCTCACCAACCACCGAGAAGACCACTGGCCTCACACACTCTGACAGGACGACAGAGACAACTCCCTCGCCGACCACCGAGAAAACCACTGGCCTCACACACTCTGACAGGACGACAGAGACAACTCCCTCGCCGACCACCGAGAAAACCACTGGCCTCACACTGCACTCTGACAGGACGACAGAGACTGACCACACCCTCCCTCGCCGACCACCACCGAGAAGACCACTGGCCTCACACACTCTGACAGGACGACAGAGACAACTCCCTCACCAACCACCGAGAAGACCACTGGCCTCACACACTCTGACAGGACGACAGAGACAACTCCCTCACCAACCACCGAGAAGACCACTAGCCCCACCAGCTCCAACAAGACAACGGAGACAACCCCCTCACCGACCACCGCCACAACCACTAGCCCCACCAGCTCCAACAAGACAACAGAGACAACTCCCTCACCGACCACCGCCACAACCACTAGCCCCACCAGCTCCAACAAGACAACGGAGACAACCCCCTCACCGACCACCGCCACAACCACTAGCCCCACCAGCTCCAACAAGACAACGGAGACAACCCCCTCACCGACCACCGCCACAACCACTAGCCCCACCAGCTCCAACAAGACAACGGAGACAACTCCCTCACCGACCACCGCCACAACCACTAGCCCCACCAGCTCCAACAAGACAACAGAGACAACCCCCTCACCGACCACCGCCACAACTACTAGCCCCACCAGCTCCAACAAGACAACGGAGACAACCTTTGGCCATAGCAGCGCATCCAAGCCAACCACTCCTGTGGTTACCTCTCACAGTACCTCTCTGCCACAATCACGCCAAACAACACAGACACCCACCACAGCCGACAACGCCACGGCCGTCACAGTGCATACTGTAATCATGAGTTTCCGCATCACGAACAGGAATTATATTTCAGCCTTGTCAGATCCATCCAGTCCTGAATACCAAGCTCTGGATCGTACCATTGGAAAGATTGTAAGTGTCCTGGCTTTATTATTGTGCCTATATATATATGCCCATGCTCCATTACTTGTGTGGGAAACAATGTGTGGGAACAAGTTTTAAACTTGTTTACGAGGCATCTGGGTTTTCTTCCCATGAGCTCCGAGGAGGGTTTCTGTGGTTCTCCTCCCGCCCTCTTGATCCGCCCAGCGACCCTGTGAGGTAGACCAGTTCAGAGAAAGAGGAGGACACCCATTTGTACATGGGTTCCCTGAGTCGGAATCCTAATGCTGCCCTCAGTTTTACAACATAGTGGCCCAGTCAGAGCTATTGCACCCCCCCCCCGTGGGCTAAGGGGTTCTGGGACCCTTTGGCGGTTACTTCACGTCCGTTTTGTCTCTGTTAGTGTTGCGCTTAGGAGTGCTACCAAAAATGTTACTTCACGTCCGTCGCGCAACTACTAAATTTTGTCTTGACGGAACGGGTGCTAAGCGCGACAAATCTGTACCTGGCTGAGGGGTAGGGTATTTCCTTGTCACGGTTTGTTCCCGCTTTCTGTTCTGAGACAAGACACCGTGTAGTCACGACTGTCACGCAACAAAACATTCGTTTCTCTCAGAAAACTGTGTCCAGGTTTGTTTGTTTTTACTTTTCAGAAGCGAAATATCAAAACATATTTTTAAGCTCCCCCCCCCCCCCAAAGGGAAAAGGAAGCTAGACAAATTCAGTGTTTGTCATGGTACAAGACCGTGAGGTAACACTCATCACAAGACGAGTTATCACGACCATGGGAACACAGAAACAGGGACAAAACCATGTGATCATGACCAACACTGTCATGGTACAAAACTGGTCGCGGAACAAAGAAGGACGTGAAGTAACCGCTTTATAGTTGTCAGTTTTTTTCTAGCTGTTTATCCCCTGTGATCTGGGAAGTCCTAGAGAATTACAGCGCCGAGGTATTCCTCAATACATGCATCGGCGGAAATCCTGTTGAGGTGTGTTGAAGGCATGATCTTATGGAAGAAATCTCTGTAGACGTTTGCAGGGTTGCGCGATTCGGCATGTGATCGATACCGTCTCCGGAGACTTATTAAATTGAGGTGGGAGGTCAGGATTTCAGCCAAAGAGGTCCTGGGAAGAATCAAAGGGGAGCCCCGAGTTTGATGCCTATCCACATGGAAGACAAGGCACCTGCCACCCTTCCGCTCCTCTTTCTAAGCTGCTGGACAGCTCTGTAGCTTAGCCAGATGTTGGGGGGTTCGATTCCGCCCTGGGCCTCAGGAGCTGGGCTGGATGATCTCCAGGATCCCAAATGATTATGATCATGATTGATCCCAGCAAATTCACTCTAAACCTAATCCACCCTCCCTTCTTTTTCTTTTCACAGTATAACTCAATCTATAACTGTTCAGACTGCCCCATGAAAACCTTGTATCTCGGCTATCGGGTGATCAAATTCAGGTATGGAATGAGAGACAGGCGACAAAAAACATACACACACACTCACACCGGGACACCGGGGAGGGGAATCTGGAGGTAGCCGATGAAACTGGACCACTGGCCCGAATTTCTGGGCCACCTCCATTGCTTCCGAAAACTAAGCTGCTTTAGATGATCCCCTCTATGTTGCTTTTAACAGAGTCAAGACCGGAAGGGTCTCCATCCCACCTTAAAAGTAATAATAATAAATAATTGTATTGCATTTTGGCTCCTAAGGAGCAGGCCCACAACTTGGGTGTGCGTCCCCAAAGGGGAAACCTAGATTTCGGATGCACAACCAGCAAGGACAGGGCGTGGAACAGTGCAGAGTGCAAGGTGGACCCAGGGGTCATAAATAACCCAATCTCAAACCCTCTAGAGATGGATTTGGGGGGTCAGCATTGACCCCCTCCCCTCACTGGCTAAGACCCGCCACCGGATGGACCCTATGACAGCACTTCCTACGCCGCATTACACAACCGTGGCTTTTATCGATTCTTCATTGCCATATTTATCTCGCCTTCACCGGACGTACGTGCATCTTAAATAAAGGCGTCCAGGCTCCAGTCCGCTTGGCACCCCACGAGCCTCCGATTGCGAACTTGGAGCGCATGATCGTTCTGGTGGCCTGTCGTGCGCCCACGGACATACATGGAACCCTGGACTCCGTGGCATGTCCGGTGGTGGAGATGCTCCGAAATTTCTCTTACAAGTGTCGTCCTTCACCACGGGATTTAAGCCAGGCGGCATCAATGAGAACTAGAGCCTTGACCTTTAAATGGACCTTTAGCCCTGTGTTTCTTTCTGCCCACCAAAAGTAAACAGAATATGTATCTTCCACCCCTGCTCAACTTGAAGCAAATATACGTTTGCATCAGAGCTTTGAAATGTGGTTTGGAAAAGGTGGGGTGGGTGGGCGTGGGGGCTCTGAAGCTCAGAATTTCTCACCCTGAAGCAACTCTTCTAAAACACAAACGTCGGAGACTCAAATTCTACTGTTTATTTCATGTTCGTAATTCGAGAGCCAGTAGAATTTGAGTCCTTGTTCAGAGATGTTTTGCTTGGATCCTCGCAATCCCAGTTACTGGGGTTTGTTCCTTTATTTAATGTTCTTTATGGTTCTCGTTCTCTCTCAACGATAAAGGCAGGGATCGGTGCTGGTGGATTCAAAAATAGATTTCCGGAACGACTCCAAGACTTCCGCACCCGATTTTCTGGAACAAGTTAAAAATACACTCAAGAATGCCCCAGAAGTCAAACTCCAGGAATTGAAGCTGAGCGACATCTCAGGTAAAAACACTGAATAGTTACGGCAGGACTGAGTCATATAATCCATGATCCAAGACAGAGCTCCATTGCTGGACATTAGGGGCCTTTAAAAACAAACAAACAGCAAGTTCCTAGTCCACATTGTTGATACCAGGGTTGTGACCTGTCAGCCAGGTCTGGAAGATTGCTGGATAAAAATGACCGGGTGAAGGAAGCAAAAAACCCTGATCAATCATAAAAAAATGAGAATAAATGATTACTGTGTGGGAGCACCTCCCTTATGAGGAAAGTCTAAAACATTTGGGGCTCTTTAGACTGGAAAAAAGGTGCCTGAGGGGGGGATAGGACTGAGATGTACAAAATAATGCAGGGCATGAATAAAGTGGATAGAGGGATACTCTTCTCCCTCTCACAAAATACCAGAACTAGGGGACATCCACTAAAATTGAGGGCTGGGAGAGTGAGAACAGACCAGAAAAAATTTTTTTTTTCACCCAGCGTGGTGGTTAGTTTGTGGAACTCCCTGCCACAGGAGGTGGCGATGGCCTCTGGCCTGGATGCCTTCCAAAAGGGATTGGACAGGTTCCTGGAGGAAAAGTCCATCCCAGGTGACAAACCACGATGGAGATGTGTCATCTCCAGGCTTAAAACCGGGGTACTTCAAGGGCCAGATGCAGGGGAGGGGATCAGGAGACAGGTCTCCAGTCTCCTGCGCTCCCAGAGGCATCTGGTGGGGCCACTGTGAGATGCTGGAAGTTGGACTCGATGGGCCTTTGGCCTGATCCAGCAGGGCTCTTCTTAGGTTCTTATGTGCCTATGTTCTTAATTCTGGGAAATTCAGCCCTCTCGGGGTTCTGACTGTCCTCCCGTCATTGTTTTCTTCAGCAACATACCTAGCAGGGGCAACTACACCTGCCCCGTCTCCGAACCCGGGTGTCCCAGGCTGGGGCATCGCTCTCCTCGTTCTGGTGTGCTTCCTCGTGCTGCTGGCCATCATTGCTTTGTTGGCACTGGTGAGTGTTTCGCCTCTCTCCATCCGGGCCATCCGGGCCGGGCTGGCGACAGCGAGCCGAATCGCGGACACATCCCTGCTCTCCTTCCCTGTAAATTCCCTGCAGCGTCACGGCCACGTGGGGGGTGTTGAGATCTCCTGGTGTTCTCAATCGGGGTTCCCCCACTCCCTGCCTGCTCTGCCCTCTGGGATTTGGAGGTAGACTCCCTCTGAACGTGGAGGCTCTGTTTAGCCGTCACGGGGCCAAGAACAGCGCTGGTTTTAACGGTTTGACCACGAAATGCTGGGGATCTGGGTTTTTCCCCCCTCGTCTCTCGCCCACTCACAAAACTCCCCCCCCCCCGGGGTGATGAGAAATAAGAATTCAATCCATTTAGAAGGGCAGGGCAAGAATCTTGAATCGGTCACTCCCGTTTCCACTGGATGTGCCTGAAACGAAAGCCTCGTGAGTTGCCCTGAGCTCAACAGCAACTCTGCTCCGGGTTTTCATTGGAACCTTACAGGTTTCCCCCCCCACCCTCCGAGGTGCTGAATCCGATCCTTTAAAAACAAAAATCGAAAACACAAACAAAACAAGTCCACTGAGATGCGTCTCTGGTAGACTAAACTTGTAGGACGGCCACCTAGATCGGGGTGTCCAAACTTGGGCCCTCCAGATGTTTTGGACCACAACTCCCAGAATCCCAAGCCTAGCTTGCCAATGACAAAGGACTGTGGGAGTTGCGGCCCAAAACATCTGGAGGGCCGAAGTTTGGGAACCACTGACCTAAGATGATTGATCCAGCGCAGTAGTTCTCAACCTGTGGGTCCCCAGATGTTCCTGGACTGCATTCCCCCCCCCCAGAAAGCCCTTCTAGCACAGCGAGTGGTGGGGGCTTCTGGGAGTTGCAGTCCAGGAACATCTGGGGACCGACAGGTTGAGAACCACTGATTCTAGCGAGTCCCTGTGTTTTAAAACACTAGAGAGGAGATCTTCCTCTCTTTTAGTCTGCTGCATCGTCACTTATCAGTTCTTCCCTTTCTGGATTTCCTCCCAGGTCGTCTATTGGTGTCGACGGCACCATCGTGGCAAAATGGACCTGCTCAGCAGCCGAGATGCCTACCACCCCATGAGCGAGTACCCCACGTACCAGTCCCACGGGCGATACGCTGCCCCAAACAGCAAGCAAAACCCGTACAACGAGGTAAGTGGGACCCCCCCCACACACACATGGTTGTCCCCCTAACAGCACCCAGATAAATTAAGAAAGGACGTGAAACCCCCCCCCAAATGCAGACATTTGTCAGCATTTTGACTATTTAACCAACCCACCAACCAAAACAAAACAAAATAAACATTATTATTATTACAGTTTGTGAGTTTTTTGGGCTGTTTGGCCGTGTTCTGGAAGTTTTTTTATCTATCTATCTATCTATCTATCTATCTATCTATCTATTATTATTATTATCTATCTATTATTCTATCTATCTATTATTATTGTTATTATTATTATTATTGTTGTTGTTGTTGTTGTGACTGACCTCTTGGCTTGCTCAAAACAGAGCAGAGGCACCGGCCCCTTGGCTCCCATGAGCCCACCGCTTGCTAGGCTGCCCTGACTCTTGTCCTCAACCCCCCCCCCCAAAAAACGATCCATTTGTCCTCCATCCCGGAGTTAATCTCTAACCAGGCATCGGGTGTGAACACAACAGCTGCCCCTTGTTCGGGCGATCCTTCGGCCTTGCCTCCCTTATCACTCCGGCTTGCCTGGCCCGAGAACACGATCGGCCTGAACTTCTTGTCCCAACACACCTTATCCTTTTCTACGATCGGCACCCCCCCCCCAACAGCCCCTGCAAACCCCCCTCCCAGTGTTTGGAGAGTCATGAGCAAGGAGCTGGGAGACGCAGGAGCCCCATTTCTGGCCCACAAGGTGCGGAGGATCATCAGCACGTGGCTCGGACGGCCCGGGACGGCCTCAGTCCCCTCCGGGTTTGAGTCCGAACTTGGCGGGTCCGGAGCCCATCCCCAGTAACGGCTCCAGTGCCCCTGGGGCACTCTGTCCACATTTGGACAAATATCTGGGATGGGTTTTTTATCGGAGTCGCCAGCCTCCACTGCCCTGTGGCTGGCTTGGCCAGAATTTACCTCGCAGGGCTGTTGTGCGGTGATGTGTTTGCGTAGGGGAGGAAATGAGCAGCCCTCGGCCCTATGGAAGTGTGTGTGTGTGTGTGTGTGTGTGTGTGTGTGTGTGTGTGAGAGAGAGTGTGTGTGTGAGAGAGAGAGTGAGAAACAAGGCACCAGAGGCCCCTTCTTCCAACCTGGCTGTTGTCCCTTGATAAGGTGACCTTTCAAGGGTGGTTCGGCCTCTTTCGATGCCAGAGCTTTTATTTTATTTATTTATTAATCCACAAAGGTGTCACTAATTTTTATTTATCGCTTCCTCCCCCTCTGGCCCCACCCCACCCCTAAGAAGCCAGGGCCGTATCATGGCAGGCGAGCCGCTCCGGCTTTTGACCCGCTGTGCCGTCCCCACCTGCCGAAACTGGCCGCATCTGTTCCTTTCTGCGCACCGCCTTGGCTGAGCAAACACCAGGAGGTTGAGCAAATACACTTCACTCGGCACCGGCGATGGGGTGCAGGGTGGGGTGACAGGAATGCAGGCAGAAGGAGAGCCGAGGGAGGGAGGAGAGGAGGAGGGGTTTTTTCTCAATCTCTCCACCCCCACCCCCCTTTAGCAAGCATCCTCGTCCAGCTTGGGTGGTAAGGAGGAGTAGGTTTTCCTGTGGTGGCCACTCCCTGGCCTCATGACCGGGCACTGTTGACGCCTGGCACTCCGAGGCTGGCTCGTCAGGTTGCTGGCGGCCTGGCGGCGCTCATGTCCCCCCCCTCCTCCTGGGGTGGAAAATGACGCTTGAGTTGACGTCCGGGCACCTGAGGAAGGTGGTGGGGGTGTTCAGGACCCTCCGGACCAGCTTTCGGTGGCCACCGGGACTGAACAGATGCCCCTCAGGTGCTCTGCCCCTCCCCGAAAGCAACCTGTGAGGATGGGGGATGTTCTGGTTTCTTTCAGACTACAAAACCCATCATTCTCCATCTGGGGAGTTCTCCCAGGCAGACAAGAGGCCTTCTGGGCACCTAAATGGCACTTAAGGGGCACCACAATTAGCCCTTCCTTCCTTCCTTCTTCCATCCATCCATCCTTCCTTTTCTTTCTTTCTTTCTTTCTTTCTTTCTTTCTTTCTTTCTTCATCAGCTCCTTCCTTCCTTCCTTCCTTCCTTCCTTCCTTCCTTCCTTCCTTCCTTCCTTCCTTCCTTCCTTCTTTCTTTCTTTCTTTCTTTCTCTTTCTTTCTTTCTTCCTTCCTTCCTTCCTTCCTTCCTTCCTTCCTTCCTTCCTTCTATCCATCCATCCATTTCTTTCTTTCTTTCTTTCTTTCTTTCTTTCTTTCTTTCTTTCTTTCTTTCTTTCTTTCTTTCTTTCTTTCTTCATCAGCTCCTTCCTTCCTTCCTTCCTTCCTTCCTTCTTCCTTCCTTCTTTCTTTCTTTCTTTCTTTCTTTCTTTCTTTTCTTTCTTTCTTTCTTTCTTTCTTTCTTTCCTTCCTTCCTTCCTTCCTTCCTTCCTTCCTTCCTTCCTTCCTTCCTTCCTTCCTTCCCATGTCGGCTTTGGGCTTCTAACTTTTGGGACATGCAAATAAATAGTTGGATTTGAGGTGGCCTTTAAAAATAAAACCAACATGCGCAACAACGCAGGTCCTGGTAGGAACAAGGTGCCTAGAATATTTCCCCCGACATCTGCTGTTTGATAGCAGATACGCCCTGGCACAGCATTTAGGAAAGGTTTATCTAGGATTCAGTTTTTTTCATATAGAAAACGGTGGTCTTCCTAGCTATAATCCAATACCTACCTCCCCCTGTTGGCTATTCTGATTTTCAGAATATTTCAAACCTTGTTATGGAAGACAGACGTAAGCCATATGTCTCAGGTGCCATTTTTGGGTGGAGAATGTCTTTCTGCAGCTAGCCTGGCGGATTCGAACTGAGTTCGGACGTCAAGGCCGATGCTTTTCCATCCAATTGACCTGTTTCCCCCTCTATGCTGGAGTTTTTTTTCTCTGAGACACAGGCTTCAGCCATCAGGTTTCAGGTGGCGCCTACGGTTTGCCAAGCGAAGGAGGTAGATGGCAAGAAAACCGAGCAGTGGGCCAAACAGATGGCTTTGACAGTGAAGGGAGCACCTCTTTTAGACACGTGCTCAGCGGTGTCATTTCCGCTGGCCCGATGTCGGTTTATTAAGACGTTAAATGGCAAGCTGTCTCATCTAACACAGCGGCCAACTTCCCAAGTTGGTCAGGTATACTATGTCTCCTCTGGCCCGCCCTAAGGAGCCGTTTAGCTAGACGATCGTTACGGTCAAAGCTGAGCTTGAACTAACCTTAATCTTCTCTGGGGATTTTTCCCTTCCTCCGCAGACTTTGCCGAAGAACGGAGCCAGCCGCTTCTCCTACACCAATCCGACAATGGCCAACGATGACATGTAGGGCGGGGACCCGATCCCTGCATCTGGACTCGGGGTGGGGATGGGAGGGTTAGGCGGGAGAAGCGGGACTGAGCCACGGTCACCCCAAGCAGAGGAGAAGATTGTGAAAACAAGGAAAAGGACCACATTTGGGTGCAGCTTCCTGGATTCAGATGTGGGGAAAGACGTCCGCTCCCTTGCCATCGGTGAACTGAATTTTTGGCATCGATCACTGTCACACAACAGTGTACCTGGAGGGGAGCGTACAGATAATCAAATTCACCTCGCTCTCAAGGAGGCGCCATGCGGGGAATCGAACTCACAGCCTCTGACACAGAACTGGTTGGAAGAACTGGATGTAAAGATACTCAGAGAATGAAGAACGCCACGATGCTGTCCGTGTCCATCATGGACATAAGAACATAAGAACATAAGAAGAGGCCTGCTGGATCAAGCCAAAGGCCCATCCAGTCCAGCTTCCTGTATCTCACAGTGGCCCCGCCAGATGCCTCTGGGAGCACACGAGACTAGATCTCTGTCTCCTGATACCACTCCCCTGCATCTGGCCCTTGAAGGACCCCGGTTTTAAGCCTGGAGATGACACATCTCCATCACGGTTTGTAACTTGTGATGGACTTTTCCTCCAGGAATCTGTCATGAATCAGATGGGAGCTGGTGCCACCATCCCAAAAATCATGCGGACCAGAAGCTTGTTAGAGATTAATCTCCCAAGCTGGCCAGGGTGTGTTGAAAACAGAATATTAAGGTTACCCATTGCAGCCGAGGCTGGATTAACCACGAGGAAAGGGGTCGGTCAGGGGGAATGTTCCCAGATAATATTTAAGATTCAAATTTCCATCACCAGAAGAAAAAATGGTGGACTTAATTTTTTTTAAAAAAAATGTATTCTTATTTTTCTTTACCTAAGAGTGAGCCCCTCAACCCCCACCATTTGGTCAATTCTGACAGAGCGGGCCCTGTCTGCTCCAAGTTTTTGTCAGAACTTTATTGTTATTGTTATTTTAAATATCTATCTATATATATCTATTTGAAAACAAGCCCACCTCCCACTCGGGACTTATTTCATGCAGTCAGAACTTGAGAGTAGCTTACCCAAGGTGGCGGTGGCGGTGAGTCTAGGAGAGCACCTTGGAGAGAGAGTCTGTATCGTTCGGACTAAAACCCGGACCGGATGCCGCCCACCCTACTGTGCAAGAACATATCTCAAGAGGACAAGAGTGCAATCTTTGGGAGAGGAACGTGGTGAGCTCTATCCCTGCATTTTTAGCCCCTGGCGTGGAGCAGGTTCTGAACCCCAGACCTCCCCCTTCTACTTGCACACTGCCGAATGCGGAGACGGGGACCCCCTCCGAACCCCATCCCAGAATTCCCGAAGAGCCAACGCAGGACGTATGAAGGAATTTTACGTCGTGGAGAGGAATGAAGGAGGAAAATAATGCTTTTTCCAGTGGAAGAGCCAGCCCTGTCGTTGGGCAGAGCGAGGCGACTGGTTCAAAGAACAGTTGCAGCACCGCAGCCTTCTTCCGGTCATTTCCCTCTCTTGCAAAACAAAGCCGTGTGCCTCACATAGCCTATCCTGCACTCCAAACGCTGCCCCCTGCCCCAGGATGCTGGGTTGTGTAGTTTCACAGCGAGCGTGTGACACAATCCCGGGTGCCGCATGTTGTTATTATTAAGTGGAAGGCAGGCGGCAAAACGCCCGTCTCCTTTGGTTTATGCCAAAGCCGAGAGCAAGGGTCATCCAACAAAGCTGCAAAGCTCCGACTAGGACTCAAAATATTCACAATAAACTTCAGGGCAGCCGGCATTTCCTGCTGGAGAGAGCAGCTCCCAAAGGGAGTCACTTTATTATTATTTTTTCGAACTGTCTTCTCTGTACCCTTCTGAGCGGTGAGGTCAGGTTTGACTCAACTGAGCCTGTGTTATGGATAAACAAAAATCATCAGTCAAACAGGACCAGAGTGGGTGAAGTGCCAGGAGGCGGAACGGGGTGTGGACGGGTGACGGAGCAGTGCCATTTTTTGGGGGGGGGGGATATTATTTATAACTTTTCACAATAAAAGGAAGGACATTGGTATCAAGAATGTGTTGGCTTTGTTTGGGAACAGCAGCCTTAGGTCAGGAAAGCCAATGTTTCCAATGTTTTCAACATTAGCTGTGATAAAACAACAAGTTTGCTCCTAGTTACCTTGTTTTCCGGAGGAAAGATATAATGTATTTTTATAACCACCTAGAGTTGCAATTACTTAGATAAAATGTTTCACTTATAACACATTTCTTAGAAAGCCGATCCTTGCCAGAAAACTAGCACCTCGGTGGACACATGGAGGGACAGGGAAGAAATAGACAAGATGGCAGCTTTGCAATTAGGAGGTGACACAAATTTAGCCCTCTGGAGCGGCTTCCATCCAGGTTTCTGTGTTTGCACTCTCAGGACACATGGTGAAACCCCAAACAGAGCAAGTTCCTCATCCCCAAACGGTCCAAAGTCACTGGCAGCTGTTGGAGCTGAGAAATCTTTTTTGTAGGGGTGATAATCTGAAGTCTTTTCCTTCTTAAGGCAGCGGCGCTTCTGACTGTGAAGCCGCTGGCTGGGTTTGGGACTGCCCGCTGTAGCGATTTGCGGGAATATTTGCACACTTCTGTTGACAATGTAAAAAGACTTAAGTAGGGCTAAAGGAAGGGTTTAACATGACACGGTTGCATAAAGACAATGAACCTCCGGAAATCCTCCTCCTGGCTTTTAAAAACACACACCCTCTACTGCCTGATACACTTTCCAAATAATCCTAGCTCGATCCAGGAAAAATAAAAGCAAAAAAAAATATTATTAATAATTAAAAAATAGGATGCACCCTTAGGCCTTGGTGAATTTCCTAAAAATTAGATCTTTGCATATAAAGCTATTTTGCAGATTCCATTCAGACTTTGGGGCTATGGAGATTTTGCCTACCTATTTTCCAAATCCCCCATGAGGTCTAGGAACTTAAGATTGGACTTTGGCCGAAGGGCGAGACACCAGCTGAGGCCGCCGTTCTAAAAAAAATCCCATTTTCTCCTTTTCATCTCACTCACAAGCAGCAGCGGCCCAGACCTACAGGTGCTGGAAAGCCTGAACTGATTAATTCTCTGTCTGTCAAGAAGCATTTCGAGTTGTAGGCGTCCTTCCTTTCATATAAAAATAACCGACAGAAGCCAGGGCGTTAGATGTCCTGCCAGCTTCTGAGTGCACTTAAGGGAGGGGGGGAAGGGATCTAATATACTGTGCCCAGAGTTAAGAAAACACAATTTTCCATTTAAAACGGGTGCTGTTTATTTAGGCAAGAATCTGCCGCTTGGCCATCAACCTGCTCTTGGCAAGGTTGATGCCTTAGCCAATTTTTGAAGGAAGCCAGATCTGTTGCAACTCCTCTGCTCAACCGATTTGGGGTGTGTGTGCATCCAAACAGGATCCAAACGGCTCCAGTCCTTGGAGGGGCGACCACCAGGGAATGCCAGGTGCTGTAGGCGCCTGGAGTAGGAACTGGCAAAACCACCCCAGTCTTCCTGCCAAGAAAACTCCACGGACATGGGGACATGGGGTGATGAAGAGCTGGTTGCAGCACACATCCAAACAGGAAAAGACACCCCCTTTGTAAAAACAACAACTTCACAACAGCCTTAAAAACATGGTTGACTGCCAGTTTTTCTAAACCATATGTGGTATGAAAGCAAACACTAGGGGAGCTTCTGTGGGTGAACAGCAGGCCGAAGTATTCACACCCTCTGGCCTGTTCTCCTGGCCTGAGACATGTGTGTGGATCTTGTTGGATCACCCATCCCATCATCCTTCAGCATAACTGGATGGCTTTGGGGCCGGTGTCTCTGACTGTGGAGCCGGGGGTTGGAAGTTCAAACCTCCCCTGGCCTCCTTGCAATCCACCCTTTGAGCTCGGCTCTTGTTGTAAGATTATTCCTGGGGAGGCTGCCCGGGGCTGATGGGCCAGAGGATAAAGACAACCGTGGTTGGGGATTTTGGGAGTTGTAGTCCCAGGGGAGATCTTCCCCTCCCCCATATCAAACTCCTATTTTCATTTCCTGATTCAGACATTTATTCGGGTCTCTCTCCGTGCCAGGAATGACGATCCCTGTTTTTAAAGGCACCGTTTCCTTCAGCAATAAATATATATTATATTGTTGGTTGTTTTTTTTTAAACTGGGTTTGTACTGTACCGCTGAAGAGCTTTATGATGATTTTGTAATGTTTGCTTTTAGAAGCAGGATGCGAAGGAGGAACAAAATGAAATTCCTGTAAAGCTGAACGTTCACCCGGAGATCCGTCTGGGTTCAGTGTGGGGAGAAATTATTTTGTATTTTGTACGTCTCAATCCTATCCCCCCTCAGGCACCTTTTTTCCAAACTAAAGAGTCCGAAATGTTTAAACCTTTCTTCATAAAGGAGGTCCCCCAGCCCAATCATCATTTTAGTCACTCTCTTCTGCACCTTTCCCAGGTCCACTATGTCTTTTCTCCAGGCTAAACACCCATTTTTTCACTTTTTTATTTAAAGGGCTTGGTTTCCAGACCCCTGATCATCCTTGTCACCCTCCTCTGAACCCCTTCCAATTTGTCAGCAATTTATTTATTTCTTTAGATAAAATGTTTCATTTATAACCGTGGAATACGCACGGTGCAGGCACCCAGGCTCCTTTTCTACCAGTTTTGTTTCCTGTAAATCTGGGTTTGCAATTTAATCGCCTTATCTTTAAACCCCGGTGGTGGTTCTATAATGTAGAAATTCAGGGAAGATCTTCCACTTCCCTAACCACTAACCTTTATTGTCCATTTATAAAATCTAATGCAATCGCCCTGGGTTGTCCTCCTAACAAAGGCACATTCATTAATCCTGGAGTCTATTTTCCAGTGCTGGTGCCTAACAAAACATTGAAGCATCTGTTTATGTATTGATTTTTTCCCCGTCTTCCTCAGGGAAAGAGGTCTGTCTAGGGGACCTTTTAGAGTTGACCCTTAGCTTATTTAGCAAAGAAAAAAATTAGAAACTTAAACATCACCCATTCTTCAAGATTTCCGCTCCTGCGAAATCTCCCTGGATCGAGATAAAGCCCACCCTCCTGTTGCCGGCACTCACTCCCCAGAATCTGAAATCTCGGCTTTTCCAGCAAGACTGCCCCTGTGGCTGGAGGTTTCGGGAGTCCGAGAGAGCCCATAGTTTACAAATATGGGAGAAGTAACACCCATCCCCTTTGCTGATAAGAACAGATGGGCAGTTTGGACGGCCTTCCTCCATGTGTAAATAATAAACAATAAGGTTGCCTTTTTAAACTCCCCCCCCCTTATTCCCCGCCCAGCCAGCTTCGTCCCTTCCCTTGTTGGTAGGGCCATGAGATCTATTAATTGCTCGTTAGTCAGCCGACAAGCCTTCTGCATGGAAGCCCTTTGAAAACCTGCTTGGAAAAAAGTGTAGGTTCAGCCAAAGGTGCATGGGTGGGTGAGTGGATGATGGGGGGGGGGCATTGCATCCTTGCAGAGGGTTCAACAGATGGTTAAGCGTCATCCAGAGAAAGAATATTTCCGGGGGGGGGGGGGGGGGGGGGGGGGGGGGGACACCCTCTGAAGCTTCTCCTGGTTAGGAGATTCGGGGAGAGGCCGTCTAAGAACGTTATTTTCCCAAGCCAGTTGGGGGATTCTGGTTGTTGTAGTCTCCAGTAGCACCATTCCACAGCCTAGCCGGGGGAGCCAGATTCAGCCAAACGTACTCCCCACTGTTCTACAAATTGTTCTTTATATATATTTGCCCTCTGTTCCTCTCCCCCCCCCCGAACCTTTGAGTCTGATGTCTAAAGGGGATGAACTTTGGGTATAATAAGATGTAAAAACGGAGCACCTCCTGACCATGAAAGATTGGTTTATGGGAGAGTCAGAATTCACTGCTAGAATTGCACTGTCCCCTACTGGCTTGCTGGAAGCATTTGCAGGAAACCTACATTTCCCTTGTTAAAAAGTTTTCCAAGGCTGCGGTTACACCAGCGTTCTCTGCATATATAAATTTCATGCATAATTTTTTTTCCGGGCAGTCACGTGGTTTTTAATGTGCCATTAGTATCCTCTCTTCTGCGCCATATTTTCCTATTCTGGTTCCGCCTCTGCCTGTCTATGTCGCATTTTTCCACGAGAAGCTGTCGAAAAACGGGAACTGATTTTACTGCGTGTTTTCTGTGTCCTGTCGTGGTTACAGAAGCAAATAAGTCAGCATTTTGGAGCGAAGTTTCTAAATCCAGCCCCTGGCGGTGGTTACTGAAACTTCGCTGAAACTGCTGTTCAAAGGGCGTGGTCCGCCGGGACTGGAATTTATTTCTCTTCGCGATTAGGAAGCGATGTCTTTATGCGCACTTAGCCGAAGGGAAACTACGGAGAAAACGGAGGTATGATTGCAGCCCAAGTTAGATCCCTGCAAAGGTCCTGCTGGATCGGATGGGCAAGCAGACCGATGCCTTGCTGCCTGCCGCCCCTCCACTCCGCGCCGCCTGAGGCACCTGCCTTCATCCTGCCTCCCAGAGTGGCCTGGCGGTGTGTGTCCGTTTCCAGCGTGGCAGTTCTAAGAAGATATGGGGGAGCTGCGTGGCTCAGGTCTCTTTCTGAGGAGCCCGAAATTGGGAGTTCAATCCCCCTGCTGTGCCGTTGTCACAAGTCTTCGCCATGGGGATCGATCGGGTCCCTTCCAGCGATGCAGTTCTAAAAGGAAGGGACAGCTAGGGTGGTTTAGCTCTCTGGCTTCAGAGGTTGGGAGTTTGAGTCCCGCTTGGGCCTCTTTGACAGGGGACTGGACTGCCTTCCAAAAGGGATTGGACAGATTCCTGGAGGAAAAGTCCATCACAGGTGACAAACCAGGATGGAGATGTGTAATCTCCAGGCTTAAAACTGGGGTACTTCCAGGACCAGATGCAAGGGAGTGGTATCAGGAGACAGAGATCTAGTCTCATGCGCTCCCAAACGCATCTGGTGGGGCCACTGTGAGATCCAGGAAGCTGGACTAGATGGGCCTTTGGCCTGATCCAGCAGGGCTCTAAGTTCTTATGATCTTATGATCTCTAGGGTCTTTTTTAGATCTGAAATTCAAATATGGTGGTGGCTCTCATCGTCGTCTTAGCCGACGGACGGCCGTTCCCCAGTTAGAGCCGCAGAATGACAGGACAGAAGGGGCACCAGGAGACCATCTAGCTCACCCCTCCCATAGACGGGCCTGCCTTTTTTTCCAGCCCCATCACCACCCAAGAGGTTACAGAATCCCGCGACCTGGAGATGCTGGTCATTGTAATCCAAGGGGGAGTCCCTGAAGTCCAGACACCGGGTCTTCCACAGCAGCCAGACGGACGTGGGCTGGGATGGAGAGGACCGGGGTCACAGCTTACGAGGATGACATGGCATGCCGACAGGGACAGAAAGATGGGAGACGTTCGTTCGTCACGGTTCACCAACGCTTTAATGACCACTGCCAGAACCTCCAGAGGAAACAGGCGCACCTACACTACGAAACCAACATCTGTTCGGAAAGTTTCACCGCCACGATTCGTCTATCCATCGTCACATCGCCAACGACGCCGCCACCCACCCCACCCCTCACTAACACAAGATCTCCCAGTTTCTGGAAAGCCGTCCGTCGGCCATCATGCTTCCGCCGCCGCTGCCCCAATCTCTTTTTCTCCCAAAATCCCAACCGCACGCAGGCCTGTAAGCCCCAAACTGTTCCCCCCCCACCCCCCTCCTCCCCACATCCAGAGCACTGGATGCCATTGAAGGAACGGGAGCTGGTCTGTTCAGCATCGCAAGGATCTGGGGTGGGTGGGAGTGATTTAAAAAAATCCCGTTTGTAACCAAGACCGTGAGAAAGGTATTGGGGTTGGGGGACAGTTGCCAGTCACCCCATTGGTTTTGGGGGTGGGTGGGTGTAGGATGGACCAGGAATGAACAAAGAGCAGAGATAAGTTCCTATAAATTGGAGGGAGGGGGGGTCAGGGAGGAAACAAGCAGTTTAAAAAAACAACATACCAAATTGACCCATGCACCAAACTCTTTCCCTCTGTGGCTGATTGGCCTGTTACTCACTGCTTTCATGGGGGGGGATACATTCCAAAATGAGAGAGAGAGAGAGAGAGAGAGAGAGAGAGAGAGAGAGAGAGAGAGAGAGAGAGAGAGAGAGAGAGAGAAGAGAGAGACCACCTTCCCACCACCCCACCACCCACCACCCCAAGGCACAAAGACAGGATGGAGGGGGGAGAAAGGATAAGAAAAATCAGAAGAGAGCTAGACAACACGGGGGGAAAACCAGCCCTAACCCAGCACGATGTGGGGCTTTTTGAGGGGGGAGGGTCCAACAAGGCTCCCTGCCCGCTGTCCCCCCACAACCCCAACCCCAACATTTTGGCACCAACATTCTACACAGCGGGGCCTCGACGGGATCTCCGTGGTGGCCCCCTTTTTATAAAACAGAGAGTATCGCTCCGCTGGTAAGTCCCTCGGCACATCAGGGGGCGACGTCCAGTCCGGTCCAGTCCGATCCATTCGGCAAGGGGTGGGGGCCGCGGACAGCTGTTTTATCCACCCCGCCGGAGCCTCCGCTGGTCGTTATCCCTCCCCTCCCACGAAACGTAAAACCGATCCTCAAACGGACCCCCCACACACACACACACCCCAAGCACGGAGGTCGCCCCAAGGGCTGCTCGGTTTTCCCTTGCAGAGGATCGCCCGACCGATTGCCCTCGGCACACGCCTGGACACGAGGCCAGAAGGCCTGCTGGGGGTGGGGTGGGGGGTGGGCCGCTCAGTCCAGTTTGGAGAAGCCCCCGATGGTGACCTTCCGCTCCTGCCGGTTGGCCACCAGTTCCTGGAGGTGCAGGGCGCCTCCTCCGATGAAACAGAAAGCCGGGCAAACGGGGCCCGAACAGTCGACCCCGCACTCCCACAAGCTCCGGTAGGAGACGGCGTCGAAGAAGGTCACTTTGCCCCGCTCATAGTCCAGGCATATGCCCACCCGGGGCGGCAGCGGGACGGTGCAGTTGCTGGGGTCCCGGGAAGAGGGGAGCGCCACGCCGTGGGAGAGCAGGATCTTGCCCATGCCGATGGTCAGGAAGGCGAAGGGGGGCGAGGTGTCCAACGTGGTGTCTTCCGCCCCGCTGTCGTGGCCGCTGTCAGGGTCGTACCTGCGCCCGGGATGGGGGGGTGGGGGGGGGAGGAAAAGGGGGCAAAGGCAAGCAGGATCAGGCTTCGAACCGAGAGACGTGAGACACAAAGCTGGGGATTTGGGGATTTTTTTAGGCGACATATCCCATCGTCCATCGTTACAGGAGTTCTGTGGGAGAGACACTTGAGTTTGGTTTGCTGGGCCCAGTTTAGTTAAACTGGGCCCAGCTCTTCTAAATGAGACATATTTTCCCAGGTAAGAAAAGGGGACAGTAAGGTGTCCTTCAGGTAGGATGCTCAGAAGGGAGGGGATTATGGGATCTGTACTCCAAGAAATGAAAAAAACAAAAACCTGTCCTTACAAACCTACTGGACCACTTTCTATAGGATCCATATTATTATTGTTTATTCTAAGTACTTGCTTAGCTCTTTAGGCAACGCACCTAGCATGCCGATGACCACAGGGACCACCTGTACCGGTTTATGCCAGAGTCTCTGAAGTTCAATTTTCAGACCCTGATATCGAGTAAATTTTTTTCAAGGTGTTTCTCGGTGACTCTACTATCCCCTGGTATAGCAACATCAATGATCCACACTTTTTTCTTCTCCACAATCACAATATCCGGGGTATGATGCTCCAAAACCCTGTCTGTCTGTATTCGGAAGTCCCAAAGTAATTTAGCTTGCTCGTTTTCCATCACTTTTTCAGGCTTATGATCCCACCAGTTCTCTGCTACGGGCAGATGATAGTTACGACACAAATTCCAGCGGACCATGTGAGCAACTATTATTATTATTATTATTATTATTATTATTATTATTATTATTATTATTATTATTATTATTATTATTATTATTATTATTATTATTGTTGTTGTTGTTGTTGTTGTTGTTGTTGTTGTTTTGTTGTTTGTTGTTTTGTTTGTTGTTTGTTGTTATTGTTATTGTTATTATTATTATTATTATTATTATTATTATTATTATTATTATTATTATTATTATTATTATTATTATTATTATTATTATTATTATACTTCAATATTCTCCTTGGGAAAGGACCCAGGGCAGCTTTACAGTCTTGAGGGGCTCACCTGGGGCTGACCACGTCCTGTGGCACCTGGAACCACTCCTGGAGCTTGCTCTCCAGGCCCACCCCCACCTTGACCAGGTAGGAGCTGGGGTCCACGCAGCAGGCCCAGTAGCTGCGCCCCTGGGTGACGGCCACGTCGCCGATCACCAGGTCGATGGAAAGGTGGCAGCTAGTCATCAGGCGTTCGGCAGCGAAGAGCATGGGGAGGCCCGCCACGCTCCGGACAGCCCGCTGGTCCTTGCTGATGGCCAAGCGTTCCCGGCTGAAGCCCCACCGGTTGTCCAGGAAAAAGTTCAGGACTTCAGAGTTAGAGAGAGAGAGAGAGAGAGAGAGAGAGAGAGAGAGAGAGAGAGAGAGAGAGAGAGAGAGAGAGAGATGTGTGAGAATCACGCCACCTCCGGGCACAAAACCATGGCCAGACTACATTTTGAGTGACATCCTTGCGCCTTCTAACTTAGGGGAACGTTAATAAGGTTTTCAAGGGACGGCCCACATCCACGAGAAATTGTTTTCCAAGCCAATCCTCACGCAGATGCCAAAAAACGTGGCTACAGTAAGACCCTGGTGTCCGCTGGTGATTGGTTCCAGGCCTTCCCGTGGATAATGAAAACCGTGGATAAGAGAGAACGCCTGCCCAACCACTCCCAAGCTGCTGTTTCCTGACAGTAGCTTGCTTTGACTGCTGTTTTGAGACAGTAGCTTGTTTCATGGCCGCTGTTTGTGACAGTAGCTTGTTTTATGGCCGCTGTTTGTGACAGTAGCTTGCTGTGTGGCTGCTGAATTATTTAATTTCCCCCCCCCCGCCAACCGTGAATAACTGAATTAGTGGATAATGAATCAGTGGATACGGGGGTCTTACTGTAATAGCAAACTGAGGTTGCTGGACACTGCCTGGTGTGCGGCGCTCTCTAGTGGGCATTTCAGGTCACATCACCTCGAGAAACGTGGCTGGGATGGTTCTTTTTCATTAATTTACAGGAATTTGTGTTTACCGGACGCTTTAATATTTAATATGACTAATATTTCCAGAAACCAAAATAAATCAGCGGATACCGATCCTGCGGAGGTCGGCAGCCTTACTGGATGTGCCACGTCTAAGGAGTGGCGGCCTCCTGATACAGAGGGCAGCACCGCGCTTTGGGGCTTTACCGGGGGCGGGAGGGGTGTGCAGGTAGATGTCCTCGCTGTACTCCCCGAACCCGGCCTTGTTGCAACCGCGGACGCGTAAGACGTAGACGCAGTCGGTGTCCAGGTATTCCACCACGGCGCTGGTGCCCCGGACTTCCTCTCGGCGTTGCCAGAGCTTCAGGGATTTCCCTTTGGGCTCAGCCCGGCGGAACTCCACCGTGTAGTGCCAGGCAGGCGGGGAGTGTTGGGGCAGGCGCCACCAGAGGAAGATTTGGTCGTAGGCGTAGGTGCGCTGGGTGTCGATCACGGGGGCCTCTGGAGCTGCAGGGGGGGGTTGAAGAGAGAGAGAGAGAGAGAGAGAGAGAGAGAGAGAGAGAGAGAGAGAGAGAGAGAGGATGGGGAAGGAAAGACAGGGGTGGCATCAGACAGGGGGGCACGCTCAGGTGCTTCTGGACGGACCGACAGACAAACCGGCTACAGGCTAGGGTTTGGGTGGGTGGGTTTTCCAAGAGGCAAGAAAGAGAACCGCTTCTCTTTTAAGAACCGATTTGTTGAAGGGAAAGGGCCGGCCGGCGGGACGGGCGAGAAGAAAGAGGGGGCAGAATCAGGAGGGCAAAGCTGCTGAAAAATTCCAGGGAGCGACAGAGAGGCTGTGAGTGCGAGTTGAGGAACCGGGAAGCCGGGGCCGGAAGGAAGGGGAGGGAAGGGAAGGGAAGGGGAAGAGAGAAAGGTAGAGAAAGGACGGAGGTGACGGGGAGGCGATGGGGAGGATGGAAGGGGAAGAAAGAGGCCGGGATAACGAGGCGGGACGGGATGGGACGGAACCCCCCAGCAAGGAAGGGAACCGAGAATGGAGAAGGACGATGGAGGATCTGGACACAAGGGGGACGGACATGACGGGGAACCCAAAAGGAAAACAAGGACACGGACTCACTCATTCACACACACACACACACACACACACACACACACACACACACACACACACACACACACACACACTGAATGACAGCCAAAAAAACAAGCATAGAACAAAGACAGGGGGCACCGAGCCCGAGACAGGACCTGTTGGATTACAACTCCCATCATTTCTAGGGCAGAGGGGAACGCCCGGAACAGGCCCACGCTTCCTCGTCCTTACCTTACGACAGTGACGGGTGCAGAAGTTTGGGGGGGGGAGCCCAGGGGGGCGTTTTCTGGAGAGACCCCCCCCAACCACCACCCAGGTTTCTCCATGGGGAGAGGATGGGACAAACAACCCAAAATGACCTGGTGGGGAAAGAATCCCCCCCCCCGGGGGGGAGTCCCGGTGATTTATTTAAGAAAGATCTGGAAGATTTGAGGTGGTGGGTGGTTCACACACACACACCTGGGAAATCTGGTGGGGCAAGAGGGTTACAAAAGTGACATGAAATAACCGTGGGTGGGTGGGCGGGTTGTGTTGTGTTGTGTTGTGTTGCCCCTAGCTCTGCCACACCTGGGACACTACACAACCCGCACACGTTTCCTCAGACGGAAACCTCCACTCCTGTATGCCACGGGTCTTGGTCCGAGGGCGACATGTTTCGGATCCCAGCCACGGTGGCTGCCGCTCTGGCCCTCGGATCAATGTTTGCAGCCCTGGGATTATCTTAGAACTGCAAAACTAGAACGGACCCAATGGATCCACCAGTCCGCCCCGCCCCCCCTTGATGGTGGTGCAATCGAACTCCCAAACTCTGGTTTAGCCGTCAGGTGCCGAGGCTGTTACTGGGGAACTTTCCACGTAGGGGTCGTGGACGGGGATCAACACATTATCTTGAAATACAAAACGCTCCACTGGGTGAAAACATATTTTCTTTGGTCTGTTCTCACACTCTCAGGCCTCAGTTTGAGTGGATGTCCCCTTAGTTCTGGTATTTTGTGAGACGGAGAAGAGCGTCCCTCTATCCACTTCACTCATGCCCTGCATTATTTTGTACATCTCAATCATATCCCCTCTCAGGTGCCTTTTTTCCCCAGACTAAAGAGCCCCAAATGTTTTAGCCTTTCCTCATAAGGAAGGCCCCCTAGCCCAGTAATTATTTTGGCCGCTCTCTTTTGCACCTTTTCCAGTTCCACTATGTCTTAAAGTATAGTGTCCAAAACTGGACACGGGACGCTCGATACGGCCAGACCCGTCCCAGAGAGAGGAGAACTAGCCCCTTCCGATATTTGGAAAGGCAAGGCTCTTTGAAGATTTCTCTTCCTGCCTCCATGAGGACTAGAACACTGGCAGGTGAAAGAACCCGGCCAAAACCACCTCTTCCGTGCAAGGTGGAGGGCTGCCGACAAACAGGCCCAAAGGACTCAGGCCACGCTGTGATGGTCACGCAACAGACCCTTGGCGATACTCCCACCCGATACCAGAAGTGGTTAATCAATTGGGAAGGGGGGGGGAACAAGACACACAGAGGGGAAGCGGATTGAGGGCGGGCGGATGGGCGGATGCAGAGTCGAAGGAGGCAACCTGAGAGAGATAGGGAGAGAAGGGATGAGAAAGAGGGAGGAAGGAGGAGGGAGGGAGGAAGGAGGGGAGGGCTGGAGAGGTTGAGGTGAGTGACAGATGACTTGCCTCAGTTTACTCCGATGAAGACTCAGCAGTTGCCCCAGCCTATAAACAAACAGAGGTAAAGCAGATGGGTCAACACCCAGGCACGGAGCAGGACTGGGGGCCTCTGGGCGGCGGGGGGCAGCCTGGCGCAGGCAGGAGGGCTGTAGCCTGGGGAGATCGGGCAGTGGGGGGGGGAGCATGGGAGGCGGAGTTTGGCCACGGCAAAGGGAAAGAAATGTCACACGCACACCCCGCTCTGTGTGTGTGTGTGTGTGTGTGTGTGTGTGTGTGTGTGTGTGTGTGTGTGTGTGTGTGTGTTTGTGGTGGGGAGGGTGTTTGAAAAGAGATTTAGGGATATGGCAAGGGTGGGGGGGAAATCCCGTTATTCCATTCCTATTTAATTCAGGCGGACGTCAAAGAGAAGGGGGTGGGGGTGAGGGTGAGGGCCAGCAGGCTGGATCCGTCCGCTTCTTACTCACTGCCGGGTCTTCAGAAGGATTCGCTGGATTGTCCACGGGTCGCCGCACAGACGCAGACAAACTCCTGCATCGCAGGCCCCATCGAAAACCCACATCACCAGCCCAACTAAGTGGCACATCCGGGGGGTCCCATTCCCACCCCGCCCCTCGGCCACGGCTGGCTCTGCTGTCGGGCTCCCGTAGGGGGTCGCCCCACGACCTACCTTGAAGACTGAGGTGCCTACTCTGATCCTGTTGGCGATGCGCCCCCACCGGGCATCGGATAGGTGCCAAGGGTTTTTTCTCCTGACTGGGAAACCCCCACCCCACCCCGGAGAAGGTACGTATCGTCCAATGGTCCCAGGCTACAGAGTACAGTAGGAGCCTAGTATCCACTGGGGATTGGTTCCAGGCCTTCCCGTGGATAATGAAAACCGTGGATAAGAGAGAACACCAACAAAAATAATCCTCCAAACTGCTGTTTTATGACAGTAGGTTGCTTTATGGCTGCTGTTTTGTGACAGAAGCTTGCTTTATGGCTGCCGTTTTATGACAGTAGCTTGCTTTGCAGCTGCTGGGTTATGTATTTATTTTTTCCTTTGCCAGCCGTGGATAACTGAATCAGTGGATAATGAATGGATCAGTGGATACAGGGGTCCTCCTGTACTATCGAAAGCAGGCATGTCCAAACTTCGGCCCTCCAGATGTTTTGGAACACAACTCCCACAGTCCTTTGCCATTGGAAATACAGGCTTGGAATTCTGGTAGTTGTGGTCCAAAACATCAGGAGGGCCGAACTTTGGACATGCCTGATCTAATGAATCCACCGCCCGCCCTTCCATCACCCGGCGAGTGCCTGACGTACCCTTGATAAAGGTCAGGTCGGTGAGAAGCTTGAGTTCCCGGCTGACGTCCACCTGGAAGTGGCTGAAAGAGGCGCTGGCGGCCGGCCGGAACGCCTGGAGGGAGTCGGTCGCCCGGATGATCCTAGACCGGGAGGCAAGGGAAGCGTTGGAGGGAGGGAGGGGGGAGAAGGGGACAGCATTCGAACTCAGACCCCAGCTTGCTCTGCTCAGGAAGAGGTGGACGGACCCAGAGGGTGGATCCCGTGGTAACGGAACCAGCCCTGGTGGTGCATTTGAAATGCGTGGCTTCGGAAGGGCCCGTCGGATTCCAGCACGGAGTGGACAGGGCCTGGCCCCCTCTCCAAGGATATCCTGGAGGTGTGTGTGTGGGGGGGGTCCACCTCTACAAGGAGTCAGGAAGACCAGCCAAGCCTCCAGAAGCCCCCTTGTCTCCCTGCTTCTGACTTAGATTGAAACCACCACCACCCCACACACAAACACATACACACTGAGGGTCCCCATGACTGCCTGGAGGTAGACTAGGCCTCCATCAAGCACCACACAACGGACACCTCAGCATGGGTGCTACAATTAACCAGCACTACACGACACCACATTCTGTGGGCTGTGACTGTAATAATATTGCTTGTCTGCCTCTCTGTCTGTCTATCCTGTCCTCTCTCTCTCTCTCTCTCTCTCTCTCTCTGTGTGTTTCATGATAGACAGATAGATAGATAGACTGATTTTAAAAGTAAATCAATAGATAGATTATACGAGTAGATGTGTGGATCTGAGAATACTCAGAATTGTTTTACCCTTCCCTTCCTCTAGGGGCGCCCTAGGACCGTGTGCAACTTGCCCAAGGCAACCCAGGCTGGCTCTTGTTCCACTATGGGGATTCGAACTCCCGACCTCTTCCTCCGTAGCCAAAGACCTCAACCACAGAGCTACCAGCCTTGTCGACCAGAAGCCCACCACAGGAACACGCCCTACCCACCCACCTGCCGTACCCCGCCCCGTATTTGTCCGAAAACAGACCACCTGTTGTGGAGCTGCTTGGCGGCCTGGACGAAGCAGGGCTGGTCGGTCTCCTTCAGCACCTCTTGCGCGTAGCCCACCATGCCTGAGTTCTCCATCATGGCCCGGTGCTCGTGCAGCTGGGCCCGCAGGTTCGAGACCCGGTCCTGGCGGCACTCCTCAATGGCACCGAGCAAGGAGGTCTGCTTCTCTTCCAGCACGGCGCTTAGGCCACGCATCAGCCGGGCCACTTCCTCTTTGGCCTGCGCGCCGTTCGCCTGCGAGCGGGAGGTGTGCTTTTCACATAAGGGTAGGCCGTTTCTACTGGAGTCGCTTCCACCCTCGGTGAATTTTCCTAGCCCTATCCCGTGTCCCAAGGACCAGCTGTACCATCCTTACATGTAAGGTCATCAAACTCCATTCCCATCATCCCTCCCCCCACACACACACACACACACCAATTGTGTGACAAGAGGCTATTTTCACCCAATCGGCAAAAACAAGGTTGCAAAAAAAAGGCACAAACAAGCCATTCGGTGCTTCAGCACCAAAGCACCGAATGGGTTGTTTGTGCCTGATTGAACAGACAGCCCTTGCATACGTATTCTGCCTGTGCAAGTGTCGGCGTGTGCATGAACATGGCTTGCTCCTTTCCGAAAGGAAGGACACCAATTTGGCCCAGAGGGGTTTTCCGCAAACGGAGGGGACCTTAACGGGTTTTCTTTTCAAAATGTAGACTTCTTTTTTTGCCCTTCTACTGGCGGCAAGAAATTTCACAGGGGCTGGAAATTCCTTGTTGAGACATCTCAGCTGAATCAAAGAGAATGAGACATGGACTGCAGACTCTTCATGTCTCTAGTCCCTAGTGAGGACTGTGACAGGGCTGGCAGACGGTCACAACCATGAAAGGCCAAAACATCCTACCTCCGTTAGCCTAAGGGTCTCTTCCAGCTCGTTAATCTGAGCCTGCACGGTGTCTTGATTGCTCAGAATGTACGCCAGGCTTTTCGTCAGCTTATCCTGAAAGGGGAGAGGGGGGGGAAACAGTCCAGTAACAGGGTAAAACACTTCCTAACACATGCGATTCTTGCCTCTGGTGTTGGGACATCCTTGTAGAAACCCGAGAACTTGACCCTCACCTAAACCCAGGGACCATGCGGAAGAACCGCGTGGTTTGGGCCAAAGGTAGGCTTAACTTCTGGTTTCAAAGAGGGCTTTCCCGGCACTTCCGTACCAAACAGGAAACCAGGCCTATCGTAGGCACAATCTCTGCCAGCTGGGCCTTCTCTCCAGGTCAGGATAAACTTGAGGCCTGTAAGCTCTGGGCCATGCTGGTGATACTTCCAGACAGGAGAAGCATGGGATTTGTAATCCAAAACCTCTAAAATGCTCACCCCCTTCGTCGCCATTTGACGGCTCTCCCCAGCACAGCTTTGCCGCCAGAGGCTGGCTCACGCTTGCGTCCTCACATGCTTCTTGAGAAACGGTTCCACTACTGATCACGCCACAATCTTCTGTGTCCTGACAAGGTAGCTCACCTTGAGGGCCTGGTAGGCGCTGAGCACCGGCGACACCTTGTGCCCTGTGTGGGTCCGGCGCACACGGCACAACTGACAGAGAAGGCGTTGGCAGGTCTTGCAGTAATGCATCACTTCCTCCCTGTGCTCTGGACACGTTAGCCCCTGAGCATTTTAAAAAAAGAAAGAGAGAGAGAGAGGAAGAAATCTGGTATACAGGAGGACTCCCGTATTCCTGGGGGAATCCGTTCCAAGTATCCCCATCCCATGGATACTGAAAAACATGGATTATAGGGTGGACTTTATTATAATAGGCAATACTATGCATTGAATGGTCTCTGGCTCCCTCTAGTGTTCAGTTTAAGTAATGCGAAAATCTAGTTCCTTGGTGAATTCTATGCGTAGCATGGTCTCTGCTTCCCTCTAGTGGCCATTCTGGCAACGGCATCACAGACATATATTTGTCTATCTCTGGCGCTCTTTAGTGGCCAGTTCTGATAACTTCCCTGTTAGAAATATAGATATATTTCCAGGTTTAGTCCCCCCCCCCATTAGTGTTTTTACTATATTCAGACCATGGAAAAGCAGATAATGGTCCAGAGGGTTCTACTGCACTGGTAATGAGGGATAACTGGATCAGTGGTTCATGAATCCGTGGATACAGGGATCCTACTGTAGATTCTACCCAACTTGTTGATGGGAGGCAAAACGAGGGTGGGACCAGAGAGAGAACACCTTACTTTTGGCCGGAAATTGAGGGTGGGCGGGGTAGGCTCATGCTGAGCTTTCTGGGTGCCCCATGGGTGGTAGAGCTTGAAGCACTCGTTACAGAAGCTGGATTTGCACTCGGTGCAGCCCTTGGTGGCCTCCAGTTGCGGGGGCTTGCAGAACTGGCACATGATGGCTGCGCTGACATTGATGGTGTGGCGGTAGCGCTCCACAACCCGCTCCAGGGTCAGGTTGCGGAAAAGGCTGCCCACGCCCCGTTCGCCCAGGTCCACGTCACGTTGGCACAACGGGCACGGGAAAAGGATGCCCGAAGGGTGCACGCTGCCCCGCTTCCGCCCCGGGTAGGTGCCGAAACCTGGAAGGGGGAACACAGCGGCAACAGGCTGTAGTGCGGCGATATGCAATACACTGGTTCCTTGTATAAAGGAATTAACTCGTTCCAAATGAAATTATGTTCAGCAAATTTTCCTTTATACAAATTTCTCGTAGGAATGCATGGAAAATGGAGAATTCCCTAATTGCGACCCTTTTTATGTTGTACGGATTTGCCCCATAGACAATTCTGCTGAGCAAATTTCCCCTATCTCTGGAATTTTTTATGCTGTACAGATTTTATGTTATACAAATTGTTTGTTATACAAGGGTCCACTGGGACTTGCATTTTTAGATGCTTTTGCACTGGTAGCTTGGCAGGAGCCTGGGGTTAAACAGTGAGCGCTCGCTCCGCTGCGTGGCACCCGGGGTTCGAACTGCCAAGCTGCCAGCTTTGCGGTCGACAGTTTCAGCGCTCTAGCCTGCTGAGCCACCGAGCTACATGTGCCCAGGGGCAGTATACTACTGTTAAACACCAAAAAATAACCCGGAAGGGTTTGAAATTAAAAATTTTTTAAAGGTGGTGCCTACCATGCCACTGCAAAATGCAATCCAGAAGGACAACCCGCCAGCCTGTCCCCCCCCTCACCTGATTTGAGGAGCCGGTCCAGGCGCTCCGGTTTCGGCACCACCCGGCGCCCAAGGCGGGGGCTCCGCGTAGCCGGGGTGGACGCTGGCGACGTGGGCTCGGAGGTGGGATCCGGGCATACGTAACCCTGCTGTAGGAGGACCTCGGTGGCGCAGATGTGACAGACGTTATGCATGCAGGGTAACACCAGCGGCTGCTTATACATTTCTTTGCAAACTGGGCACAGGAGTTCTCGTTCCATGTTTTTCATGCCGGTCTGGAAGGCCAGAAAAGGGGGGGGGTTAAAGGGGAGACCGATCTGTGTTGTTCTCCCTGTTATCTCCCCCGAAACTAGCAGTCGGCCGTTTGCAGGCCACATCTGGAAGTATCCTGGCGCAAAAATGCTCACCGTAGGCCAGTCATGTCCAAACGTTGGCCCTCCAGATGTTTTGGACCACGACTCCCACAGTCCTTTGCCACTGGCAATCTAAGCTTAGCATTCTGGGAGTTATGGTCCAGAACATCAGGAGGGCCGAAGTTTGGACATGCCTGGGCTAGTGAATGTATCAACCCCCTTGCCTTGGTCTAAGGCAGGCATGTCCAAACTTCAGCCCTCCAGATGTTTGGGACCACAACTCCCACAGTCCTATGCCATTGGCAATCTAAGCTTAGCATTCTGGGAGTTATGGTCCAGAACATCAGGAGGGCTGAAGTTTGGGCAGGCCTGCTGTAGGCCAAGAAGCAGACTTGCAGAGAGAAGCAATCTCTCTCTCCGTCTCCCATGTGCCTGGTTCGTCTACTGGCCACCGAAGAAGTCAACCCACCTCCCAGCTCTGTCCCCCTTCTATTGTCCCCAGGTCAACGGAAGCCCTGTTTTATTTTTTAATATCTTACTTTTTCTGAAGTACATATGCAAAAAGGAATTCCATTTGGGGGGGGAGGATGAAAATGCACACTAGTTTCAAACCCCCTCACCAGCCACCATCTTGTTAAAAGAACATCCCTGGTGCCCTTCTTTACCTCTACCCTGCCTTGGGAATCGCAATCGCCGGAGGAATTTTGACTCAAGGATGATGTCGACTGAGGATGATGGGGAGGGAAAGTGGGATACAGAATGGAGTTTTTTTTTTTAAAGAAAAAAATCCTAGGAAAGCAAGGAACCCAGTTGTTTAGTGGCAAACTATATACGTGTGTGTTGTGTCGTGACAGTCATGACCGACTCTTCGTGACCCCATGTCCATGGAGTTTTCTTGGCAGGAATACTGGAGTGGCTTGCCAGTTTCCTCCTCCAGGCGCCGACAGCACCTGGTATTCCCTGGTGGTCTCCCATCCAAATACAAACCAGGGCCGACCCTGCTTAGCTTCCGAAATCAGGCGAGATCGGATGGGCTGAGGGCATCTAGGCAGCTAAGACTCTATGTGTAGTTGTGATCAAACCCATCATCATCATCAACCACAACCACAACCACAACCACAACCACAACAACACCAAAACCTGTTACAACCATATATGTCCTCCTTCGATGCCCCTTCAAACTCAGTTGGTCTGTGCCTCTCTTATACGAGTGGCCAGGTTCTTTGGGTGCGCCTGGTCCCAGATTACAGCCAGACCAAGGAGCCCTGTCACGTTTTAACGGCATATATTTCGAATAAACCCGTCGCTCTGTCTAAATCCCGCATGATTATTTTCAACCTTTTTGTATTCTCAATGAGCGACTGGGTTTGAACATGCATGGAAAAGTTGTCAGGAAGATGGCGAAGGAAAGAGAGGCGAGCATGGGGGTGTCTCGTGGATCAAAACAGATGGCACGATGCCCCCCAAATTTGCGAATTACTAGAAGAAAGAGGCTCTAAACTGCTTGAGAGCTTTGGGGTTGAAGTCTCCCGCTGCAGAGCGAGAGGCCGAGGGGTCCGATTTCCCCGCTCCCCCCCCCCCCCTTGGCAGGGGGTGGACTAGGTGGTCTCTAGGGTCCCTCCCGCCTCTGCAGCCCCAAAATTAATACATTACAGAGCTCACTAGATTAGAACTGTAATAAGATTACTATAAGATTGCCCTAACAAGATTACTGCATTGCATTTGTAAAACTGCCGAAAGCGGTCCCGGCATCTGTTGGCAGCCTTATAATTCTCGCCCCACAGGGTGCTCTGGGGTACAAAGCGTGCAAATGAAAGGGAAGGTTAAGATGTGGGGTGGAATTCCACAGGGTAGCAGCCTCTTCTGAACCCCCCCACCACCACCTCTAAATGATACGGTTGGGTTTTATCCAGACCGATCGTGCGGAAGGCCTGCCGTCTGTCCGGATATGGCCTCTGGGCAGGAGGCTGTCTAGGAACCGAAGGATCGGTTCACCAGATCCATAAAGGGTGGCCCATTTCTACACCACCACCACCCCACCCTCCGACTGCTGAACATTGGAGAGGGGGGGGGGTCCAGAGGCAAGAAAGCTGAGAGAAGGACCCCGCCTCCTCTTTCGAGACCGCCTTTGGCTGATTTCCCAAAAGCCGCTGCCGCTCGCTCGGCTCGGTCCAACTCAAGGGCACCCGTCCCTCTTTCGGGGTGGGCGCCTCTCCCTCTCCCACGACGCAGCCCCCCCTTCCCCATCCTCCACACCCATCTTGCAGTGCCCAGCACAAGGGAAGGCGCTGAAACACACACACACACATACACACACACACACACACACACACACACACACACACACACACCATACACAGTTGGGAAACGGTGCACAGCGTTCACACACACCCACCCACCCATCCATCCATTCATCTATCTGGGCACCTCTGCTCTTTTTCCCACCCGAAAAAAAACCCACCCCCTTTCTTCTTTCCTCAGCCCTGAGATGCCCCCCCCCCTTTAGGGGAAAATTTGCCCCCCCCCCCCGTCTCTCAGCAGAAAGGTATCCCATTTTCTCCCCCCCCCAAAAAATGCTCTCACCTTGTTCCCCACCGTCCGCCGGGATGCCATGGTTGGTTTTTATAAAATATGTATCTATATGTATGTATACAGTATACACACATATATATACACAGTATAGGTAAATATAAATATAAAAGGTTTTTTTAACAGGGCTTGCACAAAAGCAGGGAGTCTTGAATGGGGAGAGGGAGGGAAGGAAGGAAGGAGGGATGCATGAGAGGGGAGAGCGAGCCAGCAGAGTGAGGCAGGCGGGAGGGAGGGAGGGAGGGAGACTCTGCTGGACCACAGGCCTGGAAGAGGAGGAGGAGGTTGCCATGGCGACGGGAGGATGTGCTCGGATGCCCACAGCATCCTTTGGCTTCCCCACCGCCGCCAAGGAGGCAGCCGCGAACGCCGGGAAATTACAGGAGGCTGAGAATGGGGTGCGCGCACTTAGGATATTTACCAAGAGGGGAGGTGGGGAACCCCCGTTTTTTAAGGGGGGGGGGGAATTCGGACGGAGTGGGGGGGAGGTGAAAGAAAGGGGGCGTTTCTTAGCCTGGAAGCAACCACGTAGTCTGGCGGGAAGAAGACAATAGGGCGCCCCATAGTAGGGGACGGACACCCCCTTGAGACAGCCGCCCCCCCCATCCCGAATCATCCTTCTAGGATCCGCGCCCGACGCGCGTCACGCCCCGTCGCATCCCCACGTTACATATCTCTCTCTCTTTCTCCGTGCCTAATATAAAAACCCCATCTAGATAGGGGCATGCATTTAGGCATATAGCTGCTCGTCTCCTCTCACTTGTCCCCCCACCCCTTTTACACACGCGCGTGATTGTTTCCTTGGCTCACCCCCCACCCCCCACCCATCCCCACCCCTCCGCGGGCCCGATCCTCACGCTGATCCGGACGAGGGCATCCATGATGGAGGTGAACGAGTGGAGGTCGTCTCCTTCGGCCATGGCTCCCCACCCCACCCCGGGAAAGGGGAGATGGGGTGCAAAGGGGGTGCGGGGAGGAGATGGGGGCGCTGCCTGCTGCTGCGGCGGCTGTACCCCCCTCTTCTCTTCTCTTCTCTTCCCCCCCCCCCCCTCCGGCTCCGTGGCGAACACCTCGGTCTATTGCGGCCAAACAGCCCAGCCGTCGGGGAATGACGGGGGGGGGGGGGGGTAGAGAGAGACTGCAAAGAATGCGCATGCTCCGTAGGAAAAAAAGTCAACCCAACCCAACCTGCTTAACACCCCCCCCCTACACACACACCTTTGGAGGCATTGGGGATGAGTTGGGTGGGTTAGGCGTTCATTGTACGGGCTGCTTATGCAGCGCATGCAGGGTGCTTTATGGAATAATTAAAAAAAACCAGCCTGGCTTGGGCTGGAACGGTCCCCCCCCCCCAGGCATTAGTGATTTATTTATATTTTTAACTCGTGACATCATGCAGTCTCGGCGGTGCCTGGCTGGAGGGTGATTATTCCTCCAGTTTTCTTTAGCTGGATCCGGGACCTTGTTTCTTTCCACCGCCTTCGCGTGGATCTAAAAAGGACGGCGAAGAAGCGTGCCTCTGAACCTATGCAGAGCGCCCTTCCCCTTCTGCCTTGTTCCCGAGGGGGCACGTTGCCCAAACAGCCAGAGCTAGCGCTTTTCTTGCTATGTTCAGCCGCTCCTTTGCCGCCCTAGCGACCGATCTGCCCGAGGGTTCAAATTGGAAGAAGCGGGATTCGAACCGGCGAATCTTGGAGCCCCACCTTCGGGGTTCTTTGTTCGCAACCTTTTGGGCGGAGGAGGCCACTGCGCATGCTCCCTTTTGGCGGGCGGCTGACTGAATAAGCGCATCGGTAGAGATGTAATGTTAGAGCGCGGCCGCCAGGCGGTGCCTGCTAATGCGCGTGCGCCAACGCTGACACTCGGGCGGCGGCGGCCGGCCTCCTGCGCACGCGCGAAATAAATCCACGTCGCCGCTCCGAGCCGAGAGGCAGTCCCGCGCGTGCGCACGAGCTCAATTGCCTCCCGACGGCAGGGCGGAAGGTGGGACTCGGGGCGGCGCATGCGCAATAGAGGAAGCACGTTGGTTCGAATCGAAGAGGGGAGACGCGTCTGCAGGGGACGGGATCGGGGCGCCCGCTGTGCATTATGGGTAAAGTTCCAGGGGGGAAAAAGATGGGGGCATGCATGCATGCAGATAATGGGGCATTATGGGTAATGCAATCCTGGAAACGGGATTACTGTAGTGCATTTTGGACAACGAGAGGGTCATTATGGCATTGCTGGAAGGATGGACAAGGAAGCTGCCAGGGAGAACTGATGGTTGTGGTTGATGGGAGTTGTAGTCCCTGGTCAGTTGGAAGTGATGAGCTGGCACGTTCCTTCTGAAACCGAAGGGTTGGTTCAGATCACGCCCGCTGCTCGTTTCCAGGCAGCTAGGGACTACAATTCCCATAAACCGCGCCTAGCAGTGGCCCGAGATGAGAGGGGGGGACCATGGGCCTTGTCGTCCCGCACCTCCAGAGGGCCACCGGGGTGCTTGCCGTGTTATCGCTCTGTCGAGCCTGAACGGGCTTCGTGCAGCCTTCGTTGGGCTTTCAAGAGGAGTGAGATATTTCAGCAGTGTTTTTAGTGATTCCAACACCCCCAGTGATCCCCACCCCTCTCCCCGTTGGCTGATCAGGGATTCGAACCCAAGGCACCCGGGTCTGAGCCCGGCACTCTGCCCACTGCGCTATTTGGGCCTCAGAGCACCCCTGCCTCTGTTTCCTGTGTTGCTTTTGCAACACACCGCCAGTGGTCGGTGTTGTGTTCCATGCCATTGAACCAGCCAAAGAACAGGATCTTCTTACAACCATCATCATCATCATCATCATCATCATCATCATCATCATCTCTCTCTCTCTCTTTGTCTCCTCAGCTGTTGGCACGGGAACGTCCCTGGCCCTGTCCTCCCTCCTCGCCCTCCTGCTATTCACCGGAATGCAGATGTACAGCCGCCAGCTGGCCTCCACCGAGTGGTTGACCATCCAAGGTGGACTGTTGGGGTCCGGAGTGTTCATCTTCTCCCTAACTGTATCCTTCATCCTGCAGCTGATTTCTGAGGGAGGACCATGGTTTCAGGAGTCTTGGGGCAGAGACAGGACATATCGCTTTGGAGCAGACAGCTGGCAGAATCCCCCAAATGAGAGGGATGTATTCCCCCCATTTGCGGCGGGCCTGGCCGAACAGGGTGGATGCTGAAGTTCACACCTTTCCGTACCAGCTAATTCAAGATGGTCACCCGCACAGCATATGCAAAGATCTATGGGAATATTGATGTGTCATGGCAAACCCTAGTTTGTATTAACCGCAGTTTGCGTTAACCATGGTTTGTGGCTTAAAAGCATTTGCTCTTGATCTGTCATTTTCTGAATCCCGATCACTCTGGGAGCATTAACAGAATCAAATTGCTTATTTTCTTCAGCCAGGACACTTACCTGTTCACAATTGTGCTGGTAATGTCTTTCATCTTCTTCTTTTTAAAAATAATCTTTATTCAACAGTTTTGCAACGAAAACAGAATAAAATCTGTCTTGGCAAGTCAATTTGAAAATAGAGAAGAGGTGATAGAAAAGTATACTAGTCATTGCTACCAGGACAGAAAGGCAGGCTGTAGCACATGGAGTAGCCAGGAAATTGCTTTATCGTTTTATTTAAAATATCTTTATCCCCTCTTTCTTTTTAGAAAGAACCCGTGTCGGCTCATATCATTAAACGACAATATTGAAAGCTAAAAACAGTAAGTGTGCAAATACTAAAAGAGATTGAACAAATCCTGTGCTTAAATGCGATAAACAGATGGCACACCAAAGCCCACATTCAAAGCAGGAAGGCACAAGCGTTCATTTAAGCACCCCGTGTATTAAAAGAAAGCTTGCCTGAAGAGAATAGCCCTTGCCTGCTTGCGGAAGGCGAGCCAAGGTGGCACCACCTTGGCTTCCAGTGGCAGGGAGTTCCACAGTCTGGGAGCAGCTGCAGAGGAGGCCGCGTCTCCACCAAACCCGTCTTTCTTTGGCCGATGTTTTCCTTACGACAGACCTCTTCCAGGCCTTCAACAATTTTGAAAACCTGGTTTTCGGCAAAGGCTTTCAAGCTAAGATCTTTCCGGAAAGTAAGTCGAAGAGAGACGGCCGGGCAACGAACAGGGAAGTCGCAGCTCGGTGGGTGGGTGGAGGTGGGGGCAAATATTGATCGTCTCTTCTCTTCCCTCGCTCCAACCCTTCTCCCTTGCCCTCTCCAACAGTCGTCGCCTGCCTCTTGCTGGCCCTGTTTGCATCGGGACTGATCCACCGCGTCTGCGTCACCACCTGGTAAAGAGCAGCGACGTGACACTTGGCCCGGGTGGTGGTGGCGGAGATGTGGGGAGAAGCAGTCAAAGTGGGATAATTTGGTTGCACAAACCTAGGTGGATGGAGACGATCAAAACCCTAAGACAGGCATGTCCAAATTTCGGCCCTCCAGATGTTTTGGACCACAACTCCCAGAATTCCAAGCCTGTATTTCCAATGGCAAAGGACTGTGGGAGTTGCAGTCCAAAACATCTGGAGGGCTGAAGTTTGGACATGCCTGCCCTAAGACATTCTCGGAAGAAAAAGGAAGAGGCAGAAAGAGAGAAACCATTTGATTTTCTGGAAATCCAAAGAAGGTTTGGGACCCTTCCAGAAAGGGGCAGCCATAAGAACCTAAGAGCCCTTGCTGGATCAGGCCAAAAGCCCATCTAGTCCAGCTCCCTGTATCTCACAGTGGCCCCACCAGATGCATTTGGGAGCACATGAGACTAGATCTCTGTCTCCTGATCCCATTCCCCTGCATCTGGCCCTTGAAGTACCCCAGTTTTAAGCCTGGAGATGACACACATCTCCATCATGGTTTGTCACCTGGGATGGGCTTTTCCTCCAGGAATCTGTCCAATCCCTTTGGAAGGCATCCAGGCCAGATGCCGTCACCACCTCCTGTGCCATGGAGTTCCACAGACTAACAACCACGCTGGGCCCCAAAAAATAATAAAAAATCTTTTGTTGGAAGAAACTTGTCACTTCCCAGCTGGAAAAATCAGGCAGGGAATCGGTGTCCTGGTTCTGCCTGGCGCTCGGTGTTTGTCAGTGGTTCCCAAGCTTGGCTCTCCAGAGATTCTTGGACTACAACGCCCAGAAGCCTTCGCCGTGTGCTGTGCTGGCCAGGATTTCTGGGAGTTGTCGCCCAAGAACGTGGGGCGGGGAGGCAGAGCAAACCCTTGGCTTGGAATGGCTTCTCCACGGAGGGGAGAGTTTTTACGGGAATCTTTTTATCAAGGGATGTCAGACCGAGAAAGCAATCCTGTACATGTGCTTTCTTCCCGGCAGTTGCATCTTCTCGCTCATTGCCCTGTACTACATCAACAAGATCTCTTCCACTCTGTACCAGTCTGCCACGCCGGCCCCAGTGCCCGCCAAGGCTGTCAGCAAAGGCCGGAAGAGGAATTGACCTCTGGGAAATGTGTCCGGGGTGGGGGTGGGGAGGGGAGGAAGTGGGGGATCTCAGCTGAGCACAAATCCAAATGTCTAATAAAACGCTTTTGTAAATAAAAAAAATAAACTGATTTGAAACCCCAGCAGCCTACCTTGTGACTTGTGTGTGTGTGTGTGTGTGTGTGTGTGTGTGTGTGTGTGTGTGTGTGTGTGTGTGTGTGTGTGTGTGTGTGTGTGTGTGTGTGTGTGTGTGTGTGTGTGTGTGTGTGTGGCCTGCTTCAGTTAAGATGGCAGCATAGGGGGGGTCTTCTCCACACACCCCATCCCTGCTTGTTTGGAAATAACTGAGCATCACTATGGAGAATAGTACCTGTGAAAGGGATCTGGGAGTTTTGGTGGACCACAAATTGAACATGAGCCAGCAGTGTGATGCGGTGGCCAGGAAAGCCAATGCGATTCTTGGTTGCATCAACAGATTCATAGGGTCTAGATCAAGGGAACTGATAGTACCACTCTATTCTGCTCTGGTCAGACCCCACCTGGAGTATCGTGTCCAGTTCTGTGCAGCTCAATTTCAAAAGGATGTTGACAACCTCGAGCGGGTCCAGAGGAGGGCAACCAAGATGACTGAGGGTCTGGAAGAAATGTCTTACGAGGAACGGCTTAGGGAACTGGGAATGTTTAGCCTTTCAAAAAGAAGACTGAGGGGGGATATGAGAGCCTTGTTTAAATATTTGAAAGGATGTCATATCATAGAGGGGACTGGCTTGTTTTCCATGGCTTCAGAGACTAGGACGCGGGGCAACGGTCTCAAACGACAGGAAAAGAGATTCCATTTGAACATTAGGAAGAACTTCCTGATGGTTAGAGCTGTCTGGCAGCGGAAGATGCTGCCACGAAGGAGGGTGGTGGAGTCTCCTTCTTTGGAGGTTTTTAAGTAGAGGTTGGATGGCCATCTGTTGGGAGTCCTGCGATGGGGGTTCCTGCATGGCAGGGGGTTGGACTGGATGGCCCTTGAGGTCTCTTCCATCTCTTTGATTCTATGATAATTGCCAGGGCTAGGTTCTTGTCCTGCAGCCCCGGCTGTAGGATCAGTCCGCTTCCACGAGAGGGTGCTGAGAGGCCAGGAGAAACCCGAGGTGCCAGGGCCTGGAAAAGGAATATCCCCAGCTGGGGTGGTTTTTTAAAACAACCCTGTAAAACCATAGTGCTGAAATTCGTGCCGTTTGCCAACTGCAGCCGTATCCAAAACACACCATTGGAGGATCCTTGGTTCCTCTCTTTTCTGAGGGCTTTTCTCCACCCTTGAGAAAACATCGTTGCACGATCCACCCTGCGAGAAAAGCTGGCGAGAGCGAGGGAGGGATGGGGACCCCTGAAGATGTTTGATGGCTTGCGTGTTTGAGAGATTTAATGGATACATCTGGACTACTAGACCACTCTGGGTGGTTTGCATTAGATACAAAACACGGTATAGGTGACAAAAGGATGCAACATAAAAATAACACAAGGAACTCAACACAACGGCACAAAGATGATGATGTTCGTGTTTGTGTATGTGAATGTGTTTGAGCATTTTAAACCCCAGTTTCTGGGCTCAACCATCCAGAATCGTAGCTGCTACACCATGTTCGTCTGAGGGCATTTTATGGGTCAGGACCTCCCTTAACCAGGGTTGGATTGATCACATCTTTTGGATGAAATGTGAAAAGCCAGATTGGAAAAGAGGCGGCTGGTTCTTGCCTGCCTCTTTGGAAATTTGGGATGCTTTTATTATATGCCTCCTGTTTGCTTTCCCTGCTGACGGATTAATCTACGCATATTGTTTATTTTCATATCCTTAGTGGCACCCCTCCTGCTATGATTTAATGCCTTTGTGGTTGTGTGATTTTGTCATACGCCGCCAGGAGCGGACCTTGCTGCTGGATGGCTGGTATCCAAATAAAATAAATAAATTATAGGGATTAATCTTGGGGTAAACGCCACCGGAAACACTGGGATTGGCTGGAATAGATGTCTGTAGGATTGTCCCACTGAATGTACTCATTTACATTGCAGCATGTTCTTTTTATATGGAGCTATTACAGGGAGGATTGTACCAAGTTTCCTTACCCTGTAAATGAGAGGTTTCCCAGGCAAATCTTTGGACTGGCATACAAGATATCTTCTAGAAGACACAAATAAGTCCATTACAAAACTTGTGGCCAAAGTCCTGCTCTCGGCCCCAAAAGCACAAAAGAGAATTCTGGTGCTTAACTAATTTTAAGCTTCCTTTAATTATTGGAATGTATACTTGTTGAAATGTATACTGTTTTGGCTGTAAAATAAAGATTGTTTGATTGTTTGTTTGTTTGTTTGTATGTTTGATTGATTAATTGATGGATTGATGGATGGATGGATGGACTGATGGATTGATACATTTATATACCGTCCATCTTCCCGAAGGAATTCCGGGTGGTTTACAATATTAACTTACACATACTTTTTATGTGTGTGAGTTGAGGGGATTTTTTTAATGTGTGTGAGAGTGTTCGGGGATTTGTTTGTGTGTGTGTGTGTGTGTGTGTGTGTGTGTGTGTGTGTGTGTGTGTGTGTGTGTGTGTGTTGAATCAGGTCTCTGGGTGTCTGAATTTTGTTGTATGTGTATACTGTGTATGTACACACAATGACTATTTATTATTATTATTATTATTATTATTATTATTATTATTATTATTATTATTATTATTATTATTATTATTATTATTATTATTATTATTCATCATCATCATCATCATCATCATCATCAAAGCAAAAAAAAGCAAAGTGTTCTGCTTATATACCGCCCCATACCACTACAAGTAGTCTCTGGGCGGTTTACAATTTTGATTACAGTGTGCAGGCTACACATTGCCCCCCCAGTGAGCTGGGTACTCATTTTACCGACCTCGGAAGGATGGAAGGCTGAGTGAACCTTGAGCCTGCTACCGGGGATTGAACCCAGGTCGTGAGCACAGTTTTACCTGCAGTACAGGCATTTAACCACTGCGCCACGAGGCTCTTTATCATCATCATCATCATCATCATCATCATCACACAGCTAATTACGCTGGATTTTGTATTACAAATCACTAGTTGAACACTTCCCAAGCGTTTAGGACTATGTGATGATGATGATGATGATGATGATGATGATGATGATGATGATGATGATGATGATGATGATGATTGTGCAGGAATGGACCAGTGTGAGATCAAAGTCTTGCAGAAAAAAGGTGGCCCAGATTACACACACACACACACACACACACACACACACACACACACAAAATACAAATCTATAGGAATACGGCCTACAAATCTATGGGAATATGGGATTCCGAGCTGCATGACCCTCTAAAAATTCCTGGCCGTGGGGCAATGCAGATGTTGCAGCCTCGCCGTTCGTCCCCCCCCCCTCAATCCCAAAGTCCTGTCCCACAAACTTGCCTCAGGTTAGAGTCAGAAGTCAAACTCCTCTGCAGGGCTTGGCCCCTACACCATCCTGACCTCTGCCCTTGGCCCGAGGGAAGGAAAACAGCTGCCCGGGCGAAGGGGGTAAGGAAGGAGGGGGCGGCTGCTGGGTTAAGCTACAAGCTGAAGTTGTAAGGAACAGAGTCCCTTTTTCTGTCCGCACCACATTCCTTCCACCGGGAAGCGTTTCGGAGCGCGTTGCTTGTTTTGTAACCGAACCCTCTTCTCCCACTCAAATCTATTGACAGAGGTCAGGATTTCAGTTGGAAGTTCGGCCTTTCTTCCTCAATAGGGACCAGTGCCATTCCTGGACGAGAAAGCGGTAGGGTTGGAAGGAAGGGGCCTCCCGCTGCAACCACACACCCCTGGCTGGCTGTTCTCGGAAAAAGCCAAAAAAAGTGGTAGAGCAAATCTTGGAAGGTGAGGGAGATAATCCAGCCAGGTGTAGGGGGGGGGAAGCTCCTGCAAGGAGAAAAAGCAAACAGAAAGCCTAAAGCCACCAGGGCTTTGATGCTTTGAATTTACCTAATCTCTTTTCAAAGCTGAATTCCAGGATCCCGGCATCAGATGCCACCACCGAATGGCTCATTGTGGGTAGAAGTGGTTTTCTGGGGTGTTCTCTTTGCCTTATCTATTGCCAGGGAGATTTTATTCAGGGGCCAACAGAAAAAAGAGAAGTTTGGAAGATAAAAGGAAGGCCGGAGGGGTATTTCTATCCGTTGGGGTGGGAAGGGGAGATTGATTTGGCCACTATAAATCCAAGAATCCAGGACCTGACACACAATAGGACCATGGAGATTACTCTACTGCTGTTTCCACGATGAAAGGTGATCATTTTGGACTACATGTGTGGATTCTGGGCCATGTAGTCCCATCTCATGGAGCTTCTAAACTCGGCTGAAATTCTATTTTTTTCCCCAGGCAAAGGCAGCTTGTTGGGTCCGCAGAGAGTCCGCCTTTGGAGTCTCCCTTGTTTTCCTTCCCCCTCTCTTTTATGCATATGAAAACTTTCTGTTTTTACACCATTTCTTAAAAAAAAAAAACACACAACCCGCTGCCCCCAAATATTCTCGGCATCGGTTCCAGACTCCCGCCTCCGCTGACTCACAAGACAGATGGGTAGGGCGATGGGGTTGGGGAAAAGAAAACACACAAAACACCAGCCAGCCTATTTCTAGGGAGGAAAACAACACCGATGAATAATGGCGCCCTCGGGTAGAGGGGTCAGAGGGGCTGACCCTTGAATTGACAGCTGTGGTCCTGAAATCTCTGGATGGGGTGGGGTAAAACCAACCCTATTTGGGGCTTCTGAAGAGAAGGGGATGTTTTCGGGGGCAGGAGACTGGTTCTGTCTTCCTGCACGCCTCACATTTCATGGGGGGGGGGACAGTGGTACCGTTGGGTGCGATATCTTTTATTGGGGGGAAACACTGGGAAGGAAAGAAAATATCTGGCAGAGACCAAGAACTGCAGTCTTGTTCCAGGGAGAACATGTGCAGGCATGACGGATATTTGAGAGACGGGTGTAGGGTTCCTGGCCTCTGTGCTGGAAAAGAAAAATATTATTTCTTTTTAAAAAATCACTCAGAAATAAAAGATTGGTGTGGAGGGTTTGGAAGGATCAGCGTGATCCATCGCAGATCTGCCAGTGCCCGCCATGGAAAACCCAGCTCTGCCATGCCTTGTGCCCGAAACACCAGAGGAGTGGATCAGCCCGCTTAGTTGAGGCCATGCCAGCAAGCTGGAGCAGGCTTGAGCCCCGGGGAGATTTTACTTGTCTGGTGCTGGAAACGAGGGCTGGGGAATCCTTTAAATCTCTCGCCCTCCTTCTCTTCAACTTTTGAAGTCTTCGTTTGCCCGGGCTCGCTGCTGGCGAGTGGCGACGTGGGTCCAGGCGACCGGGCGCCGTTTCTCGATCGACCAGAGGGTGGCTGAGCAGTACAGCAGCGCTGCGGAGTCGTGTTTTGGCCTACCACCTCGTGTGGTCGAACCTGGTAGCTTTAAAAGCCTGAGGACTAGAAACCTACACAGGTCGATTTAGAAGGCTTGCGGAGAAAGAGAGAGATCCCTGGGATCAATGATCCACTCCATTTTCCTCTAAGGCAGCTGCTAAGGCAGTAGAGGCCAAACTTCGGCCCTCCAGATGTTTTGGACCACAACTCCCAGAATTCCAAGCCTGCATTGCCAATGGCAAAGGACTGTGGGAGTTGTGGTCCAACTTTTTGAGGGCCAAAGTTTGGCCACCACTGTATAAGGGCTGCCACTCCATCATACCATCCTAATAGCACTGCTAAACGTAGAGACTCCTTGTTTTAACACCTTGTATCCATCGCTTGGCTTTAAACGACAGCAGGAGCCCCGTATCTGCGGTTTCAGATCTGCCGAAATATTGCAAAGATTGCCTGGAAATATTGCAACGATTAAAAGAACGAACGAAAATCTTAGAAATGTCCATTTCTAAAGATGTAGTTGCCAGAACTGGCCACTAGAAGGAGCCAGAGACTATGGGATGAGCAGCAATTGCCCGCACAGTATTTATTTATTTTGAGTTTATTTTTTTTACCACGTCTTTCTCCTTGGAAAAGCACTCAAGGAGGCTTACAATAAAATCGTGTCCTTTCTCATCTGCCTTTTGCAGCATCCGTGGGTGGCTGTCTCTGAACCGTTCCAGGGTGCCCCCTTGGTCTGAGGAGTGGAAAGACACACATAATCAATAAATAAACACCCATCTCTCCCTCCCTCCCTTCCCCCCTTCTCTCTCTGGCCCTCCCCTCTGAAACTTTTTGGGTGCAGGTGGGCACGTACTTCTGAGATGCTTTTGAGCGACGTGAATGCCAGCTGTGGGATCTTCTCTGCCTGGCTGAACATCTGGCAGATGACTCGCTCTGAGTTTTATGGAGGATGGATCCAAAGCCAAAGGAGGCTTGCTCCTTGAGGCTCAGCTTGCTTTGTGGTTGGCTACCGGCAAGGGGGAAAATCATGTTTCTGTTGGCACGGGAACAAAGGTGCCCGCTCTGGCACCGGTCCGACTCGGCCCGCCTGCTGACAGTCGGAACAGGTGGAAAAATAAAACCCCACCCAAACCTTGGGAAGAGCTCTTGTGTGTACATGCGGACATGTTTCTCCAGTTGTGGACCCACACCTACGCGGCTTTGGTTTTCAAGATGCTATCGGGCCAGGGGAGGGGCGCGGAGCATCTCTGAGCCAAATTAAAATCCAAGTTCCTAGTCCTTATGACTACTCCCGGCACATAGAGCACAGTGTTCTTTTGGAATCCAAGCACGCCACACAAACACACACACAGACATCAGGGGGGCAATCCCAGCTTCCCAAAATGGGTCTCGATTCGCCTTTTGATCTGGTCGCATCAATCTGCGATCCTGCGTGCACAAGAAATACTGGACGGTTAATTTTTCTTCCGGGAGGGGGAGGGGTGGAAATCATATAGATGACAAACTAAACTCATCATGATAAAGAGGCGTGTGGCCCTCACCGACTTTGAAAACCCTAAAGTTAACTATGGCCTTTGAACGCTGTAAAATACCTTGGGTTCTTCTGAAGGAGATAAACAGGATTAAAATGTTTGAAAGAAAGAAAGAAAGAAAGAAAGAAAGAAAGAAAGAAAGAAAGAAAGAAAGAAAGAAAGAAGCTGATTATTAAGGAAGGAAGGAAGGAAGGAAGGAAGGAAGGAAGGAAGGAAGGAAGGAAGGAAGGAAGGAAGGAAGGAAGAAACTGATGAAGAAAGAAAGAAAGAAAGAAAGAAAGAAAGAAAGAAAGAAAGAAAGAAAAGAAAGAAAGAAAGAAAGAAAGAAAGAAAGAAAGAAAGAAAGAAAGAAAGAAAGAAAGAAAGAAAGAAAGAAAGAAAGGCAACAGAATTAAGGGTTGCAACTGTAAATGTAAAGTGTTCTGCTTATATACCGCCTCATTACCACTTCAAGTAGTCTCTGGGCGGTTTACAGTTTTTAATTACATTATGGAGGCTACACATTGCCCCCCACCTCCAGCAAGTTGGGTACTCATTTTACTGACCTCAGAAGGATGGAAGTCTGAGTGAACCTTGAGCCGGCTACCTGGGATTGAACCCCAGGTCGTGAGCACAGTTTTCACCTGCAGTACAGGCATTGAACCACTGCGCCACGAGGCTCCTAACTGTAAATGTATAATCTTATTTATCAGGCAAGTGCTTACACGTTGTGCTGCATTCACAGTTTGTGCGTTCACGAGGGCTGTCTGTAGGCACTCCATCTGTTAGGATGCCGGGGGAACCAGCATTCTGTAAACAAAACCAGCACAGGGTCAGGGTCAGTGACATCCAGTTTGCCCAGCCAGTATGATGCCAGATCCACTCCTTTTGCTGGGCAAGCTGATTAATCCGAGTGGGAAACACAGTGAGTTAGTTCACTGTTGATCTGTTCCCAACCGTAAGTAATGGAACTTAAAAAAAAACATTATTCTTTCTCTTACGTATTTTTCGGAGCGAGCTATCCGGACCTTAAGAGCTAGTTCCTGAGACAATGTGGGAACATCAGCACGGCATAAGGAATTTATGCCAGAAATGGGATATGCAGGAGCACAGAGACCCGGGTCAAGCAGGGCCTCTGAGGTGGCTCTCCAGCTCTGAAACTAGACGCGTTTGCTGCAGGTCTCAGCTGCTCCTTTTGCCCGGGGTCGGCCGCATCCATCCAGGCTTGTAGGAGCAGGTTGCTGTTTTGATGGCTGGAACCTGCGTCAGAAGGGAGGCCCGAGCCCACCCGGAGCGTGCCTGAGCCTGTGGGGTGGGCGTGGGGGGTCTTTGCAAAACAAGGCATCACCTCCCCATGGACAAAGGTCGGGTGGGGGGATTGGTGGGGCAGTGGCGTCCAAAAGTATCAGCCCAGGTAGAGGGACAGGGGCCCTTTCCCCCCTGGGGGTGGGAGGTTAGGGTTAGGGTTAGGGTTAGCTTAGATCCAACCCCTAACCCACCCCGACCCATGTCCCTCTGGTAAACAACGTGCATAAGCCACCAGATTTGGGGAGCGGAGGGGGCATATTTCTTCTGACACAATACAGTGCCCCCAACACACACACCCAATAACGTAATTATGGGATCTGCAGCCTGAAAACTCAATGCGTCCGAGTTTTGCTCTGGAGTGTGTGTGTGTGTGTGTGTGTGTGTGTGTGTGTGGAGGGTGAGTCCTGATGAAAAACTTGGGGGGGTGGGGGGGGGGAGATTACTAGGGGGGCACTACAAAACCCAGAACCCACAGCCCAGCCTAGAAACATGGGTTAACATGTGCAGACAAGAGCTAGCTGAACGTAGCCAAAGGGTCGGGGGGGGGCGAATGCCAGGCTGGGAAAGTTTCGAGGCTGCCCAGGCTTGGGGTGGGGGATGGGGGATGATGGAATCTGTAGTACAAATGTTTACAAGGGAAGAGGACCGGTTTGCGCCGGGTCTGTGCTTCTCAGAGCCCTCCGGCATGGCAGCTGCCAGTGGAACAGGATCCGCTGAGCCCCCTGAGGGGTGGGACGTGGTGTGTGGGGGGGGGGGTTCCCACCTCCCTTCCTAAGCAGGGAGACGCCAGCTTTGGTTGAGAGGCCCCTCGGTGGTTTTTGCAACTTCAGCATTTTCTAGCCTTGGGGGAAGCTTGTAATGAGGCAGCATTCCTAGGTCTGGACAGCCTGCCTGGGGGGGGGGACCATTAAAAAAAGAAAGAAAGAAACAAAGAAAATAAAAGCACCCAAACTTGACAAGAGGCAAATGCAGAGAGACACCTGAAAGGGAGACATCTCTGGCAGCACCCGGGTGAAATCCAGCCCATAGGAAAGCCCTCTGCGCGTGCCCAGAGGCTATCAAGAGACATCTTTTATCTGGAATTGTTTTATCTGGAATTGACTGAAGGGCCAGCCCAGCCCAGCAAAGGTTCCCTGGTGTCGGTCTGTCTGTCTGTCGTGTCTCCGAGAAGGTTGTTCCTGAGCTTGTCAAGTTGAATTCCTAATTTGGAGACAAATGGGGATAATTACCCTCGTCAATTAATCTCCTATTAATTAGGGGGAAGACGGTGGGGGCTGAACATGCAGGCGGGCCATGAAAGGACACACACAGGCAGACAGACAGACAGACACACACACACACACACACACACACACCACTCACAGCCTTAAAGCAATGCATCGCAAGCGGCCTCCCCTTCCGCCCCCGAAGCCGCCCAGAAGGAAACGGACTGCATCTCCCATGGTCGATGGGAGTTGTAGTCCGTGGAGGGAGGTGGGTCTTGGCGAGTGAGAAAACCGTGTCTGAGCGGAACTGGACAGGTGCTGACTATTCAAGGAGAAGTTTAAAGGCATCGTCACCCTACCCGGACAGCCTTCCCCGTTGATCTGCCTTTTATTGAGCCGGATTAATGGACTTTACTGAATTTCAAGATGCTACGAGTTGAAGGATGTTGGGAACCATCACTAGATACCCGGTGTAGTTTAGTGATGGGAGAGGTCTGAGTTCAAATTACTGCTCAGTCAAGGAAGGGTTGGAACCAGCAAATGATCATCATAGCTAGAGGATTTTAAAGAGAGAGAGAGAGAGACCCTAAAGGTCATTTAGTCCAACCCACCGGAAGATCAGGCAGCCAACCCATAAGGAACCTTTGGGTTCTTTTTTGAGGAGAAAGGCGGGACAAACCTCTGTTAAAAATAATGAATAAAAGAAATAATAAAAGGGGACATAAACTGTTCGCCAGAATCCCGCTTCCCATCTGCAAGGTTCAACTGGTTTCTATCCTGTTGATCCGTCCCGATGATTTCCACGGCTTTAAGTCCTTTTCCGTGATGCTGGCTAATGGCCCTCTAAATTTGGTGATAATGCCTCTCCCCCCCCCCCCCCCCCCGGAAAGGCTACTACCTCCGGAGCCAGCCTGGCCCGGCCCTCCGCTGTTTCTCCCTGGCAAGATGGTGGTCTCTGAATCATCGTCCACAACACGCTTCCCTCGAGCCAACACAAAGGAGACCCATATAAATAGGGGAAGCCGCGTTATTTTCCTCTTCGCTGGCCATCATCCTAAAACCCCAGCCTCGGCCGGAGGTGGAGGAAAACAGATGTTTCCTCCCGAGATCAGCCTCGGTGTGTGTTTTTCCCCCAAGGAAGGGCAAGGGAGACAAATAGTTTCCTTTGCCTCTGGTTGCCAGGATCGGGACGAGCTTGTGAGGGAGAAAAAAATCGGGTGGATGGTGCCATATCGGCCTCTCCACAAGGAGGAGGAGGGGGGGGATATCTCCCTGACCGACGCCGCTTGGCACCTTAACAAACTTCAAATACTGCCTTATCTGGAAGGCCCCTGCCCCTGAAAGGTGGGCACCAGCTTTTGGCCTGAAGTTAAAAGGATGAAAACACCACTGCCTGCCCCGCTTCCCAGCTGGCGTTTTTTTTAGCCAGGGGGGTCACACACCATGGCTGGCAGCTCCAGTGGGAACACCGAGGGAGCCTGTTCCCAGCGCCTGTTCCCACAACTGGCTTCACAAAAGAAAGGGGAGTCCCGGTGCTGGGATATCGGACCCCAATCAGCGCCAGGGCCGGATCGGACCTCCCTCGGTCATCTCCGTCCTGTTCCTGCCCGGGGCAAGGCCTTGGGAGCCGCCGTTTCTGGCACCCTGGGTGCGAGTCCGTGACGTCAAGGCATCGGAAACGGCAGGATCCATTGGCTAGGATGCCAGTCTTTAAAAACAACAACAACAACAGTAAATCAAACATCAAATGCTTCTGGATGGTTTCAGAAGGAAAATAGAAAATGGATGTCAACTTAAGTACAGTAGGACCTCCGTATCCACTGATTCAGTTATCCACGGTTGGCAGAAGAAGAAAAAATTAAATAATTCAGCACCCACAAGGCAAGCTGTAATGCAAGCTGTTGTCACAAACAGCAGCCGTAAAGCAAGCTGTTGTCACAAACAGCAGCTGTAAAGCAAGCTACTGTCTCAAAACAGCAGTCATAAAGCAAGCTAGTGTCAGGAAACAGCAGTTTGGAGATGGGTGGGCAGGCGTTCTCGCTTATCCACGGTTTTCATTATCCATGGGAAGGCCTGGAACCAATCCCCAGCAGATACTGTACCGGGGTCCTACTGTAGTTAAAACCATGGGTCCAGCCCCTTGGGGGTTCTTGGACTATCATTTCCATCATCCCTGATCATGGACTCTGCTGGTTGGGGATGATGGGGGGCACAGGTTAAAGCAACCCACCCACCCACCCCTCGTTCAGAAGCATTCCCATCGCAAAAGACAACAGTGCGCTACAAGTAATTCCCCCCCATCTCTCAGTTCTATTGTTGCTTTTTGTTTTCCCCTTTGTCTTTCATTGTATCATTATTTGGCTTTAAAATAAACATACAGGGGCCAAGCACAGTGTTGCTTTTGTCTGTCCTCTACAAAGACAAACAACTCCAAGGCTTCAAGATGGCCTTTTAAGGCTGTTCAGCTGCATTCCTCTCTTCCTTTCCTTTATCTTCCGATCTGGTCTTTTCAGGATGCAAACCGCCTTGGAATCTGGATGCAAACCGCCTTGCTCCTTTGGCTTATTTTTATCAGTGGCAGCCCATGCAATTCACGCTCCTCAGGGCGAAAAGGGGCACCGGTTTATCCCAGAAGCCTGAACTAATGGGTCACATAATCCTTTTAGAATAGAATAGAATAGAATAGAATAGAATAGAATAGAATAGAATTTATTGTCATTGTATAAAAATACAAGATTAAAAAGTGCCATCCATTCAGCTCATTAATTGAATTTATACACAAGCCAGAGGGAGTAGCTGACCAGCAGCTGACCAGAGTGACCTTTTAGGCCAGATGGGCGGGAGTTAAATACCATAATAAATAAATAAATCTGCACTCGGCACATGGCCAGGGGCACGCTTTTCCTAGTTCCCTTCCTGCCATCCAGGGGTGGGAAAAAATAAAATCGGAGGTGGGTACTCTCTGAGCTTAAGAGGGATTTGAATTTTGCTGCACCGGGCTGCAGATACTGTAATTTATGATACCTTTGTAGGCCACTATTAAAAATAAAAAGGAACATTTTAATAGTATTAATTAATTAATTAATTAATTAATTAATTAATTAATAAATTAATAACAATAAAGGTATCGCCTGTAACCTATTTTTGCAATTGTGTTTTGTGAGGGCCACACGGCTCAACCCCGCTTTTTGCTGTAATTTATGAGAATTTCAATAGAAAAAGCCACACAGAGAGGGAAAGAAAACTACATCCCCCAGGATGCCCCGCGCCACCCGTCGACTCGCAGGACGCCGTGATTGGTGGGAGGGGGTCGTGACGTCATCTTTCCGCGCCCGGCAGGGAAAGCAAGTGAGGTCCGTGCTAGGAAGCCGACGATCGGGGTGAGTTGTTGAACCTTATAGGACATTAAATTAAATTAAATATTATAGCAGTATTAAAAAAAAAGGATTCCATCCGAAAGTGGTTCTTGGAAATCCTCCAAGAATAAGGGTAGAAGTTTGCACGGAAGGCGGAGGACCATTGATTGATTCAGTTTTCTTAATTGCTTAATTGATATCCCGCATTTTTCTATATAATAAAAGAACATCAGGCAGGGTGCAACCGTTTAAAAATGCATGTATGAAATTTGGGGAGCAGGAGGGGAAGGATGATTGCTATTTCAATTTATATCTTTTTAAATAAAACCTTTCACTGGATGATGGGGATGGGAGTTATGCTTTTGCAAATTGCAGGTTGATTTTGAAAAATAAAGAATCATGCTGTTCCTGTTGCACAGAAGGATGAGGTGTATGGTGGTAAACCGTTCAGTCTCCTCAGGAAAATTGGTCTGTCTTTCTTTCTTAATTTCATCTATCCTAAGCTCCTTCCTTCCTTCTATCTATCCTTCCTTCTATCCCTCACCAGCTTTCTTTCTTTTTTTCAGCTTCTTCCTTCCCTCCCTCAATCTACTCTTCCTTCTTTCCCTCCATGTATCTATCCCTTCTATCCCTCACCAGTCTTCTATTTTTTCTTTCTTAATTCCATCCATCCTAAGCTTCCTTCCTTCCATCCAAAGCTCCTTCCTTCCTTCCATCCATCCTTCCTTCCATCCATCTATTCTTCCTTCCTTCTATCCCTCACTAGTTTTCTTTTTCTTTCTTTCTTTCTTTCTTTCTTTCTTTCTTTCTTTCTTTCTTTCTTTCTTTCTTTCTTTCTTTCTTTCTTTCTTTCTCTCTCTCTCTCTCTCTCTCTCTCTCTCTCTCTCTCTCTCTCTCTCTCTCTTAAGGCTTGGATTGTTTAATCCGGCATTGCCGTGGGCAGCAACAGGGCAGCTAAATCAGCTGTCCGGGTCCGCAATCACCGGCTTCCTTCTTCTCCGCAGGGTTCAGTGTGTTGCAATGACAAAACTCCTGCAGTGGCTGTTGGCCCTGGCGCTCTTGGGTGCCACCTGGGCCGCCCTCACCCTGAACCTCGGGGGGGTCGCCCCGCTGCCATCGCCCTGGGACCAAGTCGTTTGGCCGCTGCCCACATACCTGCTGGTGGCCTTTGGCTGCTACTCGCTGGGCGTCATCGGCTATCGGCTGGCCACCTTCAACGACTGCGAGGAAGCATCTCGGGAGCTCCAGGCGCAGATCCGAGAAGCCCGGGCCGACCTCGCACGCCGTGGCCTGAAATTCTGATCGGGCCCACAAAAGGACGGGCTGCTGTGACCCGGCAGAAGGAGAATCTATCTGGACCATAAGAGCCTATTCAGAGAAACTTGGCTTTGAGCTCTTGTTGGAGGACGTTGCATTTAAGAAATAAATAGACAAATTTTTCATGGAATTAAGCGGGAGTCATTCGTAGCCCTGGGCGGCAAATGTCTATCGCGAGAGATCTGCCCTACGGAACATGATAACCCATTTTGCACCCGATCGTGGCTTGCACCAAATCTGGCTTGTGATGTCTAAATCCACCTAGTCCAGGCATGTCTAAACTTCGGCCCTCCAGATGTTTTGGGCCACAACTCCCACAGTCCGTTGTCATTGGCAATCTAGGGTTGGCGTTCCCGGAGTAGTGGTCCAAAACATCAGGATGGCCGAGGTTTGGACATGCCTGACCTAGCCTGACAGGGTCCTCTAAGGTTATCTGGTCCAACCCCCCTGTTCTCAAATCCAAATGAAAGCAGATCAGACTGATGGCTGTCCCATTTTCTCTTGAATGCCTCTACAGTGCTGTAGCGCTCCATAGCTAGCCAAGGCCATCGCTTCTCTCACCATACCTCTCTAACAGTTAAGAAGTTTTTTCCTGATGTTCACTCGAAATCTGGCCTCCCATAGTGTGTGTGTGTTGTGTCGTTACAGTCGTGACCGACTCTTCGTGACTCCATGTCCATGGAGTTTTCTTGGCAGGAATACTGGAGTGGTTTGCCAGTTCCTACTCCAGGCGCCTACAGTACCTGGTATTCCCTGGTGGTCTCCCATCCAAGTACTAACCAGGGCTGACCCTGCTTAGCTTCCGAAATCAGGAGAGATCGGATGTGCTTAGGGCATATGAGCCCTTTAATGTCGCGATTAAAAACGCCGATAACCTTTTTGGAGTTCAGAGATTCCAATGCCCAGAAATGAGGCTTGGTGGGGGAGGGGGAGGGTCTTGGGTTTTGCGGTCCTTGGGTTCCAAAGCCCCCATGCCGAGAAAATGGAACCAAGTTTCTTGAGAAATTCAGAAGCTCTCTGTGCTGTGAATTTTTTTTTTTGGAAGGCTTGTTCCGGGTTCCCGTGATGTTTCTACCTGTTCTCTACATCAGGCCTGGAAACATGACCCCCCCCTTTTAAAAAAACCTTCCAGACCGACCACTGTTGTCTGAAGGAAGGATCAGGGATACCGTTGTCCATCCAAGAATGCTCTGCGCCAAACCGGCGGCGATATTTTAACCGTGGGTCTGCGCAGAATAGGAAAAAAAGAAAAGAAACACATTTCCATTTTCCAAAAAAAAAAAAAGTTTTTATTACAAGGCACTTTAAACAAACCCTATCCATGCAGGAGATCAGCTACGCCTGCCACGGGTGGAGGAAAAACGTGTCCAGCACGTGGAACGTGTCTGTCTGGAGCACAATTTTCTTTATCTTTCCTCCTGCCTTCCCAGAGCTTTTAGCCCACGGAAGAGACTTAAAGGTGGAGTGTGTGTGTGGGGGGGGGGGCGGAGGTTCTTTTCCAACCTGGTGCCATCTCTGCGGAGACAAGCTTGATACACAAACATATGGATATCAACACAAGGGAATCGGCTATATATTCTCCCTGGTTCCACACCCATTGCTTCATTATTTATGACGCATTGTGATGTGGTTTTCAGTGGACTACAGAGCCCAACATCTCCAACGAGCCGTGCTAGCTGGCGGAGGGAAGGCAGCAGCACCCACCCCCTAGAAGCAAAGAAGAGGATACTCCCTTGGGCCCAATTTCTGCTTTTTCAGTAGAAAGAGCGACGGGATCCCTGTGCCCTTCCGCTTTTTGCTCCGAACATTTTTCTTTCTCTTTTGGCTCGGAGGGCCCTGTTTGTGGCTTATGGCTTTCAGAAGGGGTTCAGAGGCCCTCTTTGGGGCCGTGGTGGTGAAATCTAGCCCTAACCCCCCATGTTGGTGCTGGTACAGCGCCGACGGTGGGTGGGTCCAACCCCGTTGGCCGCAGTCTCGGCGTTCTTCCCCTTTCCCGCGGACGGCAACGACGGCGGTCCAAGACGAGTCCTTTCGATCCTCAGGCCTGCAGTAAGCGGTACGGCTTCTGGCGGTCCGTCGGGAAACGCCAAAACAGCCAGAACCTCACGAGGCTGGTGGCGATACCGGGTATGTTGGGGATCTGGCAGACGGAGAGCGGGCAACGAGGGGTGAAGGGCAAAGAGACACGGGGGGGGTGGGGTGGGGGGGGGAGAAAAAATCAATCCAGCCATCCTGTCCCGACAGCATCACCCTCACCGACCCCCCGCCCCGTCCCTGCCTCCGTCCTTCTCTGCTCCAGGGAGCCTGTTGGGCTGCAATTTTAATTAATGAAAATCAATCGCGCTCGGTTTGTCAGCCGTCCAGGGTGGGAAGTGAGCGCCGCCCCCCACCCCCACCACCCGGTTAGGGATCTCTGCGTATCTGCGGAGGGAAGGACACTCACCGCGATATAAAGGTCCTTGAGGAGGAGCCCGTAAAGGGTCCAGCAGGAGGACGCCAGGAACGTGGTGACCGTCAATGGAAAGGAGAGACAGTGCGTCGAACGACTCTTCACAATCTTGGCCTGCGGAGGGGAACCATAAAGCATCCTGCCCGGGGGTCCAGAGGGTGTCACTCGCCCGCCCCCCCCAAAAAAACTTGCACCATAAAATCAGAACCTTACAAAACGAGTATGCACAGTAGCCTTTACAGACCAGATTTTTTAGAATACGTGGGCTCTCGTGGCCTTGACCCACGAACGCTGGGGGCCTTGCATGATTTTTTTTAAAAAATGGGTCTGTACAAGTAGCACTTATTCTTGCTGTTTGGGTGAGCAGAGAAACGTTTGCTTTTAAATACATTTCTTAACAATGTGGTGTCCTGTTCTTTTGAACAACGGGTTGGAAATACTTGCGCATCTCGCCCAACCCTTCTGTACTGATGCTAAGTTTGCTTTATTTAACTGATGGGGTGGGTAGGGGAATTATGAAATATTCCGCTTCTTCTCCGTCCTCTTCCTCAAGACGATCCCTCTAGCTGTTTTGGAGGGGTTCTCACTCTCATAACCCACACAGTGGCCGGGGATGATGGGTGCTGGAGCCTAAAACTACAGTCTGCCCGTTGCGATTGAAGGAATGCACAAAAAGCAAAGCACCTGAATCAAGCCAACCCCACCGGAAACATTTGCAGGAAATATATCCTGTAGAACAGAGGGAACTTGGGTCTTTCGTTCAGCCACGTGAGAAAAACTGCCCCTCTCTCCCCCCCCTTTCTTGGGAAATCTCAATGGCCCGATTAAAGCCGCCGCCGGTAAAACCGATGCAACCTGAAAGCTGACCTACCAGATCGGCCAGAGGCGAGAGGTACATGGTAATGGTGAAGAGGCTGCAGAAGAGCCCCAGATGGTTTAGGCGGGTGGGAATATCGGGGACCAGAAGATGGAAATAGCAGTAGCCAAGCAGCAGGACAGTCAGTAAGACAAAGGTCTTCAACAACACTGCACCCTGGATAAGAATTAAAGAGTTAGGTTCATTTGTTTTATTTATATATTTATTTATTTTAGAGAATTTTTACCCCACCTTTCTCCTTGGAAAAGGACCCAAGGCGGCTTACAATAATGAGGGGTAATACACAGTCCCGTACAATTAAGACATGTTCAAGTATTTGCGAACAAGGAATCGAAGGACATCTTACAGCATGAATAGACAACATGACATTTAAAGCAACACAGTTATAAGTAGTCATAAACAAAAAGTCTATGTGAACCCATAGGTTCATATAAAATCAAGGAGTTACAGTCCCCGAATCTGGCTGGAAAGTTTATTGTCCACCTAAGACCTGGTTCCTTGTTGACTCAAAGTTGCCACACCGATTTGAGTCAACAGCCTATGGTGGCCCTGAGCATATCAAGGAAAGGTTTACGAGTCAAGCTCTTGTTAAAAAGGGATGGGGAAACGGAGATATGAGAAGGCAGACAAGGAAAGAGTCACAAAAACCGAAAAGTAACTTTCCTGTAGAAAACTAGACTCTTGGGAAGAAAGAAAGAAAGAAAGAAAGCTGATTAGGAAGGAAGGAAGGAAGGAAGGAAGGAAGGAAGGAAGGAAGGAAGGAAGGAAGGAGCTGATGATGGATAGAAGGAAGGAAGGAAGGAAGGAAGGAAGGAAGGAGGGGGGAGGAAGACATACAAAATAATGCAGGGATGAGGAAGGAAGGAAGGAAAGGAATTGAGTGCTGGGGAGTAAGGACAAAAGGAATTTTTTCACCCAGCGCGTTGTTAAGTTAGGGTACAGCTGATGATGGATAGCCTGGGAAGGAAGGAAGGAAGGAAGGAAGGAAGGAAGGAAGGAAGGAAGGAAGGAAGGAAGAAGCTGATGATGGAGAAAGATGGATGGATGGATGGATGGATGGATGGATGGATGGATGGATTATTTTAAATCAATAGATTAGACATTACGATTGAAAGATTTTAACAGTAAATTAATAGACAATTTAAAAAGTAAATCAATAGGTTTTTAAATCAATACATACTTTTTAAAACAGATTTTGAGAGAGAGAGAGAGAGAGAGAGAGAGAGAGAGAGAGAGAGAGAGAGACTAAAAGTAAATATTACTAGGATTCTCACTTTCCATATATAAAACACCCAGAACGCTTCCAAGGCTGTCCTGGAAGTACCTGGATGGCCATTTTAAGAGAGAGGATGCCAGATTTAGGATATAGTTGCCAGATGCAAGGGTGAGTTTGTTTTTTTAAAGGCAACCTGAATCCCCAGCCTGCGCTCCGACCCACCTTCTCCGTGCTAAAACAGAAGTAGGCCACAATGTAAAGCGACTGAAGGGCCGCGCCGACGGCGTTGACGATAATCAGCGTCCAGTCTCCTTTCAGGAATCCGTAGCTGAGCCAGCTTAAGTTGCTGGTCCAGAGGAGTTTAAGAAGGAAGAAGAGAGAGAAAGAATATTGGTGGAGGGGAAAAAAAAACCCCCCGAAAACGTTTATTTTCTCTTAGACAATAATTTCGAGATCTGCTTGTACTATAATTGGTTTTAGGTTCGCACAGCTCAAAGTGTGGCCCCCAAACATGGAACGGGGTGTATTGACAGCGTGACAGCGATGTGTGTGTGACAAACCCATCACCCTTAAAGACCCCGTAAGTTCGTACTTGACGTCGGTGGTCAGGAACGGTAAAAACTGGATGTTCTCCACGCTTCTGCTGACGGACATCTGCCGGAGGTCGGACCTGGGCGGAAGAAGGACGGAAGCCATGGGGCACCTTGAGACCATCTAGACCACCCCTCTGATCCTGGCGCCGCCGCCCTCCCCGTAGTTCCCCGCCTGCCATCACCAGTGGTCCTCTGTCCAGCTCTCGGCCACCCCGTCGGCAGCACCTGCACCTCTCTGCTGTTCCCCGGCCCTTCCGCTTCCTTCCCCGAGACCATCGTCCACAGACGGCGCTGCCCGAGCCGTGATGCTCAGTCTTGCTGCTGCGTTGGCTCTTTGGATTACAAGATCCATAATCCCCTAGCCAGTAGGGGGTCTAACTCTAAGCATACTTCCCAGGGTCACCCTTTAGAAACAATGTTCTTCCATGTTTACTGTTAGCTGCTGTTTGTTATTTTGGGCTAGTTTTCACTCTGTGTTACATTTGATGTGTTACAGAGAAACACACAAGATACATGTAGACCAAACAAAAAGTTTACCAGCTTTACACAAGGGGATCTGTGGGGCAGTTTACTGCCCTCTTCTGCCCCACAGAGTTCTCTCTCTCAGCCCCAAAGGGCTACCACTGGCCCCCATCCACAAGCTCCATCTTCTTTGACTCCCCTGTGATTTCCTGGACAACAACAGGGGGGCTACGACAGGGGAGTTTGGGGGGAAATGGGATGCGTTGTTTGGGGCACACGGAGGGAGAGATACGTGGGGCAGAAAAGGATGGAGGGATCAGACACGGAGAGCTGTGGGGCAGATCCGTCCATGCCGTTTTGCCCCATATATTTCACCATTCCAACACCCAAGAGATCGTAAAACCTACCCCACCCGTTTCTCTGCAGTTTCCTGGAGGTAAGGGCCGGGGGGCAAGCAGGACAACACCTCCCATCTTCCTTGACCCACTCTGCACCCCCCCAACAAAAAAACAGGACCCATCCTCCACCATGTATTTCTCTGCTTTATCCTTGGATGCCAGGAGGGTCTTTCCATGTCGCACTTGACGGAAAGACCAGCCCCACAGCTCTCCATGTCTGATCCCCCCCACCCTCTTCTGCCCTACACACCTCTCCCTCTGTGCCCCCAACCACAAAACCCATTCTCTCCCCCACCCCACCCCCCCATCCTTCTGCAATGCCCAGGGGTGCAAATACCAGGGCAGCAGTGGCCTGCAACAACATGGAAGGACCTGACACACAGCTCCCTGTATCTGATCCACCCCTCACCCCCTATATATTTCCCCCTGCGCCCTTCCCAACACCAGATCCCATTCTCCCCTTTCCCCCCAACCCCCTGCAATGCCCTGTGACCATCCAAAGACCCAGCGAGCGACGGGGCAGCTCATGATGGAATAAATCAGAGAAAAATAGACCCGCACCCCCCACACTCACACACCCAGAAAAAATCACCCTCCTGGACTCCCATCTGCCTCTGCTCTGCAGCCCCTACCCCAACTACAGATCCCACTCTCCCCCGATTCCTCTGCAAAACCCAAACCAACCCCAACAGATTCCCACTCTGCCCCGGTTCCTCTGCAAAACGCAAACCAGCCACGACAGATCCCATGCTCCCCCGTGATGCACCCGGGGCAGGAAGGTTGCAACCCTTTTCCACCTTGCATTGCAACCCCACCGGCCCTTCTTTGCATGCTTGCAAGCCCCCCCCCCAATTCCCGGGGACCCCCCCTCCCAAAATACAACCCCCCCCCCCCAAGAAGCGCCGCTCACAAGCCGGTCCCGAACATGCCCAGGGTGAAAACCAGGCAGGCCCACGAGAGGAGGCGCAGCCCCGTCGCCCACATGGCCGGGAGGAAAGAAGGAAAGAGGAGGAGGAGGAGGAGGAGGAGGAGGAGGAGGAGAAGACGATCCGCCCACTAGGCCCAAGCCCCGGCCTCGATTTGTCCCCCGCGGCCGCCGAGGGCGCCGCTCCGCCCGGGGAACGCCTCCCTGCTCCGCCCCGCTCCGAAAGACACGCAGGCAAGGCTTGGAAAGCAAGCAGGCAAGGACGGAAATGGGAAGGAGCTGGGCTCGGGAGCCCCGGCTCGTTCCTTTTCGGAAAAGAAGAGAAAAGGAACGCCGCCTCGTTCCCGTTCCTCCCCGGGAACGAGGAACGCGTTCCCGTTCCTCCCCGGGAACGAGGAACGCGCTCGCGTTCCACAATACCAGAACAGGCTTGAATCAGTAGTGTCGCCCCATGGAAAGAGGAGTTCCTTGTGGGCTTCTGCATTTAAAGAAAGGAACAGAGGCGTGGAATGGGTGCAGAAGGCGGTACTTAAAAAGTTGGCCCAAGGGTAACGTTTTGGGGTGGGGATTAAAAATTGCACTAAGACAGTGGTTCTCAACCTGGGGGTCCCCAGATGTTCCTGGACGGCAACTCCCAGAAATCCTGACCTGTGGGTCAGCCATCAGGGGACCCACAGGTTGAGAACCATTGCACTAGAGAAGAAGGTGACTTTGAATTGCTTGCATGCATTTCTCAGCTTGTTAACGTCCTAAGGTTAATAGCTTGGACTACAACTCCCAGAATGCTTTGCTGCCGCCTAAGGTGAGCACTGCAGAACCTGGTTGCACATAAACACTCTTACTGCAGCAAGCATCGCGAGGACACGGGTGCCACCTCTGGAGGAGACGAGGTCCCTTTCTAAAGGACGTGGCCACTCCAGTTTTACCGGAAGGAAACTGAGGCACCAGGGAAAGTGACCTGTCCCACCTCCAAACCGACAGGTCCCACGTTGCGCATCACACCTTGAAATCGTACTGGCATGCTGTCGTGTAGCTAAGTCACTTCCAGGGTGGACCTGTTCTCTCGGAGTACCAGTTGGGTATCCTGCCTGCTTCCAAAACCACTCATTAATAAATGCTTGGCCAAGAAGTAATCAGGAACCAGGATAGTTAGAGCAGGATGTACACACACCATAGCTTCCTCCCTGTGTCTGGTTGTCTCATCGGGACGGTTGCTGTTCCTAAACGATGCATTTCTGAGGCCCAAACCCCAGTGCTGGACACAATTGGACAGCCACAAATGGTGTAGGCGTCACACAACCCTAACCCTAACCTAACCCTAACCCTTAAACAACATCCACACTGACTTTGTAACTGCTAGCAACTTGCTGCCAAGTTTTACTCTGTCCCCATTACGCTGGTGATAAGCTTTTACCCACGGTGCCCTACTACAGACCAAAACGTGGGAAGCGATTGGGGTGTGTGGGGGGGTACTGTAATGCCACCGTGCTAACATTCAGTCTTGTAACCTGGCACCATTCAGAAGCCGCGTCCATTGTGTAGATCCCGGGTTAGGACGTGAGATCATTAATCTTAAAATCTAAGACTACCGTTGAAAGAGGCTGTTGCAAGTGATTGAAACTTGACGGGCTGAAACAGTTGCAAGGATAAATTATTAAGTCATTCCTTTTTTTAAAAAACAGCTAAGGTCCTTTCCCAGAAATAATCATATATACAGTATATATATAGAATCATAGAATCATAGAGTTGGAAGAGACCTCAAGGGCCATCTAGTCCAACCCCCTGCCATGCAGGAACCCCCATCACAATATTTCCGACAGATGGCCATCCAGCCTCTGTTTAAAAACCTCCAAAGAAGGAGACTCAACCACCCTCCGCAGCAGCATATTCCACTACCAAATAGCTCTAATTGTCATGAAGTTCTTCCTAATGTTCAAATGGAATCTCTTTTCCTGTCGTTTGAAATCATTGCCCCGAGTTCTAGTCTCTGAAGCCATGGAAAACAAACCTGTTCCCTCTTCAATATGAATTAATCTTCCTTTGTGAAAATTAATCTTCCTTTGTGAAAATTAGACTGTCCTCTTTTGGATCTGTTTTTGTTTGGGTTCCTGTGTTAAGGCTGGGGTCAGATTGGATGTCCTCACAGACCCCTCTTGACTCGTTTATCCTCGTATGGGGATCTGATCTTGGGAATTCCTGCTTCCTCACTGGACTTCCCGCTCTGGTTCAACCGATTTTGCTTTTCGCTTAAAATCACACACACACACACAAACGCACACAAACGCTTTTGCCCTCTAAATAACCTCCAGGCCCCAAAGGGCCAAGAGGTAATTATATAGCTGGTTAAAAACAAAACGTCAGGGTAGCATAATCAACAGCCAGTGCCAGCCTGTCGGAGAGCTGGAGGTACGTCTGGTTGTGTAAACTGGGCTTAATTCGTTCCCAAACTCCACTTTTTTTGTGGTCCACTTGTAAGGCGGCTCCTTTTGGGGTGGGGAGAAATTGGGGGCTGTTCCCCCAGAGACAGAAGGGTCAGTTTTGGGAAGAGGGCTCCCAGAAAAGCAGATCTTTCTGATCTGATGGGGTGGTCATATTTCTGAGGGCGTCCAGTGTCCCTGCAGCTTTATTTTAATGCCTTTTATTTTTTATTTTTTTATATTATTAAACTACATACAAACAGAATAAAAGAAATAACAAACAACAATTAACAATATGAGTGTACCCCCCACCCCGCGGGACCATCCATACATTCTTCTTTATTGCTGGATCTTCTATTATTCTAGTGATCTTCTTAAAGTCCTCTTCTCCAGAATTCTCGTGAAGTATTTGTAGACTCTTTCCCCTTCCCTTCAACAAATACATAATCTATGAATGTTATTTGTATTGCACACAGTCCAAAATAGCTGCCAATCCCAGTGTCTGTGAACTGCTGTGGCTTCGTGCCGTTTGCAGGATCCACTGATGCCACCCACGCGTGGCCGGGTCTGGCGTGGGCTTCCAAACACCGCCGGCCTGCGGGATGCTTGGGGCCAAGACCCCCATGTCCGGGCTGGCTCCCGCTGGCTTCAAGCTTCCTTCATGAGGTAGCCAAGCCGCCTGGTTCCTATGGGGGGTGACCACAAACCTTCGACGTCACTCCAAAGTGCTCTGGGCCACCCCCAAGGCCACATCCAGCCATGCTCTACGTGGCCGCACAACGCGCCTGCCAGTTCTGGAGTTCGGCCCCATTAATTCTGACCGGCCCAGGGCTTCAGGCATACACCCCAAGAAAACACAACCGCCGCCCGGATGCTCAGGGACCGGGCAAGGTCGGCCATATTCCGGCTCAGGGTTCAGTCCTTGTCGCTCACGCTGCAGGTCCTGCCCCTTCAGGGTCCACGGGGCAGCAGCAGTAGCAGCAGCGGCGGCAGCAGGCCAAGAAAGGTGAAAGGACTGCTGGGCCGGGGAGCCGAATTGTGGCCCATACTGCGCAACATCGGGGCGTCAGGGTCATCTGGAGTGGGGGGGAGGAGAGGGGAGAGGCATTAATGAGCCAGTTAAGAAGGCAAAGCATTCCGTCACATCGGGCAGAACGGTTCAAGAGAGCCACCCCACCAAATTCAATCCCGCTTATGTCCAAGGGGGTTCCAGTCCCACAGGAAGACCAAATCCACTCTGGGTTTTGATTTGAACTTCCACCCACCCATCATCAGCTACTTCCTCCCTTCCTTCCTTCCATTCACCATCAGTTCCTTCCTTCCATCCATCACCAGCTCCTTCCTTCCTTCCTTCCTTCCATCCATCACCAGCTCCTTCCTTCCTTCCATTCACCATCAGTCCCTTCCTTCTTTCCTTCCTTCCTTCCTTCCATCACCAGCTCCTTCCTTCCTTCCATTCACCATCAGTTCCTTCCTTCCTTCCTTCCTTCCTTCCTTCCATCACCAGCTCCTTCCTTCCTTCCATTCACCATCAGTTCCTTCCTTCCTTCCTTCCTTCCTTCCTTCCTTCCTTCCTTCCTTCCTTCCTTCCTTCATTTACTCTCACTTACTTACTATCACACCCAGTAGTGCCAGGGTGGTTCAGATACATAGATGTCATCACCAAAATAATAGTAATAATAGATAAATCATTAATGAAAACTATCGAGCAATCCTCACGAAAACTAACGAGCCAAAATAGCACTGAGCAAAGCAAATCGTAAACGAGGGAGAGCTGTAACCGGGCAGGGGTTATCAAATCGACCTCGAACCAACCAGGGCCGAGATAGCAGACCTCCCAGAAAAAAGGCATGCCTTCAACGTCCGTTTTGTGGACGACAAGGAGGGGGCCAGGCGGAGCTCCCCTGGGAGCCCATTCCATGAAGATGGGGCCACCACGAAGATGGCCCTGCCTATCCTTGGAGGATTTATGGGGTGTCCCTCGGGCCTTGTCTGTGATGATCGGCTGGGCCAGGCAGTGGACTCTGGCAGAAAGAGGCTCCGATGCTCTTGACAGGAATTATTTCAAAAGGCAGCTTCCAAAATAAGCCACCGGGAAGCGCTTTCAAAGGAGCAGGATAAAACCTGGGCCGGAGTCACCGCCCCCATGAAATCGGAGTCACCAGGCACCGGGGGGGGCTGTTTTCTTTTTGCTGTCGGAAATAACAAACAACAATTAACAATATGAGTGTACCCCCCACCCCGCGGGACCATCCATACATTCTTCTTTATTGCTGGATCTTCTATTATTCTAGTGATCTTCTTAAAGTCCTCTTCTCCAGAATTCTCGTGAAGTATTTGTAGACTCTTTCCCCTTCCCTTCAACAAATACATAATCTATGAATTTACCCCAGATATCGTAGAAAACGTCTTTTTTCATTTCTCCTCGTTTAACTTTTAGACTACAAGACAATTTATCGTTAATAGCTATATCCCAAAGTTCGTTGTACCAATCTTCCATCTTAAGTTCTAATTTGGACTTCCAATTTCTTGCTATAATTAGTCTGGCTGCTGTCATAAGATTTGCTATTAGCTCCTTTGTTGTAACATCATAATCTTTACTTGTTAACAATGATAATAATGCTATCTCTGGATTGCAATCTATTTCTATCTTAATCATGTAACTTAGCTCTAAAAAAGATGTCCATCGCAGCACCACCAAATTTAAGCATAACAACCGGGCAAGCAGGTTTTTTTTTAAATCCCCTTTTCCCAAGGGAATTGGATGGTTTTCATGCCCTGAAATTCCTCCTCTCTCTCCTCTTCTCTTTGTGGCTGCTGGAGTCTGGGAATTGAAGGTTTGTTTGTTTTTTACAAAGATGTTTCTTCCCCAACTTTTCATTTGTGCTTCCTTTGCATCTGGTCTGCGCTAAGAGTTCCAGAATACAGTCGGTGATTTTAAGACCGGGTTGTTCCTGTGTGCTACCAGAATACAGTCGGTTTCTGAGTGATTTTTAGGACCCCCGCCCCCGGCCAAACGCAGGCCTTAGAAATGTTCTTTTTTCCTTCTTGACTTCTCCAGAATCCCAGCCTGGTTCTGCTTTTCCAGACAGGCCCGTTGGAATCTTCCGGGCTCTTTTCCACTCAGATCCCAGAAAGAGTTGGGGAGTTTAAAGGAGTGGCGCTGAACATAACCCCGAAAAATTAAAAAAAAAAGGCCAGGTTTCAAATCCCCATCAAGGCCAAATCGACGCCTTCCCAAAGCCCCAAGACAGGGTGGGAAGGCAACCTCTCTGGCCTGTGCTTGTTTCCTTGCACCTGGCGTCAGGAGGTAGACTGCCCCTGGACAAGGAGGTTCTACTTCGCTGGTGCGTCTCTCCTCCGCTGCGTGCGGCCGAACCTTCTTTCCGATCTTTCCACCACCACGCCTTGTGGTAACAAATTCCGGCGAGTCATATAGCGCGTGGGGTGTGTGCGGAGAAATAATTTCTCCCAGGCCTCTTCTCTCATGCCGATCGGTGTGCGCAGGTGACTTGGAATACCAGGCAGATGGCAGGAGAGAGAGAGAGAGAGAGAGAGAGAGAGAGAGAGAGAGAGAGAGAGAGCAAGAGGTGAGAAGAGAAAACTGTCTCCCCCCCCTGCCCCGCATGCTTCGTCTTCTACATCCCTTTCACGAGCCTCCAACTCCATGGCCGTAGTTTTCCAAAGGATTGTCTCGTTGGAACGGTTTAAAAAACTTTCAGCACAAACTAGCTGCATTCAGATTTCTAAAGTAACTGAAGGAACTATCAGTTATTAAGTTACTAGTCATCAGAAGTAACTAGTTACAGAAAGAACTACCAGTTACTAAGTTACTACTAAGTAACTAGTTCTTTCAAGAGATGGGAAAGGAAAGCCACCCTTGTTGATGCAACCGGGCACCCATGGAAATCTAAGCCAAATTTTTTTAAAAAGAAAAATTTCCAGTTTGTGATGCATATTTTCCCCATGAAGCTCCTGGATTAAAGCTGGGGACCGCAGAATGAAAGGTGGCTGCCGATGGCAAACCGGTTTTACAAAAACTGAATGTCAGCAAATGATTAATTGCTAAAGACAAATGAAGAGGAGGCTTTGTCTCGTCTTTTTAAACTTACCCTGCTGGGTATGGGCTCAGTTCCATATCATTTAGACAAGCCAGGTCCCATGAACCCCTGCCGAGACTGGAGAAGATGGGCATGGTGTTCGGGGTCGTAGATGAGTGCCTTTGAGCAACGGCCCTTTCCCGAGATGCTGACTTCACCAAGTTGGAGTATTTGTGCTACTTCCGTGGCTTGCATTTTTTTCTTTCCTTCTTTTAAAGCAATAAATCCCACCCACCCCACCCACGCTTCCTTCCTTACCCTAAAAAAAAGCAATTTTTATGGGGGGGGGGTGGCAACTAAGCACTCAGAGGTGTTGTAATGGCCACAATGCCATTTTTTTAAAAATGGAGATCATTTAAGTTTTCGGCCGCGATGCCTCTGCCAAGGCCTGCTTTGGCCTTCTTAATGAGCAGAGGCCGAAGCCTAGTTCGTCTAATATTGGAATGTTTCACTCTGGTCAGCTTCAAAGTGCCCTGTAAACGAGGTGAGCCGCCTCAGGTCCGTCCTTAAGAGAAAGGGAAAACATAAAAATTAATATTGTAAATACACTTAAATAGCCCTGCCTTGAGTTGCGGATTCCCGAGCTCAGACACTGGGGTCAACCCCAGTGAAATGCCTCCGACAGATCCAGCATTTCAGTGGAGGATGCTGAGGTTCGGTTCAAATGAGGATATTAATTGCTTTTGACCTCCTCTCGGCTTTCATAATTCTCTGGGCGAAATCCAGCCCCGGGGGCCCCTTGCCTATCGCCATTGCTTTAGTAACTCCGAAAAAACTGTCCCTCTCTGCTCTTGTTCTCTCCATCCCACCCTTTGTGTACTAATTTCCCTTCCTTGGCGGTTAATTAATTAGCTAATCAAAAGAGCCCCATGGGCGAAGCAGGAAAGGTCAGGGGCTCCAGTTTAGAAAGCTGGTGAGAGGACAAAAAGAGAGAGAGAGAGAGAGAGAGAGAGAGAGAGAGAAACACACCACCCAACCAAGATACATGCTAATAATGGAAAACAGTTCCGCTTGCTAGAATCAGACATGAAACAAGCCTTTTAGAGTTTGTTTTCCATCTGTTCCAGGTAGTTCTGTTTGGAGAAATTGTGGGGATCGGTCTCTCTTTTTAAAAAAATAAACAATTATAGCATTAAAGTCAAGCTGATGGTTTTTTGGCAGGGAAAAAGGGGAGCTTAGTTTCAGGTTCAGAAGCCAATGTGAGGTCATAAGAACCTAAGAAGAGCCCTGCTGGATCAGGCCAAAGGCCCATCGAGTCCCGCTTCCTGGATCTCACAGTGGCCCCGCCAAATGTGTCCGGGACTGCACAAGACTAGATCTCTGTCTCCTGATCCCACTCCCCTGCATCTGGTGCTTGAAGGACCCCGGTTTTAAGCCTGGAGATGACACATCTCCATCATGGTTTGTCACCTGTGATGGACTTCTCCTCCAGGAATCTGTCCAATCCCCTTTGGAAGGCATCCAGGCCAGAGGCCATCCCCCCACCTCCTGTGGCAGGGAGTTCCACTGACTAACCATACGCTGGGTGAAAAAAAATTCTTTTGTCTGTTCTCACTCTCCCAACCCACAGTTTGAGTGGATGTCCCCTAGTTAGGTCCTGGGTGCAGCCCGTTCTAGTAGTAAGGCAGGGCCGGCTCAGTTCCCAGGCCTGCCCAAACTTCGGCCCTCCAGATGTTTTGGACTGCAACTCCCACAGTCCTTTGCCATTGGCAATCTAAGCTTAGAATTCTGGGAGCTGTAGTCCAAAACATCAGGTGGGCTGAAGTTTGGGCAGGCCTGGTTTAGCCTGTCTTATGGCCAAGAAGACAGACCTGATTAGAGACTGGATTTTTTAGTGTTTTTGGGGTGTGTGGGTGGGGGTTGCTTCAAATCCCATTACCCTACATTCTGCAATGTTGAGCCCGACAGGACACCTTACAGCTAGTGGGGATTAAAACCCTCAACTGGAAGGCTCAGCGACTGAACTTGGCCCAGCTCTGCCTCCATTTCTGGTTCAGAAAGGAAACTCCCGCCTTACAATGCTAGGCCTAATTCAGTCTCCCCAGCGAGCCACACGGAGGGGGTCTGTGCATCAGTCGGAAAGCCTGAGATGGAGATATGATGGGATTTGTAGTCAACCCCCACCCCCCAAAAATATTCCTGCTCCTAGACCAGATTTCATTCTCTCTGTCCCCCCCCCCCCAACGTGTTTTGCCGAACTGTGTAATGAGCTGCAGCTCCGAGCCCTGGTTGGGAAGTGTTTTGCCCTTTTACCTTTTAATTTGGACGACCATCGACACGTTCCTCCCCCCCCACCCCCAGTTTGGCTTCTTCTTCCCTCTCCAAGTCAATTTACGGGGGTTTCTGACACTCCATAAACCTTAGGAAGTAGATTTAAGACCACATCACCTTGTGTCATCTTTTGGTGAGTCTGTAGCATCCCAGAAGCGATCCTTGGTTTTCCCAGAATCGCTCCCAACGAGAAAACAACGACAGATTTTTTTTTTAGGCCTGGACATACCACGAGAGATTCAAAGTTCCCAAAGGCTGGAAAGTTTGGTCAACATTTTAAAACAAAAGAAAACATTGTTTCCCTTTTTTAAAAAAAATACACTTTGAAAACCACACACGCCTGGCGTGCTTTCATTTGATTATGGGGGATGTTCATTTTTGTATCATTTTAAGGATACAGAGAAAATTTGGTTGCTGTTTTCAATGTGGGTTCCCCCCCCACCCGAACTTTTATCTACTTGTTTTGCTGTTGTATTTGTTTAACTCCTTCGCCCCCACCTTGTCACAATGCATTGTTCTGTTTGTGTGGGTGCGTTTTGTTTTTGTTTTAATTCTGCAAGCCAATTTGGGGCCTTTTCAAGAGAATGGCGGAGTCGAAACACTTGGGAGTCCACACTTTGCCAAGGGACCTCCCCATCTTTTAAATGAATAAAGGTACAGACACTTGATACAAAATGTAATTGCATCTGGCCCTTGAAGTACCCCGGTTTTAAGCCTGGAGATGACACATCTCCATCATGGTTTGTAGCCTGTGATGGACTTTTCCTCCAGGAATCTGTCCAATCCTCTTTGGAAGGCCTCCAGGCCTGATGCCATCACCACCTCCTGTGGCAGGGAGTTCCACAGACTAACAACGTGCTGGGTGAAAAAAAATATTTTCTTTGGTCTGTTCTCACTCTCCCAACCTTCAATTTGAGTGTATGTCCCCTAGTTATGGTATTTTGTGAGAGGGAGAAGAGCATCGCTCTATCCACTTTACTCATGCCCTGCATTATTTTGTACGTCGGCGCCTCCGTCCACGACACCACACTGCCTTTCCTTGACATTTTGAGAAGGGCCAGCCCTTCTCCCCATGGGGTCCTGGCACCACTTTGCACCCCAGCAGCTGTTACTGCATCAGCATCACCCCGCCGGATCAGCACCTCTCTTCTCCCTGTGGACTTTCAAGAGCTCTCCTTTGGGGAATAAAACAACAAGAACAACAGAGTCTGTTCGAAACGCTCGCCCAGTCTCACGATGCAATCTTGTTTTAAGGTCCCATTATGGGTCAGCCGCCTTGCAGCCAACTTACAAAGCCGGCCAATGTGGCTCCAGAGATATAGGAAAGGGATTCTCTCGCACTCCTAAAGGCAAAGCAGGAAAAAACACCCTGCCACAAAAGACAGGACGGGTTGGGAAACCACGCCGACAACCACAAAAACAGCTGCTGGCTGAGCTGAGTCTGCTCTTTCCTCGTTTCCCCGACACTCCGCCACCACCTCAGAAGTTAAACGAGTCCACACCATCGTGCAAATTGCTGCCGGTGAGTCCCCGCCGTCTGGTAAATCTCCAGTGACTCACTGCCGGCAATGGTTTCCCAGGAAATCAGGAGCATCAAGAAAAACCCTTCAAGAGAACCTGTTCGTTTTGGGGAGACCCCCCCTCGCCCCGCAAGGTACCACGAAAGGCTACCCCCTCCTCAAATCCCTGCTCCGGGCTTCCCTTCTTTGCAAAAAGGCATAGTTCCTAACCTTTCCCGGTTGCCAAAAATATAACCCCGGATTTCAGGAGGGCCTCGTAACAAAATGGGATGATTTTAAAGAAGTCACTTTTCAGACTCTGGGAAAAGTCCAAAATTCTAACAGTGTCGACGACACCGCCAGATCGACCGACTTATGCAAGCTTTTGAGAGCCACAGAGCTCCGCATCCTGTACGGTGCTACAAAACAGCCGGGGAGGAGCGAAGGAACCGAGTCGATGTGGGGAGACATGGCCGGCTCAGTTTTGGAAAATGAAAAGAGATCTTAAGCAATTAATGCGGTATGTCTGCTAGCAAGCGGACAATGGTTTTAAGATCGCATCGGGAATGCCAAGGAATTATGGAGGCAAGGGAGACCTCAGTCCCAACGGGCCTCTTAGCCAATCAGGGTGGTCCCATCTCCTGCTAGCAGGCCCCGCCCCATCTCCCAGGCTCCACCCTCTCAATGTAACAAGCCCCTCCCCTTCAACTCCTAGGCTCCGCCCCTACCTTTGCACCCTACTCAAGAGATCCGCAAATCCATACTGTACGGGCCACATTCATTTTAAGTTGTTTATTTGGTATCAAAAAATTCCAGCAAAAGAAAACTGTACATAAATCCCATATTATTATATTATTTTTAAAAAAACAGCACATTATTTTCATTAATGCAGCCCCTGTGTAAACTCAAGGGTTACGATGGCTGTCCATATTTGTTTCTCTCCTCCACGGAGAAACACCCCTCCTCTGGAAATTTAAACTTCTCGAGAGCTTAACCAGTGGCGTGCTTCCAAACGGAAAGTGGGGGGATGGTCCGGATCAGCAAGGAGATGGGACTTTGAATCTGGCAGACGTTTCCTGCTCTTCACGGGTAACTGAACCCTCCAATCCAGGGAGAGTCTATCCCCAAATAACGGAGGGGAACAAACCACAAGGTGGATTAACCACCATTGGAAACCAAAGGGTGGGCGAGGTGTGTTAAAGCGGGCTTTTCTTGTGCGTTTTTGAGCCGTGAAACTGTTTTCCATCTTTGGGGACCATGAGATCAGGAGGTCCTATGTGATTTGTATTGCACACAGTCCAAAATAGCTGCCAATCCCAGTGCCTGTGAACTGCTGTGGCTTCGTGCCGTTTGCAGGATCCACTGATGCCACCCACGCGTGGCCGGGTCTGGCGTGGGCTTCCAAACACCGCCGGCCTGCGGGATGCTTGGGGCCAAGACCCCCATGTCCGGGCTGGCTCCCGCTGGCTTCAAGCTTCCTTCATGAGGTAGCCAAGCCGCCTGGTTCCTATGGGGGGTGACCACAAACCTTCGACGTCACTCCAAAGTGCTCTGGGCCATCCCCAAGGCCACATCCAGCCATGCTCTACGTGGCCGCACAACGCGCCTGCCAGTTCTGGAGTTCGGCCCCATTAATTCTGACCGGCCCAGGGCTTCAGGCATACACCCCAAGAAAACACAACCACCGCCCGGATGCTCAGGGACCGGGCAAGGTCGGCCGTATCCCGGCTCAGGGTTCAGTCCTTGTCGCTCACGCCGCGGGTCCTGCCCCTTCAGGGTCCACGGGGCATCAGTAGCAGCAGCAGCGGCGGCAGCAGGCCAAGAAAGGTGAAAGGACTGCTGGGCCGGGGAGCCGAATTGTGGCCCATACTGCGCAACATCGGGGCGTCAGGGTCATCTGGTGTGGGGGGGGGAGGAGAGGGGAGAGGTATTAATGACCCAGTTAAGGGGCAAAGCATTCCGTCACATCGGGCAGAACGGTTCAAGAGAGCCACCCCACCAAATTCAATCCCGCTTCTGTCCAAGGGGGTTCCAGTCCCACAGGAAGACCAAATCCACTCTGGGTTTTGATTTGAACTTCCACCCACCCATCATCACTTCACCCACTTCCTTCCTTCCATCCATCACCAGCTCCTTCCTTCCTTCCTTCCTTCTTTCCTTCCTTCCTTCCTTCCATTCACCATCAGTTCCTTCCTTCCTTCCATCACCAGCTCATCAGTCCCTTCCTTCCTTCCTTCCTTCCATCACCAGCTCCTTCCTTTCCTTTCCTTTCCTTTCCTTTCCTTTCCTTTCCTTCCTTCCTTCCTTCCTTCCTTCCATTCACCATCAGTTCCTTCCTTCCTTCCTTCCTTCCTTCCTTCCTTCCATCACCAGCTCCTTCCTTTCCTTCCTTCCTTTCCTTTCCTTTCCTTCCTTCCTTCCTTCCTTCCTTCCATCACCAGCTCCTTCCTTTCCTTCCTTTCCTTTCCTTCCTTCCTTCCTTCCTTCCTTCCTTCACCAGCTCCTTCCTTCCTTCCATTCACCATCAGTTCCTTCCTTCCTTCCTTCCTTCACCAGCTCCTCCTTTCCTTCCTTCCTTCCTTCCTTTTCCTTCCTTCCTTCCTTCCTTCCTTCCTTCCTTCCTTCCTTCCTTCCTTCCATCATCATCAGCTCCTTCCTTCCTTCCTTCCTTCCTTCTATTCATTCATCATCAGTTCCTTCCATCAGCTCCTTCCTTCCTTCCTTCCTTCCTTCCTTCCTTCCTTCCTTCCTTCCTTCCTTCCTTCCTTCACCAGCTCCTTCTTTCCTTCCTTCCTTCCTTCCTTCCTTCCTTCCTCCTTCACTTTACTCACTTACTTACTATCACACCCAGTAGTGCCAGGGTGGTTCAGATACATAGATGTCATCACCAAAATAATAGTAATAATAGATAAATAATTAATGAAAACTATCCCAACGAACGAGCAATCCCCACAAAAACTAACGAGCCAAAATAGCACTGAGCAAAGCAAATCGTAAATGAGGGAGAGCTGTAACTGGGCAGGGGTTGTCAAATCGACCTCGAACCAACGGGGGTCGAGATAGCAGACCTCCCAGAAAAAAGGCATGCCTTCAACGTCCGTTTTGTGGACGACAAGGAGGGGGCCAGGCGGAGCTCCCCTGGGAGCCCATTCCATGAAGATGGCCCTGCCTATCCTTGGAGGATTTATGGGGTGTCCCTCGGGGCTTGTCTGTGATGATCGGCTGGGCCAGGCAGTGGACTCTGGCAGAAAGAGGCTCTGATGCTCTTGACGGGAATTATTTCAAAAGGCAGCTTACAAAATAAGCCACCGGGAAGCGCTTTCAAAGGAGCAGGATAAAACCTGGGCTGGAGTCACCGCCCCCATAAAATCGGAGTCACCAGGCACCGGCGGGGGGGGCTGCTTTCTTTTTGCTGTTGGTAACCCGCCGGCCAAACTGCCCTGTTCTCGTTCCTCATGGATTTACCTGACTGGAGTTTGCCCTTCTGGGTTGGATTCGGGACGGGCAGCGTGTGACCTGGAAGCAAACAGAGACACACCATAAAACAAATGAGCCCTACAAATTCTCCAGAAGCAATCTTTGCCCTCCGGAAGCCACAGATTCCAAAATCAATCCGAAGTGTTGGCATGCAAGGGGGGTGGCCTCTAAGAAGCCTGAGGAAAAGTATAAACTATGGTTGAAAAGTTGCCTTTTTGAATTCAGTCTAAGCACACACCCCCAAAAGCAAATTTATTTGCTTTTGAAGCCAATTTCTATAGACAATACGGACCAAGATGTTTTTTTCAAAGACCGCAAGAAGTCACATTTGAACCGGAAAAATTGGAGGGTTAGAAGTGTCATCACACAGCTGCTACCAGATTTAACTTGATTCTTTTTTCCTCCTCCTCCTCCTCCTCCTCCTCCTCCTCCTCCTACTACTACTACTACTACTACTATTATTATTATTATTATTATTATTATTATTATTATTATTATTATTATTATTATTATTATTATTATTATTATTATTATTATTATTATTTTACTCAAGACAGTTTGTAAGCCACCTGTCCGATACACTTTGATTTTGATTCTTCCACTGAGGAAGGGGTTTGAGTAGATATCCTCACAGGATCTGTCCCACCCCGTTACTCTGTGTTTATTTCTGTATCTCCATTGGGTCTGGTGAACCAGCAAGGTCGTCCCGTTCCCAGCAGTGCCAAAACACCCGATTCCAGACAGAGGAATGGACCCAAACAGGTCGAGCGCGGGGGGGGGGGTGTCGGCGCCTGGAAGACTCACCCTTTTTCCTGGCCACCATCACCCTCAATTTTAGGCAGGCTTCCCCATGGCGATGGATCGGTTTTGCTAGTAGAAAAGGAAGGAAACGAGAATGAAGGCAGGAATCTGGCTAGAATCTGGAGAAAACGGACTGGTGTTTTGAGGAAACAGCGGCCCGTTGGTGGCCTGGCGCCGCCCTTAACGTTTGGGAGGGGTGTCTGTGAAGATTCTCAGTCATCCAGGTGAGGTTATCTGGAAGCTGAGTCATGGGAACTGGACTTCTCTCCTTGAGAGATCGAAATGTTTCGCTCCTCATCCAAGCCGCTTCGTCAGTCCCCCCACCAGACTGACGAAGCTGCTTGGATGAGGAGTGAAACTTCTCCATTTCTCAAGAAAAGAAATCCAGTCCCCATGACTCTTCCCTGTTTAGTTTTGGGGCCAACGATCCCTCCTTCCTGACCATCTGAGGTCGGAAAGTATAAAAAACAGGGGAAGCTTTGGGCTATTCTTTCCTCTGCTCTGCACCCCGCCCAAGTTTCAGAAAGACGTGTCGTGCCACCGGCTTGCGGAACTCACTGCCACCAGACGCGGCCATTGGTATTAGAGCTTAGGTGGATCCAAGACAGGGGATTTTTTTTTTCCCCAGGGCCCCTCCCCAGAAATGTCTGCAGAGGCACATGGCTAGGGACAGAAAAACTGGGGAAATTCGGCCCTAAAACCTCGACAACCAGAAGTCTTTTAAATAAATAAATAAATAATACGGACAAGTGCATAGCCTCTAAAATCAGAAGTCATTTAAACAAGCAAACAAATAATATGGCCAAGTACATAGACTGGCCCTAAAAAGGCTGGGATTGGGGTCCAGATTTAGCTTCTAACCCTATTTTCAGTTAGGAAAAGAGGAAGGTCAAATACGAGATGGAGCCACTCCCTAAAGGAAGCCACAGGGTGAGATTTTGGCAGGGCTGCCGCGGAGGGGCCATTTTGGAGACAGCGCATTCGTCCACCCGAGATGAGTCAAGAGGCGATGTGAAGGCCCATAAAAACAAAGTTACGTTCCCCCCTCAGTCTTCCTGTCGGCACTTCTGTAAAATGGGTTGAAACAGTGAGGGGGGGGGGGAACCTGTGACGAAATTGACACGGAGGCGGTTGCTCTAGGGATACTCACAGATATAATAGTACTCATGCCCCTCTTGGAACTCTTTGCCAAGAGTGAAGGGGGTGAAACGCTGGAATTTCTCCGAGAACCGCTCGGGGCCGTGCAGGGCGTCCGGCCGGTTGCACTCCCAACGGATCTGCTCCTTTGAGTGGGGCTTACAGGTTTCGTATTGCTCCCGCTCCACCAGGTAGAGGGTGTAGCGCTCCATGGCGTGCAGCGCGACGCTCTGGTCCTCGTAGTGGGGGCAGATGATGTCCAGGTAGTCGTTCAAGCGGACCTCCACCGCGTAATTGTCCCGCTGAAACCTAGAGAGAGAGAGAGAGGACAGTCTGCGTTCAGGCACGGTTTTGTTTTGCACCCCTGGGACAATTCTCCCCATTTCACAGGTAGATAGATAGATAGATAGATAGATAGATAGATAGATAGATAGATAGATAGATAGATAGATAGATAGATAGAAAGCTAGGAGGGGGACCGACAGACAGACAGACAGATGGATAGATAGACAGACAGACAGGAGGCAGCAGCTAGGAGGGGGACAGACAGATAGACAGACAGCTAGGAGAGAGGATAGATAGATAGATAGCAGGCAGGCAGATAGACAGACAGACAGACAGGCAGGCAGGCAGGCAGGCAGGCAGGCAGCTATCGGGGGATCGATTGATAGACAGACAGCTAGGGGATAGATAGATAGATAGATAGATAGATAGATAGATAGATAGATAGATAGATAGACAGACAGACAGACAGACAGATAGACAGACAGCTAGATAGGGGGTAGACAGACAGGCATCTAGGCAGGCAGGCAGACAGACAGACAGATGGATAGATAGACAGACAGACAGAGATAGACAGCTAGAAGGGGGATAGATAGATAGATAGATAGGATAGATAGATAGATAGATAGATAGACAGACAGAGAGCTAGGAGAGGGATGGATGGATAGATAGATAGGTAGATAGATAGATAGACAGACAGACAAACACACAGGCAGGCAGGCAGGCAAAACTCTTTGTTTATGTATATCTGCAGAGAGAGAAGTCCAACCAAACACATTCATAGCTTGGTGTGCTTGAAAGCTCTAACCACTACCCCTCACCCCCCCAACCCCCACCCCAAGCCTTTGGCGTGCGAACCAAGAAGCACGGAGGTGTAGCCGAGCCCACAGACACATCCTTCCCGGCCGGCTTTTTCCGAGGTTCACTCCCGGAGAGTGCTTATTAAAGATTTGCCACGCCGTCCGAAAAGATTTAAAAAAAAAATAACCGGCTCTTCCATGAGAAACCGGGGAAGGTTTGGGCGCCCCAGCTGGGAGGATCCAAACTGGTCGAGCTGCCCCCCACACACACACATACCCCGCCCTGCCCTGCCCGGCGTGGCAGGTAAGTCAGTTGTCTTATCTCTATTATCCTACTGCAGCTCTCCAGGTGGGGATGGGTGGCTTATCTCGTTGGGTTCCCCCCCCCCCCAGGGCGCCGTACCACCCAGGCTGCTGACCGCCCTAGCAAAGGTTTCACACCCCCAGCCCCCCATGAAGAAGAAGGGGCAGGAGAACCCAGCCTAAACCTAGGGGAGCCCAACCGCCCAATACGGGCCAACCAGCAAGGAATCCCACCGCCACCCTTTGAAGGAGGAAAAAGGCGGGTTTTAAAAGGTTTTCAAAAAAATAAAGGCAGGACAAAGGAAACCAACACAGAAGCCAAATTGAAGGCATCAATGAAGAAGCAGAAAATAAATACATAAAGTAAAATGAATTCAAGACTAGAAAACACACATAAATGAATAAAATAAAGTGAACAAACAAATAGGAAATAAATAAAACTGGATCAATAAACGGATGGTGCTGCTGATGGATTTCCTCCAAGTTTTTTTTTAATCCTAGTGGACAAACACCACAGAGGGGTTTTTTTTCTGGGGTGGGGAAGGGTAGCATTTTGTTGGCCAGGTGACGTGAAACAGCCCTGCGGTCCCACCTGCCCGGTTCCAGAGGCCCCTGCACTACAATGCCCACAGTCCTCAGTGCCAATGATATAGAGTGCAGCTGGCCCTGAGGTGGTCCGAGGATGATGGGCGCCGGCGCCCGAATCCATCCCGAATCCCAAAGATGTTGGTCAAGGCAGGCGGGTGGAGGCCACTTCCTGGGAAATCCGCCTCCCATCCAGCTCTCAACCCATTCAGCTAAATAAGGGGATGATGGACGCTGTGATCCAAAGAGAAGATTCCCCATCCCTCTCCACCCCAAGGTAAGTTTGGAGGTACAGTAGGTCCCCACTCAGTATCCGCTAGGGATTGGTTCCAAGCCTTCCCGTGGATAATGAAAATCGTGGATAAGAGAGAACGCCAAAATGTCCCCAAAACTGCTATTTTGTGATACTAACTTGCTTTACAGCTGCTGTTTGTGATGGTAGCTTGCTTTACGGCTCCTGTTTTACGACAGTAGCTTGCTTTAGGGCTGCTGAATTATTTGTTCCTTTTTTCCTCTGCCCACCGTGGATCACTGAATCAGTGGATAATGAATCAGTGGATACGGGCGTCCTACTGTCCTGTAATTTTCTCAAGCCCTGGGCAATGCCGCCAATAGCAAACTGCCCTGGGGGAACGCACCGGCCAGCAAGTAGCCATTTCACGGGGGGGGGGGGGAGAGCTCATGGGAGCATCCCACCCCACCCGCACCCTGCCCCAGCCTCAAGGACGACTGGACAATTGGCACCGGAGTCAGACCTGCGTCTTAAGGCAAGGCCCGGAATCAGCTTCTAAGCCAAGACTTGTCCGGGGCCTTCTCTTGGCAGAAAAACATCTCGTTAAAAAACACACACACACACACACACACACACACACACACACACACACACACACACACACAAATTGCAACACCATGTTTCCTTTTTAAAAAGAAAACAGAAAGGAAAAACAGAAAGGTTTCCTGCCCTGCGTGCCCCTGGCGCCTTCCTCTGGATACCCGCCAGCGCCTGGCGGGAAGGAAGAGGTCCCGGGGCCAGGCTGGGAAAATGACCCTGGGAAAGGAACAGCCGGATGGCTAGCGGTGGAGGCCCCTCCCAGTCCACTTTCCCCAAACTGTGGTTCGGACCAAATTCCGGGCCACCCCCTGGGCTGCACTGCTGACAAACCTTGCCACCACCCCACCACCCCTGGCACTGCCCACCTGCTGGCTCCAACACACCGGAGAAGGCAGACCCGGGTTCGGGAAACTGAGAGCGACGTTCGGCCACGGACGGGCACCGCCTTCGCCTCCAAAGCCCCGGCGGATCTCTGCGAGCAAGGGAGCCTCTGAGCAGCTGCAGAGTGCCCTTGCCCCAGACCACACCAGAGCACCGTCAAATCCGGCTGACCCTGGGAAATCATGGAAACCTATCTGGTCCATCTTTGCGATTCTCACTGTTACATATTTCTTTTGGGAAGGGACCGAAGTCGGGTGCAAACGCACCGTCCTCGGCTGCCCCTAAACATGGGGTGCCTGCTTCCCTTCCCTTCAGCTTCACCTCCACCTAGGCAGCCAGAGTTTGGAGGTAGACTTCTCCTACACAGGGGAGCCCGACGCGTAAAGACAGGGAGATCGCCCTGCCTGGATCACACCCCGGTGCCATTGGACCCAGCAAAACCATTTCCCCCCAGTGTTCAAAACCCTCCCTCGTTGGTTAACAGAGCCAGTGGGACTTCTTCACTCGCAAATGCTAGCATTCAAAGCTACGCTGCTCTTAAATAGGGATGCTTTATTTACCCTGCAGTGATGGACCTGGATGGCATGTCCATTCGGGGGGTCTTTGCGTGTGGGTGGGGGTGTTAAGACAGAACCGGTGGCTCTCCAGATGCACTGAGGTTCCAACGCCCAGCTGTCCCAGACAACGTAGCAGATGGAGAGGATGATGGGGGTTGTAGTCCAGTGGCCTCTGGAGGGCCCACGGCAAGCTGCTCTCCCTTCCCACATCGGAAGCGTCAGGATAATCTATTCATCTAAACCCCATTTACCTTCATATCCTGATATTTGCTTCCCAATAAATCCCATACTTATACTTTTTATAGCGGACCCTCGTATGACAAACAGTTTATATAACAAAAAATCTGCACCACGTAAAATTCTGGGAGTTGAGTCATGGCTACTGGACTTCTTTTTTGAGAGATAGAAACGTTTCGCTGTTCATCCAAACAGCTTCATCAAGCTGTTTGGATGAACAGCGAAACGTTTCTATCTCTCAAAAAAGAAGTCCAGTAGCCATGACTCAACTCCCAGATAAACGCACCTGGATGACTGAGAATCTTCACAGACACCACGTAAAAAATTCTGGAGATAGGGGAAATTTGCTTAACAGAATCGCCTATGGGGCGAATCTGTACAACACAAAAACGGTCGCGATGAGGGATGACTCCGTTTTCAATGCATTCCTGTGGGAAATGTGTACAAAGGAAAATTTGCTTAACAGAATTTCATTTGGAACGCATTGATTCCTTTATACAAGGCGCCGCTGGATTTATTTGCTACGTTTCGGTCTTCTAACGAAACCCTAGAGCAGTGGTATGCAAACTTCGCCCTTCCAGATGTTTTGGACCGCAACTCCCACAGTCCTTTGTCATTGGCAACATAGGGTTGGAATTCTGAGAGTCGTGGCCCAAAACATCTGGAGGGCCGAAGTTTGCACGCCCCTGCCCTAAATAGCACCTGAGGTGCTTCGCCTCCCTGTTCCACGTCACAACGGCCCTGCCAGGCGGGTCACTTGCCAAGGGGCACAAGCCAGCCCAGGACTTTGCATTGGAGTGGGGGATTTGAATTCCAGACTGGGACCTCGGACGCTGGCCACTGTCTCGCCCTGCCTGGCTCCGCGATTACAGAGCGGCCGATCCCTGGAATTTATCCTGGCCATGGCCTGAGGCGAAGGAGGGGGACGGCAGGGTTCCTAAGCCAGCTGGAGGGGGGGAAGCTGTGGCCACCTGGACACAAGGGTGGGAGGTTTTCGAAGGGTGGGAGGTTTTCGGCCTTGAGCCTTCCCATAACAGGATACAGCTGTCGGGCCTCCTCAAAGCTGCCCATCCTCCACCCCCACCCCCCCCCCACACACACACCTTGTCCTGCAGCTTCAAAACACTGCCCCTCCCTCCCCTGCCGCCCCATTGCCAAATTAACTCTTGAGTGTCCGGGAGGGGGCCTTCTAGGCCACCCGGGCTGGAGCCAGGACAAAAGCGCTAGCCAAAAATGTGGAAAGTTTGGGCCCCTTTCCACATGCGCACACGGGCTGCCCCTGGGAAGGGACCCGAGGATGACCGAAAGCGTAAGTGACTCTGACTTCCAGGGCCCCACAGAACGCTTTAGCGGCTTTTCCTGCCGGGTCACGCAGGTGTCCGATTTTTTTAAGAGGTTGCCCCGAAATCTCGTTTTGTTCTGATTGTGAATCCGACGGTTGCTGATCATTCAGTTGGGTCGGGTCCCCTTCAAATATAGGATAGGTCTGTGGGAGTTGGGGTGGAGGCGAAGCTGTCTCCAAGTAAACACCAACCCAGAAACCCATAAAACCCAGGTCAGTGGGAAAGTTGGCACCTCGCAGAAGCAAGATGGACAGACAGGCTTGCTTAGCTGGGGGGGGGGGGGTTCCGCTTTGTCCTCTTTAATACAGTCACTTTTTGCACAAGTACCCAGAAGTTCAGACATGGTAAAATATGTGCATTACCAGGAGGTTACTTTTAAAGTCCTTGCACACACACTGATGGAACTCTTCTGATATGGAATTCCCCTCCTGTCTGTGGCTGGGCTCTTCAAAAAGAGACATGAAGATGGCTTTCCTTTAAACCAGGCATGTCCAAACTTCGGCCCTCCTGATGTTTTGGACCACAATTCCCAGAATCCTCAGCTCAGATGGCCAATGACAAAGGACTGTGGCAGTTGTGGTCCAAAACATCTGGAGGGCTGAAGTTTGGACACGCCTGCTTTAAACAGACTCCCTGCCCCCTCCTGACGATACTACAAGCCCCACTACAAGCAGATGGAAAGATGGGAGCGGTAGTCCCTGTGCATGCTGGACTGAGGTGTGTGATGTGGCCGGCCAGCCCTAAACTCTTTGGTGCTTATCTATCTATCTATCTATCTATCTATCTATCTATCTATCTATCCTGATTTATATACTGCAACCATCTAGCAAAAAAGCTACTCTGGGCTGAATGCCAGCTAGACCATAATATTCTTCCCAGCGCTCAGTGCCCAAGTCCGTACACTCCCTGGGGAAGGAAACCTGGCTTTTCTCGCTGGCTTTTTTGCCACGCCAGGTGTGCCAGTGTTTGGCTGGTGTTACATAAGCCCTGGGGGTGGGGGCACCCAACACAACACAAAACAACACAACAGGAACAGCTAGGCCATGCATCAGCTACAAGCAGGATCCGCAAACCATCTGAAACCTTGGTGGGCATGCAGGGGGGCGACGGGCACCTCGGCAGAGAAGCAAAGTCAGGGGCAGGGCCCCCCACGTTGGCGCTGTCTGCCCCCCCCAAAAAGTCGGCCACTTCCCGATTCATGCCCTCGCACGGCGGTGCGGGCGATGTGCCAAGCCAAGATCCACAGGGTAAACGTTCACCAGGAAAAACACACTCTCCTACTCGCCCAGAGAGAGAGAGAGAGAGAGACCAATCTCGGCTTTTCAGTCTGGTCTCCGGCAGCTGTTCTTCTGGAGGGGAGCGGGCGCCCCAAGAGATGAGGCTGCCTGAGGCCAAAATGGAACACACACACACACACACACACACCTTCCCCTCTTCCAATTCCACAGACTGGCAGGGCCAATCTTTTCTCAGTGTTTACAAGAGGAAAGAGCCTCCCTCTGCCACCCCCGACCCCCCCCCCCCCTGCAGAAAGCCCTGAGGAATGAATGCCTTGCATTTATTTATTTATTTATTTATTTATTTATTTATTTATTTATTTATTTATTTATTTATGCAAAACTAACCAATTTTTACATTTATATACCGCTCCCATTTCCCAAAGGAACTCTGGGCGGTTCACACAAAGGTTAAAAACAAACATCAGTTTTGCAGTTTTGTTCTCCAAAAAGGTGCTTTGTGGAGGGGTTGGGGAGAGAAATGAGGAAGGTAGGATAGCCAACCTTTCCCCACGGGCGGCTGCCCCTCCCCGCATCCAAACAAACAAAGTAATGAGCAAACAAAACGCCCACCCCTAATAGGAACGGGAGATCTCCAGCTCCGCGGTGATACCTGTTACTGTTTTGGGGCTACCCGTGCCAGACAGCTGGCACAATGAAGGGCCAGAACACCTCCTGGGCCAGGGAGGCAAGAGGCAAAATAATAAGGGCTTGCTATTGTGGGTGGGCTGCAGCATCACACAGTCTACCCTGGATGGGTATCAAATGCTTATTCCTGTAGTTTACCTTGGTTCTGTCCCACCTCGCTCTGCCTAAAGAGGCCCAAAGCAGATTAAATCTGACTTTTAAAAGACAGCCATGGCGACCACGACTCCTTCTCAAAGGGGACCATTTCACCTGAGGGGGGGCATCCTTTCACCACCTCCTGCGAAAACTGTAGGAGTAGTGAAAGCTCACCCAAATCTCCCCCCCCCCCAATATTGCTTTTTCTCCGACTACAAACCACCACCACCACCCCGAATCGTCAAGAAATCACCAACGGTGGAAGTTTGGGGCAGGAAAACAGATTTCCATCAAAAAAAGGGTGGGGGTGGGGAACACCCCCATCTTAACACCTGGAGTTAATACCGCATCTGGCCCCACGTGTACCTTTTTCCTTTGCCCAAAAGTGCCAGGGGGGCAGGCCTCCCCTCCTCCAACTTCCCTTCATTGCCGTTGCTTTTAAAGCCCGTCCGGTGGTCCTTTAAAAACCCTGGACTCCCTTCTGGCGCTCAGTCCTCCCTCACGCCAAAACACTTCTTTATAGTGCTTCGTCTTCAAATACCCGCCCCTGCAGCGTGGGATGAACTACCTCCCTGGAAGTTTTTTGTTTTGAGGTTTTTTTTTTTGCTGGCTTTGTGTTGGGTGTTTTTGTTTTGTTTGGTTTTGAGAGAGAAACGATCAGGCCAAAACGGGGGCGCTCCAGTGCCCTCCAACCATGCAGCGGAGAGGTCTCCTGCAAACCTCTCCACGTCTCTTCCTGCCCCTCTTAGCAGCACGCAGACCTAGCACGCACGCACGCACACGCACACGCACACACACACGCACACCCAAACCACCAAGGGACAGCTTTTGGGAACGCCTTAAGATTTCCAAACACACAGACACACCACTTTGCGCGCGCCCTCTGCCGAGCCCGGCGCAAAGGCACTCCAGAAGAATCTCAGGGTTCGGGGCGCGGAAAATATCCAGGGGCGCGCGAGGGACGGGACGCGGGCTCTCTGCAGCTCCGGAGAAACGCCGAAAGGAGGAACCCCCCTCCCCCCCTCCCCCTCCCCTTCCCGCCTCTATTTCCTCAGCCCTCCAAGCGATTCCCCCACCCCCTTTCCCCGACTCACCTGGGGTTAGTGCTGTTCCAAAACACCGTGTGCCTGTCTCCGGACGCGCCACACAGGACGCACCAAAGGCTCACCAAAGGGACCCACCCGATCAGCAACAGCTCCATCGGCGCAGGCTTGGCGTGGCTGTTTGCCTTGCTTACTCTCCCTCCTCCCGGGGCTCTCCAAGGACCTCCGCAGCGCCTGCCCGACGGGACGGCCGAGCTTTCTTCGCTCCACCTTGTTTTGCGCGCTTTCTCGGCGCGCCCTCCGCCTCCTTTCCTGGCCGGGCTGGGTTGCTAAAAGCTCCTTTTCTTTCTTTTCTTTTCTCTCTCTCTCCCTCTCTCTCCCTTTCTCTCTCTCTCCCACTCTGGGCAGGCCGCCCACAAAGCTGGGCTTTATGAACCAGGAGGAGGCCACCGCCCCTGGCGGGGCTGGGCTGGCTGGAACAAGCGCGCCGCGTAAAGGCGCACCGATGCTGGCGAGCGCGCACGAAGGTGCAGGCGCACCGTCGCCACTAGGGAGCGCCACCACTAGCCCATCAAGCCCTCTAGGCTCGGGCAGAGAGCGGGGGAGAGGGGAGGGGAGCCGCATTTGCTGATAGGGTCGACCCAAGAGACTGAGGAGTCTGAAGTCAGAAAGGAAACAGCAACCCGTCTCTGCCAGCAAGGCGGACTTTCCAAAAGCAACGGAGTCAGTTTGGCAGGCAAGGTGTTGCTGCCGCCACTCGCGGGCAATTATCTTAAAAAAACAAAATACAGGGAAATTGAGGGTGGGGGGGGAGATTAAATATCGAGGCACATGCTCCCTTTAAATAATGCTGCAGACGCGCTACCCAAACCTACCCCTAGCTAGAGCGAAAAGGGGAGCCATGCTGACTCCTGCATATCGGAGTGATGGCACCTTGCATTAGACCAGTCAAAAGGCCTGTGCAAACTTAAGAGGTCACACAGGTCTCTTCCTCAGCCACGAAGTTGCCAAAGAGTTACCGACAAGCTTTATCCTTCTTGCATGCATGTGGTGAGACCCCATGTTGGATAAAGCCAGAGGTGAGCTGAAAAGATAGCATCTGTAGTCATTTCCAGAAGCGGAGAAAGCTGGTTGTTGTTGTTGTTGTTGTTAGTTGGTTTGGTTGATTGTGTTTTTTAGGCTAAGGCTGCTAGGTTTGTCTCTGTTTATTCTTAGGGCTTCTCTCCCCCAAAGCATCTTGGGAATGATAGTTCCTAAATAAAGGCCTTGGTGAAGCGTTTAAGCTGGCCCATCCATGACAGACAGGGGCTTGGCTGGACCAGCCTTCAAATTGCCAGAAGGCGCCATCCTTTTAAACAAATTCTTTTTTTGGATTCCTCACCATGAGGACTAGAGCCTTTGTTTGCTTTTAAGAGGGAGGAGGGATGTGGTTGTGGGTTGTTTTGGGGCAGCTGGCATTTCCCGGCACCTACTGTACGGGCGGCTTGGTGCTGACCTCTGAAGGGAGGAATGTTCACCTCAGTTTCTTGTTCCAGTTTGTGGTGGATGCTTTTGAAGAGAAAAAAACTCTGCCCTGGGAAGGCGGTGCCTCTTGGAACCGCCCCCCCCCCAAAGTCATGCCATGGCTTAGACGCATGATGGAAGAAAGCAATAAACAGCATAAGCTGCCTTGGTAGCATTGGTTGGAAGTGCACGTGGAGGGATGAAGGGTACCATTAAAGGTTTTCTCTGTTTGGGGGTGCTGTTTTATCTGAGGGTCATTCCTGGCAACACAGTGTGTGGATACACAGACACCTTCCAGTGGCTTCTGTGATGCAAAATAAAGAAAATCACAACACACACACACACACACACACACACACACACACACACACACACACACACACACACACACACCAAAGTTGGGTTCCGAGCAAGATTCTGGGACTTGTAATGATAATAATAATAAAAAGCTGTGTTGTCAACATTGTGCCAAAACCCAGACAGATTCTGGAAGTAAAGGCTGCCCAAGGATCTAAGCCAGACATGTCCAAACTTCAGCCCTCCAGATGTTTTGGACAGCAACTCCCACAGTCGTTTGTCACCGGCAATCTAAGCTTAGAATTCTGGGAGTTGCGGTCCAAAACATCAGGAGGGCTGAAGTTTGGACATGCCTGATCTAAGCTGTCAGGGTTCAAAGAGCAAGACAGAGCTAGGTGGGGAGGTGGGGAGGGGACGGGGCACACAAAGGCAGCCCTGGGTTCAAGTCCTGGGAAATGCCATGGTGGAACAGGGGTCTTAAGAGTCAGAGTGCCAGTTGGCGTGCAACGCAGAAGTTGGGGGGAACCCTTGGATTTGTTGTCCGAAAAAGGGATTCAACTCGTTTCAGTTTTGGGAACGAGTGGGTCGTAGACACTAGCTATGATCTGGGGAGGTGGGGGGGGGGGGGAATACGAAGCCTGCTGGAGGTTTAAGCCAGGAGGAAAACACCGTTTGTAGATACAGGGTGGGGCAAGGACGTAGTAACAGAAGGAAGTGTGCTGGCCGTGCATAAGGGCACACACAGGCTGTGAACGTGTCACATGGGCCGTGTGTTTACAGAGAGAGTGTGATATCACATAACATGATGCAACAGCCCCATCTGGTTAGAACAGGAACGGAGGGAGAGCGAGAGAGATCATATGAAGTCGATGTGTCTTAATGTTCGGGAGATCTTTACTGTGCCCGCCCAGGGCGGGCAGGGAGCAGACTCCCAGCCATCACTGGAATGCATCTCACAGCATCCAGGCCAGATGCCATCACCACCTCCTGTGGCAGGGAGTTCCACAGACTAACCACATGCAGGGTGAGAAAAAAAATTCTTTTGTCTGTTCTTACTCTCCGAGCCCTCAATTCGAGTGGATGTCCCCTAGTTCTGCTACAACCTCAGGGTGGCTCCCCTTTTGCACACATGGGCTTTGTGGAACTCCTTGCCACAGGATGTGGGGGTGGCATCTGGCCTAGACGCCTTTCAAAGGAGGGATTGGACAGATTTCTGGAGGAAAAGTCCATTGCAGGCGATAAGCCATGATGGGGAGACATGGTTCTCTCCAGACTTAACAGGAGGGTCCCCTCAAAAAGCCAGATGGAGGGGAGTGGCATCAGGAGACAGAGATCTAGTCTTGTGTGCTCCCAGAGGCATCTGGTGTGGCCACTGGGAGACCCATTAAGCTGGACTAGATGGGCTCTTGGCCTGATCCAGCAGGGCTCCTCTTATATTCTTATGTTGTTTACTCCTTGGACGCAGAGAGGCTGCTGCTAAAGGAAGGCCTCCTTCCATGCACCCGGGGAGAACGGCACCACAGAGTGAACAGGCGTGTGCGGGCATGCACCCAGGCTGCTTCCCAGGGCCCTGTGCACTTGACACGTGAGAAACTGGTTGCACAAGGGCTGGTGGTGAGCAGCTGGGCAGCCAAACCAAAAACAAAGAAATGCTAGCTCCGAACAGGGGTGCTGATTCTGGGCTCAGCAGCGCCACCCGGGCCCACCGCCCTGCCCTACATCTGCAGCTGCGGGCTCATCAAGTGTGCCACTCCTCCGCTCCTCTTGCCACGCAAACCGTCACCTCTGGGGCTAATCGATAACAGGGAGTCTTGTGAGGCTTGCGACATTTAAGGCTTAAAGATGAGCTGGGTTTTATCTGGGTGTCGAGCGAGCTTGTCTTCCATGCCGCAAGACATTTCGAGTGGGCACGGTCCCAGGGCACCCCCTGGAAGAAGGAAAAGGGTGACCCTGTGCATTCTGTCCCTGGACATCCCCAAAAGGCTCACCCTAAATTACGATAGACATCATAATCAAGCTTGCCTTTGAGAGGCAAAACACAACCGCGTTAAGAAATGACAAATGCATTGTTATGGTGGCCTGAAATCCTTAGGTTTTAGGAACGGCTGATGCAGAACAGGTTGGCCTACATGAAAACAAACCCCGGGTTTTCCTTGGAGCTGAGCCATGCAAACAGAAGCCGAAAAGGTAGATGCCAAAATTGTTCGGAAGCATCAGGGCGGGTGACGGGCGGATTTGAGTTTTCAGTGCTTCTTTCCTACTTCTCTTGTTCCCTCTTCTTCTTTTCATCTTTTTTCCTTTAATCCGGAAAACCAATAGTGCTCAGGAGTGTTGCAAGATTAAACCTTGTTCTGTGCAACTTTAGCTTCTCCCCACTCACCCCCCAAAATAAAGTCCTTTTAACTAATCAGGACCGGCTAGAGATAAGGGAACCTAAGCCTTCAGGAAGGTTGTGAGCTTTCTCAACCATTAATTGTTACGAATCAGAGGCAGGAAAAACTTAAAATTTCTGTTTTTTTCCCTTCCTTGAACAGCTGGGACATGAACAGGAGACTGGCTTTTCCCATGCATTGAAAACACCCTCTCTTTGGGTGCAGAGGTTGGTATGTGGTAGTGCGGTATAGTGGTTAAAGAGCGCCACTCTTTGGGGTCCCACAAACGCCACTAAAACTCCTTTAGGCCTCACCGTCTGAGCTTGATCTACCTCGCAGGGCCGTCATGAGCAGGGAGCGAGTAACAACAGCCCAGCTACGCACCCGAAGGGGTGGGAAGCAATGAATAAAACATGTCCCCTCTCTTCCCATCTTCCGGACCAGACTGCTCCCTCTGGGGCGATGGAAGGAGCTGTCCCACGGTGAAGGGTTTAACCATGGTGAACCCAAGATGTTGCCTAGATGGGGAGACGGAGACCTTTCGGTCCCTTCTCTCAGGCAGCGAAAGCTCTTGGGCGGCCCCCGCTTTGAAGATCCGGAGCTTCCTTTCTGTTGAAAAATTGCAAAGCCGAAGCAAAAAGCAGCGGCATTTTGAAAGGCATGGACTCTAATATATCTCTGGACAGGTTTGGGGGGGGGTGGCTTCGAAAGCCCCACACAAGGGAGGGAGCCAAAGGATACAAAGTTAGGGTGTGTGTGTGTGTGTGTGTGTGTTTCGATGTTGCCGAGTTGTGTTCCTTTGCTGCCTTTAAGAAATATTCCGGAGGAAAAGCGGAACCCGGACGGATACCCACTCTGATCTAAGGCCTCTTGGCTACCGGCTGCTGCCACCAAAGTGCTTTCCCTTCAGGCATCATTGCCACGTAGCGCCCCCTGGTGCCAGCTCCTAGCAGGTGCACGCTGCATTTATAAAGCCGTTTCCCTCGAGGGAGGGTCTGACTCTGGACTAGCGTTGGTCTTTTGGTACTCCGGGAGATCAAGCTAGTCCTTACTGTTGGACTCCATCTCCCATCGCCCTTCACCGAAGGGGTCGTGCCGACAGGAGCTGCGTCCAAACGGCATCAGGAACATCGGCAGGTTGCCCACCTCCTGAGGGAAAGCACTTTCGCCTTCCAAACGGGGCCTGTACTACAAATCCCATCCACCCGGTCTCTTGTAAAGACAGGGAAGCCTTCCCAATGGCACCAAGAGCTGCAGTCTCTTCTGTTGCTCCCCCCCCAAGTCCTTCTCCAGCTTGCATGGATAAAAAAATGACCAATTTCCCCCAAAGGGTGTCCATGGAGGCCTCTCTGGACTCTCCATGCCACCCCACTGCCGGTCCTGAGTGCCGATCTAGCAGCCCCCCCGCCGCCAACCTGGAGAAAGAGAGGAAGTGGCAACCCCCTTGACCCATCCGCAAGACAATGTTCGCCTTGTTTATCGCGTCACAAGGCATCGATCGCGGGTCATGTTGCATGCTCAACATGGAGCGGACGATAAGAGGGTAAGACCGTCAGAAACACTTGCAAAGATAGAGAGAGAGAGAGAGAGAGAGCTGGCGGCACAACAGCAGGCTGTGGTAAGATGATGCTTCCCTGGCACCACCAGCCAGGGAGCTGCTGGATCAATGAGGGTGGTGGTGTTTGAGAACAACACCCTTGCATTGCCGTTTTGGTTTGGACCAAAAGCCGGAACCACATGCCAGAGCACCTGCGGGCCTGGGCGGAAGGCCCTGACGTTCGCCCTTCTCGTGTCCGCAGGGTGGTCCCTTGGCAGCCTCTCAGAGGCACCTCGGACCTGCCAGCCTGACCGTGAGCCGCTCCGGAAGGCTGCCTGTGGCCCGTCACTGGCATCTGGCCAGTGGCCAAGGCTTGGGAGATCAGGCCAGAATCACTTCTATCTCACCCTTTGCCGGGATTTCAGCATCTTCTTAAAGGCACTTTTCCAACCCCCTTACGGCCTCTGATGCGGGGGGGGGGGGCTGTTTCCATCCACTGCATGCACGGGTATTGTGTGTCTAGCAAAATAGCTTGAGGCCTCCCAAGACCCTAACTACTAGGCTTCCGCTACCCTTTCTGTAGATTAGGAAAAAAAAAACTGATGCTGGTTTCTCGGTCTTCCCTCTTCCAACCACTAGGCAACACAGCCCGCTTCTCAAAGTCCTAAGTGCAAACCTCTTTCTCTTCATCCCCGCCGCCCTGAGTATCCATGGCACTGCCTACCCATTAGGCATCACAGCCTTTCCCCTCCCGGGTGAGAGGAAAGTACCCAGGCCTTCGTGAGAGGCGTTTCTTCATGCTTTGTGTGACCTTCCTAGTAAAACCAGGCTGATAACAGGTTTTATGGCTGTGGGTTGCAGAATTCCAGGTTTTTCTGCACGTATGGAAGAAAAACAAGCAGGAGGAGGGGAGGAAAGTGGGGAGTTGTCTTATATCACTTAATTTCTCCAAACCCTCCTGATGTTTCTGGGGTGTGTGACGGAAAGGCGGGATCCAGAGAGGAACTGGGCAGTGGGAGGACGCTTAAAGAAGAAAAAGAACCTGGATTTTTCTCCTTAGAGAAGCAAAAGGATTTTACAAAATCCTTAAGGCTCTGCTTAGAAACACGGGGGGGGGGGAATAATAACAACAACCATGCTTCAGAGCATGTGCAAAGTGTAAAGGTTCGCCTATAAAGGAAAACATGACACACACACACCCATTGCCTGGTTGGGTCTCGATCTGTCTAAACCGAACCGAGATCCCAAAGTGTGCAGGCTTTTGAGACCCACCGGTGTCTTCAGCACCCAAAGCAGCTTGGCGGAAGACAGAGATGATCTCTGCAAAGGAGACACGCCGTATGTCTCCTTCGGGCCTGGTTTCCCTTTTTCCTTTGCCACGGCTGGTTTTTGGAAACCCGAGTCCTGCCGAGGAGCTCTGTCAGCTCGGGAAGCTTGCCTGTGTGTCCCGTGTCTTTGCCAAGAGCAGAAGACCAGAAGGGCAGCCATGAGGCGGATTTCAAGAAAGGGAGGGAGTCCTCGGTCTTTGGGTTGCTCAGAAAATTTGCAAAACCCAACTTGCTCCTCCAGAAATTAAAAGGCGGTGACAAGACAATATTGTATTGCATCTATCCCGTCTCTCATTAAATAGATCAGGCAGAGAGGCAGGGAGATTGTGTCGTTATCTTAGAACGATCTGTCGCTCTCCAGGCCCAGACTGTCTGGCTTCCCGAAGAGCTAGCTTTGCATTTCAGAAACGAGCTCCCCTCGTCCCCTTGCTTTTCTTGTCTCTTTGGCACTTTCAGGTTGCTAGTCCTCATGAAACCACACCCAATGCCGCTCCAGTCATCTCCATCGTGGGGGCCGAGGGATGAAAACGGTTTCAATCACAGCGATTGAGCAGGTTTTCGATCATGCTGCCTCGGCGTCTTCCCCCTCAGGAGAAGAGACGGGTTCTGTGTGTGTGTGTTTGGAATTAAAGAACTCTTGGGCCCATCATGCCCCTGTCTGAATGATGTGACTGGGAGTCCTTACATCCCAACTGCCCCCACTCCCCAGAGATGGCCGTTAATCAACTGATGTGTGTGTGTGTGTGTGTGTGTGTTGTGTCGTGACAGTCGTGACCGACCCTTCATGACCCCCATGTCCATGGAGTTTTCTTGGCAGGAATACTGGAGTGGCTTGCCAGTTCCTATTCCAGGTGCTTAAAGTACCAGTTATTCCCTGGTGGTCTCCCATCCAAGGACTAACCAGGGCTGACCCTGCTTAGCTTCCGAAATCAGGCGAGATCGGATGTGCGTAGGGCATCTAGGCAGCAATCAACTGATAGAAAACATTTTCCTTTTATCCCCGTTAATCAAGCTCCCTCGCTTGATGAATAAAGAAGGTTTTGATTTGATTGGTTCTGATGCAGCAGTAAGGAACCCCAGCCTGACAGAAAACACTGGTACACAGTATTTTATATTTTTAGGCCGAATCCCGGACATTGCCGCAACTTTGGCACCTTTTGAGGGCATTTGGGGGGTCCTGGTGGGTTCCCGAACCCTTAAGAATGACACGGAGAGGGAAAGGACCCGGTGCGAATCCCGCACCACCTCTGGGTGAGGACGCTTCAGAGCTTGTGTTCCTGCCAGTCTGAGTGGCACCGAGATTCCTGGGGCAGGCAGTGGGCCAACGCACCCTTTTTACAGGTGGGGAACACTGAGGCTGAGAATCAAGAATCCCAACGCTGACCAGAAATATTGTAAAAGCAACGGCGACACCGATCCAGAACAGTTTTGTTTTCACCTGTTGGATCAAGCAGGAACTCAAACCTGGTATCAATGTACCAGAGACGTCATTGAGTGTAGCCAATACAGTGCACCCTTGTATAACAAACGGTTTGTATAACATAAAATCTGTACAACATAAAAAAATTCCCGAGACAGGGGAAATTTGCTTAACAGAATCGCCTATGGGGGCGAATCTGTGCAACATAAAAACGGGATCACTCTGTTTTCAATGCATTGCTACGGGAAATTTGTATAAAGGAAAATTTGCGTAACAGAATTTCATTTGGAACGAATTAATTCCTTCATACAAGGTACCACTGTAAATCGTGGTAGGTTCCCCCTTCCAGATACTCTGTAGCGCCAATTTAACTTTCTGGTATTAAGTGTTAACAGCCACTTACAGTGTTACCTTTTTTATATCCTTGTTGTTATGGGTTAGGCATGTCTCTTGTAACATTTTAGACCCCTTTCCTTCCCAAAAGGAACAAGTCACTGAAAAGTTACTTTTGGAAACAAGTGTAACAGTCCTCGTGATGTTGAGTAGCGAAAGAAGTTTCCAAATGAAATTTTTCAAGGCCCGCACTGGAAGGTTTCTCTCTGTCTGTGACGTTCTTAGGACTTCAGTTGGATTTTTTTAAAAAAGGTGTTCCTGGTGGATTGGGTCCTCTCTCTCTCTCTCTGTGTGTGTGTGTGTGTGAGTGAGTGAGGTTAAACAGCAGTCTCTCTCCCCTCCCCATCCTACAGCCCACAGCAGTACAGTACTAAAAAAAAAAAAAAAAGAATTTCCAAAACAAAACAGGAACAAAACATTGTCTGTACAGTACCAGCGGTCCCTTGTATAAAGGAATTAATTCGTTCCAAACGAAATTCTGTTGAGCAAAATTTCCTTTATACAAGTTCCCCATAGGAATGCGTTGAAAACAGTCATCCCTAATCGCGACCATTTTTATGCTGTACGGTTTTGCCCCATAGGCGATTCTGTTAAGCAAATTTCCCCTATCTCTGGAACATTTTTTATGTGGCGCAGATTTTTATGTTATACAAACGGTTTCTTATACGAGGGTCCGCTGTACTTTCTAATTCCTTCCATTTATTGGGGGGGGGGGGACGTATTATCAAGTTAATGCCTTTCCCAATAATGGCAGGACTTAGAAAGTGCAGTCGTGCCTCACTGCCAGACTGGGATGAGGATTTATCGAAAATCTTGGGATCCATTGGGGGGTGATACAAAATGGAAGGAAAGAAGCCGTTTCCATGCTTTTGGGCTGGGTCCTTATTCCTTTTATGGCTTTTCGAAGTTCAAAGAACAGGCATCGTAGATGCTGCCAAGAGGGCCCGATCCGAGGTGGCTGGAGTCCCTCTTTCTGACTCATTACAACGATCTTGTCGAGTTGCTGGCCACATTCTTTCTCTCGGCCGTCTTTGTTTTTCCAAAGCCCCATGAGTTTGGGCAGGAGGTGAGATTCGAACTCGCCACTTCCTCATACTTTGGGGCCCGAGGTCACGGGTGGCCGGGCGCCCACGCCGGCTTGGCCCCAGATCGGTGACCTCGGCGGACAGAAATGCCAGCTTGGAAAGGTTGTTTTTTTTATTCTCTCTATCTCTCTCAATGCCAGGGTGAGCTCAGCGCCCTGGCAGCCTCCCCTCCCTTCTACACTTGGTCAATACGCTCACCGGGCGAGAGGTGAGCCTCTTGTTTATACGCACGTACGCGGCGAACCGCACGGCTCTTGGGGAGAAAGTCCGGCAGAGTTGTCAAGGGGATCTCGTGACTGGCTTATTTATAGCTTACGGGATGTTAGGGGCAATGCCCGCCCTGAGCTGGCTGGCACCGGGGTTGCCGCGCGGGCAAACAGCGGGCCAAAGGCCACCACGTCTCACAAAAATGTTGTCGCGCTGATCTCACCTGTGCCAGGCCTCGGCTAAGTAGGGCCCTGGCATGGCGAAGCAACAGGACCTCTAGGCATGTGCAGAGTGTGCCTCCGCCTTCACCAGGAGAGAGGCAACAACGGCTTGCCTTTAAGGCAGGTGTGCCAAACTTGGGCCCTCCAGATGTTTTGGACCACAACTCCTACAGTCCTTTGCCATTGGAAATACTGGCTTGGAATTCTGGGAGTTGTGGTCCAAAACATCTGGAGGGCCCAAGTTTGGACATGCCTGCCTTAAAGGCTAGCTTTCTTTAATGGGTAGTCTTTTTGACTGAGGTATGGGGAATCTAGCTTCCACTGAACCACGCAACCCATGAGAGGATCGGAGCCAGGTGTGGCCTACCTCGCAGGGGTGTTGGGAAGATCGCTATGTACAATGCTTTTCCCAGAGCAGAAGAAATGAGCAAATAAACATAACATAAGATTAAATCTCTTTACGATTTGCTTTCTAGGATCCTCTGTGTTCGCTAAACCCCATTGCACACCATTTCTTCGAAACCTGTCCAAGCTTGGCGGAATAACTCCGGCCTGAAAGTCATCCCATAATAATCTACAACAAAATTCCTGCATTTTCTTTCTATTGCCAGTTTTAGCTACTGCACTTCGGCTGCAATCTGGTGGCAGGCAGAAACCCTTCACTCTTATTTCCCCCTGCAGAACAACCTGAACTCTGTCCCCGGTGGAATTAGGGGGCTCTTGATGCTAGATCGCTCAGAGCTTTAGGGATCTGGTTCCGGAGCCGGTGTCTGGAAGTTCGATTACTCGCGGTGGCTCTCTATCCCTCCCTCCCTCCCTCCCTCCCTCCATCCATCCGTCCATCTATCTATCTATCTATCTATCTATCTATCTATCTATCTATCTATCTATCTATCTATCTATCTATCTATCTATCTATCTATCACTGTTTCACTCTGTCGCTGTATTGCTGTATCACTGTATCTATCACTGTTTTACTCTATCACACTGCTTCACTGTTTCCCTCTCTCTCTCTCTCTCTCTCTCTCTCTCTCTCTCTCTCTCTCTCTCTCAACATGTATTAGTAGTATTATGTAACAAAGCCCAAACCTTAAACCAGCAGGACTGTCTCCTTCTGTTTGGATATTTTAACTCTTATCCCTAGTATTTCTTTCTTTTTTTCTTTCTCTTTCTTTCTTTCTTTCTTTCTTTCTTTCTTTCTTTCTTTCTTTCTTTCTTTCTTTCTTTCTTTCTTTCTTTCTTTCTTTCTTTCTTTCTTTCTTTCTTTCTTAAAGTAGCACAATGTTGCATTTTGTCATGTGTTTTCTTTGTACCTTCGAACGTCGGCCTTTGATCGTCCTGGAGGTGAATCAGAGGCTGTCAAATTGTTGTTGTGGAGTTGTAGCTGTATTGGCATGGTTGGGATTAGTAGAAGGACACACCCAACAGGCCTTCGACGGAGTCGGAGGTGGCGGGCAGAGCGCTTTTAGAGCCATGGCTAAGAGGCTAGGGAGTTTCCCCATCTCTCTTCAAGGATTCAGGGAGAAATTAGGCAGGGTGTGGGGTGGTATTTCTCTCTCATAATTTCCCCTTACCCCAGTGGTCGGGGGAAGAACCCTCCCAGGTGGGTTTTTTTTTTGCACCCTCCACCCAGCCCGGCTGCGTTCCCCGAGACCCGTCCGTCCGGTTTACGGGTTTTTTTCTACCCACGGCAAGCTTCATCTTGCCCACCTTGACAAGCGGCCTACAGATCAGCCCGGCAGTATCACAAGCGGAGTCCACGCGACGCACACCGCGCGGGGTGGTGTCCCATATGCGCCGATGATTCATCCACCGTGAATTTCCCAGCTCGGAGATCCACGCCGCAGGAACCTCGAGAAGCACACATGGCCCGTCCTGGTGTCAACAAAAACCTCTGTCCCCCCCCCCCCCTATTTCACTGCGGCGCCTTGGCTGTCTCTTGGTCACATTGTAGACGGCAAACCCCTTGGGGCAGAGACTTGTGGGTTTTTCTTCTGGTGCCTTCTAAGGTCGCCCTGTCGGTGGAGAGTCCCGCTGTCCCAGCCAGGGTGGTAAACATCACTCAGTGGGAGTGTTTATTTGGTTCAAAAGCTGATTTTCTAAATGGAGGTATCACTGGCTTTCTCTCCGGCCTTTCTCTGTAGAATCGGAGAAACACAATCTCACAACTGCCTTCCGCGCATTTAATACTGATGTACAACAACCAACATCGCACTTAACAGAGGCCTGGGTTTTTGGTTCAGGCTTGTATCTGTCATATAACGTCAGTCATAAGAACAGAAGAAGAGCCATGCTGGATCGGGCCAAAGGCCCATCTAGTCCAGCTTCCTGTATCTGCCTCTGGTCGGACAAACACTCCCGCCTCCAGCTGTGTTGTAGGGTTGTAGGGATAACAGATAGACCTATATGGGAGTTGTAGTCCATCAACTCCTTGGGAGAGACACGCTGCTGCCTTTGAACTCCATTTCCAGTGGGGCTGGGCTCCTATTAGGATCCTAGACTCATGGAGTTGGCCGTCCAGTCCAACCTCCGGCATACAAGTCAAAGGATCCCTGCCAGGAGGTTGTCTCTTGAAATTCTCTCGATGTCAACCCGGTGGTGGTCTCTTGAATTCGTTTCTCTTGAATTGCCTCCAGGGTCAGGGGGGGTGTTATTGCCCTCCCTTACAGGGTCGTCGTCCAGAGGAGCAAGGGGTGGAGATGGCATTGCCTGGAAGTGACCGCTTACCTGCCCGTGACGCACTCGGTGCATGTCAGATCCGGGCGGCATGTCCGTCACCTCTGATGCAAACAGGTTTGGGTGATTCAGGGGTCTTCCAGGTTCTTCCCGGCTGTCCAGACAGAGGCAGAAAGAGCGAGGCGGTGATTCATCTCCCAGGGAAGGGAAGGGAAGGTGGGCGGCTAGAAGGGATGTCGAATATTCCGGAAAGTTGTCCCCCAAAGAGGCAGGGAAAGAAGCAGAGGTCACACACCAAATGCTTTCATTTCCCTTTGTTACCTTTTGGATTTCAACATGCAGTGATGGGTCAACATTGATGGCAACTGTTCTCTCATTCATCCTTTCTCTCCGGCCCCGATTCCCAGATCTTGCCGGACAACAATTCCCAGAATCCACACCTAGTGGCCAAGCCAGCTAGGGACTCTGGGGTGTATAAGTCCAAGCTCCGAAGAGCTAAAGGTCGGACCCGCTGAGCTGCGAAGCATGTGGGCAGAGAGGGCTCAGAGAGACAGAGCTGATCCATTAGTTGCCTTTTAGAGTTCACAGGAAAACCTGGAGCGGACCGGCTGCCCTCGTGACCCTGGCGTCCCCGGCTTCCAATGCCATAAAAACTGACCGGGCTTAACCTACCACACAGGGTCGTTGTGGGAAGTCAGGAAGCAAATTGTATGTATGAGAAGCAGACCTGAACACATTTTGATGGAGTATCTGCGCCCATTTGGGAGAGAAGTCTCAATGTAAGTAAAAGCACCTCTTTTTCACCACCTGTCAGGTCCACAATCCATAGCACCTAGATGTGCTCCACCAGTATTTCATGTTCCTGGCTGCTCTCGATCGTCTTCTGCATCCCTGAATACAACCGAGCACGCAATGGCTTTGCCTGCATGCCACTTTTCCGGGGGTGGGGGTGGGGGGAAGAGCTTCGCGGATACCTAGGGAGTCCTTAACCAAATCAAGCCTGGACAACCAATAGAGGCCAAACGTGTGAAACTGAGAGAGGAGTAAGGGAAGCCATTCATGTGAGCATCGAAACCCCCTCCCTCAACAGAGGTGGCAGCCTCAGGCATAGTCTATCTGCTACTTATCAGGGTGTGCTTTCCAAAGTACCCAGACAAATCCAAAAGCCTTCACCACCAAGGCCATAGCTAAGGACCCATTCTTGATAGGTTTCAGCACCTTAGGCCATTGTTCACCTTAAGGCTATGGATACTATTGTCTCCCTAACGAGCCTATTCAGGCTGTTGTTCCTCTTATGAGCCTAATTCAGGCCAGGGTGACAAGAGGTCAAAGCGGACTATAAAATGGAGGACTCGCACTAGCTGTATCCAGTAGCCATGACTCAACTTCCAGATAATGGATGACTGAGAATCTTCACAGACATATGGTGAAACTGAGGCTGTCCTCTGTACGGCACTGGAAGCTGGGGACTCCAGTGTCATGAGGGCAGTGAGTCCATGCCTGGTTTTACTGCCAACTCTAAAAGGAAACTAGTGGCTCAGCTCCCTCTTGCCACCAACATGCCCCTCATGAAAAGACAGGATATTGTTTTGATATATTTTTTTTTTTTGCGGGGGGAGGAGAGCACCATGCTGAGAAAGGCGGGAGGCAGCAGGGAAGGAGGAAGGCTGAAACACGAGACTGACGGACTCCCTCAAAGAAGCCACGAGTAGGCAAGGAGAGGCCCTTTGGCCAGGGCTCCCTCGGAGGGCCACTAGAAGCCACAAACCACAAACCAAGGGGTTTGTTTGGAAGCCACAGACAAGATTTCGCCCATTGGTGCTAAAACCGCCACTCGTGTGCAACCAAAGAAAGTGGGCGCCATCTAATCCTCTAGAAAAGAGAGAGAGGGACAGAGACAGTAGCATTTTAGAAGGGGCATTATAAGGTCCCTCATTCTTTAGATCTCCCCCTTGACTGGTCTTCCTGTGGACCAAACAGCCCTTTTAACACAAAGGGGTGAAATCTACCGGGTTATTTCCAGGCTGCTGGTGGTGACAATGGTCATTCCTCTCCTTCTCCTTCTTCAAGATATTTTGTTGTTGGTGGAGACATCTCGGGGCATCAGGCTCCATCTGAAGCCAGTTTGGGGTGGATTCTGCAGCCAAAAACCCTTCATGGTGCAGGATGGTTACAGACACGGCGAGAGGCACGGACCCCCGTTTGCACATTTAAGTGCAGGTTTTAACGGAGGGTTTTTTATCCGCATTCAGGGGTTTTCTTAATTTTTTTAACCAAGAGCCGCGGCTGCTCAGAAGGGGGAAACCCCAAAACCATTTCCTCTTTGAATGGCGTGGTTATGGCCGGCCTGGGCCCGGGGGGAGGGGGGGAGGGGGCAGCCGGTTCGGCATCTCCCAGGACCCACGGAACATCCTCGGTCCCAAGCAGCAAAACGTGGCCTCTTGGCCTGACCTACATCGCAGGAGCGGGGTTTGGGGGAATCAATACTGGGCCGAGGAGCTACACCAGTGGTTCTCAACCGGTGGGGTCCCCCGATGTTCCTGGACTGCAACTCCCAGAAATCCTGGCCAGCCCAGCGAGTGATGAAGACTTCTGGGAGTTGCAGTCCAGGAACATCAGGGGAGCCCACCGGTTGAGAACCACTGAGCTACACGCTCTGCTTTGAGCCTGCCGCTTGGGAAGAGGAGACAGAAAGGTAGTGGAGAAATTTTAAAGCGGGTACCACAAAGCAGGAGAGAAAGTTCTTGAAAGGATGGTGAGAGCTGCAGCAGTTGAGGCTGCAGAGACAGAGATTGGGAGTTCGAATCCTCCATGGTGCCCTCCTTGATTTGAGCTGAACTTGATGATCTATAGCAGGGATGGTGAACCTTCGGCCCTCCAGATGTGTTTGGACTGCAACTCCCAGAATTCTGAGCCTAGACTGCCAGTGACAAAGGACTGTGGGAGTTGTGGTCCAAAACGACTGGATCCATCATCATCATCATCATCATCATCATCATCATCATCATCATCATCATCCTGTAAAAAGGCCATATCCATCTAACTTTCTAAAACTATGCCTATCAATCATCATCATCATCATCATCATCATTATCCCGTAAAAAGGCCATATCCATCTAACTTTCTAAAACTATGCCTATCATCATCATCATCATCATCATCATCATCATCAGGCAGGCAAACCAATAGCCTTCCCCCCCCCCAAAGAAATTATAGAGAAGTTTGGCTCTTATTTTCACTACAAAAAACTACCCTGAGCCAGGAAAGAAGAAGTGTTTGGATATATTTTTAATTAATTTTATTTTATTTTTATTTTTAATAGACTAAGAGCAAGTATATGAAAATCGCCAGCCAAAGCTCTCAGGAAAAGAGGAAGGGAGGGGGGGAAAATAACCACAGGAAAATACAGAACCCGCCCCTCACCCTTAAAATCCCTCTTGCCTTTTTAAATTTTTCTTTTCAGTATTGTTAACGTGGGTTTCCTTTCTTTCTTTGTCTTTTTTGGGCCCAACATCCCATCCCAGGAAGGAGGAAAAAAAAGTGTCCGTGCGTCTTTTTTCTTTTTTCTTTTTTTTGCATAGGTCTGGTCTTCACAGAAGACAACAAGGGGGTGGGAAGAGACCCCAAAATAACAGGAAAAAAAGAAAAGAAAAGTACCCCTCTGGTACGAAGAGGCAGGCCGGTGCCCGCCCCGCGCCCACCCACGACAAGAATCGTTTTATATAATCTATAGACAAGGATTAATAGAGCTTCTCTCTGTACATGACACACGGAGATATGTACAGGTTACTCTAAAGGTGAAGGACCAGGGAAACGTCTCCTGACTCCCGTTTCCAAAGTCTGGGGAATCACCGGAGAAACATTATTCCCCCGTCCCCGTTTCCCAATATCTGGCAGCGACAGTCCTGGTTCACAGAAGTTTCATTTTTTTTGTTCCCAATGGCCCCATGACCGCAAAAAGACGGAATATCTCAGCCCAGTCTGGGTGAAGTTCATCTGGAGAGTCACGGCAGGACACCAGAAGTGGCGGAGAGCAGGGGGTGGGGGGATCCCTCGGTCCTTGAACAGATCACCAGGTGTGGATGGGTTCTCGAGGTCCGGGCGGCACGAGATCCGGCACTCCCCCGAGCCCAGAAGATGTCGACGCAAGCCACCTGCCCCAGTCTGTGCGTATCCGGGCGGCGGGGTCGGCCGCTAGGAGCCCCTGAGCCCCTGCCCGCCCGGGAAAGGCCAAAAAAGAGAGGAAGAGAAACACAGAAGCAACAGCGAGACAGTTCGCCTTCAGAGGGAGGGAGGGTGGAAACCGGTGGGGACAGGTCCTCCTTGTTGCACAGGGCCGCCTCCGTCCGCCTGCCGAGATCGCGTTTGGCCCCGCGTCGCCAGCCAAAGTCGGGGATGTCTCGGAGAAAAGGGGGGACCGGACCCCGGCGAGCGTGGGCGGTCGGAGCCGGTCGGGCAGCCCCTCCCGCCGTGGCTGAGGAGGCTAGGAGGCCAAAAGCATCATGAGGAAAACGGCTGCCGATACTGCCAGGGGTAAGTGTTCTCGTTTGGGGCTGGTGCCACTGATGCTTTTCTCCAGCTTTGGCATCTCGGGGTTGAAATGATCTACAAGGCAGGGAACAAAACGAAACAACAACAGGCGAAACAAAAGCAAATCAGAGACAGGAGGAGGGGGATCCTGATGTCAGGGGAGGGGGCCGGGAACCCTCTCCCCCTCGCCTCCTGCTCGCCACGCCATCCCTGCAGTGCGGCGCCTCCGAGACGGGCGGCCTTGCAAAGGCTTCTGGGAGGCGCCGAGACTACCGTAGCTGCACTGGTCTCTCCCCAGCCTGCATTCCCCGCCGATCGGGAAAGATCCCGTACTGCCGAACGGAGGGAAAGGGTGCTAGGATTTCGGGACGGGTCCGCGCCCCTGCAATCCCACCGCCCCGGTGAGGCTGCCTGCTTGCCACTGTCCCTCCCCCCCCCCCAGGAGAGACGCCTGTCTCACTCACCCAGGTCCTCGATCTTCACCTCGGGCCCTACAGTGAACTGTGGGAGAGTCGGCACCACTTTGTCCCCAGAGAGCGAGGCTGTGGGCAGGAGAGGGGAGGGAGAGGGTTATGCCCGAGGGAGAGAGCCGGGGTGTGTGTGTGTCTCATGCTCCAGCCCACCTCCCCGCCAAAATCTGCCCTGCCTAGCTCACCCTGGCCCTTCGGCATTCCCGGTCTAAACATGCCTGGGACCGGTCAAACACCCAGCATTAGCACCACTACACAATTTAATAAAAAGAAGACAACGCTGTTTGGGTTTTATCGAAAGGTTTTCTATGGGCGCTTTTACATGACCCCTAAAATCCGAGGCAAAGGACTCCCAGATGCGGAGCTTAAAATTGTTTTCCCACCAGCTCCGGACTTTTAAAAAAAATTAAGTACGACCACACCCACCTAAGCGCGTCCCAGCGCATTTTCCAAGTACCTGGTCTCCGGAGGTGAAAAATTTCTGATGCGGATTGCAAAGCAGTGAGTGCCGGGCCCTCCTCACTTCTGTTTGTTTGTTTTTTGCCCCCCCGCCCCTTTAAGAGACTGGAATGCTTCCCGGGGCAGCTCCCAAAGGCAGAGCGGAGGTGAGCCTGCGTTCTTTTCTCCCTTTTTTCTCCCTCTCCTCATGCAGACAGGAGCAAGGGAGTGCGGAGGGGTGGGGATGCAGCAAGAGGAGCAAACCCCCAAGATTTCTGGTCTGAATTTTAGGGGTCATGTAAAAGCACCCTTAGTCCACTGTTCATCCTTTTTGGCTGTCGCTCTCCCCCTAAGCAGCTGGCAACAAGGTTCAGGAGGGACAATTTAACTTCCAGGTTTTGGGAGGGCTAGTTACAGAGTGTCTGGGGTGGAGGGGGGAAAGAGGTGTACAAATGCATGGGTTGTGCCGGGCAGGCACCACGGGGTGAGCACACACAGTCAAGACGGCAGGTGGACACCGGGAGGTGAGTCAGAAGATGCAGTGTGGACCGAAAGCTGGCACACACCGGAGTGCTCCATCACCCGAGGCATGCCGGCTCGTGCCCTGGGTGGGGCGATGAGGCTAAGAATCGGTACACTTTTGCTACTCCGTGCCTAGTTCTGTATTTTACGGAGATCTGGTGTATCATATTTTTTTTGCCAGAACTGACTTAATTAGCATGGCCATGTCTTCAATAAATTTTTCACCGGTTTCGAGCCACCATTTCACAGTCCTTGTTCGGGCAGAAATGGTATCGGTTGGTTATCAGCCCATTGTGGTGGCTAAAGAGAACCTTCTTATACAGACAGAGTCTATCTTAAAACACAAAACCCCAAGTGAATGGTACGAGTCGTTCGTAGACCCAAGCAGGAACCTAGAAACTCTTGGGGGACTAAATGCCAGTCCAGACCAGCTTCCAAACCATGTCCAAACTTTGGCCCTCCTGATGCTTTGGACCGCAATTCCCAGATTTCTAAGCTGAGACTGCCAATTGCAAAGGACTGTGGGAGTTGTGGTCCAAAACATCTGGAGGGCCGAAGCACGGCCATCTTTTGACTTCCACAGAGTGCTATCACCCAGCAAAACAGGGGAACACGTGTATGCACGCCGGGTGTGTGCATGCGTGCAATCAACGAGCTCAGAACCCGTGAGGATTGGGGAGGACAGAGTGTGCTCCTGTGCCCAAGGAGCTGGAACGGATGGTCAAAGAAAATTCACTTACGGGAAGCACAGCAGACAAAGACTTTCATGCGAAGGCAAGTCCGGCGGTGGTTGTGCGTCGGCGTGGCTGAAATGAGAAAAAGAAACAGAGAGAGAGAGAGAGAGAGAGAGAGAGAGAGAGAGAGAGAGAGAGAGAGAGAGAGAGAGAGAGAGAGAGTGAGGCTCAAAGGGAGAGATCCACTCCACCCTAACCCTAACCCTAACCCTAACCCTAAACCGTCCCTGGGTTTGGTTCCTGCCATTTCTGATTTTAAGGATCCAGGATGGGGTGGGTGCCAGGAGGTTTCTTTGGAAAACACGAATCACCCAAAATGGGGCCTCAGAATTTTTTTTGGGGGGGGGGAGGGTTGATTCTCCATGTCTTCTTCTTTGGCCCTCTTTGATTATTTATTTAGGTTTGGGGGGATTGAGACAAACCGAGGCACCAGTTCCTCAAAAAACATCCGTAAATTCCTGATTGGCAGTTTGTCAGTCTGGATGAAGCATGAACCGGGACTGATCTAACGGTCACGGAGCTGAACTGGAGTTCCCCGTCGCCCACGATCATCCACAAAGCAACCCCAGATGGATTCCGGTTCCCATCAGTTAGCTGCTTCTTGGCTAAACTAAAAAACAACGGTCCGGGCTGTTTTTCAAGAAGGCACCCAGTAGACCAGTGTTGGCAAAACTGTGGCACAGGTGCCAGGCTCCCTAGCCTTCTGTTTGTTTGTTTTTTTTGTCCCTGCCGCCCCTTTAAGAGACAGGAATCACTACGGGGCTGTTCAGGGCTGCTTCCACCTGCAGACGGAGGTGAGCCTGCATTTTTTTCTCCCTCCCCTCACGCAGACAGGAACAAGGGAGTGCGGAGGGGTGGGAAACATAGGAAGAGCGACAGACCCCCACGATCTCTGGTCTGAATTTAAGTTGCCACTGGATTTTAGAGGTTGTGTAAAAGCGCCCTAAGTAGGTTTTGAATGACAGTTTGGGCACTCGGCCTCTAAAAGGTTGGCCATCACTCCTGTGGACCATCTGGACGTTTCGCCAATGTCCGGCTGGCCAGGCGGGCGTGATTCTGCGCAAGGAGACTGGCCCGCTTCTTGGCCCTCTTGTTGGGAAACAGACCATCCTAGGCTCACGAACCTGAGATGGTGTTGAAGAATCGGATCTATAGGAAGTGAAGGGCCCAGATCCCGTCTCACAGAAGGGTCCGTCGTGGTGGCCAAACTTTGGCCCTCCAGATGTTTTGGGCCACAACTCCCACATTCCTTTGTCACTGGCAACACAGCCTTGGAATTCCAGGAGTTGTGGTCCAACACATCTGGAGGGCCAAAGTTTGGCCACCATTGCAAAGCAGACTGGGCTCCTGTCAAACTCAACATTGCTAGACTGCTCAACTCTTGGCGTTAAACCTGGAACGGCACGGACAGGATCAACCAACATGCCGCAGAAAATCAAGGTGGTCTTGTTTATATAATAAATAAAGAAGTAATAGTGATACAAAACAATATGCCCAATTTCCAATTTGAAGGAATTTGGCTGGTTTCAGCCCCCAAACTGAGGGCGCTTTTACACGACCCCTAAAATCCGATGCAAAGAGCTCCAAGATGCGGAGCTTAAAATTGTTTTCCCACCAGCTCCGGACATAAAAAAAATTAAGTATGACCATGCCCACCTAAGCACGTCCCAGCGCATTTTCCAAGTACCTGGTCTCCGAAGGTGAAAATTTTCTGATGTGGATTGCAAGGCAGTGAGTGCCGGGGTCTCCTGCCTTCTGTTTGTGTTTTTTTTTTGCCCTCCGCCCCTTTAAGAGACTGGAATAATTCCCGGGGCAGCTCTGGAGGGCAGAGCGGAGGTGAGCCTGCATTCTTTTCTCCCTTTTTTCCTCCCTCCCCTCACACAGACAGGAGCAAGGGAGTGCGGATGGGTGGGAACACAGCAAGAGGAGCAAACCCCCCAAGATCTTTGTTCTGAATTTAAGTTGTCAGCGGATCTTAGGGGTCGTATAAAAGCGCCCCGAATTCACTTTGGGTTCTCTTCCTTCTCCGGGATCTGTTTCTTTCGCCAGCGCCTCTCCCGGCCTGCCTTTTAGAACTTAAAGGACGTTAACAAATCGATCCACACGGTTCCTTGGCTGTGCTTTGGTGAGACACGGGCACACATGAGCGTAATCTTTCGTCAAACGTTTAATCTCGCTGTCGGATCTGGTTGTACTCATTACGGGACGACTCAGACGCGTCCGGCTACATCCGCGCACTGATTAAGCAGGGGTTTGTCTTGGTTTCTCTTTTTTCTTTTTTCCCAAGTGGGGGAAGGAGTTAGGGCAAAGGAAACAGAATCGTGGGGTCCCCAGTTTTTAAATCAGGGGTTCCTGGGGGCCCAGCATGGAGCAATGATTAAAGGTCTGTTAGACCTAGGATCAAATCCACTGCTCAGTTACATAAGAACATAAGGAGAGCCATTGCTGGATCAGGCCAAAGGCCCATCTAGTCTAGCTTCCTGTATCTCAAAGTGGCCCCACCAGATGCATCCGGGAGCGCACGAGACTAGATCTCTGTCTCCTAATACCACTCCCCTGCATCTGGCCCTCGAAGGACCCTGGTTTTTAAGCTGGAGATGACACATCTCCATCATGGTTTGTAACCTGGGATGGACTTTTCCTCCAGTGATGGACTTTTCCTCCAGTTCTGAAGCCTCCTTCGGGGGACTTTGGATAGACCGGACCTCTGGACGGAAGAGGCCACAGTGGAGGTAGACCGGGCTTCCCTCGATGGAGGCTGTCCAGATGCAAGGTAGACCGGGCTCCCCTGGACAGCAGTCACTGCTGTTGTCTCTAGCACTGAGGACACTGGAATGACTTCCCCCCGATAGAGGGAAGGTCTACCTGGGATTTAAAACTTCCAAGTGGTGTCTAAATGGATGGCCTTGGATCACAGGTAGACCAGGGCTTCTTCTGACCGAGGGGCAGTCTACCTGGAGCTGAGCAGGCCAAGTGACCTGGTCACAGGTAGACCGGGCCTCCCCTTTTGATGGCTCGCTCTCTCCCCGCGATTCTGGCTCACAGCCTGGCAATGTGTCGACTACAGTACTTGTCCTGGGTGTGGAAAACCGCTCATTCATACCGGCATCGTCTTCCCAGCTTCTCTGAATACAGTAGGACCCCCGTATCCACGGATTCAGTTATCCACTGATTCAGTTATTCACGGTTGGCAGAGGAAATGTAAATAAATAATTCAGCAGCCACAAAGCACGCTACGGTCATCAAACAGCAGCTGCAAAGCAAGCTACTGTCACAAACAGAAGCTGTGAAGCAAGCTACCATTGCAAAACGGCAGCTGTAAAGCAAGTTACTATCACAAAACAGCAGTTTTGGGGAACATTTTGGTGTTCTCTCTTATCCACGGTTTTCATTATCCACGGGAAGGTTTGGAACCAATCCCCAGCGGATACCGGGGTCTTACTGTACCGTTGCTAAACACCCACCCCTAGGAAATGCTCAACCGTTCACCCTCACAAAAACACAACCCTAGCCTTTCATGTGGACTCACAGATGTAGTAGTATTCATGGCCGGCGTGGAACTCATAGCCCAGGGAGAAGGCGCTGTAACGCTGGAACTTCTCAGAGAACTTGATGGGGCTGTGCGGGGCGTGGGGTCGGTTGCATTCCCACCGCTTGAAGCCCTGGCTGATGTTACACGTCCGGTAGCCTTCGTAGTTGACCATGTAGAGGATGTACTGTTCCGCCCGCCCCTCCGGCACCGAAGCGTTGTAATGCGGGCAGTAGATGTCCAGGTAGTCGTTGACGTTCACCTGGACTGTGTAGCCCTCTCGGCGTAAACTAGGAGGGGGAGAGGAAAAGAGAGAGAACGTCAGTGAGGCAAGGAGGTTTCATGGGCTCGGGAGATGGAATATTTGAGGGCTCAGATGGCAACGGTGCATCAGGAAGAACGTCATGACGGTTAGAGCTGTCCGGCAGTGGAAGATGCTGCCCCAAAGGAGGGCGGTGGAGTCGCCTTCTTTGGAGGTGTTTAAGCAGAGGCTGGGTGGCCATCTGTCGGTTGTCCTGTGATGGGGGTTACTGCATGGCAGGGGGTTGGACCGGATGGCCCTTGAGGTCCCTTCCAACTCTATGATTCTATGATTCTTTGTGTAATTGATATTAAAATTGTTCAAGAGATGATCAGAAACAAAGAGAAGAAAACCGGAACAAGGAGGCGGGCCTCAGCATCCCTACACAGGAGTGATTTTACAAACGAATATTTTGGACTTCAACATATTTTAAACAGGAGGCAGGTTTGGAACTCTTCTAGGCCGTAAAACCCAGAAACGGCCACTAGAGGCCGCAGAATGCTAGCCATCAAAATGGCCTCCCCCACCCGATCTTTTTCCTACAGCCTCTTAGAAAATAAATTTCTGGAACTCAACGGGTTCATTTCTACAACTTGTTCAGTTTCTTCAACGTTAACAGTCAACGGAAACGGACACACTCTCTCCTTCATCAGAGGTATGCCTCTCCCCCTCATTGCCAGTGTGTTGGCTGGCCATCGCAATGGGCGAACATCAACCACCCAGGTCCAGTCCTGGCCCTGTCCATTCCTTCCCCTCTCTCCCCAACATCTGGATTCCAATGTCTTTTAACGACCCTTTTCTCTCCTCCTCCACCGGTTCCCCTCGCGACCTTTCTTCCACGCGTGCACCCTTCTCCCCTCTCCTGTCAATCATCCCTCCCCCCTCTATACCACTAGCCCCCTGGGCTCCCACCCAAAAGACCTCTTCCTCTTTTCCTACACTTGCTTCCTGCTTTTCTTCCCATTCTGCTCTTTCTCCTGATTTTTTCATCTTCTGCCTTCTCCTTCTGTCCTTTTCTCCTTTCATCCACAGACGGCGCACACTCTGATTTCTTTTCTCTTTGCTCTGCTTCCTCACAGTCTCCCGCTTTGTAATTCACGGAGGGTGAAAAAATCACCACTCAGCCCGTCCGGGTGCAGGTTGCCCGCCTATAAATAACAGGACCGAGATTAACGCCATTGGGCGTTTGGGCCGGCGTTGACTGACAGCTCGCCAGATTGGTCTGGACAGCCACCGACATTGCCGGCGCGGCCTGGAACGGACGCAACCCTCTGATGAGTCCCGGAGCCCTTGTCTGATCCGACCTCTCCGACTGTCCTTTCCGCTTGTTTTCTATCATGTCTTTTGCTTGGAGCAGATCATGGAACGCGCCACAGGTGTGAGTGTTAGGCAGACAAGGCTGAAAGGCCATGCCGCAACAGCATCGTGTGTGTGTGTGTGTGTGTGTGTGTGTGTGTGTGTGTGTGTGTGTGTGTGTTTGCAAAATAATATCCATCTCTCTGGAAACTGGCAGCAAGTCATTGCCGTCGTCTTAGAACCACAGAGCTAGAAGGGAGTTCTAGAGATAATCTAGTCCAGCCTCTGTCAAGGAGGAGGCCCCCCATGGGAGGAATCGAACCCCGGACCTCTGGCTCCACAGCCAGAGGCCTCCTCCAGATCAATCCTCCTTCTCCAGGGCTTCCCAGGAAGTGGCCCGAAGCTACACAGACTGGGTCGCTCATCTCCCAGAAAGCACTGGATGGAGGTGTGTGTGTGTGTGTGTGTGTGTGTGTGTGTGTGTGTGTGGTGGCAATCAAACCCTTGTCTCCTGTCTCCGGGGCTTGGTACTCCAATGTACTGAGCTTTCTTGCGCTGTCCATAGGGTTCGAAGGAAGCTGGTTTTCCCAGAACAATGGTGGGGGTGGGGGAAGCCAGCTGTGATGAGGTTACACTCTTAGAACTGCAGATCTGGAAGGGATTCCATAGATCAGTGGTTCTCAACCTGTGGGTCCCCAGATGTCCCTGGACTGCATCCCCCCCAGAAACCCCTTCTAGCACAATGCGTGGTGGAGGCTTCTGGGAGTTGCAGTCCAGGAACACCTGGGGACCCACCGGTTGAGAACCACTGCCATAGATCATCTAGAACAGGGGTGCCCAAACTTTTTGTAAGGAGGGCCAGATTTGGTGGCTGAGAATGTGTCAGGGGCCGGTTGCTCCCCAAACCTGCCACCCAACTGCAAGCCCCACCCACTTTCTTTTAAAAAGACATGGGGTGAAGGAGGGGGAGGGAAGGGTGGGCCAGCCAGCCACGGGCCACTCAGAATGGCCTGGCGGGCCGGATTTGCCCCCCCCCCCCGGGGCCGGACTTTGGGCAGGCCTGATCTAGAACCATGTCCTTCAGCACCCTGGACAGCTCCTGTCATATACACTACAACCCTAGGCCAATCTTTCCCCTATGGGCAAGTCGGGCGGTTGATAGATGCAAATAAATAAATAAGTAAATAAATACCATATATGCTCAAGTATAAGTCGACCCGAGTATAAGTCGAGGCCCCTAATTCAACCCCAAATAACTTGGGGGAACTTATTGAGTCAAGTATAAGTCTAGGAAGGGAAACCAGCAGGGCCTGGTAGCTACTCCTTTGTGAGCTGGGGGAGCAGCGCACGATGTTTAAAATTAACTTTTAGCCACTGACCCAGGCGTTTGCCTTAGTGGCTAAAAGTATTGACCTGAATATAAGTTGAGGGCACCCTTTTAAAGCCCAGAATTAGGGCTGGAAAAACTAGACTTATATTCGAGTATATACAGTGAATGAATGAATGAATGATGAATGAATGAATGAATGAATGAATATCTGAGCGGCTAGGCCACAACAGGCACCTTCTGGGTTCTGACCGTTCACCAAGCACATCCGTTTCGGCACCGACCTGGCCATTCATATAAGACAAGGATGGTGGGAGTTCCCCCAACCCACCCCCACCCTGGATCTCCCACTTAGTCTTGCACTGACTGCCTCTGCAGCCGTAGACCTAAATCACAGAGCTATCTGGTAGTTAATAATCTCAGGACTGGAGAGTTGGAAAGGATCCTACCGTGTTTCCCCCAAAATAAGACAGTGTCTTGTATTAATTTTTGCTCCGAAAGATGCACTAGGTCTTATGTTTAGGGGATGTCTTATTTTTCCATGAAGAAAAATACGGTACACATTTATTGTCATCTTTTTATCAGGGAGGCCTTTTTTTTGGAGGGGGGATGCCTTATATTTCAGTGAGGGGCAAAACTGTAAGTAGGTCTTATTTTCAGGGGATGTCTTATTTTTGGGGGAAACAGGGTATATACATCATCAGGTCCAGGCCCAGGAGGGATTCAAACCCTCAAACTCTGACTTGGTCACCAGAGACCTAAACAGCTGAGATACATCAGCCCACCAAATTCCTCCCGGCCTGGCTGATTCTTTCCCAAACTCAGAAATGTGTCTTTTTTTTAAATGCATGATTTGTTTATAAAGGACCCCAAGCTGCCATCTGTGACCCACCATCCCCCTCATTGCTGGTTTTGCCCCATCCATGGAGGTCAAGCTTGGGAGAACCATTGGCAGCGTCGGCTCCCTGGCATGGCACCTGCCTGGATGCCTGCTGTGATGGAGGGGAGGAGGAAGGGGGGCGGATTTCCCCTTTGGGGCCGGGCCAAACCCTGGCACCGCCAACTCCTCCCCACTGGCAGCTGCAGACGAGAAACCGAAGAGGCCGCCAGGGCTGCGAGAGACACGGCCGTACAGTAATCACCTCACGTTCGGCCATTAAGTCAACCTGGCTAATGAGTGAAAGCAGGCGGAGGGTTCGATGGCAGAAAGTGGTCCTGAGGGGGGTGGGGGTGGGGAAATATCCTGTCGCAGGAAACCATTTTGGGAAAGCAAGCAGGGAGGCCTGGAAGGTCTTTGGTCACCTTTTAAACATTTTCGCCTTTGGAAGGAAGGAGGCTTGCAGGGTGGTGGTGTGTGTGTGGGGGGGGGGACGCAATCGCACATTGCTGAAACAGAACTGTGACAATATATTTGTAGATATATTTTTTTTGGACTACAAACGTGACAATTCCCCATTCTTGGGGCCCTATATACAGTATTTTCCCAAGAGCATATTTTTTGCCTAAAAATCCCATCATCCCTGACCATTAATCCTGCTAACTGGGGTCACAGGTGATGGAGCTAATATTAAGGCCATTCCGAAGATCACCAGGGGAAAAAACAACAGACGCAGTCCAATCACCCATGTTAATTGTCCGTAAATAGGAAATGTAAATTTTTCCCCCCGACTGGTCATGTTGACTGGAGAAAATTCCTGAGAATTTTGGTCCCCTCACCTCCCCCCCCCAAAAAAAACCCCAATTCTTCCAACATCTGCTTTTCTCAAGTACCTCACACTTCAGAGACAGAGGCATCAAGCTGGCGGCGTCTGGAACCAGGACACTGGGCTGGTCAAATGTTAAAGAGACACCTGGCCCTCCCACTGTGGTGGTACTCTGAATCTCATCATCCCTGGCTGCGACCACGCTGGCTTCGGTCGGCAGCACTCACAGCTCAACAAACCCAGAGAGCTATGCGCTGTGTGCCCTCCGCTCCCCTGCGTTCCTGGGGCGACCTTACGGTTCTTGATCGGAGTGTTTTCACCCCAAAACGACTCAAAGGTTCTGATGCCGTCTTTCAGAAGAAGAAACGAGAAATGACACCCCCCTCTCCTTTTATCAGCACCCTCCAAAAGCTATATATTTTTTGGCAATTTCTTGCCGGCCTGGCCAGATTTCTCGAAATAACCTAAAACTAAAGCTTCAGACCTTTTCCGGGTTCGCCTTCCCATGCACCCCGAGAGCTCTGGTTGCAAAATTATCCCCCCATGAGAGATCCGACGGCGGTGTTGCCAGCCTTACAAGCTCCCCACCTGCGCCTGCAGCACGAAACCAGAGGCTGGCAAGGCCTCCTCCCTCTATTTCTCTACCAACCCCTGGCAGCTAATCCTGTTACCCGTTTAGTGGCTTAAAAGGCGGCCTCGCGGGAATCTTGTACCTCAAGTCCCGTCTGATCCACTCAGGAGGGAAGCCCTGGCGGCGTCTAATCCTGCCAGACTGGGCGGCTGGCTTTGATAATGCTGACAGGCCGACCCACAGCGCGCGGATACCCCCCTCGCGAGAGCCAATTAATTACTGACGGTGCCCAGGCGAGAGAGAGACACGCTGCCAACGCGGGCGCTGACGGGGGCAACGGGACCCCTGCATCTCGCCGACGGAGGGCTCGGTTGGCGGTGTCCCTGGGGGGAAAAACTAAGTTCCGCAGTTGTCATGTGTCATGTGTCCCATTTCTGGCTGTTCGCAGCACTCTAGTGGGCCAAACACTAGCCCGGAGAAAGCATGGGCCGGATCCAGCCAAAAGCAAGCCAAGAGGCAGCTGGGACAGCAAACTGAAGCCTCCATGTCCAGGGGCAGTATACCGTCTGCGTTCCAGAGGTCGGGAGAATGCCCCAGTTGGCGGGGTGCTGTGAGGCCCCCTTGCCGTCACGACCCCTCAAACCACTCCGGTGTGGTGGGGGTACACAGTGTTGGGGGGTACAGGGCCCGAGTAGGACTCAGGAGGTACGGGTCCATGGCTCTACTCTCCCACAGATGCGCATTCAGGGAGCCAAAAAGGATTTTAAAAAATCCAAACCAACCCACGCTCCTTAAATATTACACTTGGTGGCCACAAACCCCTGCTGGTGCTGCGGTACGTCTGACGGAATGTGACAGCATGTAATACATGAATTCACGGCCTCCAGGAGATCTCAGTAGGGCTAAGCACATTTCTCTTCTAAAATCTGTCTCAAATGTGCTGACGGCTCTCCCCCCCCAACTTTTATTTTTTTAAAAAATTCCCCTCATGTCTCTTTGTGCGGTCCTTTTTTCTGGATAAAAGTGCCTAATAGAGATGGGCACGAAATGAACAATTTTTCATTTTCGTTTTTTGTTTTTCGTTCTGTTACGCAACAAAACAACAAACAAAATTTGTCCCTAAAATGAAACGAAATGAACAGAAACGCAGGGATTTTTGTCGTGCGTTTCGTTTCCATTACAGCAATGAAGCGAGCTGCTTTAAATGCTAAAAAAATTACTTAAAATTGGAATAAATGGTAACAAAACAGTAACAAACCGGTAATGAAACGAAAATGATTTTTTTTGCAAAAAATTCGCAAACAACGGAAACAAACCAAAACGGACCTCTAAATGACAAACGAAACTCCATTTTTTCTATTCGTACCCATCTTTAGTGCCTAAGTGGGCTTTGGTGTTGGAAACACCTGGGTAAAAGTGAGGGGCTTCGACCTCTGGCTGCAGAGCTGGAGGTCGCGAGTTCAAATCCTTCCACCTCCCCTTGACAAGGGCTGGACATGATTCTCAACAGCATCCCTTCTCTCTTGGCATTTCTAAGTTTCTGGGTTATCTCAGTGGTTGAAGTTAGGGATGGGCACGAAACGGAAAAAGAATGTTTTGTTTAATTTCGTTTCATGCTCACCCCGTTTTGTTTTGTTTCATTTCTTATTTTAAAATTTAAATTTTTTGTATGAAATGAAAGGACGCGAAACAAAATGGCTCCCCTGGGTCCTAGAGGCACTAGATTCGTTGCCCGCGAATCCGAGAGCCATTTTTGAAATGCTGCTGCTGAGCTGTCAATGGCTGGAGCCCCTTAAACCTGGCCCAGTCGGCAACATGGGAAAACAACCGTTTTTCATTTCGTCGATAACAAAATGCTGCTTCCTCGTTTTGTTTTGTTTCGTTCGTTACATGGCAAAATGATGAAACAGCATTTTGTTTTTCGTTTCTTGCCCATCCCTAGCTGAATTATTTATTTATTTATTTATTTATTTATTTATTTATTTATTTATCTGTTAATCTTATACCCCGCCCATCTTCCCAAAGGGAACTCTGACAAGGGAGCTAGAGTGTGGGAGTTCAATTCCCCCCTGTGGGATGATGCTGATGCTGATGATGATGATGATGATGGAAAGCCAGTCACGCTGGTTCTCCACAAACTGTGGGTACATGGCGAACTTGGGCTCTCCAGAAATGACTGGCTGGAAAGAGACCTAGCCGGATCTATCTTTGCTCCAGCAACCCAGCTTGGTTATTCCTTCACGAATATTGTGGATTCGGTATTCCATCTAGTGCTTCATCCCCCGCTCCCACCCTGTGTCTGATGAAGCGGACTTGTTTTTTTTTTTTGTTTTTTTTTTTAAAAAGCTCACATTGAAATATAATAACCTTTAAGGTGCCACCTGTTTCCATCTTGTTTGGTTTTTGTCACCCAATGCGTTGGCACAGACGATGTGTTGCCCAGACAATGCGTTTGCACAGTTCTGGAACTACGGGACATGCAGCTTGATGTTGTACCGTCTTCAGGCACTAGGTGGCACAACTCTGCAAGTGTCTCTAAAGTCAGAGGCAGGCCTGGGGAAGCGGGGTTTTCCCCGAGGGCCTGTAGGCAGCTCCAAGCAGTGCTTTTATCTGCAGCCCCCACCGAAAGAGGGAAAACTAAGAGGAAGACTAAAAGGACCAAGGAAACACTTGAGAATAGGATGATCTGACTTTTGTTGGGGCTTAAAGCATCTCCCTGGTACACCCGGGTTGAGATGGGACCGAATTTAAGAAATGAATTGCAGAATTCGTTCAAAATCGCGAATTGGTCAATTCGTGTTTGTCAACTGCAACTGCCCCGCGACAAATACGAATAAATGAATTTTCGGCGATTTTGAACTCGTTGGTTGGCCAACCCCTTGCCCTTGGCAGCTTCTCCCACTTTCATGGGAGGGGCTCTTGGGGGGGGGTTTCATGACTCAGGCAGCTGGAACCGAATCTTTGCGAACCTTCCATGGATGGTTGAGAGAAGTGATGGGAAGCTTTTCTGGGATGCTGGTGTCTCTCGATGCCTGGGTGGGGGCATTTTACAGAGGTTTTTTTAGAAGGAGGACAAATCCGTTCATCGGTTTGTCAGGAAAACATCCGTGAACCTGTGATTCTTCAATGGTGGCGAATTACGAATGGTGACGAATCGCCATTCTCTCCCCCCTCCCTCCAATTCATGCCCGTTCTCTTCAGCTCTGGGCGAAAAATCACCGGCAACTTTTGTTGTTAAAAGCACAAAGTCTGGGACGGATCTGTCCGTTCACAATACACGCCGCCCCACACTTTTAACTTCTCCAATTCCGCCCCCCCACACCCCCTTAATCACCGCTTCTTAAGCCTAGATTGAAACTCAACCAACCATTTCAACCTCCGAGTTCTGGCCTCTGTAGGCCAGGATCCCGAAGCCGAAAGGTCTGACATTTCCTCCCCTCTCTCTCCTCAAAAACCAGGGTGCAGGATCCGTGACGGCAAAATGCATTTATATTTTAATGCACGTTTTCCCCATCACCTTCTTTTGCGCTCCCTGCAGGAGGCCACGGCGGAGGTGATGCTGTAAAACAGGAGAAAATTAAAAATTACAGAACGGAATGGAGCTGGCGCGAACGTCCAATCAGCGCCGGCCGCTGGGAAGGGTTTTGCAATCAACGCGGTAATAGTTTAAAAATCAATAAAAGTTTATCTCCATCCACCCCGACCCACCCTGGAAAAAAAAACGCGGGGAGAGACACAAAAGAAAAAGGTCTTATAAGTGGAATAAATTTGGTTTCGTGTGTGTCTATTACCCTGTGTCTCATCTGCAATATTCCGGCAATTTAGACTCCAACCAGGGTGTCGCTGAGCGAATTTTTCGGAGTGGGGGTTGACCTTCGAAAGCACACATCCCATAAACAAGCATTCTGGCTTTTTTTAAAGGCACCGTCTTGCACCCAGCCCCATCGTCCACCGATTGGTGGGGATGAGGGGTGGTGGAATCCTGCAACCCCCCAGGGGTGGAGAAAGCTCAGGTAGCAGCATGGTTGGAGTGTAATTTGAGTAATTTGCAGTCCATTTTTAAAATTCTCCCTGCTATTAGGGGATCCTGTGCATCGACAGGATGTAAGGGCAGTGAACTGAACAGGTCTACTCATGTCAAGACCAGCTATCTGATTTAGGTCAACCGAAAGGACCTTGGTCATTGTGATGTGCCAAGAACACAAGTTACCTTTGTTGGAACTAGAGTAGCAAGAATAACTTTGTGTTGTTATTGTTATCGGCCATGGTGCCTCCAGCTTTATCATGACCTCATAAATCAGCAATCTCCAAAATGCATGGTCCTCATCTCTGGCAAACTCAACCTCGTGGCTCCCTGGAGGGTGGGAGTCCATCCTATGGCTTCCTTTTAAGGAGTTAGCCCATCTCTTCATTTGGCCTTCCTTTTTTCCTCCTGGACTCCCCCCCCCTTACCTGGCCTTTTTGTTTTATAATGTTGTCCCCCCCCCACACACACACACCTTTCAAGAACCCTAAGCAGGAAGCGTGCCCCAAAACACTCAAGCATGGATTAATTCTTAAATTGGGGGTTCTGCTGGATCGAATTGGCCTGGTCTGCTGGATCGAAACACGTGTTTGAAAGGGAAAGAACTCTGCACCTCCTCAGAGGCACAGGCCTCGTTCGGAAGACCCACACCAAGCCTGAGTTGGCTTCATACCGCCCCCTTTCCTATAGGTTTCGGACTCACACAGCCTGCAGAGAAAAGCCAGTCTGCAAAACACACCCACACCCCCACACCCCCACACACCCCCACACACCTGGAAGTTGAGTCATGGCTACTGGACTTCTTTTTTGAGAGATAGAAACGTTTCGCTGATGAGCAGCGAAACGTTTCTATCTCTCAAAAAAAGAAGTCCAGTAGCCATGACTCAACTTTCAGATAAACTCACCTGGGTGACTGAGAATCTTCACACACACACACACACACACACACACACACACACACACACACACACACACACACACACACACACACACACACACACACACACACACACACACACACACACACACAATTGACGAGTGATGAGGAACCCAAACATGTCTGGACAAACCATGCTTCGGCCTTCTTTTGTTGGCCAGCTCTTAAGTGGGTGCAAAGGGAAGGAGGAACCGACAGAATGGAAAGAGACCGTTCTCGACTGTGCCGCATCTGCCCTGCTTGGCCCTACCCACCCACCCACACCCCAAAATCCCAATCTGCAATGCTAAGGTACCTCCCCAATTTCTTGGGAACAAACCCTGCCGGCCTTCCGATCTGTCTGCAACACACGCCCAGCGCAATCCCAGGTATTCAGCGACACGACGGGTCCCGGCTTGCCTGAGTGCGTCAGGAAAACTGACTGAGGTTGCTTCATCCTCACAAGTGGATGCAAGAAAGGGCCACGGGCTATAGCAGAAGAGCACTGAAAGGTTCAGAGGTGGGGGGTGGAGTTTGCCCCCTCCAGACTACAACTCCCATGAATCTCCAGCAAAGCGGGAGGGGGAAGTCTCGCTGTCCCGTGACATTATGGGGATTGTGGCAGTCCAGTCCCCAAGGCTCTAGAGAAAGAGTGAGAGCTACATCACTGAAAAGCATAGGAAGATCTTTTTTTTTTAAAAAAAAAGATTCGAGCAACCCATCCGAGGCTTCTCAATTTTGAAAGTCGAACGCCGCAAGGGAGCGGCGAGTTGTCACCGCGAGTCGCCTGTGCGTTTGGGGCCTCGGCCTTAAGATCTACTCCGTGCTGCTCTCTCAAGTGGAGGACCGTGTCACCGCTCCCCCGCTTTTGAAATCACCTCCAGGCTCTTATCTCCGATCGGTGATTGGAGATAAAAATGTCGGGAAGGGGACCCAGCCAGAACATTGGTCTGTCTAGCCTTCTATTGTGGTTGCAGACTAAGAAGAGACACTCCCGAGATGGAAGCCCAGTTATTTCCCAACCCTGTCTGAACTTGAAAGAGCCTGGGGTTGGAACTGTTCAGCTGCCAAGCAGATGTTCTAGTGCTGCAATCTTAAAAATTAAGATTCTAGTCCTCAGGGTTCAGACTAGGGGCCGATTTCATTTACACCAAACCAGACCCATTATTTATCTCTGTGTTGTCCACCAAGTTTTATTTGCAACCTCGCATGCTGTCTGTTATTTGTGTGATTGGGAGGGATTTTTCCAGGCTGGAGCAATGGGTCCTTCTATCTAGCCAATCATTCCTTCCAGCTTTTGGATTCAAAGAGAGTCCCACCTCTTTGTGGAGTGCTCCCCCCCCTCTCTTTCACCTACTGGTGGCAGTCGTTTCTTTGCTGCTGATCTGTTCAGTGGGTTGCTACGTGTGTGTGTGCAGTAAAGAAAGCAGCATACACACACATCTGTAAATGAAACATAAGTAAGGAATTTTTTTAAAATTATTTCTCCCCTAAACATCTCAGAGTGAGTTCCTGAGATTTTAAGTGCTAATTAATGAGAAAGGGGTGGACGACCTGTGGAATGTGTGGTTGTTCTCCTCTGTGGGTCTGTGTACCTCTACAATGTAGCAAAAAAAGAATTTTAGCAGAAATTCAAAACTCTGCCACACACACACACACACACACACACACACACCAGGGTCATCTCTAGAGATATTCTTGAACTACAACTCCCATTTGCCACAGTCAGATCAGCCAACAGTGAGAGGATGAGCTGATTTCAACCTTTGAGGGGCAACTGTCAAAATGAGTCCCTTTACAAAACCTAGTGAATTTCAACTGCTTTCAGCTTCCAACCTTGTTTACCCCATCCCGGGCCATTTGCAGGGAGCAAATTCAACAGGTGCAGCTCTTCTGACTGTGCCTTTCTGTTGGCGGGGGAGAGACGCCAGGCGTGCTTCACCAGGTCCATCCTCCCCCATGACTTCTCCGCTGAAGACATCTTGGGGTGCTTTTTAATTTTGCAAGGAGGCTGGGGGGGGGGATGGGGGCAGATGTTCAACAGGGGCAGCTCCCTCACAACGGATTGTGGTTTTTTGTTTTTTGCCCAGTCAGGCCTCCATCCACCAGGGGAGGTCAACACACACCGGATCTCTTGAGAGCATCAGCAGCTGAGACCTTGAGGAGGTATGGAGCTTCCTACAGAGTCGCGCTCCACCGGTGGGACTTATTACAGCCACTGGCAACCTGGTAAACAGACTCCGTAATCCACCGAAAGGGCCCGGAGAAGAGGCAACTTTTTCCCCAGGGGAGGTGACAGAGACTTAGAAGAAAACAGCAGCCCGGGGTGTGGCTTTATTAGGGCGGAAAAAAAAAACATCACGAGGCATCCACGTGTTTTTGCAACAAACACCTGCCTGGGAATACCCCCCCCCCGTCTCTCCCTCCTCTTAAAAAAAAGACCACCAAATGTATTAGGATGGGACTACAGCACCTTGAAATGGGGAAGAATGAAAGGGAACTCTGTACTCTAAAATAAAATAAACAAAAAAATAATAAGGGTTCGTTACCCTAACCCTAAGCACATCCGATCTCGCCTGATTTCGGAAGCTAAGCAGGGTCGGCCCTGGTTAGTACTTGGATGGGAGACCACCAGGGAATACCAGGTGCTGTAGGCGCCTGGAGTAGGAACTGGCAAACCACTCCAGTATTCCTGCCAAGAAAACTCCATGGACATGGAGTCACAAAGAGTTGGTCACGAATGTAACGACACAACCCACACACACAAGGATAAGAAAGGAGCCAGAGAGAGAGAGAGAGAGAGAGAGATGGAGCAGTTGTATTTTGCTCACGAAATGGGCCCCAGGGCCCATCTCGCCCAGTGCCTCAGGTGGCCGAATGTCTTGGGACGGCCCCACTCAAAGAAAGCGGGACTCGGTGGCTGGCAGACACACACACACACACACACACACACACACACACACACACACACACACACACACACACACACACACAGTGCCCTGGAGCTGCTTGGAGACCGTCATGGGGAAAGGACACCATTTTCCTGCCGTAATTCATCCCCTCCCCGCCGTTCCTGCATGGCTTCAGCTCCCGAGCTGCGGGGTCCCATCCCTAACTCTGCACCAGCGCAGCCAGAGAAGGGAGGGCAGGAGGGCTCGGAAGAGAGGACGGGATTGGAGCCAGCCACTGACAACCCGGTGCCAAACACATCAATCAGGGATGCCCAAGGAGGCAGAGAGAAGGTCTTATTTTTTAAAAAAAAAAGCCAAGAGGGGAGGCTGAGGTTGGACTTGTGGAGAGTTATGTACCCCTTGGCATAGATGCCCTTGCTGGTCTATTTTGGGGCATCTCCCCCCCTTCACCACCGCTGCCCTCTCACTTGACTGTCTGGGGAGCTCTTGACCCCACCGGCCTACCCCGCTGAGCTGTTGTCGAGGGAAATGCGCTCTGCACATGCTCAGAGACACTGGGTCGGCAAGGAAGGAGTCCACTCAGCAATGCCAAAAGACCTTGCAATCATTTCTCACTGGGTTTTGGGCCCAAGCGGTGCCTGGCAGGTGCGTGGAAAGGGCCACCGTCGGATCATTCAGGCTTAAGCTGCATTTCCCGTCGGGTCTTGGGTCGGGACCAGGCTATGCCCACCCGCCGTCTAATCGACCCCCACGGACCGCGCTCTGGGACAGAGGTGGTGTAGCAGCCAGGTTGCGAAGGTGGCCGGACGATAGAGCCTCCCCGTGCGACAGCAGTCTACCTCTGCCCTTTGAGCTGCCGAAGCAAAACGGCAGCTCTGCCCTGTTCCTTTCCACTCTCCCTTTCCAGGGAAGCGACAACCGTTCCCCACAAACCTGTGGTTCTTCGTGGCTTCTTTGTTAGGAGCCATGGATGAATCAGGCGTAGACAAAACCTCCAGTGTCATTGAGCATTGCTGTTCTTAAATATCCCTCGACTGCTTTCTCCTGATACCTACGACCCATCCCATAATTCAGGAATAGCTATCGCTGCCCGGATTAATTTTCAGGAGGGGCATCCCCCCTAAAAATCAGGAGGGACCACCTCCCCCCCCCAAAAAAATCAGGTTTCCCTTCCAACGTGGCTGCCACCGATGACGCCCCTCTCCGCCGGCGCAGGGAGGGTTAAGCGCCACGGCAGAACACCGCTAGATCACTTCTGCACGACTGGGTTTTTAGAACAGCGCGTCAGAGGGCAGTGGCACCTTCCATCATCCTGTCGGAGCTGGGCAGATGGATTTCCCCTGGCAGAACTGTTGAGAGAGAGAGTGCGCGCGCGTAGCAGCAGCAGCAGCAGCAGGCGAGACAGGGCGCCCAGCCGCTCAGGAACGGCGCACACGGTGGCCACAAACAGAGGCAGTTTGTGGCCAAACCCCCAGGACGGTGAATCCTGACGACGCGCTACATCTCCCAAGAGTGGGCTTGGCATTGGGTGGGCGCGGGGCGGGACACAGCCGTCACGAGACGCCCGGTGGTTCTGTGGAAGGCGAAACGTGGGTGCCCGGCCAGAATATCCACCACGATGGACCGGATCTCTCCATCTCCTCCCTCCCTTCCGCCCGCGACAATCGCACCGTGTCAGATCAACCATGCATTCCAGCTGAACAGAGATGGCAGCATCTCCTACAGTGGACTGCCTGGAGACAGGGTCAGGAACAGGGCATGATGGGAATATCCTTCCCTCCTTATGAAGACGTCAGAAGCAGCTGGGAGCCGAGGCACCCTGGCCTTGAACCCAGGGCTTCTGGACCGCTTAGAAACGACACTCCTCGTAGGTCATCCCTGACAGACCCTAGCCCGGTGTTTGAGAGCCCGGTTCTGCAATTTTCTTGTTCTTTTTAAAAGCTCAGTCTTAATTCTGGCCCAACAAAACGGGAGCTCTCAACCTATACCAGTGTTTATTTATTTTTATACAGGGGTACCTTGTATGAAGGAATTAATTCGTTCCAAATGAAATTCTGTTCAGCAAATTTTCCTTTATACAAATTTCCCATAGGAAGGCATTGAAAACGGAGTCATCCCTCATCGCGACCATTTTTATGTTGTACGGATTTGCCCCATAGGCGATTCCGTTAAGCAAATTTCCCATATCTCCGGAATTTTTTGTGTTGTACAGATTTTATGTTATACAAACTGTTTGTTATACGAGGGCCCGCTGTACTTATTAACCAGCCGATTTGGCAACTGCATAGGTGCCAAAGGTGGCCCTTGGAGCCCTTTCTGTGGGCACCCGACGTCACCCCTTCGCAGGCACCTGGATTCAGGTTAAATGGCTGTACTGGCAGTTTGCCAAAAATTGTGGGTTTTGGATCACAGTTTGGACACTCGGTCTCTAAAAGGTTCGCCATCACTGACCTATATATAAAATTAAATTTTAAAAAATAACAATACGAGCCCGCATGGAAAGATGCAAGTCTTCAAGGACACACCTCACCTCTCTCTCCTTCTCTTCTTCTTCTTCTTTTTTTTTTTTTGAAAGCCAGTTCAATAGAACAGAAGGAGAGAAGAAATAACCCTTTGGGCATCACCTGGCCCATATAAATTCCCAATCTGGCCCGTGGGGGGTCTGCAGAGATTCTTTGAGTTTTAAACATTTTTTGGGGGGGGTGTCCTTGTATGTGTGTATTTGGGGGTGTATGCCGTCACTGCTCTGCACTTCCTCCACTTTGCTACGTCCCAAGCTGATCCAGAAGGAGACCTTCTAATTCAGAACATAAGAACATAAGAAGAGCCCTGCAGGATCAGGACAAAGGCCCACCTAGTCCAGCTTCCTGGATCTCACAGTGGCCCCACCAAATGCGTTTGGGAGCATACGAGACTAGATCTCTGTCTCCTGATACCACTCCCCCTGAATCTGGCCCTTGAAGGACCCTGGTTTTAAGCCTGGAGATGACACACCTCTCCATCATGGTTTGTCACCTGTGATGGACTTCTCCTCCAGGAATCTGCCCAATCCCCTTTGGAAGGCATCCAGGCCAGATGCCATCACCACATCTTGTGGCAGGGAGTTCCACAGACTAGACTATGCCAACTAGCTCCAGATTGGGAATATGTAGCCTTCGAGGTGGTCCTGGATCACAACCGCCATCCTCCCCATGTATACCCCCAAAGACTAGATGGGCACGGTGTTCCGTGAAGCGCTCGATGGCTCCCCCCCCCCGTGGATGACCCAGCAGCGAACGCACATCCATTATGTTCGTTCTCCCCTGCTAACTCCCTCCCGCCATCAGCTTCCTCCAGAGGTAGACTGCCCCTACCACCTGGAGGTTCTACTTCGCAAAGGAGAAAACTTTTCCAAAGAGTATCTCTCCGCTCAACTGGTGTGCGCGCGCGTGTGTAGAAGCGAAACGGAGATCCTTCTCCAGCCCTTTTCCCTGGGAAGGCAGCGAGGGCCAGAAATCTACTGTAAAATCGCAAAAAGCCAGCGGGGAATTTTTTCAGGGGGGGGGGGGACACGTAATTTGCAACGGGGCTTTTTGGCCGGAGCCAGCGAGCGGTGGCTGGACGCGAGAGGCATGGATAGAAAACGATCCGCCAGGAGGGGGGGGAGGGCGAGGAAATTATGAGACGCTTGATCTAGCCTCTTGGTAATATCAGGACACAATGGGGTCCATCTATTAGAGCCGGATGAGTTGGGTGTTTGGAGACACACACCGGGAGAGAGAGAAAACCCCAGACTATTTCACGCAGAACAGAATTAAAGCTGCAGACGGCTGCCAACCCCGGCGGCTTTAAAAGGGGATTAAACAAATCCCCCAAGGATCAGGCTATCAGTGATGGCTCCCCAGCAATGCCATAAATATACTCTCAAAAGGCATCGTGTTTCAGGATCTCTGTTTCCCCGGGAAAGCCAGACCGAGGGGGCGGAGGGCTGAACTCACATCCAGCTGGTCGCTGGGTGCAGAAAAACCCATCCGTTTTCCTCTTTAGGTCTCCTGACTGAACAGTTAGGAACGGAGCCTCCTTGTGCTGGGGGAGTTTATCTTGACATTCCCAGCTTCTACAGCTCACAAAGGGTTTCCTGTTTTCCCCAGGGCCTTCCTTTCGGTGGCTGCCAGAACAGGACGATGGGCTCCGGACCTGTTAGTCTTGGCGGGGAAAACGCACCAGGTCAACGCTTGTATATGTTGTTGTTGTTGTTGTTGTTGTTGTTGTTGTTGTTGTTGTTGTTTCAGTCGTTCAGTCGTGTCCGACTCTTCGTGACCCCATGGACAAGAGCTCGCCAGACCTTCCTATCTTCCACTGCCTCCTGGAATCTGGCCAAATTCATGTTGATTGCATCGATGACACCATCCAAACGTCTCATTCTCTGCCGTCCTCTTTTCCTTTTACCTTCCATCTTTCCCAACATCAGGGACTTTTCCAAGGACTCCTCACTCCTCATGAGGTGGCCAAAGTACAGGAGACTCAGCTTCAAAATCTGTCCTTCTGGTGAACATTCGGGGTTGATTTCTTTCAGGATGGAGAGGTTTGATCTGCTTGCAGCCCAGGGGACTCTCAAGACTCTCCTCCAGCACCACAGCTCAAAAGCATCGATTCTGCAGCGATCAGCCTTCTTTATAGTCCAGCTCTCACTTCCATACATCACTACTGGAAAAAACATAGCTTTGACTATCCTGACCTTAGTTGGCAAAGTGATGTCTCTGCTCTTTAGGATGCTACCTAGGTTTGCCATTGCTTTCCTCCCAAGAAGCAGGCGTCTTTTAATTTTGTTGCTGCAGTCGCCATCTGCAGTGATCAAGGAGCCCAAGTGTGTACGTGTGTATGTTTAAATCGATCAAACAGATGAGATGTGTCAAGCCGGCCCTGGTGTACTCACGTGGATTCAGTGGTTCGGATTAACAGCTGGGCTTTGCCATGGGGAGTGGACCTTCCTTTGTCTTCAAAGAAAATCTAAAAAGGGATTGATCTCCAAAGGTCTGGATAAGGAGATCAAGCAAGCGAGCATCGCCCTGAGTCACCCTGAACGGATTCCCGCTCCGCTCGAAAGCACACAGAGAGCTACGACTCTACGAGTTTGCAATGGTGATTTCTGTTCTGGACTACAGCTCCCATCAGCTCTGGCCTGCCCGGGTGGGGGAATCTGGGAAGCGCCAACCTGATAAGATCAGGAGAGAAAAGACAGGAGGGGAACCGCGCGGGAGCGTTCGGGGTGCAGGAGCGGACGTAAGTGGTTAAGCCCAAGGGGCTAAGCCACCACCACCCCAAGCACCCCCTCGGCTTCAGGCTGGTGGTGCTGCTAATACCCCCCCGACACACACACACACACACACACACACACACACACACACACACACACACACACACACACACACACACAAAACCCACAAGCCCCTGGCCTCAGCAGCCCTGCCTGTCCTCCGTCCCGGCTTTTAGCCGAACAGGGCGGGGGGAATTGATCAGCGGAGAGCAAAACAACTCATTGATTTGTTACCGACGGCGTTCTTAGTGAAACAGTCTGCGGTGCAGAGAATCACGGGGCGGCACGGGGAGGGGGGCGGAGGAGGAAACCAGGAAGTTGTTATGGGGCTGAGTGGGGAGGGCAGCTTTCTTTCAGCCCCCCCCCCCCCCCCGAAAACAGTTCAGCTAGCCCACTGGCCCTCTCTGGGCCCATCCGCCTGTCCCCCAGGAGAGCTGGCAATGAGAAGCAGCCTCCTTTACCCAGATTCACCTAGGAGCAACCCCAGTTCACCCTAGGCAATCCACAGGCCAACAAAATCCAATTGGTTACAATTAATTTCTATGTTTCCCTGGTCCGTATTTTGTGTGTGTGTGTGTGTTGCAAAGAATGTGGAAAGGGAGGGCCTCTCCTCTCCTCTCCTAGCTGTCCGGCAGACTCGATCACACCGGCCTAAGCTGGCTGGGGCGGCGGGGAAATGAGGCAAGGGCCAGATATCATTCGAGGGATGCTAGTTGCCGACCTTTAACGCCCAGAGAAAGCAGGGCGCTTGGCAGCAGCCTTCTGCAATGTGGAAGTCCTCCAACCGTGTCCTAGGGGAAGGGCCGAGCACACAAAGTGTTCTCGCTCTGCGTCAAGGCGACCCTGCGAGGCGGGACAACGGGGGTCTCCATTTTGTCGGCTGGGTATGCGGGGCTGGAGTGGATCCCAAGTGATTCCTGGCAAGGAAGTCTCTTAAAACTGACCAGTTAAAAATGTGGTTTCTTTCTTTCTTTCTTTCTTTCTTTCTTTCTTTCTTTCTTTCTTTCTTTCTTTCTTTCTCTCTCCCACCATCACCACCACCCAAGGCAAGAACAAGCCATAAATAATCCGCAGTGCTACCTAAGTGGTCCATTTTCTCAAGGTTATTTCATTCTGCAAACTGACTCGACTTAAAATCTATTTACGAGGGGTGCAAGGGGCAGGGCACCCCGTAAGCAGGGGAAACATTCGTGTCTTGCTGGCTACAGGAATTTGGGACGGAACCTCCCTGCTCCAAGGCAGTCTACCTTAAAACCTCAGTCACCGCGGAGCACAAGATGGAGACGCTGCTCTCCATGGCGGCTGGCGATTCAAGGATATTAGGAGGACGTTTTGGCAGAGGGGTAGGGGCCCTCAGGCCGTTGGGCCAAATCTGGCCCTCTCTGGTTTTCCCCCGCTATGGTCAGGCCTCCTTCCTGGCCCCCTCTGTCTTTGCTTGGATTCCCCAAGCTTTGTGATGGATTTTCAAGCCCATCTGATGCGTTTGGTCTTGTCATGATGAAATAAATCTGTGGCAGAGTCCTAGGCCGGTCGACTCTGAAGGCACCCCTGAAGATCATCTAGACTGACCCCGTTAATGCAGAGGTCCACAAGAAGGACCGGACAACAAATTCAAGACTGTAACAAAACTTTTCAGCTCTTTTGTTCCTTGCCGGAAAGGGAGGGAAGGAGCATGGCATTTGGAGTCTGTATGGTGGGGTGGGACCATTTTGAGACTCAACCGGTGTAGCTCTTTTATGGGGGGAAACAGGACAACCTGTGCAAATGTATAGTTTTCTATCCAATCCTGTTTCCCAGGCCTCTTGTAGAAGTACTGACCAACTTTCTTAGGTTCATGCAAAGATGATCTAAGGATCCCTGGTTGTGAAATCGGATTTTTAAGCCCTGGTTTTGAGGCACTTGGTCTGTAAAGGTGCCGTCGACGCAGAAGAGATAAAGGAATATCTATAAAATAAAATAAAAATAAGTTTTCAGAGGTGTTTAAGAACACCCTTCCCCTCCCCTCCCCTGGAACAAAAAAAAACTTTTATGGGGTTTTATTTGTGGAGAAAAGATATGAGGAGGACATGTCACCTCAGCACAGGGGGATGGATCTTGTGTTTTTTCCCTGCCGTTGTGATGAAACGGCCACACCGGTTCATTCCCGAGCAAAGACTCAACCCAACCCGCTCCGGCTAACAAGATCAATGGGACTTTTAATTGAGTTTTAATTAAGCGATCAATCTGGAGCTGGCAACTCAATTAAGGGGCGTTCATGGCGCGAGGGAGCGCGGCCCACCCCAGGTGTGTGCAGGGAGGGGGGTGGGTGTTCCGCAGACTGCGGCAGGCCCCAAAGGACTCCCGACAACAGTGCCAGGCTGGGGGTAAGTACAAAGCCCCCAGCTAGAACCCCCAGGCCCGACCCAACCTGCATCCGCATATCGTGGATTTTCAATTATCGCGGGTTGGCTCGGGTCCCGAACCCCAGCGATAGGCGGAGGCATGGCGGAGGTCACTGTACCTGGGTTTGGTACCATTATCAGGGCAGTCAGCTCTGTGCTCCAATCCTCTGGATAACCCACATGCTCAAAGCCGGGCATTCCGTGCCCATGGTGGCTACCTCGCCCACACCACTCCCACCTGCTTTTGTGGCCCCGTCCTTCCCCATCCTGTTCAGCGGAGGCACCCAGTGGCCACACCCCGCCACGCCGTGAGTCACGGGCCAGGATTCGGGGCACTGCTTTCCCCTTGGGGTAAAAGAGGGTGCCAACGGCCCCACCCAGCCTGACACTTTGGCGGACAGGAGGCGCTGCCCTGTCGACAAGGAAGGCGGCGGGCATTTCCAAAAGTTGCTTTTGTTCGTGCCATGAGCCGGAGCGGATGGCGAACCCTATAAGCAAAACAAAACATAAAAAGGTCTCTTTTTTTTTTTGTTTCACGCAATGGCTCAGTGCATCACCGTTCCTTCCTTCCTTCCAACTCTCTCTCCCCACAAATCCACACACACACAAAAGGTTCGGCAGGGATCACTCTGGTCCGGGCGGACTGGCGCTCTGCCCATGCTCAGGGGGACTGGCTCTTCCTCTTTGAAAAGCCAGCCGGACGTTATCAGGAATATCAAGCGACCGTCGATGGATCCAGGGCGACACCTGCTCCAATTTACCAACACGGCGGAGTCACCAAAGATTTCCAAACAAAACGCACGGAAGAATGTATGGGCCCCATCCCGTTTCATTCTCTGCCCTTTGTCCCGACAGGTAAAACTGGGACAAAATTACGCAAAATAAAATTAAGTTACTCAATGGGTGCTCTGTGGCATTTATTCTTCACTCGGTGATACTGGGCTTGGTGCCTTCCCTTCATAGTTTTTCTCTCCCACACAGTGGTGTACTTTTTGACTTCAAAACTGTAAACGCCTCGGGGCAGAGCACTGTTCTGCCTCCATCACACTCTTTCTGTGGGAAGGCTCGGTTTTTGTGGCTTACAATTCCCATGCTTAGTTGGCCGGATAGCTCGGAGGTAAAAGTTGGGAGTTCAAATCCCGCATCATGCCCTCCCGGGATAAGAGCCAACTGGGGTAGCCTTGGGTGAGGTACTCCAACCCTGAGGGGCAGCAGAAAAATGAGAAATGGAAACCCTTTTCTGAATCCTCTCTCTAGCTTGTTTGGAAGCTGCATGAATATTATATTACAACATGCACGGATCCTAGCCCTCATTGAGTACAGCGGTACCTTGTGTAAAGGAATTCATTTGTTCCAAATGAAATTCTGTTGAGCCAATTAGGAATGCATGGAAAACAGAGGAATCCCTCATCGCGACCCTTTTTATCTTGTACAGATTCGCCCCATAGGCGATTCTGCTAAGCAAATTTCCCCTATCTCCGGAATTTTTTTGCTCATGACCTGGGTTCAATCCCTGGTAGCAGGCTCAAGGTTCACTCAGCCTTCCATCCTTCCGAGGTCAGTAAAATGAGTACCCAGCTTGCTGGGGGGGCAATGTGTAGCCTGCACACTGTAATTAAAATTGTAAACCGCCCAGAGACTACTTGTAGTGGTATGGGATGGTATATAAGCAGAACACTTTACTTTATGTTGTACAGATTTTATATTACACAAACTGCTTGTTATATGAGTGTCCACTGTACTTTGGGATGAGAGTATGGGTCTTTCTTTCCTTCTCCCTTTTTCAGAGAGCTGGAGACGGGGGCTTTCATTCTGAAGAGCCTCGTGGCACAGTGGTTAAATGCCTGTACTGCAAGTAAAACTGTGCTCACGACCTGGGTTCAATCCCCGGTAGCAGGCTCAAGGTTCACTCAGCCTTCCATCCTTCCGAGGTTGGTAAAACGAGTACCCAGCTTGCTGGGGGGGGGGGGCAATGTGTAGCCTGCACACTGTAATTAAAATTGTAAACCGCCCAGAGACTACTTGTAGTAGTATGGGGCGGTATATAACCAGAACACTTTTTTTGCTTTTTGATACAGAGCCAGGGACCTACCGAGACCTAATTTAAAACCTCCGGGTTTAAGCTCCACACACCCAGCCCTCATTCCTTCCCAGAAGACCGGAGGGCCCACTGGGATCCTTTGCCTTCCGCCACCACCATCTCTCTAAGTGGGGAAAGCCACTGGCCACACTTCTCTCTCTCTCTCTCTCTCTCTCTCTCTCTCTCTCTCTCTCTCTCTCTCTCTCTCTCTCTGCCTGCCAGCCTGAAACACCCACACGTCAAGGCATGAGGCGCCGACGCGCATCTGAAGAGCCCTCCAGCTCAACAGCTTTGGGGGCCCTCTGAAGACGGCGGCCTGGAGCTCTGCCTGATAAGAGCCGCCTTGAAGCCGTGAAGTGGGAAACGGCAGAGCGGCTGCAGACGGTGGCGGCGGGTGGCGGGCGATCCCTTTCCCGCTCGGACCTGCTCTGGATCCGGAAGAAGAACCGTCCCAGAAACCTAGAGTCGGAAGGGACCCCTAGAGGTCATCCAGCCCAGCCCCGGTGAAGGAGGCCCAGCGAGGATCTGATCTCTCAGCCTCGTCGGATGCTTAAACAGCTATGACTTCCAGCCCTTCAATATCCCCTGGGTGAAAAAAGAGGGGGGACAGCGGAAAACAGGGAGGGAGTGGCAAGTCAGACTGTGGAAATAAGGGGTTCAAATCCCTTGTGTAGCCGAAGGTGTAGGACTCTCCGGCATTCTCTCACTCCTTCTGTCTCGACTGGCCTACCTCGCAGGGTTCTTGGGGCCATACAAACAGAGAACTTTGAAACAGCAAAAAGAGGACGCATTAATGGAAAGTTGACGAGCTAAAGAAGGCCAAAGAGAGCTGGACGCCGCTCTAGGATTTGGATGAAAAAGAAATGCGTAACTAAATTGCTCCCATAGAATGGCAGATAAATAGATGCTATGGCCAATGATGAAAGTAATGCAAACGTGCCATGTAATGCCCTCCCTTTGTTACTCTTAGAACCCCTACCCACTACTCACCCTGTTAATTACCCTTTTATGTGTAGAATACAAAAGCAAGATAAAACAGAGAGCATCAACACAAAAACAAGCTTCCTGCGGGGAAAACAGATAACAGCAGCAACAAGGACCAGAAAGAAATAATGTTTATTTTTAATTATCTCCTGGTCCTCTTCTCCCCCCCCCACCCCAACCATCTCCTAACACGACTACCCAGGGATGACTGCCAACTGCACCTCAGCGGAGCGCTCACAGAAGACTCAACCCGTCTACAGGATGATGCTTCCTTTTAAAAATCGGCCTGTGGGATTCCCTGCCACAAGATATTCACCCCGGTGGGTGGCAGAGGGCTGCCTCTCTGCCTACCCAGTAGCTCTATGCAATAGATGGGCCATATAAAAGCTTAGCAAGTAAATAAATTAAAGCAAACCCCTCCTGCCCGACATCACTGCAGCATTGTCTTTTTCAATTTGTGTTTTTATTCTTAAGGGGTGTTTTATTTTAACCCTGTAACGAAAGCCTCAGCTTTATCGCCGGGAGCGATCCCATCTGACCTTGAAGGGGCCTCCATGGGTCCAGGAGGCTGGACACCTTTGGAAGATTTACCCAGAAGCCTCTGCTCCCTACAGTTGATGGCGGCGTGCCGTGCCCCCCTTCACTGGGCGCCGGCCAAACTTCTTCAAGGGTGCGTTATCAGCCTGACAAGGTAGATCACGGCGTGGCAGACATAAACGCAAAGCGGCAGCTTGCTCTCCCCACGGCCGTCCGCGCTGCCAGGCGGGCCAACAATGCATCTGCTGAATTGTGACACTCTTCGTTGTTTCGGTTGTGGAACTAAAGAGCTCCCTTTCTGCCTGTCTCATCCCCAAACCCAAAAGGTAAATCCAGAGACCAGCAGCCCATGGTACGAGATCACAAAAAAAAAAATTATGGTAGGTTTCTCTGTTTCTCTGTTACCAAGACTCCTGTGATACATGGAAGCTTGCACAGTTCCGCCACTCAACATTTATAACCTGTTTTTCTCTGCGATGCACCAAAAGGTCAAAAATAAACAGGACATTTGACCATAAACCGTTCCACGGCTTTTCCTAATCAATGCCCTGGTCTGTTTTTTTTTTCTGGCACCTTCCTTTTTTCTCCGTCCCTCTCTCCTTCCTGGGATATATATATATATATATATATATATATATATATATATATATATATATATATATATATATATATATATATATATATATATATATATATATATATAAAAAATAAACAAACATGCAAGCAAAACCAGCATCCGTCTTTCTACGATTACAGCCATTATAGGATGAGAAACACATACCAAGGAGACCGCGTTCGGGTTCTGGAGCGAGGAAGCTGCGGAGTCACTTCTGACCCATCGCAAATCTGATTTTTGTACCTCAGAAAATGTGCAAATAATGGATCCAGCTCTCAATTGCCAAGCCTGGCCAGTCCAGCTTCTTCAGCGGAGACTAACCGAAGCCCCAGGGGAGAGGGGGAATGAGGAAGGAAATAGAGAAGAGCTGGGGGGGGGGAGGGAGGAGGCAGCTTTCCTTAACAGGATTAAGATGAATGCAGAAAAAAAGCCCTTTTAATCTTCACCCGGAGGTTAATCTGGATTAAAGGCTCCCCCGCCTCCCCGCTGTCACCGATCTGGATTGAGGGACGCCACTGTTCGCTTCGCAGCCCACGCTCATGGTGATATGAGGGGTGAGATCCGCACCGGTTTTATCTCCGACCTACCGGGACCGCCCCTGAGGAAAAACTTAAAAGGACCCCCACCTTCCTGCCCTCCTTGTGGTTCGTCTCCTGTTGTACAAAGGGCAAGCGCCTTGAACCAGCATTAAGATTGAAGGATCTTCTGCCCGGGAGCTCTAATCCCTCTTTAAACAAGTCCAAAGGCCGGGATGGTGCTATTTAACCAGCAGAAAACGTGAGAACTCTCTCATCAGGAGAGCGGCTGTCTAGTGCTATATCACTGACACTCAGGAAGGGCCAGGTGGTCACTAGGTTATTTTTTTCCCCCATGAGGTTTCCAAAGTCGACACCATATTGAGTCTTAAATGGGTCCCAGATTGGCACTGGAAGACTACCCAGCATGGGGAACCGAGTTGCAAGAGTACCTCTGTGCTTACGCAGAGCGAAATAGTACCTCTGTGCCTATGCAGAGCAGAAGAGTACCTCTGTGCCTATGTTGCTTTCACATACACACACACCCAAAAAGAAATTTGTGGCCACACTCTTTCTTTAACTTATTTATTTATCTTTATCGCGTTTTTTTTCTCCTTAAAAACACACCTCGATCAAGTCTAAATCCGCACACTCTTTCCAGACAGCCAACTGGGGCGCAGTGTGTGAACGAACGGCACAAAATTCAGTTGCAACGGTTGCTAACAAATTGCACAGACTCAAATTGCAGGTGATACCAATTGCACAAAATTCAACCGCAAAGATGAAGAACTTGCACAAAATGCAACAAAACTGACTGTTAACCAAATTGCCAAATAAATATACATATACTGACAGCACAAGTTGTTGCCAAATCGCACAACAGGTGACACGCACAGGACATTACAGTGCTGTGCTTTAAGGTCAGATTCCCCCACAAGGTCTGTACCAGGTGTGTGGGATTAAGACAATGCCACCGTCCCCATCTAATAATGGGACTGTGAGATTTATACACATCTGGATAGCATCCAGGGAGGAAAGCCGACTCAGGCCCTCCGGGCCCGAACATCTGGAGGAACACAAATTTAAAAGGTATCCCTCGTGGAGCATGATATCCACAAAGACTTGGGTGCCATTTCCCCCCCCCCCTGGCAATTGTACGGTTTCCAGCACTGACAGACAATCCAGTGCCAGGCGACTGGCATTAAGAACATTCAACATGCAAACAGATCAGACTTTTAAGCCATGTAACGGTGAATCAAACGCGCTGAGCTTTGTCTGCGCACTTTCCTAATCGCTCAAGAAATTCAGTTGTGTTGGGCAGTGGCGGGAGGGGGGGCATCAGCAAACTATGACGTCGCCCCTATCAGGTCCCCATTGGGTTCCCCTTGATGGGTTTTGGGCAGAGGGGAAAAGTTTGGAAACCTTATGTGTGTCGCTTTGATACACTCCCTCTGTTGTGGGGGGAAAAGGTGTCTTTAAGCACTTTTAACCATCTGGGAGCAGAGCCAAACTATATCCCATGGAGCAGTTATGTGGCAGATGGGGTCCCGTCTCTGCTAGCAGGACACCCTCAGCCAAAGGGGCACATGGGTCCCAGAGTAGCCCCCGAAGACGCAACGAGGAATCCACATATACGACCTAGAAAACCTTAGGAAGGGCTGCCCTCGTTCACCATCGGCCCGACTGCACCAGATTGGCACCTGCGGGAGAAAGCGTGTCTACCCCTCCCTGCATTTTTTCAGCTGGCTTTTCCTTCCCCCACAAAGATACATCTAAAATCATTTGCCGATAGGGTGATCCCAGCGTAATTCCTATTTCTGGGTTGTCGACGGTCCCAAGTCCACCAGAAGGGTGGCTCTGAGGGAGGAATCTGTTACACCTTTCGCAGTTGGCCAGCCTCGTTTGCAAACGAGGGGCAACCCCCAACACACACACACACACACACACACACACACACACACACACACACACACACACACACACACACAAGCAGTTCAAAATCCCAAATGAACGAAGGAAAACGCAAAAGGATGGGGCGGAACGAAACAGCCAGGTTATAACCGTGCATGGACTCAAAATGAGAATACCATTTTTAAATTTTACTGCCGCTGCCCATTGCATGTGTTATGTCAAGCTCCTTTAACATAAGGCATGCGATAGACAGAGGCAGCAGCAACAAAACCAATTCATTTAAAAAAAAATTCTCTAAGAACGCCTGCTGTACAGTTTCCCATATTTTCTGTCCTGCGGTCTGTCTGGCACGGAATATTATTTCTTCATTCCTTTAAACATCTCTTTCTTCCGCTTCCCTCTTTAGAGAAAACCCAAGGCAGCCTACAAGAATCGCACGGCAATCTTGGAAAGCGAGGGGCCGCCGTAAAAGGACGAGAAGCATGTGAAAGTCCGCATTCTCCCAACAGAGGCGGGCCTCGCCAACAAAAGCGTGACAGAGCAATTGAGTCAAGAACAAGGCGTCACAACACAGGCACCCACAGAGCAGAAAGCTAGGGAATTTTGGTGGCGTAACGAGAAGGGAAGAGGAGAGGTTGTTACAGCTGATCATTCGAGACGGAATAAACAGAAGGAAGGTAAATTACTTGCTCAGGGTAAAACAAACAGAGAGGAAGGATCCAATCCTCCCCAGGAGAGGAGATAGGAATAACAGCATTTCTGAACAACCGGAGTGGAGGTTGGTTAGAAAACCAGGTATTTCAGAGGGTTGTGCCAAGTTCTAATCCGAACCATTAGCCCTCCAACTTCCCTCTTCCATCAAAAAAGCCCCCAGATCAATTCTCCAAAGCAGCTGGTTTTCACACACCTTCAAAGAAGCATTTCCTTGAAAGAAGGGAAGAGAAGGGAAGAGGTGTGGTCCGTGAGCAGTGGCGTGGAACGGTATAACTCACAGGCTGACCGTTGGCCAGGCATCCAACCTCAAACCTACCTTGTCAGGTTGTTGTGAGAAGAAGAGGGTGCAGAGGAGAGCTCCCTAGGGTGCCTCGAGTTCGGGAAGAAGCAAAGGAAGGGGCGTCGAGGGAGTGAAGCCATCCACTAAAACCAACGAGCTGGAGCATGGTGTTTCTCGCGAAGAGACGGCATGAACGGCACAGGGATCAACCGCCCCAAGTAACTCGGCTCTGAGCCTCTTCTAGCCCCATCCAAAACATACAGAACAATAACAGCATTTGTTGGTCAGGCTCCCGCGTGGCTCCTTCCACTGCCTGAGGCCACGCTTTCTGCCCTTTGTGTTTGGGGGTAAGGAGGAGCCACGGACAAGCGGCAAAAAAACTGCACAGACAACGTGCAAAAGGACCGAGCCACAAACTCACAAACCACTGCTGGGTTCTGAGATGGACACAGCCCACTGCCAACTTTCACACGTGGACTGCTGCTTTTTCTCTACCGGCTATCTGAAGCCGCCTTTTCCAATGAGGGTCCTTGGACATCTCCATGAATTCATCCTCAGTTCAAAGGGGGCAAGCGCAGAATGGATGGGGTATATATACTGTATATATATTAACAACACAAGTCAAGTGTTCCTTTGGTGAGCAAAACCCATAATTCAAGGTTGGAGCCTTGGTTCTCCATAGAATCTGGATTACAGACACCTTCCGTCCACCCAGCGGTGGAACAGCTGTGGAATATGACTGGACCAGAGACATAAAGATCTCGGTCTTGGTCTTGTTTAATCTCCGGAAGGAGGCAATGGAAGGGGCGCTAAGCAGGAAGGGAGTAGGATGCCCTGAGCTGGTCTATTTTTGGAACTCAAGCAGGGTCACCTGGTTAGCACTCTGGTAGAAGACCACCTGCCCTGAACAACAACGACTGAACAACGACGACAACAGAAGACCACCTGGAAAGACCAGGGACTTCTCCTATGGAATGCAAACTCTGGAGAGGTGACCTCTACTCTGGCTCTACACCCAGCATCTCACCAAGCCTACCCTTGTGGTGCCTTCCCTCTAATCAGGGGGAAAAAATAAACAGAGGAGGCACCCTGTCGCATCTCTGCAAGAGTCTCTGAACTCGACATTCCTAGGGAGTCAACCCACAAATGCAAGGACGGGCAAGTAGCACCGCGCCCCAGGCAACCACCCACCGCTGTCTCTCCCGACATCTAAACTCTTGGGAAAGGTGCAGGTTGGGCTAGGTGTGGCCGGCACAGACTTGCATGGCTAGTTCAAGAGAATGGGACAGAAGATAAGCATCATAAAGATGACTTGAACAGCAGGGGGGGGGGGAGATAGAACCTCTAAAGCAATGGCTCCCCAGCTGTTCTGGGACTGCAACTCGCAGAAGCTTTCACCATTAGTGGTGCTGGCTAAGATTTCTGGGAGTTGTAGTCTGAGGATATCTGGAGATCCAAGATCGGGAACTGCTAGCTTAGAAGAAAAGCCCAAACAGATTTGATGGCCGATGTGTAATGTCAGTCCTTCTTCACGGGCATCTTTGAATGGGCCTTTCCCATCAGAGGGACCAGTAAGTCTAGCATCGGCATTTATCACCTTCTTTAAAAGGATTTTCTCCCGCCGGGCATTAAACACTGGATCTGAAGTGCTTTCAGATCCTAGCTGCACGTGGGTTCTTCTGTTTATGTCTGTTTGTGAAGATTCTCCATCGTCTTTTCTTCTGAGATCAAAATGTTTCGCTGCTCATCCCAGAAGCTCCGTCAGTCTGAAGAACATTCCGGTCCCACCAGAGAAGAAGTCCAGTTGCCATGACTCAACTCTCAAATTCTGTTCCCATGTCTCATTTCCGTCTTTTGCGATGGCTTTCTATTTGTCTTTTAAGTCACCAGATTTAAGCGGTATGATCCAGACTAATGCCGGGAAAAGAAATGACAGGGTCGAGCTCTTTTAACTTCTCTGTGGATAAGACTATATTTTTGTCTGAAGTTGGTAGGCTAAGAATTATGGGTTGTCTTAGAAATCAATTTTTAAAATCAATATAAACTTATCAATTAAATATATAAAAATATAAAAAATAAAAATATATAAATAGTATAAAATAAAAATATAAAAATATAAAATGGGTGAAAGAGGAGAGTGAAAAAAATGGGCTGAAGCTCAACATCAAAAAAACTAAGATCATGGCCACTGGTCCCATCACCTCCTGGCAAATAGAAGGGGAAGAAATGGAGGCAATGACAGAGTTTATTTTCTTGGGCTCCTTGATCACTGCAGATGGCGACTGCAGCAACGAAATAAAAAGACGCCTGCTTCTTAAGGAAAGCAATGGCAAACATAGATAGCATCCTAAAAGCAGAGACATCACTTTGCCAACTAAGGTCAGGATGGCTAGAGCTATGGTTTTTCCAGTAGTGATGTATGGAAGTGAAGCTGACTATAAAGAAGGCTGATCGCCACAGAATTGATGCTTTTGAGCTGTGGTGCTGGAGGAGAGTTTTGAGAGTCCCCTGGACTGCAAAGAGATCAAACCTATCCATTCTGAAAGAAATCAACCCCGAATGCTCACTGGAAGGACAGATTTTGAAAAAGAAGGACACCCTGGGAAAGGCCCAACTGGGAAAAAAAGGCAAAAGGAAAAGAGGTGAGAGAATGAGATGGCTGGTGTCATCGATGCAACCAAAATGAATTTGACAAAACTCCGGGAGGCAGTGGAGGATAGGAAAAGCTCTGGTCCATGGGGTCACGAAGACGTGAACACAACAACACCACCTTGAAAGAAATTACGCCCCCTGTGAAGAATAAATAAAAAATAAAAAATGAAACTGTCAAGAAATTTGATTTGTTTTTAAAAGTTTAAACTAAAAAAAACACCCTCCAACTTTTAAAAATTCAAATTGTGATTGAAATTGATCTTCCAAACCCCTTGCTGGAAATTACGCCCCCTCAGAGAAAAATAAAAAATAAAATGCAACACACACACACCACACACAGGGAAGTCTTCACCCCATGCTGGAAGTTCTCAGAGAAAAATCCTTGCAATTTAAAAAGTATCTCCTCTTTGGAAACAATGTGTTAAACCTAGCCTTACAATGTTTATGTTAAGAGGAAAGAGGATGTATCTAATGGTTCAAAATAACCAACCTCAAACGGGTTAAAAATAGGGTTACTTTTTAGCTTCTCCAAGTTGTTATTCTGCATCAACAAGCTTAGCTTTCGGTTGACACAAAAATAACAATTTTAGAGATAACTTTGCTCTTTTGCTAGCATCACAAGTTGTCCTTGAGTCTTCCAGATAAGGGAAAAAATAAGAACCCTAACTCTTTAAGTCAGCATGCTAGGAAGCTACAAAATGTCACGGATCAAAAAGCCACAGGGAATGCTTATTTTGTTTTACAAGTAACTGGATCGAATTAATAGGTGAAAATAATAGGTGGGATGGCATCCGTTGCCCGGTTTGAACAGGCCGACAGGGACCCTAATAAGGCTTTCTACATAAGGGAGGTATTTAGGTTTTGGTTTCAGTATTGTGACTTCCTGGCCAGGAATTCGAACCCAGGGCTCAATCCAGCACCCCACACTGGTGCCTCCATTAAAATATTGATTATATAGAAGGATTTTTTTTTACGGTAGGCTATGGACAACGAAGCAAACAAATGCCGCAGCTTTCAAGTGTTATCATAAGGGCTCGGATGATTTAAATCGGTCCACCCCTGCGCCCTGTTAGCAACTCCAAATCCCATCACGGCCAGGTTTAAACTCTGGAACAATATAAACAGGCATCGGACCCCCTCCCAAGGGGAGAACCCCCTTCCCCAAAGGCAGTCCTTGATGGGAGATGGAGGTGGTGGGGGGGGGACACACGCCCTTTCTGGATTATTCCACTTGCAGGCACTGGGTTCAAATCCTGAACAGCAGTGCATATTTATCGGGGGATAAACCTCTAAAACTCCACAGTGCCGCAAAATGCAAACCTGCATCACTGGACCTTCCAGCTGCAGCCTTCCCTAAGCTTGGTGACCGAGGGGAGGGGGTGTCTGCTCTCCTGAACTACAACCCCCATCGCTAGCCTGTAAGGAGTGATGAGCCTTGTAGTCCAGCAGATTTGGGATGCCCCAGGTTGTCGGGAGGTGGACAGCAGGGAACAGAATACTTTATACAGGTGTGGAGAGATGCCGAGAATGTGTTCCACAATGTTTACTTGTCTCTCGTTCGGCTCTCTCTCACTCTCTGCTCTCTCTCTCTCTCTCTTGACTACACAACGTAACAACTTACACATGAAATAGGTTTGCGTCTCAACCCGATTAGCTGTGCAAATATGCAATGTTGTTACGGGCGGCGTAATTGTATTATTGATTGCATTAACGTCATGCCATGACGAATATATTTAATTGGGGAAAAAATCTATTTCCTAAACCACTTTTCGTTTTCAAAAAAAAAAAAAAAAATCCCCAAACTCATGCTGGAAAAGAATTAATCTGGCCTCTTCCTATTAAGATAAGGCTGGTTTATTCTGCAGTATTCCTTGGAGAGAGTCATGCTTATACTGGGTTATTACTGGATACACTCTGTTATATATATTTTTGATACTGTTCCAGGAGAACTGTAAACCTTCAAAGAGGCATTCAAATAAACAAGCACAACCATCAGTGTGCCTTTTATATATATTTAGATTCAAACGGCTGGAGGTTGAGGCAGTTCTTGAATGGAAAACCTTGCTTTTTAAAAAAATATTATTTTTATTTTTATTTGGTTAAAACAGAGAATTGTTTACCCTCTGAGGGAGAAAACTAACCGAGATTGTTTAAAACAACAACAACAACGTACAGGGACATTCTGTCTGTTCTGGATCGCTTAAGACCCCCACCTCCCTGTTGCTCCATCATTCGTCAATCATCTGCTCATCAGCATTCAGATCTCCTCTGCACTTATCCGAGGGTGGGGGCAAGAGGCTGGCAGTGTTCACACCAATCTAAGGGTGCTTTTACACGACCCCTAAAATCCGAGGCAAAGGGCTCCCAAATCCGGAGCTTAAAAATGTTTTCCCACCAGCAATGGACTTTAAAAAAATTAAGTACACCCACGCCCACCTAAGCCCGTCCCAATGCATTTTCCAAGTACCTGGCCTCCAGGAGGTAAAAAATCTTCAGATGCAGATTGTAAAGCTGTGAATGCTCCCTCACCTTCTGTTTGTTTTTTTGTCCCTGCCGCCCCTTTAAGAGACAGGAATCACTTCGGGGCTGCTTCCACTGGCAAAGGGAGGTAAGCCTGCATTCTTTTCTCCCTTTTTTCCTCCCGCCCCTCAAGCAGACAGGAACAATGGAGTGCGGAGGGGTGGGAACACAGGAAGAGCGACAAACCCCCACGATCTCTGGTCCGAATTTAAGTTGCCACCGGGTTTTAGAGGTTGTGTAAAAGCGCCCTAAGAATTGGCTTAGAAAAGGGAGATTCCCCCAAGGACTTGGGGCACATGGGTTGGGCGCCCTGCAGACCATCCACCCGCTTGTTCATGGACCTTTGGGAAGGGAGACGCTCCAACCGACAAACAGCAGTTCCACAGAGAGTCTGGTGGCAATATATGACAGGACACCCAGAAGGACAGCGTGGCTCTGGTTGTCCTGGAAGTGAAACACCGGATCTTTAAAGAACTGAGTCTGTTCCAGAGCCCTGTCAGGACTGAATTACGATTCGGGAGGCCCTAGGTCAAATTTTGATCACAGAGGCAAGGGTGGCTGCTGCAGAGCTGGTCGAAAAGTAGCTGAAATAGAAATGGGACTTATAAATGCAACCACCACCTTCAGATGGTTTTCCAGCCAAGACAGGCCTACTTAGGAGTGAAATGAACCCACGAGGTAGGGTTTAAAAGCAACTGGGAAATGAAAGGAGGAGTAATGGCATTAGACGAAAGCAAGGTCTACAGAGTTTTGAAGGCAGTTCCAGCTAGACAATGAAGGACAACAGATTTTGTTGTTTTTTGGGGGGTGGGGGACCGATTCCTTCAAAATGTTGCATTGCAGGAGAGATTTTTGGAGGGCCAAGAGATAGAAATAAGCCCAGGTGCTGGATCGGAGCAAACCTCGCTTCGGGGCAGAAATGATTCAACAGCTGATTGCGAGAAGATGAGGTTCAACAGGAGAAATGGGCAGACTTCGGAGCAGACTGAGAGGAGGGCCAGTGGTGAGAGGGGTCAGTCCCCTAGCAGCCAATGCAGGCTTTCAATTGCATGGGAAGTACAGGTCTTTTTTGGGGGGGGGGGTGGCACTCCTTCACAGGGTCACCGAACGTCAGGATCTACTTGACCCCCCCCCCCCCGAACAACCCACGTGGTTCCGAGATCGAGAGAAAGCGAAGCCAGTGCCAGCAAAAGAATCCTGCCTGTGGAAGGCACGGGCTCAATCCATCATCATCATCATCATCATCATCATCATCATCATCATCATAGGAGTGCAAGAGACCTGAAAAAGGTAAAAAAGGTCCCCCCCATGCTAGCCGTGTCCGACTCTAGGGGCAGTGCTCATCTCTGTATTCAAGCCAAAGAGCCAGTGTTGCGCAAGTCCGTGGCCACGTGGCCGGCACGGCTGCAAGGAAACACTGTTTCACCTTCCCGCTTTTAATGGAGGTACCTATTTATCTACGTGCACTGACATGCTTTCGAACGGCTAGGTTGGCAGGAGCTGGGGGGATCAGCGGGAGCCCACTCCGCTGCGTGGCACCCGGGATTCGAACCGCCGAGCTGCCAAATTTGCAGCAGACAGTTTTCGGAGCCTTAGTCCACTGAGCCACCACGCAAGGGATCTTATGGAACATCAAATCAGCCCTGGTCAAGGAGACACTGGGGAGGGGGAAAGATGAATCCAGCTCCCAACCACTGGCTCAGATACAAGCGACGCCATGATGCTAGAACTGCCAAGTTGGAAGCGACCCAATGGATCATGGAGTCTGGCCCCAATCAAGGAGGACCACTGGGAAATCCAACCCCGTGACCTTTGGCCTCCACAGCCAGAGACCTAAGACACAGAGCAATCCGGCCGTTGGCCTGAACAAACAGAAGAGCAGAGACGGGCAAAGGGTGTTTCGGTCCGCCCACCGTGGCCTGCCATGTGGAAGCCTAGAACCGGGCCAGGATGGGCAGGGCTGGCACCACGCCATGCCCCGAAAGGGAGGTCGAGGAAGGAGTCAGTGCTGGAAGTGTTTCTCCTGGGATTACCTTTTGGGAAGAAGGGTAGGCTGGACCAGAAAGCTCAGGGGAACAACAGGAAGGAGGCAACGGAGGCGCTTTAAGATAGATCCCATTTTGGGGGGGCACCAAATAATATTTTTTTAAAAAAACTGGCACAGAGATTCAAAAAAAGTGCCCACCCTCTCCGACCGATGGCAGGCGCCCGCTTGGACCTCCCCCGCTTGGCTTCGTGCCAGAGGTGGTGAGACTCCAGCGCCCATCAACCCCACCCCACACCTGGCTACCTGCTAAGAAAGGGCCAAGGATCCAAGTGGACGAACCATGAACCCACCTTTGGGGGGGGCGGGTGGACAAAGCCAAAGCCGGACATGAAATGAGGGAAGGGGATTGTCATCTACGCGGGTGGTTTACGGCCTGCCTCGCGCCCGAGAGACGGACTCTCGAAAGGACCAATTCTGCCGATAATTTATCCCCAAAACCGACGCCATGCGCGCACGCGGGGGGCTCGGTCTCCATCCCAGCCTTGCCGCAGTGCTTCGCCATAAATATCCCCGGCGCGCTGGCTATGCGGCAGGAGGGCCCCCCGTACTTCTCCAGCCGCCGCCGCCATTGCTTCGCCGCAAAACCAGGCGCCCGGCACCTAGATCGGGAACGGGGTGCAGGAGGGGGGAAACGGCAGGCTCGGGTGTGAATGCAGATCTGGGGACCCCCCCCCCCCAAGGCACCCCACTGCCATCTCGGGAGGAGAACCATAGGTGGCTTGCCGGTGGGACGAGCTGAGAGAAGAGGCTGAACCATGGCGGGAAGAAAGCCTGGATTTGGGGTGCTGGGGAGACCCCCCCCCAAAAAAAAATTAATCCAAGTGCACTGCTGTGCTAGTGTGGGCCACTGCTGGAACCCCCCCCCAGTGCACTGTGGGTCCCGTTCTGTTCCCTTGAACCCTTCCTGGCGCTCCTTAGCAACCACGGTTTTGCTCTCAGACTGGCTTCCCCCTTTCTTGTAGGCCCCGTTTGCTGCCCTATAAATTTTCCCCCACTCTCAACACCCCCCCACACACACACCAAAATCAGGCTGGGTTTGAGCGTGGTGGCCACCGAGCGAGGCTATACGACAGCCGCCCCACCCCTCGGCCATTGTGCGTGGCCAGCCAAGTCCCCGATGCGAGGAGCGCAATTTATGACGCCTGGACTTCCGCCTCAGATCACATTCTCAAAGGCGGGAGGGGGGTTGGCGTTGAGGGGAGGGCACTTTCCCCAAAGGCACAAAAGAGGCAGCCAAGAAAAGAGGGACGGAGCTGAGGGCGTGGGACCTGGGCGAGCAAGGACAGACGGGGGGGGGGGGGGGCGTGGAAAGACAGGAGGAGGCCCCGCCGGGGTGTGAGGGGTGGCACACGGAACGAGACATTTCCTCACAGTCAGACGTGCCAACCCACCTCCACATCTCCGGGAAACGGACGCTGGACTTGGTGTCAAGTGGCCGCCACAAAAGGTGGCCCGGAGAAGGTGGCCCAAGCCACATCGCTTCAGGCCCAATTGGGGGTGGGGGCACAGCTGTCTTCCACAGCGTGGCCTCTCCTCCACCGGGCGAGAGATTCAAGATGCCGCACCGGCGCCGTTAACACCCACCCATCGATCGGGCTCCCTGTGGCTTCGTGCGGCGGCCGTGACAATTTCCCGATTATTATTTTTAAAACCCCTCTATTGATTTTATTTTATGTTTCGGGGAGGGAGGCAAGAGATCCGTGCCAAAAAAAAAAAAAAGGAGGGGAAGACGGTGCCGTTTCCTCTCGCGCCACAGACAGTGTCGCCGCTCGAGGGAACCTTCGCCGCGCCAAAGCCATGGGACGTGGGCTGCGTGGGCTAGGCTCTCGCCATGGCTGAGCCCGTGGCCCGGGAAAAGGAGGACCTTTCCTCGAGCCAGGAGAGTGGGGGCGAAAAATGCAGGCCACGGAACGGCAGCCACGGTGGCCAGCCACGACACAGCTCCAGGTGCCCAGGTGAAGGGGAGCAGGCCATTCCTGATATTTTTTTTCCAGCTCCTCCACCTAACCGAGATGGCTGTGGGTGCCAAGACACCAAGGGGACCACGGCATGGATGCATTAAAAAAATGGAGAGGCTGCTGGGAGAACCAACCCCCCCCCACCGCAAATACAGCTCCTCAAATAAATAAATAAATAAATAAATAAATAAAAGAGTTAGATTCACAGGAAGACACCAAATTCCTTCCCTTTCCAAAGCCCTCACAACCGCCGGCCAGCTTCTGAGGAACGAGGAGCATGACAAGCTACCCAGACACCCCAGACGGGCACCAAAGGAAACGCATCAAAGGGTGAGATCCGTCCGCTCCTACGGCACTCCCCACCCCACCCCTGGGGGGGCACATGCCCTGCTTTTTCCGCCCCGACAAAAGCCACCGACTTCCACCTTGTGTGGCCACGCCAGAAGGAATGCTGCCACACACCTCCGTGGTGGTGGTGGTGGTGGGCGGCTGGCTAGAAAGTGGGGTTCCTTCAGACCTCCTGACCCCCCCCAAAAAAAAAATTACAGTGAAGGCCAGGGTCTCTCGGGGGGGGGGTTGTCTTTGAATATTTAGGGTGCAAAAGAAGGGGAGAGCAGGTTAAGATTCGCCCTTTTCCCCTTTTTTAAAAAAGAGTTTTTTTTAAACAAAAACAACAACAAGGAACAACAGGAGAAGCAGCAGCATCCGATCAGCATGGAGGTAACGGCCTAGCTCATTTCATGCCATGCTGGCACGGGCACAACCCGTAACAGCAGGCCCATCTCAGAAATTGCTACAAAAATGTTCTAATAAGGACCCATTCCCTTCTAGTTACTTGGGTATGAAAGAAATAGCATGGCCCCTCTTGAGGAGACCACTCGCTCTCCAGTCTGGGAAAACAAATATCTATCTATCTATCTATCTATCTATCTATCTATCTATCTATCTATCTATCTATCTATCTATCTATCTATCTATCTATCTATCTATCTATCTATCTATCTATCTACAGCGGACCCTTGTATAACAAACAGTTGGTATTACATAAAATCTGTACAGCATTAAAAATTCCAGAGATAGGGGAAATTTGCTTAACATAACTGGGCGAATCTGTACAACATAAAAATGGGATTACTCTGTTTTCAATGCATTCCTATGGGAAATTTGTATAAAGGAAAATTTGCTTAACATAATTTCATTTGGAACCAATTAATTCCTTTATGCAAGGTGCCACTCTCTATCTATCTATCTCTCTATCCATCCATCCCCTCTCCTAGCTGTCTCTCTCTCTCTTTCTGTCTGTCTGTCTGTCTGTCTATCTATCTATCTATCTTCCTCCATTTCAAAAGGTGTCAGTGTGTGTTTAAAACCTCGCCCAGTTTCCCCCAAGGAGGCCTGGCCTTGCCCGGGCACGTGCCACCCGGGTTACACCAGGGACGGGAGCCACCCACACCCAGGGAGCGCTCCGGCACCCGCACCTCCGGGCAGACGCGTGTGAATGCGCGCGCGTGTGTCTGTCTGTCTTCCCCCCCCCACACACACACACCTGTCTGTCAGCCTGGCCACGCGCCCCCCCAACCCCCTCTGACATGGTCGGCGGGTGGTTTGGCGCACCTAGGCTCAAATGTCACCCCGTCTCTCTCCCCCCCCCTCCATATATAATATATATATATATAGGTCATACCCGCAGCCCCCATCCATAAACATCTCCTGGACACCTTGAGGGACCTCGGATCCGGACCAGCGTCTTTTTTTGGGGGGGGGGAGGCGGCAGCCAAGCAGAAGTGGAGGGGGGCTGATGGTCGTTCCCTGAGCGAAATGGGGGGGGGGGGTGTCAGCGAGGGCACCAACCTCCCCGACACGCATCTAGCGTGTTTTTTGGGGGGTGCAAAGGGCATTCACACGTTCACCCAGCCAGATCTCTTTTCTCCTCCCCTCCCCATCCTTTTTCATGCCTCCATCTCCTCCCCGGGCAGCCCCCCCCCCACCGAACGATGACCCGTAGAACGCCGGTCCAGGGGCATCTCCGTGAGCAATCATCCCTCGACGGCAGAGGGTCGCCCCGAAACCCGCCTCGGGTGCCCCCCCCCCAACCCTCCCACCCCCTTCGCCTCACCTCTCCAGCACTCAAGAAGCCCCGCTGCCTAGATCTTTGGGGGGGGGCGGGTGGAAGAAAGGAGGGAGGTTGACGTGTTTTGTGACGGCCGTGTGTGTGTGGGGGGGGTGCAGAAAGGGAAGCTTGGGAACCGCGGGACCCCAATAGAAGGCGGCGGTGCAGGCTGGGAGGGCGAGGAGAGGCGAAGGGTGTGCGTGTTTAGGGGGGGGGAGCGAAGCGGGGGAAAGAGAGAGGGGGGTCCCAGTCCAGACAGCCGCCAGACGGGGGGTGGGGGGAGAGGGAGAGAGACTGGAGGGCGGGGGGACCGAAATCTCCATAAACGCTTCTCTTTTATCCCCCCAACCCCCCCCCCCCCACACAGTAAGAGATTAAGACCAACCCCTCCAGGTCTTTGCAAGCGGGTGTAAAGCTCCCTAGGGAGGGCTCCCTAGAGAGGGCGATCACCCACTGCGCGATCCCTCCCAAGCACGCGCGTTCCCCTCCCTCCATCCCAGCTCCCCCCCGATTGTGTGTGTGTGTGCGCGCGCGCGTGTTTTATTGCAAGGCGCGCGCCCCTCTCCCCGCTCCTGCTTCCCCCCCCACCCACCCACCCCCGTCCAGGTCTACCATGCCCCCCCTCCCCCTTTTCCAACCCTCCCCCAGGAACCGATCCACCAACACCAACACCTCTCCAGTCTCCACCACTACCCCTCTCCGCCTTGCCCTGCCCTGCCCTGCCCTCCGCCGGCCACTCACTGCGGGTTTGAGCTGTTCCAATGGACCGCGTGCCGGTTGCCGAAGCTGCCGCCGGGCCCGTGGCTCAGCAGGAGCAGGAGCAGCACCGGCGGGAGGAGAGGCAGGAGCGCGGCCATCGCGCCCGCCCGCCCGCCCGCTCGGAGCGCAGCGCCCGGCGCGATCCCCAACCCGGAGAAGGCGCCGCGCCGCCACCGTCTCCCTCTCCGTCTCCGCCGGAACTCCCTTCCTCCTCCTCCTCCTCCTCCTCCTCCTCCTCCTCCTGCTCCGCCACGGCTCCGCCTCCGCCTCCGCGTGCGCGCCTCCCTTTGCGCGCGCCCGCGCTTTCCCACGGGATCCTTCAGCCGCCGCCGCCGCCGCCGCCGCCGCCGCCTGCGCCCTAAGCCGTGCGCCACACTCCCGCCAGCTCCGAGGAGGGCGCACGGCTTGCAGCCGGACGCCGGAGAGAGGGGCGGGGCTTAGAGCGGGGAGGCGGGGCCTCGGGGGAAGGAGGAGGCGTTGGCCACGCCCCCTGGCCCATTTCCCCCCCCCCCGCCCGCCCGGCACGACCCCCCTCTGGCACACACCCCACCTCGCCTTCCCAACCCTGCCCTCCAGGTTTCCGCCTTCTCCGGCGTCGGGATGGTTCCTGGCGACGGGGTGGGTGGGAACAGGGTTTCTGAGCCTGAGCAGAGCGCCTGGAGCTTGGCCTCAGCAAACAGGGGGCCTCCAGCCACCGCGAACCTTCTAGTCAGGAGTAGGATCTGGATGTAGATCAGGCATAACCAAACTTTGGCCCTCCTGATGTTTTGGAACACAGCTCCCAGAATTTCAAGCCTGTATTCCCAATGGCAAAAGGACTGTGGGAGCTGTGGTCCAAAACATCTGGAGGGCCAAAGTTTGGACATGCCTGATGTAGATGATGTGGAGTAAGGGTGAGCCCCCATTAAGGTCGCTGAAAGTCGGTTCTGCCCTTTCAGGAGGCAAAGCTCAGGGCCTCTGGGCGTGTGCAGAGAGCAGCCCCTTTGGCCAACTGCAGGGTCCGAAGTTGAACAGGGAGCCTCTGAGCTTAAGCAGAGAACCATTTTCTCGGTGACCTTGAAGTGGGACCGTTTGTGCCCCCCCCCCCAGGAATGGGAAAAGGAGGCACCCAGGCCAGACACTTTCAGGGTAGTGTAAGGAAGACCCCCCCCTACCAGCAGCCTGGTAAATATTTCTATTTAGAACATAATTGTTACCAGGTGGCGAACATCTGGATGGGATGGCGGGCGGTTCCGCTTCATTCCAGCTCTGTTCCCCCCCCCCCCAGCTGAGCTAGGAGAAGGCTGGATCCTGCCCGGGAGGGAGAGCATCCGCAGTGCTGTGGCTGGCACTCAGGACCAGGCAGAGGGGCCAGGAAATGAGATAGAGCCTCTGAGGCTGTGCAGAGTGCCTCCCCACCCCCCCCCCTCTTGCTGGGGGAATCAGCCAGCTGTGCCCGGATGTGGGTCCTATTGGTTTCTGAGTATGGAAGGAACACCTTTCATCGAACAGAGGAGTGGGACTCAGGTGTCCATCATCCCCAGCGAAGTCAGGAGTGGCCCAACTAGAAGGCAACAGGGTGGGGAGGGTCGGTCCAGAGAAGTAGATTTCTCTCTCTCTCTCTCTCTGGAATACCTGAGCCACTGAGCCAGGAAGCTGGCCTGTTGCTCCATCTCTGTGCCAACCTGTCTCAACGTGTACCGGCGGGTCGGGAATGCTGCCTGAGGCCAAGGTGTGATCCCTGGCCCAGGATCTCGGAGGACCTGGGGCCTCTGGAGCCGCACCCTACCCTTCCTTCCCATTGGGAAAAAAGAGAGAGCACAACACACCCCAACCATTCCCCATAAAACAGCTTCTCGGATCCTAAACTTGAGAAATTGGCCCGTCGGATTCTGGGTGTCATCCAGGCTCTGGCCGGAGGTCAGACGGGTCGTCTCCTTCCCTGCCGGGATTCAAAGGAAACAGGGGCATGGATCGGAACAAGGAGCCAAATAGAGGGAAGGGTAGAAAGCGCGGTGGACGGGTGGGAGGAATCTCCGGCGGCCAAACTGGCCTGAGCAACGGGCTCCAGGAACCATACTGAAAGACACATCCTTGATCTATTCCGCCGGGCATCATCAGCTTGGGCTAGCAATGCTGGCTCCCTGGCGCCTCAGGCAGGATCCGTTTCTTGCCCATTCTGGCGGTCTGCTTTTTCAAGGTCTATCTCGTGGTCTCCTGTCCTCCTACCCAACAGGAACTGTTTCTGGAACGCAATGTGGCTGCTTTAGGCAGAGATCTCCAGCCCCACCTAAACCTTCTTGAGATGGTTTGTTGCTTCCACCTGGAGCCAACCGATCTCCTTGGTTCCACTGTTGGATCCCAGCTCTTCCTCCTGCCTCAGGGGGTGGGTGGTCCTGTGCCCCTTCCAAAATAAAACAATATGGTTAGAACATCAGAACATAAGAAGAGCCATTGCTGGATCAGGCCAAAGGCCCATCTAGTCCAGCTTCCTGGATCTCACAGTGGCCCCACCAGATGCGTCCAGAAGCAGAGCCCTGTTTGGTGTGGTCAAGGGCGAGCCTCACAGATCGTCCTTATTAATTCGTTAGATAATTGGTCTCTGTATTCTAACTCATATGTCTGAGGAAGTGAAAGCTTACAATCAAATGTATCGGTAGATAACACCAAAAAGATTACATTTGGTAATGGCTCAAGAAACCTTGGCTAATATTTAATCCATTGAGATGAGCATCCAGCATGTGTATATATTTTATCTTAACTGTTTCCCAGTTAAGATAACCTGAAGGCAATACCATGTCTTCTTAAACTATTCTTCTGTGCCTCTTGTTGAAATGCTTACACAGAGTAACACAGAACCAGCTTCAAAAAATGACACCTCTATTTTTGGTCTCCCTGAATCTCCTCGCCAGCTGGCTGGGGTGGTGGTGGTGGTGGATTTTGGGTGTTGTAGTCCAGGAGGAAAACTACATTTCCAAGCTGTGTTGTTTTGCCGGAAATAAAGCAACACCAAATTCTGTGTAAAAAGGAATACCTGTATAGGGCTTTAAAATTACGTCACGGCTACAGCTTTCAGGAGCAAGAAAGTATTTCTATTCATAAGCCTCCAAATTTAGTCGGGTCTACCCACCTCAGTGGCAACATGTTAATGTATTTAAATCTTGGAAAATGCCCCCCTCTTAATATTACTGCTTTATTATCTGCAGCCCACCCTGAGACCCGTAGATACAGCGATGCATCTAAATTTTCTAAATTATCCAAATAAATATAAATTATCTCGATAGATGCGGGAGCTCCGAGTGTTTTCTTCCTAGACACGGAACAGGATATAAATGTGTCGAGGAACAAATATACAAATTTGTTACGGTATGAATAATACAGATTGGTTATATATGTGTATAATATAGATCTGGTTACATACATCCTGCGTGTGAGTGTGTGTTTATTGCTGAACATTTCTTTAATTTCCTGCCTCGTCTAGCAACCCGGCAATTACAACGAGGGTTACTTGTTTGTTTATTTATATATATTTTAAAGGTTTATATACCTGTCCTCTTCCTATTTTTACTTCGCCTGGGGGGGCCCGCTCTCAAAGGTCAAAACTGGCCATAAATTTAGAAGCATGCAGTGCAACAGAGTTACTGCAAACATAGGTCATAAAACCCACACAGAGAATGCCAGAAGTATTGTTCTTATCTGCTGAGGACCAGGTCTGCCTTACAGGGTCGTTGTGAAGATCAGGTGGAGAGTCTTTATGGTGCCACCAGGGCATTGGCACAGAAGCATCCCTAGCATATTCGGGGGGGGGGGGCACAGGAATTTTTCCCCTGGGTGCGGCTGCAAAGAAAGCCCTCCTCTCTCTTGACCCCATCCATCGCTTCTCCGCTTTTACAGTCAGCCAGCGTTTGGACTTTTTATTTTTTTTCCATTCCGGACTACAGAACCCAGAATCCCCAAAGGAGAGCACGCAGGCCGTCCTAAGCTGCGCTCCAACAGGACATTTTCCAAACCAGTGACAAGCTGATGTTTAGCTTGGAATATTTCCCTGCCCGTAACAGAGAGAGTTGCTTGTTTGGATAACAAGGCCCATCATCCACTAGCCAGCACGGCCAGTTTTGTCCCTGCCTGGCTTTCTTGGCCCAGTGCTCTAAACAATCCCAGATATATCCTACGGTCTCAAAAGCTTCTGTCCCTTTCTCCTTTCCTGGGTAAGTCCCCAGGACACTTCGTTTGAACCCACTGGATTTAGGGACCTCAAAACCCTGTTCAGCAGCCGCTGACCTACAAATGCTTCCACTGCTAAGTCTCCAGTCCTCATGAAATCACACCCCTGGGGCTTATGGGAGAAATCCTCACTTTCCTCCCCTTTGCTTTCCTTTCAATGGTGCCAAGGTCTCCGGTCTGGAGGGGATCTGTTGGGAAAAAGGCCTGCCCTTTGTCGGTGCCTCTGACCAACACAACACAGACACACAGACACACAGACACACAGACACACACACAGACACACACACACACACACACACACACACACACACACACACACACACACACACACACACCTCAACCATCCCTGGTTGTTGTAGAAAGAGAAGACCAGACAGAGATTTTTTTTCCTTTTTCTCTTTGTTTTTTTCAAAAAAGAAGTCTCAGAGCCACCCTTCTTGCCCGGCTTTTGGCTATGCTGGGGATTCTGGGATCTGTAGTCCTTGCCCCCCCTACTGCCGATCTCTTGTCTCCACCTTGGAGTCTGGGCCCTGCAGAGAGAGAGAGAGAGGGAGGGAGAGGCGGGCTTGTCTCAACCGTCTGGAGAGCGGACCGTCCGTCCATCCGTCTGGGTGTGAGCGTGCATGCACGTGCATGCACACACACACACACACACACACACACACACACACACACACACACACACACACACACAGAGAGAGAGAGAGAGAGAGAGAGAGAGAGAGAGAGAGAGAGAGAGAGAGAGAGAGCTATGCGCGGGGTGGGGACATCCATTTGTGCAATTGTGTACTGGGGAAAGAAAGGTTTCGGTGCCCATCAGTTGGGCATAAACACACACACACACACACACATACACACACGAAAGGAGGGAGGGAGGTGGCTGGCGAAAAGGGCCAAAAAAAGCTTCGGATTAATTATTCATCGGAGGAAGCGAAGTGGAGAAAATGTAACATGGAAAAGAACAAGCGCTGAAGGACTGGGCTGATGGTGGGCCCGGGTGGGGCAGCTGGGGAGGTGTGTGTGTGTGTGTGTGTGTGTGTGTGCGTGCGCAGGAAGGAGGAGCAGACGGAGGCAGGTGTGGTGGGGGAGGGGGGGAGGGGAGCCACCACGAAGCCTGAGGGTCCGGAGGGCCTCCCACCCCATCACACCCCCCCCCCGTTGACCTGTGCCACCCCGACTGGCGCTCAAAGGGTTAAGCCCCCTCTGATCCAACCTGGCTCTCTGAGGGGGCCTTAAAAATGAGGAGACCTGGAGCCCCAGTGAACAGCACATGGCAGACCGTCATCTGCTCCCGGTGATGTGCATGAAACGCTGCGGTTCTGTTAAAATGTTCAAATATTGCATTGCACTCCATGCTTAGGGGCTTCCCTGGTTTCCACAACGGCACCCCCACAGAACTGAACCAGGATCTGCAAAAAGGGGGCCCTACGTTAAATGAAAACATTACATACGGAGATATACAACAATAACAAGAGCAATCAGAGAGTGTAGAACTCTGCCAAGGGTTATGCATCAAAGGGGGGGGGAAATGGAATCGCTCCCCCACATAAATGAAAGAAGGAGAAACTTGTTCCGCAGTCAGTTGTCCACTGAGAATGAGACTGTGCAGGGGCACGAGTAGCTCACCCTGCGTCCAAAGTGCCCACATGTGCTAACGTTGTAACATATATATGTGGGCACTAAAATCTTTTAAGTGCTTAAGGCCTCTAAGGGACTTAATCCAGCCCTGGACATGAGGGAGGGGGAGGAACCGGGGGAGGTTTTGAACACACATTGACACCTTTTTAAATGGAGTAGATAGATAGATAGATAGATAGATAGATAGATAGATAGATAGATAGATAGATAGATAGATAGATAGATAGAGAGTGATACAGTGATATAGAGAGAGGGAGAAAGAAAGAGAGAGTGATACAGTGATACAGTGATAGAGAGAGAGATTGTAGCTTAATTATTGCCTTAGATAGATAGATAGATAGATAGATAGATAGATAGATAGATAGATAGATAGATAGATAGATAGATAGATAGATAGATAGATAGATAGATCTCACAGAGCTGATCTTGCTCTCCTAAACTCACTGGTTGCCCACTGGTG